>JAUDZF010000002.1:1878697-2504929 GCA_030407055.1 Armillaria mellea
TTCTGACGACGGCGGCTTTTTCAGTTGCACTTCTGAGAAAGAAGTTGAGCACGACAAAATGGCTCTCCCTCTTTTTCCTGGCAATCGGAGTAGGCATTGTCCAGATACAAACTGCCTCCGTTGGACATGTCGCACCAAAAAACACTCCCGTCGGAAGTGCACACGAATCAGCTCCCCTTCACATACATGTTATGAGCCCACTTAAGGGCTTTGGTGCTGTAACGGCAGCATGTTTTCACGTCAGGGCTTGCCGGCGTGTACTTCGAGATGGTCCTTAAAAACTCCAAAGCAGATCTCTGGGTGCGCAATGTCCAATTGTCACTCTTCTCCCTCATTCCGGCTCTTCTACCCGTTCTGTACAAGACTCCTCCCCCCAATTCCCAGGGATTTGCGTCCGATTTGCTGCGTAACTTTGGAGGTTGGGCGTGGGGTACAGTAGCGATTCAAGTGTTTGGGGGCCTGATCACGGCTCTTGTTATCAAGTACTCGGACAATATTCTGAAGGGCTTTGCAACAAGTCTTTCAATCGTCTTATCGTTCCTAGCTTCTGTTGCGTTATTTGAATTTCGCATCACGCCATCTTTTATTATCGGCGCTTCGACGGTCCTTTGCGCGACATGGATGTACAACCAACCCGCCGATCGCGAGCCTCTGTCTATCGTCCTGACGAGCCAATCAGGGAAAACAATTCCATTTCCTGGGACTCCTGTAGGTTCAGATGAGCCCATATTAGGTCAATTTCCTCTCAAGAAAAAGACCTCGCCATTTGGCAGTCCGCGCCTCATTGCTAGCGCGTTTGGCCTTAGCAGTGGGGCTGATGCCCCAGCCATTGGACGAATGGATGGATTTACAGACACTCTAGATACAACGAGGTACAACCAAGCGCCTTATGGTTCCCCGTACCCCTCTCGACCCCCGTCGCGTGATAGGTCTCGACCACCGACGCCTATCGCCAGAACTTCATCCAATTCCCTCCTACCTGAGGGTGGACTGTCATAACGCTGGTGGTTCAATATAACATTCTGATATGACGATAACTCGACCATTTTTGTTGTCGAGGATGATAGACGAACCAGACGACGCATTGACAAGGAATATCATGCCAGCTTTCCACCTCTTTGGTCTTTATCTATTCACATTGACTTTCTTCCTCATTTGCCATGAATCTTCTATACCCTTCAACTTATTACTTTTAGACCGATCAACGACGTAGCATTGAAAGGAACTGTAGTACCCAGCTATTCATCCCCGTACATAATGATCCGCCTATTGTCCCCCGTCTATTCTACTGCCTCGAGTGTTTTCGATTCCTCTCCCTTCACGGACACTCCTTTGACTCATCCTAGACTTGTGTTTACAACTATCCTTCAATTGAGCGACCTTGGACCTGTGCATTTGAATGATGTCAGTCATGAGAGTGGAAACACGACATGGAAAATTTTGACACAGGTAACGTAGTCGCCGAACCCGACGAAGTCGCACGTTCATTTGAATGATTTGAGTGACCATTCAGAGTGACAAGATCATGATGGGCTGATCATTGCACATGCATTGTTTAGGACCCGATGAGCTGCGGCCGAGCCAGAGTTTTTTTTTAAATCTACGTGGCATTGGTTTGGAAATGCTTAAAATTGACTACCACAAGCTCTTACACATTAATAGAAGGTATACAGTCGACTCTGTAATAACCCATACCCCTCCGTTCCCACTCGGCACTATGGGTTTAAAGAGAGGAATTTGAGGGTAATTTGCACTTTTGTAGACGAACAAACCTATGGGTTATGGGGGTGTATGGCTTTATAGGTATGGATTATTACAGTCGACTGTACCAGTCCAGGATATCTCTGGTGAATTTATGGAAACGGTTGGTACTCCACTACCAGGCACTCCTTGTAGAAACGACTTTAGTCAGCAAGTTATCCTGGGCATTGGTCGTATACTAAGAGGTATAGCCCTTAGAATGTAAGATATATGTCTGTTTTACGTCGTGGTAAACAGTAGGGTACATACTTAAGCATATGCATCTGAGATGGATATTATTTTATTAATATCTGGCCACGTGGAAGCTCCAGTACTTCTAATGGCAATTATCCGGCTGATGTAGTGGCCAGCTCGGTTACCATTACCTCCCACCACCAACAACGACGATCCTTTTCTCTCCTTACGGTTCCATCTACCGTTCACGGCAGGCCTGAGCACGTATTCCCTCTTTCTGTCGATACCAGGCTGCTGCTGCATGCTGTGCATCTTCCTCTCTTTTCATCATGGCCCTTCGTTTTCAGTCCAACTACAATTTTACAGATGTTCCCATTCCAACTACGCGGCAGCCACCGACCACTGGCACCACCATTCGCCGTGCAAAGACTCTTACACGCCCGGAACGTAGCGTCGCTCCCGTACCCCTCATTAATCCCCAATCAGCTTCACCCACATCTCCCTTACGCCCAACCAACGACTATAACGGCTCAAATGCGTGGAGGTTATTTACTCGCGTGGTCACATTTTGGGCGCCTGGTTTCCTTCTCAGCTCAATTGGTGGGTTGAAGGACAAACCTACCCAGCAAGCATGGCGAGAAAAGATGACGCTGTGTTTTTTGATCGCAATCCTTTGTTGTATCGTGGGATTCATTACCGTCGGTTTTCAGAAGGTCCTTTGTCCCACTTCGGGCAGCACAAATACCGAGTTCATTCGATTGGGTACGCAGTCGGGCACAGTAGGTGTTCAGGGTCACCTGTACAACGTCACGTCTGCGAAATCTACATCCAACGTCTCATTCTCATCACTCGGCCAGTTCGGTGGCCAGGATATTACTCAGCTGTTCACGAGGAGCGCCTCTGACTTCTCAGAATGTTCAGGCCTCAGCTTTCGAGTAGCACTCGATGCTCCCTGTTCCACTACAAACCCGTGCTCGCTCGGCAACCTCAACTCATCTTCTACCTTCTCCAACCTCGGTATGCAAGATACCGGATACATCGTTGGCTATTCATGGGAACAAGTTGCTGCCTCTTCCAGCTATTTCGTGATTGATGGCGCCGTTCTGAATATGACTACCTACATAAACCTTCATCCCAATTCCATCCCGTCCGACAATGTCGATGCCGCTCTTCGTACCCTCTTATATAATCAGGACACGAGCTCGGGAAAAGATGGCACTCGTCTTTTTGCCAGTCGCTCAGACCTGCAGTCGTCTGTCAAGTGTTTGAAGAAGAGATATTATGCGGGCAACATCGACAAAGTTACTCCAGGATGTTTTGTCTCTTCTCTGATTTTATATGCGGGTCTTATCGTCGTACTTGGACTCGTGTTCGTGCGCTTCGTCATGGCCTGCATTTTCAACTGGTTTTTATCGGAGCGTCTTGCTGGCCCACCAAATAGCAGGGACTTGGAGAGATCCGCTATCAGCCCCGCGGTTATGCCAGAGGGTGCCAATGTGTCCGTTGACAATAAAAATGGTACAGCGCCTTGGGCAGGTCCTGCCGGGAGTGCGAAGAAGCTGAACAAGTCTAACATGAACAAATCTGCCCGCTCATTCGCTTCAGCCTCATCAACGACTCTCACCAATTCTTCCTCAGACGGTACCGCTGCACCTATAATGAGTTTGGCTTCCATTGGTCGAGAATTGTTCGCCGTATGCCTAGTGACGTGCTATTCCGAAGGAGAGGAGTCACTCAGAACCACTCTGGACTCTATATCACGAACGACGTACAGCGATCAACGTAAACTGCTGTTTGTCGTGGCGGACGGGATGATCACTGGCGCTGGGGAGAAGATGAGCACGCCAGATATTTGCGTGAGACTCCTTGACGCAGATCCGCGCTTCGGAAACCCAATGCCAATGCTGTATTCTGCTGTTGGATCCGGGGAAAAGGCTCAGAACAGGGCTATGGTGTATGCGGGTCACTATAGTAAGTTCGCCCTAATCGTTCCTTCGTAAAGTAATTGACCTACCGATTTAGCAACCGCCGGCCGTAGAACACCCACCGTCATCGTCGTCAAATGTGGCACGGAAAACGAGGCAGCTACTGGAAAGAAACCCGGCAACAGAGGGAAGCGCGACAGCCAACTTATCCTCATGAACTTCTTTTCTCGTGTCACTTACAACGACCGAATGACGCCTTTGGACTTCGATCTTTTCCGAAAAATCCATGTTCTCATGGGTGTGACCCCCGATTTCTTTGAAGTTTGTTTGATGGTGAGCTGGGTTTTCGTTCTTAAGTTACTACCGTCTCACCGGCCTCTTCCTAGGTGGATGCAGATACCAAGGTGTTCCCCGAGTCCTTGGGTCACCTTGTCAATTGCATGCATCACGATCCGATGATTATGGGTGTTTGCGGGGAGACCCGCATAGCGAACAAGCGGGGGTCTTGGGTGACAAGCATTCAAGTCTTCGAATACTTCATTTCCCATCACCTTGCCAAGGCCTTCGAGTCCGTTTTTGGAGGTGTTTCCTGTCTTCCCGGATGCTTCTCCATGTTCCGTCTTAAAGCACGGAGAAGTACAGGTGATGACTGGGTTCCCTTGATCATAAAGCCAGAGATTGTGAAGGAGTATAGTCAGAGCGAGGTAACAACTCTCCACCAGAAGAACCTTCTGTTGTTGGGCGAAGATCGTTTTCTTACCACCATTCTTCTACGGACATTCCCAAACCGCAAAATGATGTTCTTACCACAGGCGCGGTGTAGAACTGTTGTTCCCGATACGTTCTCGGTTCTTCTGTCCCAAAGGCGGCGGTGGATCAACTCCACAATTCACAACCTCATGGAGCTGGTTCTTGTGCGTAATCTCTGCGGAACATTCTGCTTTAGTATGCAGTTTGTCGTGTTCATGGATTTGCTTGGGACTGTGGTCCTTCCTATCGCCATTGCGCTAACATATATGTTGATCGTTGGAATGGCGCTAGATCCACCGCGTTCGTTCGAAGAAGCGATCCCTCTCATTCTCCTCGTTGCCGTACTAGGTTTACCTGCTGTCCTCATTCTGATTACGACTCGGAAAATCGTGTACGTCGCTTGGATGTGCATCTATCTTCTTGCTCTGCCTATATGGAATTTCGTTCTCCCTCTATATTCTTTTTGGCACTTTGACGATTTCTCTTGGGGAGAAACAAGGTTCGCGTTCTCTTTAAGTCTTGAGCTCTAGCGACTCATTTATTTGAAATTTGATCCACAGGAAGGTTGAAGGTGAAGCAAAAGATGCTGGTCATGGAGGCACTGGTGGGCGCTTCAATGGTGAAGCTATTCCCATGCGCAGGTGGGAAGACTGGGAAAGGTCTAGGTTGCGCAAGCTTCGTCGCGATGAGCGGAGGCGGAGAGATCTCGAACGGGCACATCCTGGAGGATACTACGCGGGAGATGGAGATCTGCTCAGCGCACGGTCGGATGCCAGAAGCCAGTATGACGGTTCTGACACAATATCTCTAGCATCTTCTTCAGAAGATGATCCAATGGGGGACGCAAATCGGTGGCTATAACGAGCATAATGCGCAGTATCCCCTGCCTCCTGTTGCACTACTGATACCTGAAGAGGAAACTCTCCAATCAGCGAAGACCCTTGACGGTGCAGAACTGGAGGCCATGCTAGAAATGGGCTTTGATGACCGATCTCGTCCCACACATCATAGCCCCGCGCCACGTTACCAGCTTACGGATACTTCTACCACCCAACTGGTAAATGTTGGTGATGACAGTTATTCGCCCTTATCACGATCTACCTCGCCCGGAATGCCACCGAACATACACTCACCAACGTCACCGAGCATGTCTTCAAACGAGAGTTGGACACCCGCTGGTGGTCGGCCTGGTAGGCAGCGCGGTCCAGGCGACCGATATGGCCCACTTGGTCCTTTGGACCCGGCTACGAGATTTTGAACGAAACGAATGGACCTTTTCCTTTTATTCCGGTTGGTGTTTGGATTGCCCATATATCGCTTTGTTTGCTATACCATCATCACCCATCTACCGCATATCATGCCATCCCATGTTTATGTTGCAGCTTGCACCCATGGAATACCTCAACTTAGATCACCCGCTCTAATTGCCCCTCGTCATGCAATGACTTATTCAGTATTAGTTTGGCTACCTCATCGATTTTGTCTTGTCGCTCACTCTTGCATCCATAGTATTAACAGATTTTCGTTTGCTTTACTATGTCTTTTCTACATTTTGAGACCCCAATGGACGGTGAAATACAGAATCTGTGAATACTGCTGTTAGTTGCAATGATAAAATGTGCCGAGCGGTGGCGATACACATCAATTCATTGTGACTGCATACCTTTTTTGGCATACGGACAGTGCTTCGATGACATCAGCGGTCATGACCGGACTAGTACCTGCCTAGTTTCGCTTCGCACATCGAGGTCGCATCTTTCTCTCTTACCCTCATCAGCATTTGCTATATCTGCTGAGCGCTGGACATCGAACCCAGCGACAGCTCCATCGACGTCGCTCGTGGCCTTTGAGCGTCCTGGATATAGAATACTTGCGCTGAAACAGCTACGATCTCCAGGTGAGCCCTTCCCCGTTACTCCCTGACTACGAACTCATCTTGAGTAGGCCTGGATGCCTCCGACATTCGATATTCTCTCTGAGGACTGCCTCGACAGTGCGCGCACATAATTATCGCGCGTCTTCGCAATACTCACCAGCCTTTGTACAGTCATCATCCCCCGAATACTTGAACTCGTTCCATCTGCGCGTATCGCATTTCTCTCTTCGTTAGGAAAGCGTATCCATGAGTCGACTGCTCGCGTATTGTTTCATACTCTAATTGTCCAAGACGATGAGCTGGCTCTCCTGCCATCAGCGGGTGTCAGCTCTGCAGCCGTCATTGCAAACCCGGGTCGTTACGCTATGCATGTGAAGAAGCTCATCGTCCGAGATGCAAACATTCTAATGGGGACGGCCGATACCATCACGCTACCCGAAGATGAAAGTTTCACAACATGCACTCCTTTGAGTTCCACCTGTCTGGAAACTCTGTTGAAATCATATTCCAATCTCGAAGCATTATGCTGGGAAGGTTACCTTCGGCCTCCCGACGGCTTGTGCGAGGTACGCCGCTATTATTGAGTAGATTTCGTTGACTCCTGTCAAACTTGGTACTTAGATCCTTGTTGCCTGCAATCCTCGGTTACGTTCTTTCTCTTACGATCCCCCAACATTACCCATGTCACAACGCAAGAATCTGCTCAAATGGGACGCACCTTCTCTTCCTCTTCTGGCTGACCTTCCTATCATGACTCTCCGCCTATCATGGCTATCTCAGACGGGGACACGTACATTCACATCTCTTCTTCAAGATCTCGGTGAGCACTCCACACTGGAAGATCTTAGTGTTGAACTCGTATGGCTCGACGATCCGTTATGCGAAGCAATAGCGGCAAGCAGCAGGAAGCTTCGTAGACTACGGCTCAGTACAAGTGGTACAAAGTTGACTGACAAAGGTCTCATCGCCATACTGGAAGGATGCGATGCGTTGGAGGATCTTTGGCTTGACCAAATACAAGGTGACAAGCCTGATGAGTCGTACTCTTCCAAAGTTTCACGCTGTGACAGGTCGCTTAAGCCGTACTCTATGGTCAAAACCAAGGGCCTTTCCGATGTTGCATCGACTTCGTATAACCATCTCTGAAACTGGGCCTTCTCATTCTTGGGCCACGGACCATCTCACGTCCTTGGAATGTCTACCAACCACCGGGCTCAGTGAAATGTCTGTGACACGAACGGAAGCGCCCCCGCGCATGTATAATGATGTTCCGATGTACGACCTTACCGTCGATGATGCCATCTCGTTACAACCATTACCGGCCGCTATGCAACTGATGCTTCGAGAGGCTAAATCATTTACAGTCCTACGATGCGATTTCTGGATGTGTTCTATCACCGACATCAAAACGATTCTCGACGGCTGCCCCAAGCTGGAGGTATGTGCAACATGTTTTGATGAAATTCTGACATTCGAAACTTAGGTGAACAGTCTGTACAATTCTGTTTGGACGCACCTTTTTCGAAACTTCTTGCCCTGACCTCGACCTTTGCTAATCTTTCAAATCTGAATCAATTACGAGTTTCTGTGAATCACGTACACACGCCTGGTAAGCCACCCGTGCCCCTGCCACCTCACGGACCGCCTTCTCTTCCCGTTCCTACGGATTCGCCTCTTCTCAGATCGAAGGCCGTCTTGCCCCAACTATTGGACTTTGATCAAATGCAGAACCAAACATGTCTGGCGAAAGCCGATTTGAGCGATCCTTCGATGCCGCTGCTACGCGACATCAAACGCTTTATTCGAAAATGTCCAAAGCTCGAAACGTTAGGTACTGCCAGAATGCATGACCTGTGCCTAGATCACTGACGCCTACTTTCTATCAAGAGTGGTACGGAAAGCTTGGCCGAGGCTCGTGGGTCGTAAAACGGGCGGCGAAGTGCTCGAAGATCAGCATGAATGTGTCTGTCGAATATCAGCCTCCAAGGATTCCAGATTCTGTATGGGCCGTGATGGCTCGAGAGCAGGAACTCGAGACAAGCGACATGCATTGGATAGAAGCCGTCAGAAGTGGCCAGGAATGGACCGGAGAGAAGGCCGAGCTTTTGGCAAGCGAGCGTCAAGTTAATAATGCGGATGCTGGTGTTTGTGACGGTGCTGATGGTAGATCTGGGCGAAATAGAGGAACGCCAAAGAAAATACGAGCGTCATCCATATCCACGTCTTCGTCGAACAGCGACGTAACTCCCCTAACCCCGAAATTATCTTCCGATGGATCCCCTGTTCAGGTGTTTTCGCCACTAACGCCACCACATTCTGATGTGTCTTTTTCGTCAGATCAAGGTCTTCAGGAAGGATTCTTTGTGGTTCCTGAAGCGTCTGCTTTGGGCCCTGTTACACCGGGAAAAAGACGACACCGAAGTGCGACCACCTCATCAAGCCAAGATTCCCGTGCTAGGGAAAGAATCCCTGCCAACAAGGGTAGCAGAGGAAGAGGACGAGGTGGCAGGAGAAATGCGAGCACCTCAGGGATGCCTTCCTCGCAAGGACAAGGATGTGGACGAGGCGAAAGAAGTTCAAGGCCACTTGGTAATGGAAGGGAGAGAAAGGCGCTTTGAATGCCAGGCTTCAGTGGTATTGTATTGTGAATGGCTAGCTGTAACTGTACGAGAAGTGTACATTATCATGGAAAAGAGAAGCAAGAAAGAGGAATTCTGATCCTGCATTTAAATGAGCTCACTTGCCTAGACTTGTTACGTAAGGAAAGTAAGGCAGTATCAACAGCGGACCTTCCTCGATTCGACTTTGCTCTTTCCACCAATGACTCTTGTCGAATCCGCTGCCTTTCCTCACCCTCACCAGCTCGTTGAAGGCATAGAGAGGCTTCATTGTATGCCAACTGATGTTCCTACTGTTCCTCGGTTTGTGGAAGATACCATTCAGGTGGTCAGTCGTACCAGCTCTCAAGTTACCGCTAGCATTGACAAAAGTTTGCATTGAATCCTAACCAGCTAGCTCGACTAGCATCCCAGCACCATACCAGCGACTACAGCCGTATCAAGTTTGGGCCCAGAGGCTGCTCAACTCGATATGTCCCGTTGTGCATACATACCCCGGACGTGTACCACGAGCTGCGCCTCCATCAAAAGGAATGCAATCAAAACAATGCGTGGTGGTACGGTGAATTCCAGGGCACCAGAGATATCTTCGGGCCATCTGTGAATGCCTCACCATCAGAGACGCAACTGGTGCAGGAACTATCGGCCGCCATGGAAGAACCACTGAATGTCAACTGCAGTGCATCCGCTGTTCCTTCTGAGATTCCTATTCAGCAGCATATAGTCAAGACCTCCACTACGCATCCAATAAAGTATGTTCTTAGTGAATATTTACTTCAACCGATCATTCATATCTTTAATAGCATATCTTCGATAATACCTCCGGAATTCTTAGCCCTCATATCTTCGCACCTTTTACTCAGATCATGTCCTCCTACCTGTATCTGCCATACTATTCCAGAGTGTTCGAGATCATGTAGAATCAGGTCTACCATCTGCGAAATCCCCTCATCTTTCTCACTTGACCGTCTTGTATTCTCTGGCCGCCAATCTGGGAACGAATCATCTACTCCCCCCGATCCTCCTGTCTGTACCCACCCGAAGGTCCTTGAGCAACCTACGTCTCATATCCGAACCCGCTCCCATATTTCTCAGGCCTTGCATGCCGCTTTAAATTCCGGCTTTACTTCTGCCTCCATACCGACAGCTCCCCCCACCCTTGATATGAGTCTGCAGTCTGACAAGTTTTCGGCCACATCCCAGTCGACATGCACCACTTTTAACTCGAATCATTCTTCAGTATCGCTATCGCTATCATTAACTTTTTCTAATTCTTCCTTATCATTATCACCCAAAAGATCCCTTCAAAGTCTGCGCCACACACCTTCTGATCCAGAACTAGGAGAGAGAGCGTCCCATTCAGCTCCTGACCTCCTGGTTAACGGTGCATCTGTATCACCACCCGTTTTGTCTTCCTTCACCCTCGGTAATTTACTGTTGTCATCTTGCCCTGGAAAAAAAGGTGTGTTAGATCGCCGTCACAGCAGACTACGCATTAATTTCATGTACAGTCCGGCTGCAGGGACCTGTTCGAGGCCGTTCTGGTGTATGCCGCAATTTAGAGACGGATCTAATGAGGATGAAGGAGCTGGGCGTTGGCTGCATTGTCTGGTAAGTTTTCAGTGACGTTACTATGTAGTTCCACTAACCCCGCTTAACCTTCAGTTGTCTGGATGATGGCGAACTGGAGTTTTTGGGCGCCCGTTGGCCTGAATATGAACGTCTGACACGGCAAATTGGCATCGATGTCCTAAGGTAAGTTTCGTAAATCGCTCTCACGAATTGCTATTCACAAGGGTTGTCGGAAGGTTACCTACTCCGGAGGGTTTGGCTCCTTCACTGTCCGCTTCTTCATTGAATGAGCACCTCACCGTCCTGATCCATACGTATACCCTCCGTGGCATCCCTGTACTTGTGCACTGTCGAGGCGGCGTCGGCCGTGCAGGTGTCGTGGCGTGCTGTTGGATGATCAGACTGGGCTTATGTGGTTGGTTTACGGATATGAATCAGCCTTCATTCCATTCTATGGCTCCCTCTTGGCTATCCAACGATTCCTATCGTGGGTCAAACAGCTACACATTTCCGGTCAGGCGCGATACGCTCGAGATGGTAGAGACAGCGATATGCCTGGTTCGAAGACGGAGGAGCGTCAAAGCAGTGGAAACCTACGAGCAAGTTAAGTTTTTAGTGGACTTTGTGGAATACCTCAGGGATTCAGCATGAGGAACAGTTATGTAGTTGCACTTATTATTATTATCTGTTATCGTGTTTGGTTTTCGTGTTGTCTTTCTTTTGTAAAATCCTTGAATGCGGACCGAACTTAGTTTCGAACCAAACATATGGGATGTAGAGGTGCAATGCATGAAATAATAAGTAGACGTATCTCAAACTAACCCTGCACTCGGTTTCCAAGGCCTTGTGCAAATCGACCTCCACGGCCACGCGTAGTACCTGTGTACTCGTCAGAGAGATTAAATTGGTTGCTTTTGAATGATACTGACCCCGAGTACCGCCTCGTGTTCGTTCACCGCGACCGCGTCGTTCTTGAGTTTGCTCGCCACGCTTTTCGCCCTTAGTGCCATCAGCACGGTCGCCCCATCCGCCACTACCCCCCATCTTGATGTCAAGAGTCTTTTCGTTTTGCTCCACCATAGCGTTGACTTTATCAGTAATAACCAGCGCCAATTGCTGAGACCGAGACACCTCCACCCGATGTAAAACGACAACGCCTCCCGACTGATCTAGGGAGGCAGAAAGCTCCTCCGTCCATATCATCTTCGAGACGATGGACGTGACAGTACAGAGGGGCAAGGAGAACGTTCTAGCAAGCAGGGAAAGAGAAAGTGTGGTGTAGTGAGCAGAATATGTGAACAAGAAGGTACGTAGGCCTTGCTCCTGTATTCGCCTGAAATTATCATGAGCGCGTGTAGCCCTATACCAACAAATGACCTACTTTGCCAACATTTCCTTCACAGATGCAGCCTCGGGCATCAAGCTCCAAATTTTGATGCTCTGAATCAGATCCCTGCACCGCTCCCATTCACCATCCTGAAGGGCCTTGCTGGCTTGCATGATATGATCCCTGGTGCTCTCAGGAGGACCTGTGAATACCTGCCTGTCTGCGAAATCAAGCAGGCGTCGGAAGGGCTTGGAGATGGCTTTCCGCTTGAGCTCCTCAGAGTCAATACTAGCAAGCAAGGGTATTTCCACCAGCATGCTAGACACAAGGAAAGCAGCTTCTAGCAACTCTGTATTTATATGCATGTGGAAGGGGAGCTGTCGTTGCTTCTCTGCCTTCTCTTGCTCCGGCGTAAGAACCTGGAAACGCTGCTGATGAACACCCTGTGCGAGAAGCTCCTTGACCCTCTGTGTCGTGAATATGTCTTGCAACGTCGATTGAGCCTCTTTGATAAGTCCACACCTGAACGCGCACAGACCAAGTTGCACTACAGTACGGTTATACAAGATCTGGGTGGCAACGTCGGCAGAGTGGATGGATTCTTGAAGATGCGACATAAGTAGCATGTCCCGAGCGGTGTGGAAATCGTTATGCAAGGCATGGTGATAAATGTGACTTAGCATAGCGCGCGTCCGAAGCAGTGAGTTACCGGCACCATACAGGTAAACGCATAGTTGATGGATCAGAAGAGAGGTTGTGCCTTGTAGCAAGTTCATTTTTGGTTTTATGTCAGATGTGTCGATACTTGCTTCAAGCGCTTGGACAACGGGGTCAGGCTAAGACCCATTATTTAGCCAAAAAAAATCAGGTTCAGGCGGGTAGACCACAGACCTTGGAGTAGATATGCTCGAGCCTTCTCATAATGACACGTCCCAGTGGTTCCTCTTGATTTGTCTTCTCATAAAAAGCTTCCGCTCGGCAGATCGTGTAATACAAGACCTTTTCGTCTTTCAGTCGATCAACATATTCCGGACCGTGCGGATCGATGTTTTGTAGACTCTTGGTGAACTCATCATCGAGTCGATCAACAAAGCTGATGATACTACCACGTATCCGCACAACCCCATCCTTTTCGGTAGAAGGAAGCCGCTCCACCATTTCATCGTAATCATCGGTGATCTCCTGAACTGAATACGCAGAATTTGAAGCAACGATGGAAAGTAGTTGGTCGACTTCTCGCTGGGCAGACAGCCACAGCTCGATGGGCATATGTGTAGCTACTGAGGAGTTGTAATCGAAACGCGATGAAATCAGGGCAAGAAGAACACGAAGCCGTTGGTAGGTCGTGGCAGCCACTTCGAGGAGCTTTTCAAGAATTCGGATTTGCTCAGCTCGGTCCGTATTCTGGCAGACAAATCAGACCACGTCCGTATTCACGGAAAACGAATATATAACCTTTTTACCACGCGCTTCCTGTACGGCTTGAAGGTTTTTGAATATGCTCTCTGATGTGAATTGCATGGTTTTCCCGCCCTTCCCAACAGTCGTAAAGTCATCGATAACCTCACCATCGCCATCACCACTCCTGGCTGCTGGCCGTGCAGCCGCAGCTGGAGGTGCCTCGCGAGTCGTCAAAGCCGCGTAGTCCCGTTCAAATGTTTCTGGGTCCTTGGCAAAGGTCAACAGCATGAATACAGACATGTAGCGGATCACTTACAGCATTGTATTTAGTGATATCCTGCTCGTACTCTTTCATGCCCTTTTTGACCTTTTGCTTCATGGCGGTGAGAGCCTTGGCGTTTGTAGCGTTCATCTTTTTCTTCGACTCTTTCTCTTTGGCGATGGCAGCATTAAGAGAGGATTCCAAGCTGATGAGAGCTTTGATGTAGAAGGGAGGTACAGGCTCCGAGACGTTATGTTGGCGTTGAATCATACGCACGAGCTTGTCGAATTCTGACAAGAGCCATTAATATGGAGGCTAATGTGAAGGTATTGGTACGCACCATTGGAAATTGCAACCCAATCATTGATTTTCAAGGCATTGTCGATAGCCTTGCCCGTCGACTCCATATCTGCGAGACGTCTTTCCTGAGCGCTCATGATTCTCACCCCCGCTTTTGTGTCCTCTTCCGAATCTTCATCCTCAGAGTCGCTACGAAGAGGCAATCCAGATCTCTTCGTCTGCCGTGCATCATCATCGCTGTCGCTACCCGAGTCCTCAGATTCGTCTGAATCACTCGAACTCGAATCTGATCCAGCGGTACGCAAGAAACGGGACATGGCTGGCTTCGCGGCGGAAACCGCTGGTCTTTGGGTTGGCGCGTCATCGCCGCTGGACATGGACTCATCTTCGGATTCCTCGGAGTCAGAGTCAGAGTCGCCAGCTTGCCTGAAGAAACGGGACATTTTGGTATGGTGTGTACGGTGCCGAAAGGAAAAAAGTGACTAGCGAGAATTAGAGTTTGTAAGGGCTCAGAGCAACAGAGACAAAGAAAGGCCGGCGTCACGGCACAGAGCAACTCCGAGTCGACTCTACTAGTCAATGCCACGATAACAGCAGACAGAGCCCGCTGCCTTTCACCTCCAAGCACGAATTTAAGCTAAATATGCCTCCCCGCCCCGATAGCCGTCCTGCGAAGAATGGTGGAACATACAATGTCCTCCTTACAGGATTCGGCGTATGTGATTATGTTCATTCATTCATGCTAGTCGAGACTGACTTACGCTTTGCTCAGCCATTTGGACAACATAAAGAAAATCCATCTTGGCTCGCCGTCCGACCCCTGCAGAATACACTTATCACCCTTGACCCCCATCCTGACCCGATCGTCCCTGATCCTACTGCCAGTCCAGCCGCAGATGGGCCAGCTCCAGCGATCCTGAACGAAGAAACCAAACGTTTACCGCCTGCTGAAATCCGGATTTCGACACTGGAGATACCAGTTGAATACGAGACGATCATGAAGATTGTTCCGGGACTGCATGCGCGACCACCTGTTCTCCCAGAACAAGCCCAGGGCAATCCTCTGTTTCCTGTGCCACCAGAACGAGGCTACGACTTTATTTTTCACATTGGAGTAGCCGGACGTGGGCCGTTACGAATGGAGAAGCTGGCACACAAAACCGGCTACCACATGAAGGACGCATCGGGGAACTATGCTCCAACATCCAACACCAAGAAATCAGAAGAAGTGAACGGTGCCGCCGCAGCCGTAGGCGTTGTAGCGGCTCCGGAAGGACAATCCTCGGCTGCCTTCAAATGAAATAGCACCCGAAGCTGCTCTGCTTGACAATTTTACTTCACGCGTCCATCGAGGGTACGGACATAGCTACGAGCGCTTTACGGAGGGTAAGATGGCAGCTGTCAAGTGTCTTTAGCACTGAACATACCGCGATCTATAGAGCTCTTGACTGATATCGATGTTACACGCCTAGTGCAAGACATGAAGTTGGCGGGAATTGAGGTATGCAAATCTGCTATTCACAGTGGTGACTCCCCTTGACGACGCGGATGGTTACAGCATGTTTATTCGTCGATGGACGCAGGACACTATCTCTGCGATTTTATCTATTACGGTTCACTAGCGGAGGCACAACGCAACAGGAAGGTTTACGACAAGGCCAATCGCACACGAGTGCTATTTATGCACTGTCCACCTGTAAATCAACCCTGCAGCACAGATGATGTGACGGACGCCATCAAGCAAATCATCTTATGGGTATGCGAGGATGGCGGTTCGGATTCGTGATAATGCGAAGAGGAAGCAGGGTTTGTTACTAACTGTTACCACCTGTAAATATTTTTGTAACTAATATTTCTCATATTCCAGCTGAGTATTATTTAATTAAATATCTTTGGACTGGCGGTGACGATGACCGACGTCATTAGAACGTGATGTCATCGCTATTCCCTTCACCTTTATATACGACACAACTTGCTCAGGACCACCACAATGTCTTCCAACAATTCCTCATATGCCTCTGCTGCCAAGCGTGCGGTCGACGACAATCACCCAGACCCCTTACCGGACACCGGTCTACTCAACACAACTCCGTCTTCAGCCAATCCTGTAGTGGACGACACCACGAAAGTAAATCTCGTACCCTCTGACTTCAAGTCCAATCCCATCACGGCCACCTCCGTCGGTGCACCTCCCCCAGACTCTGATTCATCGTCCAACCACAAGCCTTCCAACCGGCGTCTTCGTGAAGTCAAGCAAGAAGGACATTACCTTTGGGACGTTGCGAAGGATTATTTTCTCCGTCCAGGTGTCGCTGGCGGGATCATCGGCATAAGTATGCAACATTTGAAGTATCCACCACTGGCTGACGATTCTACCTAGTTAATGTCGGTACACTTGCTGGTGCGGCTCGCGCATTCTATGCGCAACCACATCTTCGTCGAGACACAAAGGCTATATCCGCAACTGTAGCAGCAAGCATTGCTCTTCTATCCGCAGAGGGATTCGCCGTCGAAAAGTATAGCAAAACTCCCAAGGGACAGGAGGAAGCTGCCCGTGCCAAAGAGGAAGGCAGCCTCATTTACCGGCATCTTCGTGAACAAATTCTTCGTCCCGGTGTTCTTGGGGGATTTCTTGGTATTGGTTCGTGAACAATTCTTGTGAACGAATTGCCCCTCTAATGTACTGCAGTTAACGCCGGTATCTTGGGTGCTGTGGGATACTTCTCATATATCAACTGGAATAAACCTACATGGGATAGGCGAGTCGTGTCTGCAGTATCCGTTGGTATCTTGGCGCTTTGGGCTGGTGAAGGGTCAGTCAACCTCCTATCGCTTACCGAAAATTTAATTTTAATTTTCATCTTTCTCCAGCGTCGTGGCTGAAAGCTTTAGATCGTCGAAACATCAATGAAAGTAGTAAATTAAGCAGAACTGGTACGGCTAAGAAACAAATTAATCATACACATGTTAGCTGTACACAAGCAATAACTTCTATTATCGTTTTTGGACATGTCTGAACCCAAATTTCTCCAATAGTACGGACGTCGTTACGTTTCTGTTCAGGAGCACCGACGACTAATAAAAACTCCTTCCTTCCAATGCGAATTCCATATCATGTATAGTATGCACCACGATCGTACACTCATTGGTTCAGTTTTGCGATCTACCCTCCCAATGATGACCGCGGTTCTCCAACAATTCCCACTCCCGCAAAGCCGCTTCGTCCCATATCTTACCCGACTTATCATCAGCTTTCTTCAAAAATTCCTCGCCTTCAAATTGAATCGGCATATAATTGTTGTGCACAGGATGTCTAAAAAGTCTTCAGAATTTGGACAGAAGTATAAGCTTCAGACGCACATGTAGTCAGGGTTGTAGTGATAATCTTTGGAACATCCTATCTCTTTCAGAAGTTTTGTGGGCGCATTACGAATCTGCATAGGGACTGGAATAGCCATATCTAGCTGGGCCGCGGCCTCAGCACGTTTGTAGGCCTCGTACGCTCGGGTGGATTTTGGTGCTTCGGAGAGGTACGCCACGAGATGAGCCAAGTTAATGCGACATTCAGGCATTCCAACATTCTGACATGCATGAAGAGTAGCCATCGCCTTGTAAGGAAAAGGGACGAGCATCAACGGGTGCCTACTTGAGTAGAAGTTAAACGTACTTACGAGTGGTAAAGCATGGTTATCTGCAAGGCCGATATCCTCACTGGCACAAACGACCATCCGCCTGGCAATATACAGCGGGTCTTCACCTGCAGTAAGCATTCTCGCTAACCAATACATGGCAGCGCTCCCTTGACTTCCTCGCACACACTTGTGGAGTGCAGAGATCATGTCATATCGACTGTCACCTGTGCGATCGTACGACGTAGACACAGACCGTTTCATGGATGTGATAATATCTGCTTCAGCTTTATTGGATGGCGTATTGACGACAAGTTCCAAAAGCGACAAGGCTGTCCTGGCATCTCCTGCGGACATAGAGACCATAGAAGCTATGACTTTGTCCGTTATTTGAGGGAAAGATTGCAGTACTACGTTCGAATGCGATGATTGAGATAAATCCTGAGAAGATGATACCTGCTGGGGGTCTGCACCGTCCGCGTCAACCTTGGGTGATATCTTTTCAATAGCCTGAGCTATGATTTTCTGAATATCGTCATCTGTCAATCGTTCAAGTACGAATACCCTGGAATACGAGTTGAATCCATGAACAGAATAGAGTATACCTAACTTACCGACAGCGAGAAAGTAGAGCCCCTGTCAATTTGAATGATGGATTTTCGGTTGTGGCGCCAATGAGCTAAATTCATCGAATGAATAAGAAGTATACTATGAGCAATCCAGAGAGAACCTGGATCTGTCCCTGTTCGACGAATGGTAGGAATATGTCCTGGAGCGTCAAATTATTTCAGCTGTACTTGTCTGGGAAAAAACGACAAGATTCACCTGCTGTCCCTTGTTGAATCGATGCACCTCATCCAAGAACAGGACGGTCCTCCTGGAAAAAATATTAGAAAGGTCCGATAGAGAGATTTTTTCAAACAACCTTCCGGTCAACGATAGCGTATTCTTAGCTTCCTCGAAAACAGCGCGGACGTCATTGATTCCCACAATGGTGGCACTCAATTCTTTGAAAACCGATCCCGTCCGCCTCGCAAAAAGTCTGGCCAGCGTCGTTTTACCGCAGCTATGAGTAAAGATTACCGGAAGTCACCAAACCCTAGCGACACGGGGATTAACAAACGCACCCTGGAGGACCCCAAAATATCATGCTGCCAAGGGATCCATTGGCTACGCCGCTCATGAATAATGAATCGGGTGAGGTTAAATGAGAGTGCCCTATAAACTCTTCGAGATTCGCAGGGCGCATTCTCTCGGCCAATGGGGCCACACTACGAAGAGAGGACGAGATTTTCGCGCGTTTGGATGCCACGGGAGTGGGAGAGGACTGGGCTTCAGTCGCAGAGCGTTTGGCATTGCGAGGTGTTCCAAAGACGGCGCTATCAACCTTTGTTTTTTTCTTCATCGTAAAAATAGGCGCGAGCTCCTGAGAGTGGCGTTCTTGTGAGGAAGACGGTGGATCTGGACATCCATCATCTATATGGGTATTGATGTCGCGTTCCAAGACGCGTCGAGAGCATATAGGACTTGAAATACGTCCGTCATCGTGAGATAAGTAAAAAAAAAACACGCGTCAAGTGCGCACCATGTTACTGTAAGGAAACCGGAGAGCAGATCAAGACTCAGATTCTTCACATTAGGAAGAAAATATTCAACTAACCGGACTCTTCTTTCATTCCGACCGGGTTACTTATGTACGTGGTAGAGTTTCAACAGGCAGGCTGCCGCAACGGCAACGCGAAGTTCTCACTGGCAGGTGATCGACGTCGCTCGTGACTATCCCGGGTATCCGTAGTCCACTGTACAGACGGTCCGACGTCCCAAATTGATGAAATATATAATACAAAGGTGTAAATAGCACTGAAACTCCTAGAGTGGTATATGCTTCGGTGACCGATAAATTAGTATACGCCAGGTAGCAATTTATGGGGGACTTTTGCAGCCCAATCCGCCCACTCTTCTGGGAATTCCTTCTTCAGCGCCTCATCCTCCTTTGGCATGCGCCTCAAGAGCCCTACAGCTATGGTAGTGACTAGGATCATAAACGTGAGGGCTAAGAGTCGACAGGACGTCGTTTCTAGAGCTCCACAGGTTCGTGCCCAGGAGCCCTACACATGGTTAGTCATTCTTAGAAGCAAACTGCACAAGAAGAACTCACGGATGAAGCGTGCCATAGTACGATCCCCAGGATCGCACATATTACGCCAGAGTATCCCGGGTGTCGGACTACAGTGTACGGACCCGTACGAATCAATTTATGACCTTCCCTAATGCTCATCTCAAATGTAAAAAGCCTTCCGAGCTCCTGGTAACAGCGGTACCGAATGTACCCTCCAAGAGTAGTTAGGAGAATGCTCAGCAAGAAGAGCGGCGTTATGCGTATCTGGTCAGCACTCCCGGTGACAACCAGGGCTGAAAGTACACTTCGAGACAGTTCATTCTCCGGGACTGAGGCCGCTACAATTACTGTTGACTCAGCGATTGCGCCTAGCCAACAAATAATCTTAATGTCGTCATGAGTAACGATACCGTTGAAGGCGGTGGAACTCACCTTTACTAGCAAGGGGCCAAGTCGTTGTTTGACGATGACCTCCAGGCATGTTGACGGTGCCTTTTCGCTACTATCAGGAGGAGGATGTGGGGGCGTTACTGAGATTTGTAGTCCCAGCATCGCTAGAAGCATAAGCGGGATCTTGGCGCAAGACATTGCAGAGACGGCTACGGAAGTAGCACTGTTCATTACCTCTGCTTTATAACGTCTTGCTAGACCCACCACGCGGATCTTGCCAATCTCGTTGTGGCAACTCACGGTACTGGTAATAAAACAGTTAGGTTGAGAATCTACATAAGAATGCCGGTAGAATACAAACTTCCTTCCTACAATTCACAATCAATCGCAAACTGAATCGCGAAGACCCGCACGCCAAAGAGTCTATCCCGGGGGGAAAGTGGCGTCGTAAATCAGCTCCAGACTCGTAACACCTGGGTCATCAACAATGGACGACTCGATGGAGAGAAGGCAAGAGAATCGCCGCTATGTGTCTGTGAGGTACCCACACGTACTTCGAAGTAAGGCAGATATTCTTCCGAGAGAAGCTACTATCGGATACCTTAATCAAGACAGAGTAAACCCCTACAAGGATCACGATTGACTCACCATGTCAGGACCGCCTAGGAGCAGTTGTCAAAGAGTATACTTGGTCGGCTATATGCGTAAGTTAAACACCAATATGGAAACGAAGCGTCGCCAGCACTGAGCACAACCAACACCAAAAGCCCGTGAAGTGAAGACCAGAACACCTCATAGATTCCTACTGAGCAACCGGAGATGCAATTAACGCACACTTCGATTTTCACCGTAATGAAGATGCGACTAAATTCACGGACGGATCAGCTAATGCACACCTGAGAGACAAAGCGTACAAAGCGTTGCTTCAAATAGAAAATACTCCGCCTGGAATAAAAGTATAATGACACGGTTGTTACACGGTGCTAAGAGTTACTTGATGGTCTTGAAACGGCCCCAAGGCATCCAGCACCAGATCGCACTCCAGAAGTAAGGAGGAGACGGTTTGAAACGGCAGCATCCTTACGGAACTAGCGGATATCACGCCGTTAACAAATGAGTTGTTACGATCTTACGCATTTCTATCAGTACGACATGGCAAATTACACAGATTCTGAAGGTGATAACCCATCAGCAAAATCAGCAAAAACGGATGAAGAAAGAACTTGCGTTGAAGAATGCTGTTAAGCTTGGTGACCCGGGATTGGACACTCAAATCGATAGTTTTGTCACCAAAGTCGACTACGATACCACCCAATACAGGAGGGTTGACCTACTCAAAAGTATTAGAAATGGATAATAGATATTTAGGAGACGACATACCTTGTTGGTGACCTTGAGTACCTGAGCCTTCTGAGCAGCCTGAGACTGCTTCAATGTCGTCTCAAGTCGCGTTAAAATATCTCTGGGAAGAGGGGCGGCAGAGGTGACGACAACGGTGAGCTCTCCTCTGTGCTCCGCAACCAGTGCATTGAAGCCCTCAATCACTCCTTCCAATTCTCCCAACCTCCCGTTCTCCGACAAAACGGTTAACAAATTCTTGGTGATTTCGGAAGTAGCATCCTTCTTTGCGCCTGTGTCCAAAGACGCAACAATATCCCCCAGTTTCTTTGCACGATCCTTGGCCGAAAGAGTGGGGTTGTGAACGAATGCCCTGGTGTCGGGATCGGTTTTTATAAGCTTGGACACGTTGGCAAGGTCTGATTCGACCTTTGTGAGGGTTTGGGAAGATTTTGCTAGGGCAGCGCCAAAGGCAGCGCTGGCATATTTGGTGGATATCGCAGACGCTGCACGACGGCCAAATGCAGGAGCAGACTTGACTGCGCGGGCAGCAGACGAGAGTAACATGGTGGTCGTTGTCGTGGGCCGTAGTATACCGGTTGGTTCCGACTGTGTGACCAGAGTGTGACGGCGTGATAGAAATATGGCTGTGACATATCTGAGCTTACTCCACTGCAGCCCCTGCCAGCAGCCAGGGTGGAGCTCGTTCTGTGCCGCTCACCGTCACATTTAGGTAAAGGGATACCGACCCTTTTCCTCGTCCTGCTTTTGTTCTACCTCGACATCGAAAATCGTTGGCAATAGCAATCGACGACAACGGCATCCAAGACAATAGTTTTCCGTAAGTGAGAACAATGGCTATAGCTCGTGACTAACTTTTTTGACTTATATTAGGTCCCGCCCCGTTCCTCCTCATCCTTTCTTCTTTATTCTTACCGTCCTTTCTCCTTGTTTTTCTCTTTATTGTCTGGTGTTCATGTCGCCTGGTCTCGCCTGGTTGCGAGCTATCGCTTTGACGACCCTGCTGACAGCCTCTGTCTCATATGCACGGGATGAGATTCTATGTGCGTGCTGTTGACATCTTTTGCTTTGCATTTCCTGACTATTTCACAGTTACCTCCTCTGTGACATATTGCGACCCTCCAGAGACATTGCTTGTTCAGCAATTCGACATCGTGTACTACAACAAGAATGAATCTATTTTCTTCAACATCTCGGCATCTAGTGTCGTAAGTACGCGCGTCTTCCGTGTTACAGAGTATTTTATCCTCTCTCCAGGAAGAGAACGTCAATGTTACAGCTAACCTGCTGCTCAACGTCTACGGCCTGTCCCTGGTGAATGTCACCATCGACCTTTGCGACATACTCGGAGGCGCTCTTTGTCCCTTACCACAGTACAATTTCGTAGGGTCTGATACCCTCTCACTGCCTGCATCACTAAACGTGGCCGACAAAATACCGGGGATAGCGTTTAAAGTCCCAGACCTCGAGGGGTATGCGCAGCTGTCCCTGTTAGAAGTGGGAACAGGCAATCTTAAAGCATGTGTGCAAGCCACTCTGTCGAATGGATGGTCCACACACCAACCTGCTGTTAAATGGAGTACAGCAGGTGTTGCCATTGCCGCCTTAATATCAGCCGCCTGGCAGTCACTTTCGCCCACAGCCCTGGCACCCTATCGATTTCTGGACCTGCTTTATTTATATCAGACGATTGCATCAAGTGCCTTTCTGGACCTCAACTACCCTTCCGTTTACCGAGCGTTTACTCTCAACTTCGCATGGGCCATCGGCCTAATATCTTCAACCTCCGAACAAAGCTCCATAGATAATATGCGACACATTACAGGAGGCACGATGGCAAATTCAACCTCCGGATCTGCTATAGCTTTCGTTAATCGCAAGCTGAGCCCATACAATGACCACAGCCTCATCAGCACCGGCTCCGGCTCCTCGGGCTTTTCTCCCCTCAATTTGGGTCGTAGATCATCTTCCGGCATTTTCAAACAAGTAAAGATATTCTCCACAGAAGGTGTTGCGACCGTAACATCGTCGTCTTCAAATGTCCTCGAAGCTGGTGTCCCTATATATGCCAACTCGATACATATTGCCACCGCCAACACTTTTATGACAGCGTTTTTTGTCGCTCTCATACTCACCGCCATTGCATTAGTGGTTTTCGGCCTCGGCTACGTTGCCTTGCTAGTAATGCATCGTTTCCGTTTAGGACGGGCGGAACGCCGGGCTGAACTAAAGGCGTTGTATCCATCATTTGTCAAGGCTTGGTCATTGCGATTGGTATGTGCATCGTTCACATTAGGAGTACAAGTCTAATGCAACGTCCTAGGGTCTTTTATCTCTTTTTCCCATTGTTGTTTTCGCTTTTTATCAATGGACCCTCAAAGATTCGTGGCTGTCGATTCTCTTATCTGTCATTGCATTCCTTGCTGTAGCATGCGGCACGGCTTACCCTGCATACATCACCATGCGCACTGCGCGCCTGTCCACGGCATACGCTCTTTATTCTCGTCCACCAATCATCTCATCCCATGGTCCGCTCTATGCACAGTACCGCACTGTGCGCTACTTTTTCTTCCTGATACCGCTGGCCTGTGTTTATCTGAGAGCGATTTTCATCGCTGCTGTCAAAACGAGCGGCTTGGCCCAAATAATCCTGTTTTTGGCCGTAGAGGTCAGTCTCATGACGTGTGTCATTGTCCTTCGTCCGCACAGGACTCGAGGAGCAGACGTACTCGCATCGTACCTGGCTATCGTGCGCCTCGTTTGCACCGGCTTAATGATTGCATTCGTGGAGCGCATCGCTGTCAATGCGATTCCAAGAGTGGTCATAGGCATCGTCATGGCCGTCATATATTCTGCGGCTGTCGTCGTCGTTGTTATCAACCTTGTCTTACACTGCGGTATCCAGCGGCTATGGACAAAGCAGAAAAATGTGCCGCATGAAGGATCTGCCGAGGATACAACGGAGAAAGATGGTCGTAGGTCATCATTCACTCGTCCCAAAAATCCAACCCCCGAACGAAATATCCCGTTGGATCCCGAGATCAATCAGCCGTACACACCGTTGACGCCTCCTTCAACGGCAGAACACGGTACGAATAATCGCGACTCTGCTTCTACAAATTTTGGAAACCTCCTTCCTCGGAGATGGTCTTTTACGCCATTAAGTTCTCCAACAGAGTCTCATCTCTCCCATCCGTCGCTTAGTAGTCCTCACCATACCCAAGATCTAAGTTCTCGACAGCATACATGATTCATTACGCACATAGATTTGTTCCACCGCGGCACATGTTATTTTTCATAGATCATCACATTTTTGGCCCTAGGGACCTTGGCACATAGTCGTTCATTTATATCCTGCTCTCTAAGAGTCTAATCATCGTGTAGATATCATTGTATCGCTAATGAGATTCCAAGCAGAACATTTTCGTGAAAGGACCGTATCGGAGTGCGCTTGTAATCGAACGGCTATCTCCATGCACAGCTGCTTCCGAACAACGTCGCCATTCGCTGCTCGACTTCCCGTCTCTTTCCACGGAATATCAAGGCGTCCATTGGCTACGAAACCTCATTCCTACCCCTTTCCTCGAAGCACGGATCCTACACCTCACGAAATATTCCACCTACCGCGGTCGGCGTCACCAAAGGACGTCAAAGCAAGATGTATGTACTGCCGTTTCCTGACTTTTAACAAGCTGGAAAAGGACCATTTTTATCACTAGACTATGAACTCGTTCGTATATACCACCCCGACACGGTAGACTCGTCTGTATCCTCCGAGTTGGCCCATGCTCGATTCCAATCCATAACAGATGCTTACAACGTTCTTCGTGGAAAGACGGCGGCCAAACCTGATCCCGTCAGCGGAGCCCAACAGGCGACTACTGCGGCACGGAGAGCAATGCATGCTCGGCGTCATAGAGAACTGTACGAGGGCGGCGCTGTTGATGACCGCTGGAAGGATCGAATGATAATTGCTGGTCTCATTGCAGTGAGTAGAAAGCCCACTTTTAGCTGTCTTCATATTTAACCAAACCTCTGATCAGACTGTCGTTATCATCGCTGCCCAAGCAGTTATTGTGCGGCAAACAAAACTTCAAGAAGCCCGCTCTTTGTACCCTAGGCGAAGTCCCCCGCAAGAGGATTCTCGGTTGTCATCTTCCGTCGAATCCAAATCATAGCCATAGTCCATGAAATAAATATTTGACCGGTATCTCGATAATTATCTATACTCGCACGAAATAGCTCAGAAATAAAGACCGGTCCATCCCTCGAGAATTCACCAAAAGCTCATCCCCACCATGTTGATCCCCAACATAATGGGTCCAGGCTTTGCCTGATCTCCCATCGCCAGGCAAGTCTATCGCGGACTGTACACCTGTAGCAGTGTACGAACCGGAATGAAGCGCAACCAAGCCGGAAAATCTAGCGTCGCGATAGGTTAAATAGAGATCCCCGTTCATTGAGGAAGTGTGCCCGCTGCTTATGGGCCTATGAGAAGATGAAAGGTCTTCAACATAAGATACATCTGTGCGACCAGCTCCAGTCACAGTGTCGAACGATGCGGGGTGTGTCGACGGGACTGGGTGAACTCGGACATTTGCAACGCCGTCGCCTCGTTGGGTCGCGATAGAGGTGCTATTGACAATAGCGGTGTCACCAACGATCCATCCACGATAAACTTCGAGTTTCAGTGAATCCGCCAAGAAACGATCGTGAGGTAATATCATGTTGTTACTCTTCATGGCAAACAAAGTAACGAAGACACTGTCCAGATCAACTTGAGAGTCCGGGTCGAATTTGACGTGAGTCAAAGTGTGCTATATTGGGCTGAGCAAAATTTCGACTGTTAACGTGTGACTTACCGAGGCCACATGCAATTTCTTCAGGTTGGGAGGAATGTGCATAACGATATCAAAACGCATGCAAGATGATTCCCCCAGCTGCGGTGTGGAGACAAAGAGACGACTGTTCTTCACTTCCTCCTCCTCGGTAGGATACGTGAGGGACACCTGTTTGAGCAACGACTCATTGTCGGTTGTAATAGTAACGTCATAGGAAACGTCGACCGAGTCTGCGGCACCTTCAGTGAGTACAATTGTTCCAACAGCATCGCCATGAATGTCGATGGAATGTTCAAACTTGTCACCGGCTGGAACCTTAACTGTAGTTTTGCTGCCTTCGAAAGTATAAGGAGCGGCAAGGCATCCGAGGGAACTGCTGTATGCTGGCATGTTTTCAAGACCGGTAGGGGCAGGCTAACAGTGGTGGATTAATGCACAATCGGATAGGAAAAGCAAGTTCACCAACAGTGATAGCCCATTTGATCAACTTGACGGATATAGAATAACCCAAAGCCTACAAAGACAATTCCGACTGCCTTCCAGATCAGAGAGCAACTGGGAGAAACTTAGGATTTTCTGGAATCGACTCGAACAAAGGGCTCACTTCAAACCGCAGCACATACAACAGGCCTTAGATCGTTTTCGTTTCATCCTACGAGTTGCCGGAACCTCAGTATTGAGTAGACTGACTGCCTCCTCATTGTCCCCATCGGTGTACGGAGGAAGATGCTCCGCAGCGGCACCCTCTTCATCGCTGGCAACTTTATTGTCTAGATTAAAACAGTCAATGTTCGCCGCAAGAACACACACGGCTCTCGCTCACAGTCATGGGCTTCCTTGAGTTTGAGAGCCGCCCAAACTATTGCAATCCATCCAAAAAATGAAGGACCTCGAATACGAAACCCAGTATTAGTCTGCGGGTCGGGCATTAAGACAGAACGAGTGATTGATAAAGGAGAGATAGATGGGCGTTAACTTTAGTAATCTTGATGGCTAGAGGTTGGCTAGAGACGCACAGCATAGACCGCATGTCGAGGCACATTTTGGCTCTAAGCGCAACTAGTGCAGTCTCACGGGTCTCGCGGTGATCGCGGCGAGGTACTGCGCGTACGTGTCACCACGATAATCGGATCAGTCCAAGTTTAAGCAACATAAAGCAATCATAGCATTCGACCGACTACAAAGACTACACATCATACTCCAATAAACAAATATACTTCAAGCCAGAGATCCCTAAAATGACTTGTTATGAAGACAATAATCATAAGATAGCGCTGAACTCACCATAGGGTCCCAAGGGGGCAATACAACGGCATCTCCGGTTTCGAGAATCTTCACAAGATGCTTAGGAGCAAGAGCTTTGGGAACAACAACTTGATAGACAAATCTGTAAAAAATAATGCTTGAAAATAAGATCGCTTGTAGTCTGGACACAAACATACTCTTCAAACCACTTCTCGGTCATCATATAATAACCTTTATTCCCAGCGGTCTCGCCCCAGGAATTCTCCACCTTGTACCTGACAGGTTTACCGTCCTGATCCAGATGGACCGCGGTGATAACCATCGCATGGGTCATAGCCGACTCGTTCACTTGCAAACGCTGGGCCTTTGTAAGGCCAAGCGTAATGTCAAACGCGGTCTGCGTGTGTCACTGAGCTACCGAGATAACAAGCCGGAGTGTGGTGTCTGCATACCTCGTACTTGAAGAGCCCAGGATCCATTACGCCAGCATCTCTGTCTGAGAACTTCCCTACGTCGCAGCCGAAGAATACGGGTAAGCCTGCCTTTATCATCTGTCACCATTTCGTTAGAATTAATTAGTGACTTTCCAAGGATACGTTGATACCTTTACCACCGCATTCTTCATGTTCTCAATTTCCGTGTTGATATCTGGATTTTGGAACATCAGTCAAGACAATGACATGTGATAAATAAATATACTAACAAAGAACCGGTCGACCTCCCCAAATGTTGCCAAGCTTGTCGACAGTGTACAATTTAGAGTATTCATTACGGGGATCGTTGATCAACGAGAAGAATTCTTTAGGCTATGAACCGGACCCTTCAATTCGTTATACCAATAAGGAGACGCATAGCCTACAGGATACGGCTTAGACGCGTTCTTCTCCAAGAATTCAATTGGTGTGCCTTCCCATCTGCCGGCCTTACCATCTGCGTCATAATACTCCCAGATAAACTGCTTATCTGGCATGGGAGGCACGCCAAGAGTGGCAGTCATGATAGTGTAGATTTCCTTCATCAGCTTTTCCTTCTCAGCACGGAGAGTAGACTGGATTGTCGCCGGTGAGAAAGCTTGGGCTTTCAAGTCGCTTGACAGAGCACGGAGAACGAGCGCGTGTTCGCGTAATTTCGTCTTGAGAAGGGCATTGAGCGGAGACGAAAGGGAAGAATGGGTCGACTCGGGATAAAGAGCTTGCGGTACAACGCCGTAATTCTCCAAAAGGTTGACAGCCATATCGAACTGGCCTCCGTCGCTTATTAAGTCTCCAGCAAGGTGGGAAACGAGCCGATCATCGAGAGGGCGATCGGCAAGCTCGATGGATAGCTCCAGGTAGTAGTTTGCCTTGTTGAGTTTGTCCCAGAAGAATAGATAAGACTATTGGAAAAAACCTGCGTCAGAAATGCTGAAGATGTTCTAGACAGACGATATCACCTGAGAAAGTTGGAATTCCTTCAACTTGAGTTTCTTCATCACCTCGTAACGTAGGACGTTGGTGGTAGCAAATAACCAGCATCGACCACTGGACTTCTGGTTGGTGATAGGTCCGGTCTTGAAGTCTATCTCGTTATTATAGATATGGGTATCAGCAATGACAGCTTCGCGAGAAACGAGTGCTGAACGGATGTCGGAATGGGAAAGGATAGTACGGGCAAGTTGGCTCTTGCTATCTGCAGATACACTTTCCTCCCATTTGGCTACATTGTTTATCAACAGTGAACCACTGGGTGATAAGGCATTATCCTGGAGAGAAAGGGAGGCAAACGAGGTAGCTGCGCTATGAACGGATTGCTTCTCGTCGTAGGTCATCGTTTCTTGTGGACGCGAAGGAGCTGCTCCCATGGTTGCAAGACTGTTGCGGTGCACGTCGGTTGTCCAGTGGTGGTGACTGGTAGGGATAACTGACGTTGACCGTTAGAGATAAGGCCCACATGGCGTGATCTGATCTAATCTCGGCATGATCCATTTAATGATCCGTTTTCTACACTACAAAGTTCGTAAGACTCGTAAAAACAAGATATCACCGACATTAACATTCATTTGCCAGAACAGTTTGAACACTGCCCCTATTCGAACAATCGGCTGCTGCATAAAAGGGTCATACCAGAATGATTTGTTCCAACTTTCCCGCTAGTAGTTTGAAGCGTCATGGTCTTCCTAGAGTCTTCCGAGTTGCTTAACGTCGATTCTCTCATCTCTTACGGTCCACATCTACCGCTAACGACCTTTTCTCCAGGTTTCTGCGCAAAGTCTCGCATATATGGTGTTGGGAGGCTTTGTCGTGGCTGTATGTTTATCCGCCAAACCGTTACTTTAACTCAAGGTGACTTATCTCCACCCTGGTTTCTAGTTTTCGACGGTCTCCGTTCTTGTCAAAGACAAGGCACCCCTCTCTATCTGCTGAAGAAGACTTGTGCCGACTTAAGCCATTTTTTGACCCAGCCTTTTGTCAATGAAGTCGTTCTGGGAACCGCCTTCGGCGTCGCCATGGGTCCTTATGCATGTGGTATCTTTGACCCCCACTCTTGGGGATCATCCACCCAAACTTTCAGTCTGGAAGTCATGCGTATACTGTTAGCCATTGGCTTGTTCATCATCGGGGTAGAACTTCCCGGACCGTACATGGCTAGACATGCCAAGGGACTTCTCGTCATGGTTGTTCCCACTATGGCTATCGGATGGGTAACTGTGGCGGGTAGGAAGTGCATTAATGCTTCTCCATAGTTTTCATAACTTCTACCAGGTGTTCTGAGAGCTCTATTTCCGGGTCTAAATTTTGTGTCATGCCTCGCTGTTGCGGTATGCCTTACTCCAACAGATCCCATCATATGTGCAGCTATTGTCGGTGCGTTGACGTCTCTTTGTTTGTGTCCCGCTGGCTCTACTTGAATAACGATCTCATGAAGGGGGAAAGTTTCCCATGAAACATGTCCCTCTTAATCTCCGCCAAATTCTATCGGCAGAATCTGCAGCGAACGATGGACTCGGTAAGCGCACAATGTTGGAAACTTCAGATACTGACTTTTTTGTACCCGAATCATGTTTCGATTAAAAGCATATCCTTTCTTATCGATATCCATCTACCTTACCGTTGAATCCTCCAAACGAGTTGCCTTTGAGAAATGGTTGATTATCGGATGTTTGTGTGCGTGTTCCATCTCCACATCCATCTGAACAATGATTCATATGCCATTTCAGACCAAGTGATAATGGGGGTTGCAATAGGCGCCGTATTGGGTAGGTACCACCACGGCGCGCCTCCATGATGCCAGGTTGAAAACTAGCATGAACAGGGCTTGCAGTCTCCTGGCTGATGAAAAAGTCGCTGCGAAGGGGATTCATTGACCGCGAATCTTATGTGGCGCAATATCTGGCCTTGGTCTTTTTGACTATCGAGATTGCAAGCACCATCGGAAGTGACGACTTGCTTGCCGCATTTGTTGCAGGTTCGTAAATTTGCGGAAATGAACGTAATACCGATAATAGTTCATTCTCAACTTAGGCAATGCATTATCCTGGGACGAGCATTTCAATTCGCAGACTGAGGACTGAGCTATTTCCGACAGTCATCGATCGCGTTCTCAACTGCGCTTGCTTTGTCTACATCGGAGCTTGGCTACGCTTTGACACCTTTAACGACCCCTTGCTGGGTATTTCCCCCATACGCCTGACAGTCCTTTTCATCACCATACTCTTTTTGCGTAGAATTCCTTCAATGCTTCTGCTGTATAAGTGGATCCCTGAAATTAGTTCTTGGCAAGAAGCATTGTTTTCTGGGCATTTTGGTACACACTGAGCTTTCTTCGGGTAGTTGCACCCTCTGACCCTCTGACATAGGACCTGTACGTACACTCAGATTGATAAACACTGTTCGATTCTCACCATGATGCTAGATGGGAGTTGGGGCCATCTTCATCTCAACCCTCGCCCTGACAAGGTTGCCGGAGCCTCAGTATCCTCCCGAAACCCAGCCGGAACTACTAGCTACCATGCTCCAGCCCATCGTTTCAGGGTCCATAATTATACGTGCGAAACGTTTCTGTCATGATTATAAGATGAATAACGGACTATTTCAGACGGTTTATCTATCCCTTTCTTTTCTATGGGACGTAACGTTTCGCGCACACTTTCCCGTTCAACTTCACGAGATGTACCCGAGTGGATGTTTTGGATCAACCAACGTGGTACAATCAACAAGGATGAGGAGAGGAGCAGGAGGTCTGTGAGTATTACAGTCCACTCGTGTCATTTCGAACTAGAAGCTTTGCAGGAGTTGGATTTGGAAGAACGACTAGAGTATGAATCGCGGGCGGAGATCGTACCAACTTCTGCTGGTTCGTCGACACCAAGAGTGGTGCATTCTCCTGAATGCACAGTAGACGTTTCGTAAGGTTGTAAACATGTGATGGAATTATGCTGTCCGATTTGATACAGTATGTCAAGAGAGTGAATGGAACCCATACGACAGAAGCAATATAAAGTGCTACGAGAGCCCTGCAGTTTACTCAAACGGATTCGTTCCTTCCACCCTGGAACGAAGGAATGGATTTTAGAAATGTGCCCATGTTGGAAACAGATACACACCTGGATCGTGGAACTCTCTCTATCCTCGCCGCAACCGCACAACCACTCGTGCCACCACCGTCCATCTGGAGGCACGTCTGGCTGAGCGGTACTCTCACGCCCGCTGGGGGTCAGGTTTACTTGAGGCGACCTCGTTGCGTGTGGGGGCTCATCGACAGGCGGCGGGGAACGTGGGGGAGGCAGATCGAGAGGCTTTGGCGGAGGATGACGTCTATCGGACAATTTGGCTGTTTGTGGGTCGCCGTCCGAAATCTCCTTCATTTGGTGCGAGTCTGCAAAGGGCGAGGTTGCCTCGGACGGGGTTTCAAAAGGATTTTCTGTAGACGAAGAACGACTGTGGGACGGGGAAGAATCTGGGATGGGAGAAAGAGTTTCTAACGGTACGGAATCAATGGAATCATGGGAATTGAGTACAGAATGGTGATGAGGAGGGTATTTGGAGCTTGACTTGGTCGCTGTCCACAACAGACTGGCACGTCGACTGACGCCATCGACCAATGACGAAGGCGGCTGGGTGCTGGGAGCCTCGCGTGTTGCTACCTGTCGTGCAGCCTTCCGTCGCTGTCGTTCAGCGACCTCCCAGCGCCGCAGGGTCTAGAGGAGCGTCATTAATGAGGAACACGGATTCGCTGTTAGCAACAGCTGCTGACCTCTTCAACACGCTTAGTCTCGGATTCTTCCTCGAGCGTTGGGGGATATGATGAGCCAGATGCCATCGGCTGGTCTGCATCAGAACTTGCAGAGTCCTCCACGGCGTCAGCGTACTCGCTATCCTCTACTGCACGCTCTTTGCCTTTTCGTCGCTTGTCTGGTTGAGAGGACTCGTTCCAAGGACGCAGACGAGTTAGGTCTTCCTCTTCTGCTGGCGAGGGAGGCGACGGCAGCGGTTGATGAGGAGTGACCGTCTCCATTGATGAAATCGAGGTCATGGCTGTGGAGGGAGTGCCCGTTTTGGAATTCAATCATGTCTTCCTGGCCCGTGCCAAACAATATAAAATTAGGTAAAGAATCCCAAAATACCGTGAACTATAACAAAATAAATGTCCTCGAGAATGCGTTATGGTACCGTAGTCCATTATTTAACCTAAAAGCGTCCATCGTCTCTCCGTTGCGCAGGACCCTCATCATAAAGACTCCCATCGTCAGCAACATATCGTAAATTTGACGCCTTCGGACCACCGTGCTGGAGCATGGGCTGGTGGGAATCGTCGGAATTTCCACCGTCGCGGCTGTACATCGTGCTGCGAGTGCTGTTTCCCAGAGACATGATCGAGTTGCGGGCCGTTTCGCGCATCTGAGCAAGGCTTTGATGGAAAGCATTCTAAATGTCACCTATTCGTAAACAATTGACGATCAACGGTCTCGCAATTTGCCTGACCTGCTCTTTCCAATACTGCATTCGCTTTTCTCTCTCTTGTTCTCTTTGAGACCGATGCAAGAAGAACAATCCAAAGAGTGTACCAAACATGCCTAGAAAAGTTGCGATCTTTAGACAAGTGGGGCAAGGCAATGTGGAAATTGTACCTCCAAAAATACCAATGCATACTATCACGTATACCCAAGCACCAAAGTGACGTGGCGTTCTCGGACTTTCGCCACAAATACCAGAGCTAAGGCAATTGTAGGTGGTGCACCTGGGCGGAGTCAAGAAAGAAACAACAAAGCCGTCACTGATACACCTACTCTTTATCGGCATCACAAGTTTGACCGAGATCCTTAGTCTTGATGCATTTAAGCTGCTGAGAATCGCAGTACAAGCCTAAGCGACAGTTGCCGCTAAGGAGCTGGTCAGCATAGCTGTCACTGCCTTGGTCATAACACAGAACTGACCGAGATACGATATCGATGTATTCTTGATTGGTTCCATACGCGATGTAGGCCGTGTTCTCAACCACGCAAGTTTCACCCTCAGTGACATTGGCCCACCTGAAAATCCGTAAGCTCCAGGATGTCCAGCACAAGGCGGGATACACGAACATGCAGATGTTGTTGAGACAGACGGATCCGTTGACGTTCAGGCCGAGGTTGCTGTCGTCGGCGAGCTCTTTGAAGTTGGGAGGGCCTTCACATTGGTCTTTGAATAGCAAATGGAGGCTTGGTCAATTGAAAGCAGACTAAAGAAATTTCGAAGTACCGTCTCTATTGAGCTGACAAGGGCTGCCCACAGCAAGGACATCTAAACACTGGTCTTGCTCGTCGGGGCAGAACTGACCGCGAGGGCACTTGGGAGGCAACGAATCATCGGTATATCCGAAGGGAAATTCGTCCTTTCTACAGCCCTTGTGCGCGCATGTTGAGTTGGAAGCACAGTACGTCTGAGAATTGCAGTCGCTGTAGAATTGGTAGGTGCCTGCTTGCAGGCGATTGTTGCCCTGCGAGCATGGATCGCCGAAATTATTGCTACCGGCGAGGGTAGTAGGCAACGCGAAGAGTGAAAGGATCGACAATATTGGTAGAGAGAGCATTCTTGAGACGGCAGCTACCTGCCAGTGGTGGTGGGAAGGAACGTTTGGTTACCGGTAAGTTGCCGGAGTATAAGTTTGATTAATTTATTATTTAATTACATAATTATGCATCCCCCATCATCGCGATCTAGCCGACGCACTATTTCGTCCGGCCTGACGCCTCTGCCCCTTGCTCCATTAAACTCGACGACAAGTACACCGGAATTTGAGGGGTCCAGTTCCGCGACCAATTGGTGTCTGTACGGTACAGGTTAGTTGAACTTTAATTACTTACAGCAAGGACCCTAGCTTACTTGCGCATCAGCTCCTCAATAGCAGGCCTTATTTTTGCTGCGCCCCCCTTGGAGTGCAAGCCTTTACCTATGATCCAAGATTCAACTTGAATGAGACTGTTCGTATATCCTGTACGTACCAACGATGAGTCTAATTTCATTTTCGCCTCGCCGCTTTGCCTCTTCAAGGGCAATATCCGTACGTGCAATAGCTTCTTTGACATAAAGGCCATGCAAGTCTATTTCCCCAGGTTTGCTATCCTGAGTAACAGTGTTAGCATCGACGGCGACCGTGGCGCACACCCAGCTTACACGATTGTTTTCTATTAAGAAAATGGGCGTTAGCATTGAGCACAGCGTGATATGTAGTACTTACCAACGAAAATCCAGTCGCTCGCCTCTTTGTTCAACTGTTCCATTTTCTGTTGGTGTTTCTTCCCTTGATTTGAGAGTTCCTTGGCTCTGGCGCCATCACCACGATTATAGGCCTCATGGCTTTCGCCAAAGCATCGTGCCATTTCATCTCCTTCTTTGTTGGCGCGCGCACGAAGGTTGATGTAATATTCATTCTGCTGGTTTTTCTGGTTGTCGTCCTATTGTAGACTTTTCAGCGACTGAGAAGGGCAGTGGAAACTGCCATGTTACCTCGTACTTCTGCGGTCTATGTGCCGGTGGGTAATGTGGAGACGGTTGATGAGGAAGTGGCTGAGATACCGGTTGATGGTGTTCTGGCTGGTGAACAGGGGGGGTATACTGTTCTTGCGGTTTGTTGGATTCTCCGCCGCAAAAAACATTAAACAGAGCCTTGAAAACCTTCAGCAAGGTAGACATGTTGGGTCGAGGAGTTAGGGTGCCCGATGGTTGTGATCAAGTATGCCTGCTTATTAATACCTGCAGTTACAAACACTCGACTATTTATTGATATACGCTTTGTGAAAATTCGAATTGTAGGTAAAATTGAGCAAAAGACGACACATCCACGTTGCCTAAATTTCCAGGCCCACCAAGACAAAGGCAGGATCAACCTCGAATGGAGGTTTAGTCACCACAGACCCTCCAACGTACATGAGAGAGTGGAGGAGCTGGCCCAAAGTAGGCGAAGACCTTTCGAGAACGATAACAAGGGCAGAGCATGCCAATTGCTCATCGGCAAGGTCCAGAAGAGCAACAACACTAACATGAGATCAGCACCAAGTAAAATAATTCAAGTCCTTTTGCGTACCTCTCTCGGAGACTGACAGACTGTGCGCTCTTGCCATCGACGTACAGAGTTTTCGGCTTTCCCGGTAACTCCAACACCACGCCGCTAAAATTGGAGCCGAGACTTGAGGCGGTGATAGTAACACGTTTAGCATAGGGCAGGGCTTTCAATCCCTGGTGCGGGAAGATCGTCATAACAAAATCCAGTGCATCCTTGTGGTCGACGTCAATGTCTGACCCGCTGACGCTACAATCACTGCCGTCGTCTGGGGTGAGGGGTGGAGTGGACAGAACAGACGAAGACCTGGTGGGTGTCGTAACAGGGACAGTGGCGCGAGCACGAGAACAATCAACGGTCGTAATAGGAGGCTTGGCGTGGGGATAGACGATATGTTTGTTGATATAATTAGAGTCGGGGAAAGATGAAAGGGTACTTGGTGATGAGGAGAGAATCGACGCCGGCCTGCCTGTCACACAGTCCGACGACCCTCTGTCTGGAGGGCATTTTGGATTAGGGACGTCAAAAGCGCCACTAAAGTCGACTTGAAAAAAATATTAAACGGTGAATGCTGAGAACACTCACCCCAGGTCCGCTAGAGAAGGTAGTGGAGTAGTAGTACAAATCGTCGGTGCCCTGCATTTGGCAGACGGCAAGCACACTGGGATCGGTGTCGAGAGAGAAAGATGCCCCATCTCCAACGGTTTGACGACCGTTGCTGCAAAGACACACTCGTCAGCACCAGTTAGCAGCTTGATAGAAGAAAATGGCGACGTACGTGGGGCAAAGACTAGATTTCCGTTTGCCAAAATTCGACATAGAATTCAACGACATGAGGTGCCAACTTGATACGATTTCAGCGGGTAAAATTCCTGGAACATTGGACGTGAGTAACACAAGACAGTCAGAGGCGAACCGAGCAAAACGTACAGAAGATTGGAAAGGAGCCAGATACTGAGATGGGTGTTAGAGTGTTAGGTAAGGTGCGGTGGCGCTGCCCGGACCAAGCTGCTGACTCATCGGTCTCGGCTTGCTCCGGCAGACGTAACCAAATTTTGTAGGTCAAGCGAAGGGAAGGAATCTCTTCATCGTCAGAGACAGCGAGCTCAATAAAAGTGAGTCCACTTTCATTCGATCCATGGCCTTCACGTTGTCAATTGCTCCTCATGCCGTGCTTTCTCACACCAATTATATGTACAATTTGGCTGGATGAGCCTCTCTCCGTCTGGATAACGTTGACTGACGAGTCTTGTATTTAGAATCTTCAACAACTACAATGGCTGATGCTCCCAGAGGACGAGGTGGATTCGGTCGTGGACGTGGTGACAGGGGAAGGGGACGCAGGGGGCCCCGTCGTGGTGCTCGCAAAGACGATGAGAAGGAATGGTATGGACTGTCCTCTCACTTGCAGTCATCCCATTGATCTGGCCTCAGGGTTCCCGTCACCAAGCTTGGCCGTCTCGTCAAGGATGGAAAGATCAAGTCCATGGAGGAGATCTATCTTTTCTCTCTGCCGGTCAAGGAATTCCAGATTATCGACTTCTTCCTGCCCAAGCTCAAGGATGAAGTCATGAAGATTATGCCCGTCCAAAAGCAAACTCGTGCCGGCCAGCGTACTCGTTTCAAAGCGTTCGTTGCCATCGGAGACTTCGACGGTCACGTTGGATTGGGAGTCAAGTGTGCGAAGGAGGTCGCAACAGCTATCCGTGGTGCCATCATTCTCGCCAAGCTCTCTGTCATCCCTGTCCGAAGAGGTTACTGGGGTGCTGCCCTTGGTGAACCCCATACGGTGCCCTCAAAAGTCAGCGGCAAAGTCGGTTCCGTCATGTGTCGTCTTATCCCGGCACCCCGAGGTACTGGTATCGTCGCTGCACCCGCCTCGAAGCGTATATTGCAGCTTGCCGGTGTTGAGGATGTGTACACCCAATCGAAGGGTTCCACCGCGACAATGGGTAACTTTTTGAAGGCAACTTTTGCCGCCGTACGTTGCTTGTGGTATTATCTGTTTATTCCCTTGTAACTGATTATTTCACAGATCACCAAAACATACGCGTTCTTGACGCCAGACTTGTGGAGGGATATTCCCGTGTCCAAGCTCCCCTACGACGAGTACAGTGGACATCTTCAGCTTGCTGCAGGGAAGAAGTAGATATTTCTGTATTTAGTAATGCCCGTGTGTCTGTGCTGCATTTCTTTTCATGGATACTGAATGCCATTTGATCCTTCTCCCTCTGGCTAAGCTCTGCAATGAACTGTGTGCGATTCGTGAAAGTGATACATGTCCTAATTACAATATACATACATATCTACAATAAACCGAATGTGGGGAGTTTTTTTAGGTTTTCTTCCTGAGTGTCTTTCCCCAGCCGAGTATGCCACTGCTAGCTTTCTGCCACAGGTTGCGGACCCGATCTCTACCCACCACATGTGCAGATTTGTGCGCTTTGTGCTCGGGGGTGATGTCTATGAAAGACGTCAGGCCAACGCCACTGTTGTCTGCGTCTTGGACAACGGGGCAATGCCAGACCTGGGTCACTGGCCGTTTAGAAATTGGTGGATTGGGATCTGCCTGGCTACCAGTGGACGGGCCGAGCCGCGCGAGAGGTAAGGAAAGGTTGGATTTATGAGACGGTTTTTGTTTGACGTTGCTCGATGACAGTGTGAAAAGAGAACGCCCATGAGCACTGGACCGGCCCTTCGGAAATTCCATCGATACCGACCGACCGCGTAGTTGGGACTTCGGTGGTGGCTTCGATTTCTCTGTGCAATACTGCGACGAGTTGGAAAAGGGAGTGAATTTCAAAGACCGCATTTTGTGGACGGTCCCCGAGGGAGCGGGAGTGCCGTTTTCATGTTTCGGAGATGTCGTTAGGCTGACGACTCGCCGTATAATCCTTGGCATGCGGTTCTGAGTAGGTACCGATGCAGGATTTGTGTGGTTCTTTTCATGAGGTAGGCTGCTTTTTGGCGTAGGGTGTGAACCACGGCTCCGAGGCTGGACATGAGCGGGCAAATGGGGATCAGCCTTAGATGCTCGATGATTTTTTTGCCAGCGAGCAGCACAGCTGGTGTTGACCGCGTTGAGTATCAAGGACTCATGATCTATGGCCACTTCCAGCTCCTTCGAGAGACCGTCTGTTCTCCCGTCAGTAGTCTGAAAGGCTGATGACACCTTGTTGGGCGTGCCGATTTGCTGTTCCGATACAGTTCTACTCCAGGAGCTGGTATGACGGAATAAATGAGTAGACATCGTTGTACAATGTTCGCTAAACGCGTTGGAGGATTCTGCGAATGATGGTGAGCTTTGCATGCGGCGAATCATGGGTCCAATCGAAGGCGGTTGGGGGAATTCAAGTTCGATATCTTTGAGTGAGGAAAAGTCTGATTCTGTTCCCGTGTACGTTCCCAGAGGTGTGGAAACAGAGCTACTTGTATCTTCTCTTTCTTCGTGCTGAGAGTTCGTCTGTACAGGTGAAGATGTTGTAGGATGGAGCTCTTCTCTCCCAAAGCCAAAGTTCATGCAGCGACGACGCGACCTGCGAGGATCTATGGGGGGCTGTCGGAGATCCAGAGAACAGATACCTGCGCTCTGATCTTCCAATTCTGCCATTGTTACGGACGAGAATCTGATTTGAATGTTACATCCTATCCGCTTGAGTTTGGATTAAAAGCACACCTTTTGCAAGTATCCTCCAGCAACATGTCTGCGGTGACATCTTCATCTCGGAGGTGAGGCGAACCAAGTCTGGGACAATTGGGGCTTGAAGCATACCAGCTTCGCTCTACGACAGGCAAGGGCTCGGAAAATGAAGATCTCGGAGACGAAAACGACGCTGGAGTGAAGGGCGTTGAATCAAAATCTTGATACAATATTGACTGCATGGAGACGACAGAAATTGAAAACGCCTTTTTGTTGTATGCCTGTAGGGGTAGTTCAGAATGCCGTATACGCCTCCTCGGATGTAAGATATACCTGTATTAACCGAAATGTAGAAAACTGTACAGAAAGAAAGACTGGGAGATAAAAAAGAGAAAAAAAGAGTCGCGCGAGAAATGGGGGTAGCCAGAGGACCGTTCAAAGGACCAAAATGGAAGACTGAAGAAGGAGCGGAGATGCTTCGCGAGCAAGTCACGCTGGTGGCATTACTATTTATAGGCCGTATGTGGCGTCACGAAAATTTTACGCAGAACGGTATACTGACACCCTCAGCGGACATTGACTTCCGTCATGAAAACGCCCAGAAATATACGGTCGCATCAATACCCTAAGGAAGTGAAATCGATGAGCTACAGAGCTAAGTGCTGGATCACGGACATACATGTTGTGCTTCACAACTTTAGATTCCGCCTCCTCGAAAATGAAATTAACAATTAGAAAGTAAAGCATCGCCTTTACGCCAATCAAGGCAAATCGAAACCCTATACAGGACTGCAAGTGTATGAGTTTGGGCGTCAGTTAAAGTAGCAGGAGACTAATTACACGAGGTCCTCCAGAGAAAGTTAGAATATTCGAAAATAATCCGGGCATTTCTCTTGCCCGCTCAGGTAGATTATCCCATCGATCCGGACTAGCATCTTTGATATCAGAAATTTTTGCACGAAATCCCCAAGTGAGTGTTTACTTACTTAAAGTCCCAAGCGTCATCTCCCCATACGTCCTTGTCCAAATTAAATCCTTCGACGGGAATGTGAATGAACGTGCCTCTCGGTACTTCTACGCTTGTCGCTTCGCCATCTTTCCTCCTAACAGTATACTTGAGAGGAATGATATCTGTCCGTGTAGCCACTCTCATTGACGAATGTACAGGCGGAATCAGCCTCAGCGACTCCCGCACAATGTTGTGGAAGAACGGAAGTTCTGCTAATGAGGCGAAAGACCTCTGCATTTCTTCTTCCGTTATTTCGTCCGCATGGCGAGAGAGACCAAGGGAGAGCAACTCGGTGCGCAAACGATTTTGCGTAGCAGGGTGCTTGGCGAGTAAAAGTAAAGTCCAGGTCATAGCAAGCGAAGACGTATCAGATCCAGCGAAAATAAACGTGTTGATATTATCTAAAAGTTCACCGTCAGATACACGGCTCTCAGGAGGAACATCCTGCATCGTGTTTGCTCTGACTGAAAGAATTTAAGCCAGAGCACCAAAATCAGAGTTCTCATGACGTACTGAGCAAGCTGAGTAGATCCCTTCCGGGATGGAGAATTTCCAGATCCGCTGCTTCCTCAAGTTGTCGCTTTCTATCTAGAATGAGTCGGCCAGTAATATCCCGTATAACAGTTTGGCATCGCCGAACGGTCCTATTGCGCTATTAAACCTAGTATCAGCAGGCTTTCATGACGACTCATAGGACTTACAAATAACACGTTCAAGAAAGGGAGATAACCAACAACTAGAGTTCGTAATGAGCTGGTCTGGGATAGGCCTTTCTCGAACATGTCTCTATAAGCGATGAATAACGGATTGGTTTCATTTTGTATGGCATCAAAGTTATAGTCAAGTCCTGCGAAAGTCCAGTCTGTGAGTAACGAGATGCTAACGTCATTGTACTGCGGAGATACCTGCGAGGCCAATCACATCAAATGTAGCACGGCTGAGCCAATGACAGACGTCGATAATTAGGTATTCCCCCCCGTCCTCATGGTCCTTCATTATTGATAGCCATCGGTTCGTGAGCTGTCGCGCCTTCCTGAAGACATGAGGGACTAGCGCGCGCATATTATAAACGGAAAAGGCGGGTGTCGCAATGCGCCTGAGGCGTTTGTATAACCGCCCCTCGGCTGACAACATCCCACATCCGATAAGATTATTGATAATCCTTCGTGACAACAGCGGCTTCTCGTACACGGCAGTATTCTTCAAAATGTGCGTGATGGCGACGGGATCCAGAGTCAGCAAACGTTCGTCCCACTGAAGGCGGCGTTCGTGCGAAGTGTCAATATACATTAGAAATTTTGGACATACCGGGCCTAAACCACGTATTCTCATCGTTCGACCATATTTGCGAATGAGCAATTCATACGCTCTGGGAGATATTTCAGCACTGTGACAGGGGACGCAATCAGTGCAGATCTAGTGGAAGCAAGCCCGTCGTACTTCAAGATCAGGTTGAGATGATTTCCCAAATAACCCCGTACAGGAGGACCCGGAAGTGAGCGCAGAGGGTTGAAAGACAGCACGACCGCAAGAAGATAAAATATGTAGGCACCAAGCACGCATATACCGCCAACCAGAGTTACGGGGCACGTCATCGTTGAAAACATAGTCACAGAACAAAACTGGAGTATGTACAGCTAGCATCGTGTCCGATCCTAGTATCCACAGCTTCAACCCGTGATGATAACGTTGCTGGAGTTTTTAGAGTCCTTGATAGGAAAGGCAAACACTAAGGCGAACATAACAGAGTCTAAAAGGGCAATTTCAAATTTGCCCACATGCATCCGAAGCTTAACGGGTGAAGAATTCTAGGTGGATCAAGGTATTTGTTTTCTTCTTAGGGTTAGAATGAAATGGAATTTGCAGAAGTACCCATGAACACAAAATAAATATACGATGACAAGTGGTAGTTAATCATAAGTGTGCAAGGTTGCTTCAAGTTCACCTTACGCAGTCGCACCGACTCCTTGGTACCCATTAGCAGAGCTTTGGGTCTGATCTCCACTAATATTCATTCCCGCCATATGACCCGACAAAGCGTAATAGGGCGACCTTCCGTATCCGCCATCTATTCCAGCACCACCTGGGGCGGGAGAACCGGCGCCACCCGGGGGTCTTGCTGGTGATGAAACTTTTGGCAACACCCACGACGGCGTTGAAGTAGCAGCTACTGGGCTTCTTCCCCCCTCATTCGCTACGACAGGTTGCTTCTGGTGGTCACTAGAAGGGAAAAGCGATGGAAGCGCTTCCGTAGAACCCGCATCGTTAGCTTGCATTTGATGTTGAGGTTGCTGCTGGAGTGATTGGGGTTGAGGTTCGGGCACAGACGTAGCATGAGGCGATAAATTGTCCGTCACACCAGGAACGGAGATGAAGTAAACAGCACCAGCAAGATCTTTCCCGCCTTTGGCGTAGTACTGTGCCCACGCTTGCACATTTGGGTCGGAATAAGTCGTGGTAGGATCGTAGACATAGGGAGCAGCGACCTGGCGACCCTGGATTTGCTGCTGGTGTTGCACCTGGGCTTGCGACTGAGGCTGAATCGGGTCGGCTTGCTGTGGTGACTGCCCTAGAACCTGTGCTGCTTGGGTTTGTGTAGATACTTGCCCTTGAGTTTGTGTGGGCATGTAACCTTGTGTCTGTACGGGCAGGGGTGAAGGCAAGGCTCCCTGTGCTTCAGAAGGCATGGCTCCCTGCGGCTGGTTTGACACTGCTCCCGGCGCTTGGACTGGAATAGAGTTTTGCCGCGTCGGAGCAGGTATCGCTTGAGTCTGGGCAGAACCTGGTTGTCCTTGTCCTTGAGCAGGATATGGCAACGGTCCCTGGGGTCCATAAGGCTGGGGTCCATATGCGGAAGCCACAGGTTGAGGTTGGGGGCCATACTGTCCAGGGTACTGAGGGTACGCGCCATATGCCGGCTGCTGAGGTTGATTCCATGCATAAGAAGTAGGTGGCACCTGTCCACGAGAGTCAGGACGCGCGACAGGATATTGGCTTGCGGGTTGATATGTAGCGGAAGGGGGTTGCTCATACATCGCGCTATGGCGAGCTAGGCTTTCTTCCATCATACGATCGAATATAGTACGTGCGCGGACGAACGTCTCGTTCATTGATACAAGGTCGGCTAGTCATATGGGTTAAGTCTAATCTCAGCGAGAAAAATAAAGGATATACCTCGCTTTTGACTGTACTTGTCAATGAGCTTGACAATCTTGGGGCGTAAAGCCATGCTCGACCGATATAGCTCCTACGATGACAACACTCATTGAGGGTGAAATCGAGTCATATCAAAAAGACGTACTTGTATCTCTTCGTTATCTGCAAGATTATCCTTGGCTGGGTCTAGAGATCTCAGCATGCTGAGCAGCTTCTCGACGTTAACGGCTTGGGCGAAGACAGCAGCTTCCTGCTCTGCTTCTCTTCCCAACTCGGCAGCAGTAGGTTCAGGCATTGCCTCCTATGATGGAAGTCATTCACCGGGATCTTTCGAAGCTACAACTACGCACCACATAGTTCACAGGGAAAATTCCGGTTCTTCCTTTAAGCTGACCTCGCCACCAGTCCTTGTAACCACGATCAACCACTTTGATGACATCGCCCTTCTCAAATCCAAGCTCCCCAGGTTCCGTGGGCTCGAAGGTGTGCAATGCACGAACCCGGGTGACGATATTAGTTTGTGGAGGTGAGATAGTCGCTGTGGTGGCAGAAGGGGTCGCAGCGGTAACAAATTGCTGTGCTTGCGGTTGCTTCGGTGACGGTGTCCGTGCAGGGGCATATCCCGATGAGTAACTCGGCATTTCATAGGACGAAGATGGTGCTTGGTACGAACTGGAGGAACCAGATGCGCGAGGGAGATTTGGCGAAGAACCAGATCCACCTGCACCACTTGACACTGTGTCGTTGTACCGTGCCCATTGATCTCTTCCCCCCTTATCTGCCATTGAGATTTCGAGGACACGCTGAAGCTCCTCTTCCTCCTTTCGACGAATTTCGTCGTCCACAGTTGGTGGCGGAGGCTCTTGCGGTGCCTCGAATTTATAATCTGTAAACGGTTGAATAGGAAGAGCAGTGTAGAAGTGCGGTCAATATACTTTTTGCCTGTAAACTGTTGTAGCAATCCTCCATCACACCGAGAGTGGAATCACTCTCGAATTCTGCTGTCCACATTGCGATTAAACCTAGAGCCCTGCGACGTACTTTCTCGTGTGTCGTCTGCATCTATATAAGTCTCTGTAAAGGTCAATGATGCAAGGAGATGCTTACCCTATCTGTAATAAGTTTCTCTAGTCCCTGGGTAAATGCTCTGGATGCAATCTCCCTATGAAGCTCAATACTGCAGTTCTTAGATAGTGACTCCGATAGTGATAGGGCGTATAGCTGCACATTAGGATTACGATGTGCCAACCTTTTGAGCACAGCGGCTATGACATTGCGAGCCCTTGTAATGGCTTGTAAGCGGTGATATCGCTAACGACAAATAACGCACCCTTCCTGGCCTTCTTCCTGAACCTTGTCGCATAGATTCAGAATAAGTTCCCAGTTTTCACTCGTCAGATTCTCATCTGTCGTCTTGGCTGTTTAGGTCGATGATCAGGAATGACAGGCCATATGTGAGATATCAGTATGGAAATAGACGCACTGACGACCTCATCGTACGGATTTGTAGAGCCACCTCCAAACATTTATAAGATTTGGTGTACTTTCTGGGAAAGGTAATGGTATAAAGAGAGAGAGGAAACTGCGGACGTCGAAGATGCGATGAGGAACGGCTCTCAGGCCGTGGCTGTACGGGCTCCGAAAACAATCCCGTTTCGGACCAAATTATGATGAAATTTGGTCCCTTTACTACGAACTTTAGTGATCCTTGTCATCCTCCCTGCGATGGCGAAGAGTGAGTTTACTGATTCTTATTCTAGCATGGTGTGACGCTGAAATCGATATGCATAGTTCCGCGAAACTTCCGGCTACTTGAAGAACTTGAAAAGGGCGAGAAAGGCATTGGGGATGGCTCATGCTCGTACGGTTTAGAGGACGGCGACGATATCATGATGAGCAACTGGAATGGCACGATTATTGGTCCTGGACACGTATGTCGCGCTACCATGCACCGATGTAATACTGATCATCGACATCTATGCAGACCGTGCACGAGAACCGTATCTACAGCCTTAAGATTACCTGTGGCGAGAGGTACCCTGATAGCGCTCCGACTGTCCAGTTCCTTTCGAAGGTCAATCTACCGTTTGTCAACCAGACGAATGGTATGGTTGACCCGACCAAGGTTCCTGTGTTGGCTGGGTGGACCCGCAACCACAGCATCGAGAGTGTTCTCGTAGAGATGAGAAAGTGCGCAGACTTCATGAACCTCATCTTCATGCTAATCAGCGATATTCCAGGGAGATGGCCTCGTTCCATAACAGGAAGCTTCCCCAACCGCCAGAGGGCTCCATGTTTTGAAGACATGTGCGCAGGGAAGGACTAATCGAAAGGGATGGTTGGGTGGGAATAAACTTTGTAATTCCTAACTGTTTTATAGCATCTGCATCACCAAACATCTTGTACCTTCTGTTACCAATAGGTTACCATTTGTTTCCATGCCACTTCCGAGTCAACATGATGAAATATAGCATTCTCAGGTTCTGCATACTGATCAGAGTCAATTCCCCAACTTTGCGAAAGGCCACATCGTTCCCAGTATTCAGAGATAACATGTTCTTCGTGTTAGCCCTTAGTGGTACCGTATCATTTCATTGTTCTCGGAGCGGATATCCCAGTCACCTAGACAAATCTGACTGACCCGTAGCAAGCACTGAGAAGATCCTTTGAGTAGCAACAAAGAATACGCCGGTCAGAATAGTAGCATAAGCGAAGACGACAGGAAAAAGTACCACTGCTTCATCAGACGGGGTCGGTGAAGGGTCACAGAAATACATTTTTCATAAATAACGCCAATATCATTATACAAACAGATGGCTTTTTATGATAACCTGATCTTTCTACACCTCAGTGCTACTTCCGTAGAGCATGATGAACTGCTCCACAGTCGACCGCTTGTCGGAATCGCCGAAATCTAGACGGCCACCAGTGACAACGTCTGCAGACACCGTCAGTTTTACAACCGGTACGATGCCAGGTGTAGGAGGGAGGGGGAAATCAGCCAAGTCAACAGACACACTGCTAGTGCTGGATTCAATGGTGCTCGTACTAGGATGTGTGATTAGTATCGATGGAGCTTGGACGTGTAAGAGACTTGTATCCGTGCCGAGAGATGTAGGTTGAGTTTCACTGTCGACTGGAGCGGTAGAGATGACGACCTCTGGAGTGTCTGCGACTGATGCACGTAACACTTCCCATGTCAATAGGATGCCTCGTTGAATTTCCATACTCTGCGTCTGCGCTCTCTGAACTTGGTAGGTTTCGTCTTCGCGCTCTTCGTCCAAAAAGCTAGATTCTGAGGCCGCCGTAGAAATAGAGGTCATCGACGAACTCGATATACTTTGGAAAGACAAGCTATCCACAAAGTCAGAGATGGTTTCCGAAGAAGACGAATCTTCTTGAGGTTCTTTTCGAAGTATTCCTCGTCTTGACATGCACTGAAGTCCCGCCTGTATAGACATCGCAGCAGCGGTGTTTGCGTCGACGTGTGTGAAAGCTGAGAGCAGAGGAAAAGCAATGTCAACAGACGACGTGCGGGAGTGTGGGAGCACAACATCCTGTTCAACAGTCCGAGATAGTCTGGCAAGCGAAGAAGTATGGGTTTTCGTAGAGAGTTCGGGGGTTGAAGAAGGTGTCTCGGTGGACGGGTAGTCTGTGTCGCGAATCGCCTTTTCTGAATCCAAAAGCAGCAAAGTGTTTGCAGAGTGATTACAGCGAAACAGATATCTATGAACAACTGTCTTTTTAGCTTGAATCTCTCGGATGGCAAAAGCGACGATGGCGACGACGGCGACGCTCAACACCGCAGTCAGAGTAATGAATACGATCTTCCTGGCGTCCATAGTGCGACGGGCGGAGGATGTCTCTGTCCAAGACGTTATTTCAGCTCTAGCGCATATACTATTGAAAAACGTACCGCCCGACATGATGATAGAAATGGATAGGATTACAAGTTCAGGCTCTTGAAGCTGCTCGAACACATATCACGTGCTCGTGAAAATTCAACTCCGGAACTCGGACCGATCTCGAGCATGCTTCGTTTTTTTCTCTCGTGTCGAATTCCTTTGAGACTGGTCGCTCCTCCGACGCTTCGAGCTCGCTCATTGTCAAATACTCGTTCGCTGGCTACAGATGTGTCAGTAACACCGAAAGACTCGCAAAAGGCTAGGATTCGTGGAAAGGTACTGCTTTTCACTACAATAAACAATCAGCTCGCATTCACTCATGATCTCTCAGAAAAGCAAGCAGGCGGTTCTCGAGAACTCTGCAACGATCCCTTTCCTTGCTATTTCAGAAACTGTGGAGGCAGCTACGCTCGGATGTTCCATTATCGCAGCCTGTGTGTCGGAAAAAGATCAACCCAACTTCATTGCAGACCTAATTGACAAGCTTCCTTCCGAACCAGGAGTATCGAAGACAATCGTTCTTTTCAAGGACTTATCTACTGCTACAAATGTTCACGCTTTCTTACGCGCCCAAGATAGGCGGTCAGTCGAGTTTGTTGATACAGCTGAGGTGTCAGAAGCAGCCCGGACAGCGGATGTGTGCGTCTACTTAGCTTTATGCCTCGCTTTGTTCCGACATAAAACATCAGGGCATTAATCTCCGAGTTTGACACTCTCGCTTCTGCGCTATCACATTATGACCCTTGTGGATGCAAGTCACTTATTCTTTGCGGTTTTGAGCCTGATAAAACGTATGCCGTTCTCAATGTTTCTCACACATAATTAATGTAATATGCATTGTCAGACTCCTTGAGGTACTCGCCAGGTTTAATCCAAAAGCAAAGATAGGCGCTCCGAGAACGCATTATGTTCCTTCCTCCGAGAGAACGCCCATCATATGTCTGACGAATGTCGAACAAAAGTTAAAATGGAGTTACGAACGGAACGTCTCCTTCTCCGAGTGTTACTTTCGAACATGGTGAGATTCCGAACTTGGGAAGAAGGTGCTGCGATATTCATTAACATATCATCTTGTAGGAACTTTCTACCACGTCTTTCCTTCTTACCGGCCGATAATGGTGTCAACAATTTTGGGGACGATTACTGGACCTTTATAACCGACATTATCTGTAAGATCTCATCTGTCAGCCGCACCAATTTCTCCATCTAACGTACATTCTTGTGTTCTAGCATCATCCAGCAGAACTATAATATACACCTCCAACGAACAAATGTCTCAAGAGGTGTATGACGGTCTCTACAGAAAAGCCGTGACGGCGTGCATCGTAAAAAACAAGGATGACCTTACATTCGATCAGAAGATCAAAGCCTATATAATCTCCGCTGATTCCAGTTAGTCTTATCACTCCTCGAAGCTATCGCTGATCTTTTGAGTCTAGCCGTGTTCAAATGTGATATTGAGCCCTGCGGGAACGTTATGATCTTTCACCCACCTACATCAATAGAAGAGTATCTACATATGGTGAGGGAAAATCATAATGAATTTCGTCAGTGCTGACCGTCGTTTATCCCACTTGAAGCACGCATGCGGCAGGAACTTGGGGAAGCGGAGTGCTCAAATCACGGAAGTGATCCCATCAGACCAAATGAACTTCGTGTCACTCAGTGGAATCAAGGCCACTGTACCCATAGAAATCCAAGGTTTGTACAATTATCCTCCTTCAAAAGCTTCGCTACAGACCTTGTTTAGATATCACACCCGACCTTCTAACTAAAATACAGCACTGGACACGTGCCTTTCCCCGACGAAAAGGATCTGACTTCTGCGAAACGTATACAAGTATCCCATGGAGGCGCTGAACAGCGTCTCCGCAGCGAGGTTGCAACTATATTACAAGTAGTGCCGAAATTTGCCGATGCTGTGGGTCAAAACCAGGTGGAGGCGTACGTCTCAGGCGGAATTGCGTACAAGGCGCCCGGCACTTTTGGAACGGCATTCTTTCGCCAGCAACAAAGCTATGACCCGAGCGCTGTGCAAGTAAGAATCATTTCGAAGGAAGATTATGACACCGAATCTGCTCCTCTCGTTGATGACGTCGAGGAAACTGCCACAGAGGAAGCTACCGAGGAATTTCGGGATGAGGATGAGTACGGGCGGGTTGCTAATGAGTCTGAGCAAGATCGATGGGGGCGCTCCAATAAACAAGATAGATCCCGCGGCAAGAATGGCCAGACTAACGGCCGTCGAGGGGGTTGGGACAAGCAGAGGAGCTCATCTCGTACCTACGATTCAGACAATCGTCGACCGCAGAAACGGGACTGGGAGAACCGGCAGTCCTGGAATAATCAGGAACGACCGCGTCGTACCTACGATTCTGATAATCGTCGACCACAGAAACAGGGATGGGAGGAAGGAAGGAACCGCCAGTCCTGGAATAATCAGGAAAGACCGCCTCGTACTTATGGTTCTGACAGTAGTCGCCCGCCGAAACAAGACTGGGAGCAAGGAAAGAAGCGGCAGCTTTGGAACAATCAGGAAAGAACGACACCTCGTTCTGATGGGTCAGAAAACCCGGGTCAGCCTCGGTGGCGGGATAAAGGATCATACAATGGGAGAGGATCGAATGCCAGGGGGACCTCTTGGAGCAAATCGGAGCGTTAAGAGCCTGCAAAGTAGACTGGAATGATTCATGAAGCTCGCAGCATAGTACTTGCATAGTTATTGTTTTGGTTGCTCTCCGCTCAACGTTCACTAATATTTACTGCTCATCAAAGGTCGTGGTTGCAACGGTGTTGATACAATACTGTAAGAAGGCTACATATGCAAAGCAATGTGTATGCGTGATAGACATTAACCCAACAAAGATCCCTAAATAAATTATAATTTGATTCAATGAATGGACAGTGTCGTGGGACACCAATTGTTGGGAAGCAAGCGCACGTATGTGGCCAGCTCGTTGCGTGTCATTGCCGAGCAGGATTCAGAATGCCTCTGACATCAGGTACCGAGGTGAGGTCAATCAAGAAAGGTATGAGGTCTACCAGCTCAGCGTCATGTGGGTCATTAAACCAAGAAGAGACAGGAACCGCATTGTTGGGATGAAAGATGTAAGAGGCGGGAGAGTTATCCAGAATTATGGTGTCTGTGATGGCTCTGCCCAATTGGGAGAGGTCCTGAAAGATCCCGATAGGTTTAGCAGAGTTACGCAAACGCACGACGTGTGAACGCACTTTAACATAGTTGCCATTGTGGCTATAACAACTTTCTCGAAAGAGGCGATGTGCCACAGCCTGGTGAATGTCCAACTTGTCTAACACTGGATCAGCATACTGAAAGGAACGTCAGTCAGGGAAGTACCAGGGTCTAACAGAACTCACCTTGCTCAAACTTGCTGTGAACACAACGACTTCATACAGTTCACCCATTTTCTTGAGAAAGGCGTCTACTCCCGGTCGTTTCAACACGTGAAATTGATGCCAAGTATATTCAATCTCGACGGGGACAATAAAATCAGCGTTTTGCACGGCCTGCTACATCCAATAACGATCAGAGTGATTACAAAAGAGGAAAGTCAAAGTCACCCTAAAGCTGCTATGCACCAAGGTCTCGTCGAGGTCGAGAACTAAGCATTTGCGTCCAGCATGACGAGGAGCTATGGGCGGTAGAAGTGGCTGTGGCATGCCGTCCTAGGCGTCGACGAAGAAGCGCATAAGCACTGAATAATAAGCAAAAGTAGAGTAATAGGTACCGGCCCGACAGGTATTCCACATCCACCATTCCTGATCAGACGATCTTCTTCAGCTTGCATATCAATTTGCGTATCATCCCCATCATCGTCCATATAACTAGTGGCCTCGGAATCATCTGTGTCTCTAGTCGGCGTTCGCGCAATAGGTTCCCCGGTAGAACCTGGGGGCTGGACCGCACCCGAGGTGACACCATCGGTCTCGTCCTGAGGCAACAGATAGACGTTAGAAGGTGGTGGCACGATGACGTCTGGGTCGTGTGGCGAAGACGATTCTTGAGTCATTATGTGAGGGAGATCTAAGGCAGCGTTGTTATCAGGCTGATTTGCAACATCAGAAGATAAAGATGGGTTGAGATGACTGTCTAGTTGGGCGGCTAATGGATCGGACGGCGGCGTATCGGAATCCGGCTGGGGAGCACTGGAATCGGGTACACAGGGAACGACTCTGTGGACAACACGGGAAAGGAAAGATGGTTTTGCGCGTCTGCGACGTGTGGGAGGCTTGATGATGGAAGAAGATAAAGCTGCATCTGACTTGTTTCTGCGTCGATAGAACGGAACGCGATGAATGTTAGCCAGAGTGATGTTCAAAGATGTATCGTGGTCTCTGTCGGATACAGAGGGGTCGGAAGAGAGGGCAGTGGGAGCGCTCGCGTCTGTCTGGGGATCTGACTCCGGGATTAACGTCGCTAGATCGATACATATTGAGCAGGGGAATCGATAAATACGGGAGAACGAACTGTCAGTACTTCCGGTTGTACCTTGCGAGTGCTGCAGCGACTGAGTTGGAGAATCCTTGCTTTTTAAAAAGAAACGCTGGCGCAGAGAAGGAGACATGGTGGGAAGGGACTGGGAAGTGGATACGCGTTTGTACATGTTGTGCAAGGGCGTTGACCTATTTAGGGAGCTCTTAGTCAGGCTTTGTCAGGCTCTTACAAATACTTTGTGGTCCTCGAGGTTCATAAAGAATGATGAACTTTTCAAATCTCTCGACGAACATCGCCAACACCGGACAGGCGACTGGACAGCAGCCTAGTCAGTCGACCAATGGGCAGACAATTGCCCAGACTATGCGCCTGCGCGAGGACCCGCCAGCCATAACACCCTCATCCCGTAACCCACGGAAACGAAAGTCTCCTTCTACCACCACCCCAGACTCTGCCCAATCCCAACCTGTCACCCAGCCCCAGCCTCAACAGCTCCAACACGTTCTTCCGCCTCCCCACACCATCATGCATCAGCTTCCTCCAGGTGCCATGCCTCCATATCAATACGCCGACTATTCGCCTGGTGGGATGCCGCCGCCGCCGCCGCCCAATCCGCAGCCCGAACAGTCCGGCTCGGCGTCGTCAGGCCAGCGCGCCCTCAGCTCCAGCAAGCGTGCAGAGCAGAACAGAAAGGCTCAGCGTGCATTTAGGGAGCGACGAGACCAGTATGTGGAATTAATGCGTATGCTGAATTCCTGCTTACCTAGATCCAGGCATGTCAAGGCCCTCGAGTCTCGTTCGCAGCTCCTTGATGCCGCCTTGGCATCGGCAGACGAGGCCAATCGCCGTTGGGAGGAATGTCGTGCATTGGTTGACCAATTGAGGGTCGAAAATGCTGCCCTTCGTGCCGCCCTTTCCCAGGCTCAGCTGCTGTCCTCTACCACATCCGTCCCTCAGCAGCAGCAGGAAGAAACCAAGAAGGAAGGGGCGTCGGAGAATAATACCAACGTAGAATCCAGCCAGAAGTCGGAGTAGTCATTCGATTGTACTTGTTCCCGGTTCTTGTCGAGTAAAGTATAAAGTCTTGTTGTGTTCTGTTGTCGCACGGACCATATAACTTTAGTCGGTAGTCGCCAGTGGTCATGAGCGTCTTGTCGCATTACATGCGTCGTCGTGGTTGAAAACAAAACGATCATGCCAGTGCTAGTTATGTAACCCAAGGCTTTGTCATCGTTCTTCTCAAAATCCACGGGGAGGGCCTGTTTCATGAGCAGGTGAACGATCCTGCTGCTCGATATCTGCTGGCCGCAAAATGACTGTACGTTCTTAGATTTAACTTTTACTGCACCGAAACCTTGCTTCGTCAACTTCAACGCAGATGCTTCGACTAAATGTCAGACTTGAACAGCTAGGCTCGCCAATATTAGTTCTTCAAGGTTGTTTATCGAGCATGTTTCTATTCAGCGTCTAAACCTACGATGCAGATGCCGACATTGTTGCTGGATAAAACGGCAATATGAACGGCGCGAGGGTCCTTGGCCGGGACTTGCTGGTGACATGCGTCCTATGTGTCAGCAACTTTGTCAGCCACCACCGTGATCGTGTAGTCTTCAACGCGTCTTCAACTTGTCTCAAACCCTACTTTCTCCATGGCCGATAAACTCACTCCATGGATCCACGACTATCTAGCAGACATATATCAACGACTTGGTGCCAACTACTTCAGTGAAAAGTCTGCCACCAAGCCTAAAAAAGTGCAATTGCTCGCAGTTCGTCATCTTCGCTTGACTTCAATATATTTAATGACATTCGTAACAGTTTCGTGGCTCCAAGCCTACACCTAGTGATGTCGACGATGGCAATAACATATGGGCGGATGTGTCTGACAAAGCTTTTACAATTCCTGTGGTGTTCTCTTCGATGGCAGTACTATCATACAAACAGCAGTGCGTATCAAGCAGTACTTCTCCAGAACAAAAATCTGACGCCATGTTCTCAGTCATCCATTCGAACAATGTGAAAAAGCAGTTTTATCCATCAAATCGTTTCGTCCACTTTTACGGCGTGTGCCCTTGCGAAATTCTAGAGGGCTAACGAAAAATGCAGAGCTTGTACTTCAATGCGATTCATTCTTCGTTTCCGACACGTCTCAAATGGATACATTGGGTCAGCCAGCTGAGCTTGATACTAGTCCTGACTTAAAGGACTGGATACATGGACTACGGAGAGGGGGTGGTAGTGGGTCGGTATAGCTCCACTGCAACGTCCTCGTTGTACTGATAAATACCTTAGCAACTCCTTCCTGACCAAGAAGGTCTCTCGAAAACAACCCAAGCCCCGGCATGATCCACTCGTTTTCGCTCCCAAAGCCCGTGAACTTCATAAAAAGTCTGAATCGAAGGGAGTTGATGGTATGGAGATGATATCCGAACACGAAGATGTAGCAAATGTGAAACGCGAATACGACCGTTGGTGGTGTAGGGTACACACATCTTTCCGTTCTGACAACATCCGCGGCTAATGGATAATCAGCACCTGGGTAAGAACGACCAGTCCGAGTATCTCAAGAAGGCCACTGTTGACGCCGATACACGGCAAAACGGTGAGTCTTAGGCTCTGCGATTCGAAGCTTGATACCAACTTCCTGTATAGATTCCGATTCTCCCCAACCTGCAGACGAACGTCAGGACGAGTCTGATTCAGAAGCTTCAACCACTTCTCGCCCCTTGACGGACAGTTGGTCTCCAAGTCCAAGGAATAGTCAGAAAATGCCCTCCGAACCGAGTCAGAAATCGCAGGCGCAATCTGTCGTAGAAACGCCAGCCTCTGTTCAGCGCCCACAAGTTCCTCCTGGGACAGAGCCGATTATGACATATCGTGCAAGAAAGATGTCGGATTCGTTGGATGCCGGTGGCAGTGAGCCAGGAGACGGGTCCTCGTATCTGTCCATGCTGACTCGTACGCAGCGACCGAAAAAAACTATTGCCCCTCTGATAGTCAGATCAAAATTCCTCTTGTCCGGCGTTCATCAAACAGATGTAACAACGGTCAACCCAGAAAATCGTGGTCACAATATTTATCTTCCCAGTTCTCCATCACGAAAGCCGGTATCCAGAAAGTCAGTCACCCAATCGCCAACCTCCTCCCAGAAGCATTCGACAACCTTTACTAGTATGCAGTCCCATGACCCTTCATCCTCAATCGAGGATGGCTTCTTGTCTTCTTTACCCTCAGGGTCATTACGCTCTGTTGTGCAACCGTTAGCCGCTGACGGAATTCGCAAGGTTCCTCCACCTGCCCAACCAAATAATTCCCCATTCAATTCCCAGAGTACTCCCAAGATCCTGGCACCTAATTCGGACACTTCATCGCAACCATTTTCGCATTCACAACTTCAGTCTCAATCATGGCTATTATCCCAGTCCCAAGGATGTCCTCCCACCCAATATCACTACCTCTTTTCTCAGTCACAGCCGCAGTCTCAATCACAATCTGAACTCCATTCACAGTTACTGCATGATCCGCAACCCAATGTTAGTGACCAGTGCACCGGACAGGCAACCGAGGACAAGTCACAATCTGAGCCATCTTTACGGCTACCGCAGTCCCGTTCTCATCCACTGAGCTATTCTGGAGTCTCACAACAAACGGTTGTTACTTCAGCCGTGAACCTACCTGAACGAGATGCAGTGGATATCGATGATCATGATTCTCTGTTCTCTGCAGATGAATACGATGGCGATTTATCGTACAGTGAATCGCAGTCTTCTGTCGTCAGAGAAAACGCTGAGAATGCCTCTCTTTCCGTCAATCCTCCGGATACTCAGCATGATATGGATGCGGAAAGTTCGTCGGATAAAATGTCGGACTCGGACTCGGAGTCAGATAAGCAATCTCTCGCCAAACGTTCTCGAATATATGATGGCAGCGGCACAAAGGACCGGAACGCAAACTCTAACAAATCCTTAGATCCGGATGACTTCGAGACACAAACGGATCTCTTTGGTCCTTCACAAAAACCGCATTCTCAGATGGCTCCACGTTCTGGACAGAAAAGGAAAAGGCTTCTGTTAGGCGTGGATGATCTTGAGGAGCCAAGACAATCAATTTCTCGCTCTCAGACTAGCATCATTCATCATAGCCCGTCTGCGTGGGCAGCTCCTAGTTTCATGCACCAGACCGTCGCTCGCGGATCAGCGGAACTAGGATCGCGATCGAGATATACCCGCCCCGACGAGACGACTAGTCAACAAAATACAACAGTCCTTGGCGCCCCGCAACGCGGAAATCCCCACAAATCTCAATCTATTAGCATCATCGGGGAAACTGCCGATGAGATATCGAGTTTCCGGAAGAAAGATACCGGTACAACAACGCAACAGATCTTATCCCGTAAGGATGCCGATAATCAGATGGAAGGCAGCATGGCCATGAAACGAACATCGGGTGACAATCAGCACCATCGACCGTTGAAACGGGGGAAAGGAAATGCTTCGCAGACTATTAGCACGTCCGAGTCCGGATCCGGCAGTGCCCACACCAAACTGCTCGGTTTTTCTATTGCTCTGGACAACATGAGCCTTCAGAATATCGTTTCCTGGGATAGGATGAAGGATACTATTCTTAATACGGGTAAATATCAATCAGTAAGGTTGCGGGGAGGGGCTTGACTTGGTACTTTACTACTGTTGCTGTTTCGACCGGTACTCCGCTGTTGGTCAACTGACAGACCTCGCCCCTGCGGCGATACTGTCATTATTATTATTGTCAATGGAAGAAAGTAACTCAAATGAAAGGGATGATACCAAATGAGTACACCTTTTGATGTGCTCCAGATAGTGTGAAACGCACATCTAACAAGTCCTTATCATGATTGCGAAAAATACCAGCGCCATTGAGAACGCCCGCCGAGGCGTTGCGACTCGAGGACCGGGAAGAGTGATGAGCAGTTAGTCATCTATCACCCGAATTTGATCAAAATTGAGGTAATTCTCGGGCAGATTAGTCAGCAAATCTGTATTTGCGACAAGTCACATTTTCTTTTCGGGTTTTGGCCTTCCTCCAGATCATCGCCGTTACGGTGTTCCAAGGCTTCTTCTCTTCTACACTGTCGTTGTCGTCGCCATCGTTGCCCGCGTCCTCGACATCGTTCCACACGCCTCCAACGCTTTCTCTCGATTAAGGGTCGCCGCTCGCGGCCCACCGACAACCCTGTCCGTCCAACCTCACCCGGAGAGCCCACTCGCCACCACCACCGGTTCCACCGGGCTTATCTCGAAATCTCGTCGCAAGGACTCGTTTTTTCTTGTTATGAGCATCTCGTTCGGCAGTTTGGGTCTCATGTCCCTCCGCAATCCCTTAGCGGATGCAGTGGGCATTCTCTGGGGCAAAGGCGACATTAGGTCCATGTTTTGGCTAATCGTGTTTTGCATCTTTTTCCTGATTTTGGGTGAGTGTCTGTTCAGTGACATATATTTCTTGAATGCGCCATAGAGCATGCTTCCATGCTTGTTTTTGACAAGTTGAAGTGTTTTCTTCCACCCCTTTCAAGCCGCACGACCTGCTTTACTGATGTGCCACTGTTATAGCTTATCTGACAAACCCATCCGAAACGTCTTTTCGCACTTTTCTGACTGAACAGTCATTTCGACAGCACCTTAGTCGTCTCGATGATAGTATCGACGACGATCATGACCCTCATGAAACGAAATGTTCGGTTCGACGTGATGTAAACAGCACCGCGCACACGCTCCCTTTTGACAACAGGTCACCTTTTCATTTCGCTAACCGTGCTTCAGTTTCACTTCGGACTCCCAAACATGTTTTTCATACGTTTGGTATCTTCACCATTGCAGTAATCGTCCCCATCTCAAAGTCAGATCGTGACCCAGTCGATCGACGTTCCGATAGCATGGTATCTGTAATCTCTGATTCGTGGTATCTTGGAGCCTTTGGAAAATGGTGGCGCGGCGGAGTGCTGGATGAATGGTACCACGACGTGATCGCCAGAAATGACGAAGAAAGCTGGAGTTCGGGCATACTTGGCATGAAGACTTCTGAAGGACATCACGAATACAATGGTGGTCAGTGCAATCTATTTGTTTTTTTTTTGCTGCTAGTATCTGAGGTGATTGCAGCTCTGCCAGGTCTTCCGTTCACTACCAAGAATCTTCCTCCTCATTTATTGTCGCGCGGTTCGCCTCCGAGACTAAGGAATCGCGACAAATCGTCTCAACGGTCCGGCTTGCTACCTACCCGCAGTTCCACCCCACCACCTCTCCCCAAATCAGTTTCGCTTCCTCTGCACGCGACACGATCTTTGCAGGTGGATCACAGTGCAATAACTCAGCATGCTAGTCAGTCAATGCCGTCATTCTCCATAGACCCCGTAAACGCCGGGGCACAGCTGCCTTCAGCGAGCTCTCCTTTAACTGTATTCGATCAATCTCCTCATGTCGCGGAACTTCTTCGCCAGGTTGCTGCATCCACAGCATCCATTCTGGACCTTCGCAATCAGCTCAGTGATTGCAAAACCAGTGCCTCTCAGTCTCATGCTACTCTTCAAAGAGAACTGGAGTCTTGTAGGGAACGAAAACGGCAAGAGGACTCCATGAGGGCCGAGCTAAAATCCAGGACCAAAGCATTGGATGACTCTAAGAGGCAAGCTGAAAGCACGAGAAGGGACTCCGAAAAGCGTCTTAAAGCGGCCCTCTCTGCTCGTAAAGACACTGAACAGCGTATAGGGCATCTTGACTCCGAGATCCTACGCTTACAGAAATGTCTGGTTGATGATGAAGCATCGGTTCGACACAGCAAAGACGCTGAGTCACCAGCGGAACAGACGATCAAAGTATCATTGGAGCAGAAGAGAACAGAGATCAAGGTCGCAGATGAAGTTGTCACGGCACTGAACATCCGAGCTCGCGAATTGGAAAACCGGGTCACTACCATGAAAGAAAGGTTACAGTCATTACGGGAACGCTTCCAACCTCAGCAGCTCACTCGATCCCTTCGTCCTGGCTTCCATGTAATTGACCCTGCTTCTTCCTTATGGTCGCTCAGGGATTCATCATGCGGCATCACACATTCGCCTACCACATCTTCGCAAGATGACCCGTTGCGTGACGATCGGGCATCTGGGCAGTCTCCCCAACCTTCTGAGTTAATTATTGGAAATCCCAGCGATCATGTTTCGGCTTCCGTTCCAATTCCTTTGCGAACTAATACGTACGCCAGACTGGAGAACGATTTACCATCTCTTGCCGTTCAAACATCGCAGTCTACTGCCGGGAACTTTGCACCATTTGCAGACCTTGAGTCGCACCCATCCCAGTCCTCCATGGCGATCTCCCCGACGTCATCTTCGCTGATACCTTCAGGTCTCATGTCCTCCCTTGCACTTGACAGCACAGACAGTATTTCGCGGTCTTTCCAGTCGGAGAATGACGTTTTCCTGGACAGACATTGGCGAAATAATGGTGCACACAGGCATCCTCAACGGTTAAATACGAACGAAGCCAGCTCCAAGTATGGGAACATGACAGCATCATCGCCGACATCCTTACATGATGTTTCCACTGGCGACACTGATTATGATCCATTCGAAGTTCGCATGTTGACTCCGCGCGAGCGAGAAAGGTACTCTTTGCGTTCTGAGAGCGCCATGGACCTGCAGCGCGCGTTGTTTCACGGAAATACTTCATCGCCCTCCCTGGTTCACCCGACGTCTGAAGAATTTGATCCAGCCCCTGGTGCAGATAAACCGTCAGCTCCTCGTCGCTGGTTTTCTAAAGACAAGGCCACAAAGGGTCTCAATCCTGACGCGAAGGTGTTTAGCATATTCGGAGCATCGGATTCACAGAAACAGGGTCATTTCTCGCAGATGTCTTTCGACGCGTTAAATCCTCACGGCCTAGGTCCTAATGTCATGACAGCGCCGACGTCAGACAGCAGCACCTTGCTGCGAGCTTTTGCGCCTTCGCCGGCAGAGCGAGAGGTTCTTCAGCGCGCGTTTGGGGGCTCTACCAACACTAGCCTTGAGCGTCTGCCAAACCTGAGCGATGTTGGAAGCATACCTCCATCTCCATCGCATGTAAATGCCCATGCACTAACGGTCCCAGTGCATGACAGAATCCCGTCATGGCTTCAATCCTTACCCAGGATCCGCAAGCCCAATTTCAGTCCGTGGGATGACGAGGAGTCTTCAGTGAACAAGAAAGTACTTACGTCGGGTGAAAGAGGTCATTAAGGTGATCAGGTGGATGTGTGGAGTGAACGTGGTGATTTCATGGTGGCTATTTAGAACGGTAGTGTGCGACGAAGAATAAGTGTATCAAAGCAGTCCCATTCACTATGAGTGGGCAAAGAAGGGCGTTTGGTCCTTGATGTCATATAGCAATGAAATCATATACGTATGGTTTATTGTGATTGATTGCCTTGGTTCTATTGACAAAGCTCCTGCCAAGATCTGTGTATTTTCATAGCTTTCATACCAAGTTCGTAAATACAGCATGGAACATCTGAGCGATAGCAATGAAATAAACTGGTAAGACACGAGTGGACAAGGCACCGACACACCAACAAAGTCGTTCGCGATAAAGAAAAGAATTTTGGATATTGGTGGTGGTAATAAGCTCACAAGTCCGTGGATGCGTAATGTAGAATAGAATAAAGATCAAAAACAAAAAGAGCGTGTACACAAGCCTCACTGTATGCGTTACATAGTTTCTGAACATGGTAACGAGTCGAAAGCAGATGGAGCGACAGCGATAGGAAAAGTGATATTGATTATAGATTTGCTTGCGGGGGTATAATGAAGGAGTATGACCATGCACCAAAGAAGCCGCGACAGAATAACGAGAAGGGAAATCACAACCGACGCTTGATCGGTAGGTCTTTAGCGAGCACCGTCTAGGACCCCTCTCACGTCGTCCACTGTACCAAGATCAGCAAGGAAGGGTACAAGATCGGTCAGTTCTGTATCATGCGGGTCATTGAACCATGATGACACCGGAACGGCATTGTTGGGATGAAAAATATATGAGGCGGGCGAGTTGTCAAGAATGATAGTGTCGGCTATTGGCCGGCCCAGTTGCGATAGGTCCTAAAGGGTTGTCATGAGTGGCGTAACGAAAAATTTTTGGAATTACCTCACTTTGACATAATTGCCTCTGTGATTATAACAGCTTTCTCTGAACAGCCGATGCGTTACAACCTGATTGATGTCTAATTTGTCCAACACGGGATCAGCGTACTACAAAAGTTCAGAAATGAGCAGTTTTACACGTGTTCAATGACTCACTTTGCTCAAACTCGCCGTGAATACTACTACTTCATATATCTCTCCCATTTTCTTCAAAAAACTGTCGACTCCAGGTCGTTTAATCACGTAGACGTTGTGCCAGTGGTACTCGATCTCCACAGGAACAACGTAGTCAGCTTGTTGTATTGACTACCCCCAAGCGTTAATATCAAAACGGATGCACAAAACACGAGACTCACCTTGAAGCTGCTATGCACAAGCGTTTCGTCAAGATCGAGAACGAGACACTTTCGTCCTACGTGCTGTGGCGCGATGGGTGGTAAAAGAGGTTTGGGAACACCGTCCTGAAGCCCATGAACACTCGTTGCACAGAAAAAAAGGACAACGGCTTACGGGACCTATGGGTATACCGGCACCACCATTGATGATCAACCTCTCCTCCTCATCCTCCAATTCATCGGCGTTATTGACATCATCCATGTCTTCATCTTCCGTAAAGCTAGTACCCTCAGATTCATCTCCATCTCCACCTGCAGCGGTCAGAACGGCGGAATGCCTTTTGTTTATTGTACCTGTGGCTCCAGGTGGGACAACAGCACCAGAAGTCATACCCTCGGTCTCCGCCTGAGGAAGTAGATGTGTCGTTGGTGTCGGAGGTAGGATGACCTCAGCATCAGGTGCTCGCGGAGGAGGGCTGGTGTCCAGAGGCGGGAGATCGCCCGTAGATACTTCCTTTGTATCCTGAATGTCTGCTGGCGGATCGGCTTTAGGTGACGGTAATGCCGACGGGACATCGGTAAGGGTCTGCTCGGGAGCCTTGACTTCAGGCTTCTCTCGTGATGAGGGAGGGGGAACCGAGGGGATATCAATGTCGACAGGCGCGGAACGAGGGGAGCTGGGGACACAGGGAATAATTTTACGTATGAATCTAGCGAAAAAGGACGGTTTAGAACTCCGTTTACTTTTGGATACTTTTGGGCCCTTCGCGCCATCGGAAGGAGAAGAAACGGGACCCTCAGTCGTCGTCGAAGACGCCTGCGCTTTACGACGCGATGCGGCGCCGTGAGGATGGGTGCCAGTCAGCGTCGTCGAGAGCGAGCCATCCTCCGGTTTCTCAGGCTCTTTCTCGTCGGTCGTCGCAACATCGACATGATTCGGAGAGACGACCGTCGGTTCCGCCGGTTTGTGCGATGTCGACGAGGGAGCCTGCCCTTGTTCGTCGCCTGTGTCAGCGGGGGGAGACATCACAGCGTTGTCGGACTCAGGGACGGTGGTTGTACCATTGGCACCGTGAGATGGACTGTCAACCTACACGACACGCCACGGACGTTGTTAGTGACCATTGGGCCAGCGGGGAGGAAGTGCATTACCTTTGTCGAGGACGACGGATCAGACGACTGCGAGTCAATTTTATCCTGCGCCGTAGGAAGGTCAGGCGAAGGCACAGAGGGCACGGCCATAGGGTAGAGAAAGAAGGAAGATGCACGCTAGCGCCGAAGAAACGAGGTACGCTGCTCTTTGCATTATGATTATGTAACACTTTTTTCACACGGTCCATGGTCATCGTATTTTCTATTACGCTCTACAGCTTAGTCTAATACGGCATACTTCTTCAAATGTTTAGGTATTGAGTCAGACAATCCTTTCGTTTCCAGCCACTGTTTTGAGAAGATACGGCTTTGGTATCTATAGGCCCCGTCACAGAGAATGGTGACGACTTTCGAACCTGGTAATAAAAGATTAGATTTGTTCAGGCGCAGTGAACAATCAATATGCACCTTTGCCGAGTCTTTCTGCAAGTTCTATGGCAGCAACCACGTTCAATGCTGAGCTGGCACCGAGATACAGACCCTCAGTATCCAATAGCTCATAGAGCATAGCGATACTCTTCGTATCTGGTACAGTAAAGGCACCGGATAGCTCATTCACAAGGGTTCCCAGATTGTTAGTAATCCTTCCTTGACCGATGCCTAAGCATTCAATCAGCGACACGAGGCATCATGATGGGAAAGACAAACGACCTTCAGTGATAGAGCTTCCAGATCGCTCTATAAGCTTTCCTCCACTGCTGACATAGCTGGTCAAGACACTCCCTGGAGGATCAGCCAACCAGATTTGAGTTTTTCCCCCACTCTTCTCCTTCAGATACTTGCCCACGCCAGCCAATGTACCGCCTGTACCCGTTGCGCAAATGAATCCATCCAAGTCACCACCGGTCTGCTCCCAGATTTCCGGGCCAGTAGAGACATAGTGGGCATTGGCATTGGCGGTATTGTCGAACTGGTCTGTCCATATAGCATTCGGAAGATCCTTGGCAAAATCGCGGGCTTGGTGGTTGTAGTTCTTGGGATCATCGTATGCTACTGCAGGCACAGGATACACCTCAGCCCCAAGCATCCGCAACAGATCAATCTTTTCCTGACTCTAAGAAAGATATGAAAGGGTGAATGTACGATCATTGCATAAAAAATTTACCTGTGTATTCGGCATGAAGATCACGCATCGGTACCCTCTTGCTCGACAGACATGGGCAAGTCCAATACCGGTATTACCTGCTGTACCTTCAACGACAGTACCGCCCGGCCTCAGCCTTAGTGCGAGGATCGGTAAGCTTTCACACATGCAAGCACAGTACTTACAGACCCCGCTTCTCCGCATCTTGGACTACACCAAGTGCTGCACGATCCTTGACGCTACCACCGGGATTCTGAAACTCGGCTTTGCCATATATACTGGAGCCAGTTTGCTCAGAAAGGGACTTCAAGTAGATCTAGCGCGCGCTGTGTGAGGTAAACTCAGAATGAATTGAACCCGTGCTTACCAATGGTGTGTTCCCAATGGCCCCCACGAATCCGTCGACGGGACCTGTGGTGAAGGACCGGCGTATGCTTGCTCTTGCAGCAGACAGCATGGAGGAAAGAGCTGGTGAAGGTCAACCCACACCGACTGGGGCATTTTGAACGATGTAGCACAAAGCACGACATCTTAGATAATCCCTCCTCGGAGTCTAGATCACGCGATGTTGGCAAAAAGAGACCAAGATGCGAGATTTATGCAACGTTCCAAAAAAAAAATCTACATACAGAGACATATGATATGAAGCTGGGTCGACTGAGCAACGGTGTGACATTAAACGTGTAAATAAACCGCCCAGAGGGAACATGAAAGAGATGGGAACATAGAAACTGAGATGATGACAGCTGGAAAGACAAGAGAAGTGGTGAAAAGGCATGAGGCTATGAACGAACATCCATCCATACGTCGCTATGTCGTAGTTGCACCTGGTGCAGGCCGTAAGTAGTGGTGGTAGTGTCGGGAAGGCAAGACGTGAACGGTATGGGTATCCTGAGGGGCGTTTTCTAGGAGTAAGAGGGGAAGGCCACGAACAACTACTGTTGTCGCTTCTTGACATTTTGTGAGAGCCATTGAAGACCTTCGAAAAGACCTTCGCCGGTCGTTGCACAGCTGATGGCAGACGTTAGTCCAGGCTCCAACAAGATTGCCATTCCCGCATACCTTGGATGAACGTACCACGACCTGTCCCGCATTCGGTGTAGGCCGAGTTTCTCGGTAACTTCAGCAGGTGACATGGCTAGGGGAGCATCCAAATGTGAACTATAGCGGCGCCCAGTTTCAGAGAGTACACACCTCCTGGAAGGTCCTGCTTGTTGGCGAATACAAGCAAAAGACATTCCTTCATTTCCCGGTCGCTTAATATTCGGTGCAGTTCTTGCTTGGCTTCATCAATTCGCTCTCGGTCCTGGCTGTCGACAACGAACACCAAACCCTGTGTCCCTGTGTAGTAATGCCTCCACAAGGGCCGAATCTTGTCTTGGCCTCCGACATCCCAGACGTTGAATTTCACATTCTTATAAGTCACCGTCTCTACGTTGAAGCCGACTAGAGAAACACGGTGTTAGAATGAGGTGAAACCACAGCAAACGGTCCAAGGGGCATGACACGTCGTCGCCAGGAGAAAGATGATAACAAGCGCACCTGTTGGTATGGTAGTGACAGATTGGTTCAGTTTAAGTTTGTACAAGATAGCTAATGAAATTGTCACATTAGAACTGAACAGGTTAGTATTCACTCTGCACTCACTTGTCTTCCCAGCAGCGTCCAACCCCAACATCAACAATCTCATCTCCTTGTTTCCGAATATCTTCCCTGTGAGGAATTAAGAGTCGAGTGAGCAGAATAACGGGAATCAATCGTCAGCACGGTTTCCTTGTAGACACAGCAGCGGTATTCTCACCCAGTGCCTTTGAAAGATTGGCACCCATGACAATTTCTTTAGATGGGTTTGAAAGAAGAAGAAAGTAAGGAACGACGTAAGGGCGGATAGCGGCCGCAAGCAAGGAGATAAAGTAATGGCAGGAGACAAGTTTGACCTGAGAAACCAACAGACGCTTCCTTATACTGTGACAACAACTGTCACATATAAGCTCACCAAATTGGCCCGACCTTTGGCCGCCCAAAGTGATTCTGAAATATTAAATTATGGGTATACCGGATTACTGTTAATAGATGGACGTATAATACAAAGGAATGGCCAAAATCCAAAGTCCTGATGTGTTCCGGTAAGTGCATAGGAAACGACTGCTACAAAGAAGGTGGAGTTGTGGCTTTCATCTGCGTTTGACTAAAGACCTTCAACCATCCATCACCCATATCCTTCTTTAAGGCCTCGATTCTGCGCCTGTAAGCATCCGCATTATCCTTGATCTCTTCCCTGCCAATATCATCTCTATCTGCACCCAACGTAGCAGGTTCGTATACGGACGCAGTGACACGAGCACGACGTGCCGCCGATTTGAAAGACAATGTCTGTGACCCGCGTGTCCGCCGAAGAGACTGTGGGGAGTTGGAAGACGTGGGTTGCACTGTTGCAAGAACATCAGGGAATCCGGATGATTGAGTTGGAGAGACGGGAGTCAGTTCAGTATGATGGCGAGTGTGCCTTGATGGGCGAGTGAGGCGCTGTGGTGGCATACTCGATGATTGTGCCTCCTGAGGTTGAGAGTTGAGCGCAGAATTGTCTCCGGCAACAACTTTACCCTCCTCTTTCTCCAGGAGTGTTTCAAACCGATTCCATTCCTTCGCCGGACCAAGAGGGCTCGCATCTCTATGCTTCTTGGACTTTGCCTTCGCCTTCGCCTTCGCCTTCGCTTTCGACTTACCTGATCCATCGGATCGGGCGCGTCGATGAGAGATGCTCGCCGTACTACCATCACTGACGTTCCCGTCCAGATCGACTATCCGCTTCACTTTCTTCCGGCGCGCCTTTCCTCCGACTCCTACAGCACCTACGGGAGCAAGTTGTGGAGAAACAGGGGTTGAAGTAGAAGGTGAGGATTGTTTGTCGGTATGGGGAGCCACATTAGGCGACGAATGATGAGAATGAGGGTGAGCATGGCCAACAGCAACTGTCGGCGGTGAGTGTGCTACGGACAGTGGACGAGATGAGGACATTTGCTCCGGAGGTGGTATAGTCAGGTTCCGTTTCTCGTAATAGCCAGGAAGCGATCCATCGAGTGTAACGGTCTTCCCTTCTTTCCAGAAGAAGTCAAAACAGGAAATCCTGTATCCTTCGTCCTCTGTAAAGGGATTCCCTTCTACCCAGACTTCGGTAATGTTAGGCAGAGGCGCCAACCTTCCAATTTCGGCACAATCGTCAAGAGAATTGTGGCGCAAATCGACGCGCTCTAATGCATGCAACCGTTCCAGGCCGCATATCGATTCGAGACGATTATGAGAAAGGTTCAAGTGGAGGACTTGACCTAAATTGAGATAAATACCAAGGACGGAGTCGATCATGTTATCCGAGAGATTAAGGGACACGAGATTGTAAAGCGAACCGAGGCCGGAGGGGACAGACACAAGGAGATTTGACGACAGGTCCAAATAGACCAAAGATGTGAGATGGGGTATTAATTCCGTTGGCAAGAAGGCTAATGCATTGTCGGCAAGGGATAGGTGTTTGAGAAAAGCCCATTTAAGGGAAGAAAGCTGTGGTGGCGGTGTGACGGTGCCGCTCTGAGGCTCAGAAGAAACTTCATGGTTAGGATTCTCACCATCCTCGTCCTCGGGGACAGAGTTTGGTAGCTGAGTGGAATAGAAAGATGATCTTCGTTCCGGCCCACGAGGAATTCTTCTATGCCGCTTCCGACTGGTGCTTCCATCTCTTCTGGCTTGGTCGTCAAGTACTGCCCCGATGAAAATGTCTGATATGTCCTCGAGCCCACTCTTCTTTATCTTTAAACTGCGCAGACTTTCAGCAAGTCGATCCCATCCAAGCAATGAACGAGGATCGATATCAACACATTCCAGACTCTGCAAGTTCTTGAATGCATTAAGGGGGATGGCATTTTCATTGGGAGGTTCATTTGCGAGCTCGGAAATGACTTTCCGACCCGGGGCAGTGATGGATAAGGCGGGTAGTTTGGTGAAACTACTGTAGATGTATTTGAGCTCGGAATCGAGGGACAGCTGCTCCGGCTTCCCCCACCATCCACCCCCGAGAGAAAAGGCAGATACTGCGGACAGAGAAGAGCGAAACGAAGCGAGGGAAAGGGTTTCAGACCTGTCGGTATCGGGGAAGAGGTTTATGTAGCTCATTGGCCTGGAAGGAGCATCAACACGGACGTCAAGGGTGCCAATGTCGATACCAATGGCCTCGAGACGCATGAGGAGATAGAAGAGATGGTGGGTGTCGACGGAGAGAATGACAGGCTTGACTGGGGATGCAGCGGCAGAGTCAGCGCCAAACCATCCTAGTGGGTTGAAGAGGGAGGCGGGATCCGGAGTAGGTTGGCGAGGTCGACGTCTGCGAACAAATCCAGCTTCCGCCAAGTTTTTTTCATTGTTACGGATATAACTGGCTATCCGTCGAATGTAGTCGTCGCCGGGTTCGTGAGCCATTGTATTGGCTGTCTAGGATACTGCAGCGAGCGAAGATTAGCTGTATACCAACGTAATGTGCGCAGACATACGAGAAATAATGCAAACAAATGGATAGAGCGGCAGCATCAACACACGAGTAGCAGCCACGACATTCGATATGGGCATCGACAATGGCAAGCAGCCTGCCCAGGATGAGCATGATGTCACGTCACGCCTCATGAACGTCAAGTCACGGTCACGTCCTATTACGCGTCGACTTTCCCAATAATAATCCTGTCTCCGTACTACATCCTTCCATCCCCTGCGATCCGCTTCTCCAACTACTTTCAGCCATGAAAGTAACCGTAAAGACGACCCAACAGAAGGTCTTCCAGGTCCGTTTCTCGTCCCAGTCTTCTTTGCCATCGCCACCGAACCCTTGTCCAGATTGATGTCGAAGATGAAGAGACAATAGGTGCTCTCAAGAACAAGATACAAGAGGCACAAGGTCATCCGGTTGCGAGCCAAAAAATCATATATTCAGGCAAGTCATCAGCTCCATCACTGGCCCCTCCTGCTCATTTTATCCACAATCGCAGGGAAAATATTGGCCGACGATAAAACCGTAGGATCATGCGGTATCAAGGAAAAGGACTTTTTGGTCTTGATGGTGTCCAAGGTTGCTTCTTTTTCCCTCCGTTGTGGATGATACCGATTCGAAAATGCTCAGCCTAAACCGACACCCACGCCTATGCCCCCAACGGCATCATCCAGTGTAGCAGCAGCGGCCCGTGCTGCACCCCCTCCGGCAGTGGCTCCTGCACCAGAAACGACGCAGCAGCCTGCTCCTGCTCCTGCTCCTGCTCCTGCTCCTGCTCCTGCCCCAGCCCCAGCCCCTGCTCCAGTGGCTTCTGCACCGGCCCCCGCCCCCTCTGCTTCCCCCACTGCCTTCGGTGATTCGAGCTCTTTCCTTACCGGCGATGCACTACAATCTACGATCAACGGTATGACCGAGATGGGATTTCCGCGGGATCAAGTTCTACGTGCCCTCAGAGCAAGTTACAACAATCCTGATCGTGCTGTAGAGTACCTCATGAGCGTGCGTTCCATTGCTCGGTCGACGTATACTAGTCTAACCATTATACGCAGGGTATCCCGGCTCATCTGGAATCAGAGGCTGCGGGAAGTGCTCCTACTGTGCCTTCCCACCCTGCTGCTGCCCTCGCTCCAGCGGGAGCACCAGCTGCTACTCCAGCCGCACCCGCCCCACCATCAAATCAGCCACAAAATTTGTTCCAGGTGAGCCCAGACACGCTTTTTGTTGTTTTACAGCAATTTGACGGCTTCGCCTCATAGCTTGCCCAGCAACAACAACAAGCTGCCGCTGGTGGTGGCACTGGAGGTCTCGGAGGAGCTCAGGGAGGCCAATTAGACCTCGCTGCTCTGCAGAACAGCCCTCAGCTTCAGCAGCTCCGTGAACACATCGCTCAGAACCCCAATCTCATTCAACCTTTGATCCATCAGCTTGCTACGAGTAATCCCGCGCTCGCTCAGCTTCTGGCTCAAAATCCAGAGGCCTTGATGCAACTGCTTGGCGTTGGTGAGGGCGATTTTGAAGGTGAGGAGGGTGATATTCCACCAGGTGCCCACGTTGTTAGCGTGACGGAGGAGGAAAGAGCCGCAATCCAGCGTGTAAGTTCATATGTGTATGCACCTGAGTCTATGACTTATTATCCGTAGCTCGAGGCTTTGGGATTCCCCCGTCAAGCCGTCCTTGAAGCATACTTTGCGTGCGACAAGAATGAGGAACTTGCGGCGAATTACCTGTTTGAAGGTGGATTTGATGATTAAATACTAGTGACATTGTGTATTCTTACTTGCCTGTCTCGAATCTGAAGTCTTTGTGTAAAATATATAGGACAGCCTTCTGCACACGTGCTCGATCTTGACGCGTGATTGAACTTAGCAGAACGCCACGCACAATCCTATCTGGACCCCATGATTCCAGTTATGAAGGTGCCAACCAATGGCGCGGGAGGACGGTCCGTCGATGGAACGTTACTGGTTGTCTCCCCTTAGCTTCCGCCATTGCAACTGACCCGCACGTTCGTTGGGACGCTGGTAAACTACTTTGACTCGTGCGCATTCTCGCCTATGATTGGTCCACCGAAATCTTGTCTGTCCCCTTTCGTTTAAAACTGGTGGGAATAGCTTGGTTTGCCTCTGCTCGAAATGTCCGCCATGCTACCCTTCCGGTCTGACTGGACTTTCTCCTCTGCATCAGTCATTGCACTTGCTTGCATAATCGTCCTTTTCTGTCTCGGACGATTTACTGCTCAGCTGCGCTTCGTCTGGTACTGCTTCATTCGCCCCATCGGTGCCAATGATCATAAGTCTAGACTGGACAAGGTCCGATACTATCTGCACAGCCTACACGATGTATGCAACTAACACTGCTACAGTTCTACGAAGGTCAAGCGGACGTGTATGATGCTACCCGTAATGGATTGCTTCGAGGACGGAGGACTTTGCTGAACCTTTCCGCGGCGCATCTCAGGGAATTGAGAAAGTCTCATCCCGGAGAACGACTGGTCTGGATCGATATCGGTGGAGGAACAGGTCAGCCTCTTTAGAACGTTCGTTTCTTCTTTACTCTTATCATTCCAATCTTTCTAGGATACAACATCGAACTCATGGATAAAATTTTCCCTATCTCTGAATTCGATGCTGTATATCTCATCGATCTTTGTGAGCCGCTTCTTCAGGTTGCGAGAAGTAGGTTCGCAAAGCGAGGCTGGCACAACGTCACTGTACTGTGTCAAGACGCTTGTGACTTCTACCTTCCAGAGTGGTCTGCCAAGGGCGTCAACCCGCAGGGTAGCGTAAATTTTGTCACGCTCAGTTATTCGTTATCTATGGTATGACATGCCCATCTATACTGTTGTCATCGCTGAACGACGCCACAGATACCCAATTTCTATACTCTTTTAGACAGGATTGATCATGTCCTCTCACCCCAGCGGGGCCTGATCGGTGTTGCAGATTTCTACACCGCTGGTAAGCAGCCATTGCTTCACGAAAAAGCTATTGGTGGTGTTAGTAAAGAATGCGGTTGGCTTTCCCGCTGGTTTTGGCAAATTTGGTTTGATTTTGATCACGTATTACAACTTTGTAATATTTGTGGAGAAGGCTTCTGATGAATATCACTCACAGGTATCGCTCAGTCCGGCGCGACGTGCATATCTTGAATATCGTTTTGGGACGGTTCGTGTATCGTCTTTGGTCAGAACGCTGAAGCCAAACAGAAATTCCTCTAGATCAAGAGCTATAACGGACGCAATCGCTTCATTATCCCCTTCATCGTCAGAATGTACGTATTCACTTTGTCATTTTTCCCGTTATCTTTGCTTAACAGATTCTAAAGACCCTACTATGTCTGGCTAGGACGACCTCGTTCATGCGATGTCTCAAGATTCTGCCATGCTTTTGAGGTCGAAGGCGGAAACATGATTGGCAATTGTTCTCCGTCAACATTTGTTACGTTGAAGGAGACCGACAGTGCTGTTCCTCCGCTGGAGATCGGCGAACCTATTATTCCTTTGGACAAGGAACGATCAAGCAATCATGACATGGTCACCGACGTGACGCCTCCTTTGAGTTCCTTCCACTATCAGTTAAAGAAGGTAGAATACTTCTGTTTTCTCATTAATATACTTATCTCGCTCCAGCCTTGGAGACTACCTTATTATGACCATCCGGTTCATAAAGAGTTCAGAACATTTATCTATTCTTTCACATGGGTAAGTCTTCATTCATAAGCTTTATTGGCTTGAAAGATGACTGTATCCGCATATTAGGAGGATCCATTTGACGATATGAAACACCTACAATTAACCAGCGAGGACTCGATGTTTGTCATTACATCCGCTGGGGATAACGCACTTCACTACGCCATAGCGGCAAGTCCGAAGAGGGTTAGCACTTGTACGTCGCCATCGTTTCTGACCCTTACCAGTTATTTTAGATTCATTGCGTGGATATGAACCCATGGTAAGTGCGGGACGCCCACATTCGTCGGTGTTTCGTTGACATGCTCCTTCAGCCAGGGACATCTTCTCGAACTCAAGTTGGCATCTATACAAAGTCTTGAATTTTCGGACTTCTTTTCCATGTTTGGAAAAGGCAGGAACGCCAACTTCCGTTACCTTTTGGATTCCAAAATATCTCCTTACATGTCCTCAAGTGCATATCAGTTTTGGCAAATCAACTCTGATGCGTTCTCCTCATCATTCTACCTCAGCGGGTACAGTGGGTGGGCGCTGAAGGTTGCCAAGGTAATCTTCAAATTAGCCAGAGTTGACCACGACGTCAAGAGGCTATGCGAATGTGATACATTGGAGGAGCAGGTTAAGATTTGGAAGGAGAAGTTGAGGCCTGTTCTCCTGAATCCGTTGGTCGTGGCGCTTCTACGAAGTCCTATTTTCTGCTGGAATGCCCTTGGCGTGCCTATGAATCAGCGGCAGATGCTTCTTGACGAAGGTGATGGGGACCTACGCTGATATGATCCAGGACGAACTGATACTGATATATTGTATCAGGCGGCGTCTATGAATATGTGAAGGACACCTTGGACCCCGTTGTGTCTACGTATCTCTTCAAGACATGCAACTACTTCTACCTTCTTGTAAGTGTCCTGGCGATATCTGACTCCCGATGCTGAGCATTTTTCAGGCGCTGCTGGGCCACTACACTCCATCATCATGTCCGGCTTATCTGACGCCTTCTGGGTTTAGTGCGCTGAAAGCCAATGATGGTAAAGCGTTGGACGCATTTCGGTTGCACACTGATTCTATCGTGAAGTATGTGATATTTCTCCGTCGTAGTCCGGATGAATTGATCATGCGTTAGTGTCTTACGTGGTCTTTCCTCCGACACTCTTACCCGCGCACTTGTTATGGACCACTTGGACTGGTTCACACCGGGGTCTCAAGATGTGGACGAGGAAATTGCGGAGCTTCATCGCGTGATGCAGCCCGGTGGATTGATTTTCTGGAGGTCAGCTGCGAGAAAGCCTTGGTACAACGAAGTGTAAGTGCCGCCTAGCAACGCGGATGCACGGCCTGATGTCTCTAGTTTCAAACGGTTCGGGTTCGACGTGTTGCCAGTGTCAATAAGAGGTAGTCCGGCGCAGATGGCGATTGATCAGGTCAATATGTGGGTATTCAAATTCTGGATCTATTTAGAACGGGTCCTCATGTTCTCTCCTTATCAAGGTATGCCTCATGCTGGAGGGCGATGAAGATAGCAGCGGTACCGTAAGTAGTTACCCGGGGACGGGAGCTGTACGTTATGCACGGATGAGTTCCTGACCTGGCTCAGCCTGGTATAATGTATACGGAGATGACGTGGAGAATGCTATTTACGCTTCGCCTGCGTTGGAAAGTATGATCAGAGAAGCATCATTAGATGATGGAGGAACCAGGGCGGCAGGGGAATCACAAATATTTGCCACAGGATATACCAGACATTAGCTTTGCAGAGGAGCAAATAATACGCGTTGGATTGCACCCAGTTGACAGCGTAAGCGGTTAATATTCGGCCAAGTGCACTGCGCCGTCGTTGGCACGCAGCAAGTTGGCGTGATGCGACGCACGGACCACTTCCGTTTTGGCGTGCACCGCCACTGAGATTGTTTGGTTGCGAGGGTTTGTCTCCCGTATTATTCAAGGATCGCGCTCTTCGCAGAGCTCCCCGAGCTCGACAGTCGCCACGGGTCCTCGTCCTCCTCGCCATTCTCTTGTATTCTGCTGTGTTTCTCTCCCTGTATCGCGATATCATAGTGCCCAGGCGGTCTCCTATTTATCGTATCTTCTCTCCAAGTTTAGCTAGCCCCTTTGGCCTCGCCATTCCATTATCATGCTGGCCACAATGAACATATCCCAGTTGACAGCTTCCATTCACCAGAATGGTCACCTTGATCTTCAACGCGACCATAGCGAGCACATCGACTTCGACAAGATTTGTCCTGGCTGTAAACTTTCCGCAGTGTCGGACGACGGTGGTTTGGTTGTTGCCTTTGGGTACGTGTCGACCTTCAGTCTGTCTTGCTTTCCCTTCTATTCAGTGCCTGCCTTCTTTGTTAACGCCGGGTTCCTTGTTCAGTTATTAATGATTATCTTTTCCTCCATGCTGATCTATCGTTCTTCTAGGCAATCCTTCTTTCACGTAGATTGCTTCAAGTGTGCCAAGTGCGGAGATAAAGTCACCGCAGATACGAACCTCCTGCTCCTTTCTGACGGTTCTCCCGTATGCGCCAATTGCTCATACAACTGCAATGTCTGCAAGCAGCCCATTCTTGACGAGGCTATTATGACCGGTGACGACTCTTACCATGCCCACTGTTTCAAGTGCAAAGTATGCAAGAACCGTATTGACGAGCTAGTCTTCGCCAAGACCAGTCAAGGGATCTATTGCATGGATTGCCACAGTGAACGGATGATCAAAATTAGGAGACACGCTCAGAAAAAGGCTGAGAGAGAGAGGGCTGCTGCAGCAGGCGGTAATAGCTCGGGCTCTTCTCGTGAAACTAGATACAGAAGGGACACCGGTGTATGTGCTACTGCCCATTTCGCTCTCCGTGTATGCTCACAGCTCCCCTAGCGCATCTCCCCCATCGTTTCTCATTCTCATGATGTCCCTGGCTCTTCAAAGTCTCACCACAACCAACATTTTGATCAGCCTTCGATGTCAAGTTCTCGTCATCCAGTTTCTGCATCCACTCAAACTTCCGCTAAACGGCAGTCCGGACCGTACATCAATGACGGTTTTCCGCCCACTAGTCAGCGATCCAAGTCGTCAGAGAAGACCTCTCCTTCGTATCTAGCTTCGTCATTTCCCCTTCCTCCTCAACAGTCAATATCTGTGACTATAGCCCCACCAGAACCAGATACCCACCATCATTCTGACTCGTCTCATCGACGACCTCCCCTAGTACGTCAATTATCTACGTTGTCGGAACAGAGCTTTGAGCAGGAAGCTGCTGCTTCCCGCCCTGTAAACCTGTCGTCACAACCATCGTCGGATGGACTGAGTGTACAGACCTCGCGGCGTGACAAACGTCGATCGATCAATCCAGGCCTTACTCTCAGTAACCTGACGTCTTCTGTCAGTCCCGTCGCATCTCCGCCACCTACACTGTCTCCTCACTCTGCAACATTCCTTCATCAGTCAGGCAATCGCTCTCCAACGCCTCCCGCACACAACGGTCGGGAATCACCTCGAATACCATCTCCGCTTCGAGAGCATTTCAATGAGGCTGAGTCAATATCGCGACCGTCGTCTAATGGTTCATTTCAAAGCACTACAAGCCACATCCGTCCGGGATCTTCTTCTTCACACTATAATCATTCCGATGATGATACCTCTTCACTTCGGACGCGGACATTTTCTGCTGAAAATCCCTCACCAGATATCCGTGTAGGCGAGACAAGCACACCGAGAGTCAGGAAACTTAGCTCACCAAATCCCACCCACTCTCTCGAAAGGCCAATTGACGCTGTGCGTCACCAGAGGTCATTCGATGAACGTCCTCGGGAACGTCTTTCATCGTCCCCAAGTCTGACCTTTAACCGGGTGAGATCAGGCAGTCCTTCTAGAGCGTCATCTAGAGCAGATGTGCCACACAGTGTGGAAAGTAGTACAGACACAGAGGCGGAGGGTGATGAACCGACCGCGCACAGGCGATCTGAGTCAAGCACCTCAGTACCACCGGCATTACCTCCCAAATCAGAAAAGAATATGTCTGCCATCCAACCTCCCTCTGAAGCAGTCTCTCCTACAAGCGAAGTGGATCCCGACACATCTAACCAGATGGATAGTGGCTCAGATGATATGTCGGAATCTTCACCGGTAGAACAGACATCACATGCGACTTTCATAGCACCGGCCTTACCACCCATCCGATTTTCATTAAACACAGGTGATTTCTCGGATCTGCTTAGCTCTGTTGGTGGGATCAACGCCTTGAAATCCTTGGATCAGTTAACGAGTATCACTGAAAAGAACAAGGAGAGCAACTACGATATCCCTTCAACACCTCCGCCATCGGCTACGTCTGTAAGAACGAATAGTGTAACATCAACCCCAAGTAGCGATGTCACTATTATTGGATCCCCCGCACCGGGCTATCGTAAAAATAGAAGTGTTTCGTCTGACGGTCATCGGTATGTGGAGTCATCGTTCCTACGTAGCGTCACTTACGTTGTCCAAAATCCAGTCCTTCAACCGCAGCATCCTCTACGTCTATTCATGAGCGAGAATCCTCCGAGTCGCATCCAGAATCTCTTCAGACTTTGAATGCTTCTATGCCCGAATTCATTGGATCCCAATCCTCTGGTCGTATCGCCTTGACAACACCAGGGGGCTAACCTTTCGAGCGTCACCAGACCAGATGATTCCGATTTCGTACTTTTGCGGTTACAAGAGGCAATGGCTGACGCCAAGGAGCGAGGTGCTCAGCAGCTAAAACTAGACCGCGCTTTTGTAGAAGCTATCATCAAGGCCATGGATGTCAGAAGAGCCAACTTTTTCGATCTGAAGGGCAAATTCGATGGCGTCAAGGTTCGTTATACTCCTGACTTTTCTTACTATGTTCCTAAACATCTAAACATTATCACAGAGAGCAAGCAAACAATACATTGAAGGGCTGACTGTCGCTCAGACGGAATATGATCGCGAGCTCAAAGCACGAAGGGATGCAGAGGCTGAAGTCACTCGATTGCGAGTCCTACTATCTGGTCAGGCAGCACGGCTTACTGCACTTTCTGGGGATTCCCGCCGGCAAGAGCTTCGTCAGCGGATGACCAAGGAACTTCACGATCAGTTGTCGGGATTGGAGCAGGATCTGTCTAAACTTAAGGTTGACCGTGACATGGCATTGGCAGAGGTTGAAGAGATATCTGCCACTAAAAGGTTCGAAGAACTTCGAAGTTCGTCTTCTCACTACTCACTTTTCCCAGCTCAAGTACGGCAACCGACCAACGACCTACACATCTAAATCGTTCTCTCACGATGCGCCTTGATACTTTAAAGCAACAGTATCAGAGCGACCTGGTTCCGTTGACCCATGAGCGAGAAGCCTTGTCTCGAGAGATCATGGAGCTCAAAGCTGTTCGAGACGTTTTCCTCGAAGAAACGACCGTTCTTAATGCTCGTAACGAGGAGTTGGCTCAGCTCAGCGCCCAGTACGCACGTCGGATGGATACAGTGCCCGAAACACCATCCAAGACCAGGGAACACGTGGTGGTACCTTCAACGGACAAGGGTCGCAATCAGCTACACCAGCCACAGGCATCTGTGCAACTGCCTTCTCAAAATCCATATGCCTCCACTACCTCTTTGGTTACTGATGAAACGATTGCCGATATGAAAACCGTCATCAAGATCTCGAAACCAGAAACAGACCTACCCACGCCATCGAAAGGGAAGTTCATCAAGTGGCCAGGATCCAGGACGAAAGATACAACCAACCCAATAAGCGCCGGCGATAGCCGCGGTAAAGGGCACTTGGAACACAACTTCCAACAGCTCAGTGTGCTGCGATTCACTCGCTGTGATCATTGCGGAGATAAGATGTGGGGCTCACAGCTCCGTTGCACAGGTGCGCCTTGGTTTCAGCATGGAACGAGAACTGTGGCTTATTTGACATGTCTTCAAGGCTGCAACATCTCCGTGCACGTGCGGTGCATAAACCATGTTCAGGTTTTGTGTTCACAGCAAAGTTCAAACCGTGATGATTCGCAGATCTTGCGTATGCTTTTCTACCGTACGGTGTCTGACAATGAATTAACGTCAGAATTTAGCGCATTCAATGTTTGGCCGCGACCTTGTAGAGCAGGTGTACGCTGATGCCAAAGGGGGGGCGCGACAGGTTCCAGTCATTGTTGATAAATGCATCGAAGCTGTTGAAGCCATCGGTATGCCCTCTTATCTCTTCGACGCCAACTTATCCTGACACATTGTAGCGCTGGATTACGAGGGGATCTATAGGAAAACAGGTGGATCCAGCCAGAGCAAAACAATCACTCAGCTCTTCGAGCGTGGCGACTATAATGCATTTGACCTTCGAGATTCGGACCGATTCAACGACATCTGTAGCGTCACTTCTGTGTTGAAAGCCTACTTCCGATCTCTCCCTGTACCTCTCCTGACCTATGACCTCCATGACCAATTCATGTCCGCCGTTGAAATCCGTGACGCCTCCGTTAAGAACAAAACGTTGCTTGACCTGGTGAATAAGCTACCGAAGGAGCATTATCATACACTGCGTGCTCTAATGATCCATTTGAATAAGTACGTGGAGCTTTTATAACGTCGTGCTCGTGCTAACGCTACTCAGGGTTTGTCAACGGAGTGAGAGGAACTTGATGAATGCTCGCAACCTGGGCGTTGTATTTGGCCGTGAGTCTCCTTGTTGCTCCCTCGCGGTCATAATCTGATTTTCAATGATAGCAACATTAATGAGATCTCGTAACCCTGGCGCAGAGTTCAGCGACATGGCTGGCAAAGCCCTTTCCATAGAATGGCTAGTCGAGAATGCACCGCAGATTTATGCTGAGAGCGCATCTCGATAGTTGCAGATTATACCATGCCCCCAGTCTTCATCCAACGATTTTCCATTCTAGAAGTACTTCTTTGGGTTTTATTTTTATACTATCACTTCAGGTGATTTTACACACCTCTATTATTCGGATTTCACTTTTGTCAGGGGTGTGTCGTATAGTCTAATCATTGCCACGTTTTCGTATTTAACGCTCACACTAGTTTTATATATCCAACGCCTTCATTTACCAATACCCTTTTCCACGGTATCTCGGATGTACACTCAATACTTAACTGGACCGGATTCTTCATCATGTTCGACGCAAGAAGATGCGAAGGTTACATCAGTTCCCTTGACCTTCTGGCTCGAGGAAGCGTTTCGGGTTTGAGGGTACAGTATAAGAAGTGGCGTCGTGGTCCTGCGGCCACCGCTGCAGCCACGGCTACGCGCGCCCCTAGCGGCACGGAGTCACCGCTGCGCACACCAAGTGAAAACATCCTGTCGAAGACTGCAGATAGTTGAGAGCAGATCCCAATAAAGAGGTGAAACCACTAACGCGTAGAAATGAAGGCCTTCGCTGTCGTCTGACAAGTCAGATGTGTAAGGGACAGTGGAGGACTGACGCCCTCGAGGTTTCGAAGGTAACGGTATACCATAGATGGTTGAGGAGGGCCTAGAAAAGATAAACTTTCGAACTATGCCAGCGGCGAGAGGACATACCGAATCGGAAGACTGCATGGTAGGCTTGACGCCACTTTTCCTCCAACAGCCTGGCACAGTTACTTGAGTCTGGGCACGTTGCACACTGCGAAATCGCTATGTAGTCATCGATAACGTGTAAAAAGTATGCACATACACATTCATACTCCTTCGAAAGGGCAACCAATCCAATCTTCAACACCCTCTCCAGGAACCAATTTCGACTTGAGAAGGTTTCAATTGAACGGCTGAGATGGCAGAAAACAAACACAGACCGTTTCTCCAGTTTGAGCAAGGTTTCTTGGCTGAGAGTATTCAACTCATGCTCAGACCATCCGCCGGGATTATCCAAGACGAAGCGACTGGATTCTCGATACAGTTCTTCTTCCTCAAACAGCTCGGCGATTCGCATGGCCTTGATGGGCTTCCCGGCAGCATGCGTTAGAAGGAATGTCAAACACTCCCGTTGTAACGGCGGGACGCAGAGTTTATGTGATATATTCATCAAACTCTCAACATTGTTCCAGGTAATTGTGCACTCCAAACTTGCGAAATGACGGGTTTGGTGAGGTTGCATGAGGTGCAGAACGGGGCCACTCACTGGGGATAGACAAATTTGAGAAAATCGTGGAAGCTGGATGCCTAGTACCCATCAGTATTGGGCAGTGAGGGTGTTGAGAGGCGCGAACCCGCTCTTCTTTCAGGACTATGACAGCATCTGGACCGTTCTTTGGACGCCGCCTGACCGTAGCCACTCTCTTTGGCTGATTGGGGGAACCACCTTGAAGCTTGGCCAGGCTATCATCTCGTGCGCGTGCCTTGGCTTCCTTCCTTGACTCGATACCAGCGGTAACACTGGTAGTGCTGTCTTCAGATTTTGAGAGGTCGGTATCTGCTATGACATCAAGGTCCTCGGCGTCGGGATCTGAATCCATCGGAGAGAAAGTCATTTCTGTTGGGACATCAGACTTGGTCCGGTCGCCAGGAATCGAGGGAGGCTGGGAGATGGTGATGACTGAAGACATGGAGGGCGGTCGACCAGTTTCTGCCCATTCGCCACTGAGAGCAGCCTCGAAGAACGGCGACGCGAAGTATAACACCTCTTTGTGTGCCCTAGCGCTAGTTGAGCTGTTGCCACTCATACACATCGAGCAACGCGTACCAGAATGTGGTACTCTCGACTACGATCTTGACAGTGCCGGGGAATTTGCTGTTCTTTGTGAACGTCTCATCGAGCTCGATCGCTTCGTCGTCGTCGTCGACTTCGAGTTCGGAGACAATATCGTCACTCTCGCACTCTTCAAGTAGCCAAGTGGGTGAACCAGAAGAACGGAAGATGCCAGCAGCTGCAGCGTGAGTTTCTGTGGGAGAACTGAGAGAGGCGGAGGGATTGTTAGGACCTCTCGAATTGCGGGCGATGAGAATATGGGACGGGTTGGTGGTCATGAAGCAAGTGGCTGGGGCGGCGTTCCGGCCCGGGCATACTTTTTCAACGCTGTCTGGCTTCACTCTGTATTCACAGAATGTATATTATTGAATGAAGGGGGTACTTATAGAAGTATAATATACGCCAACGTCATGATGAGCCTCCTACAGGTGAGTCGCCAGGTGGTGGTGGTGGCGGACCTGTGTTTCCCTCTGTGTCTACGCCTTTTATTTCAGCTTCTATTCGTTCTCGCGCCCGTACGACCTTGGACTGGAGATAATGAGAGTTCAGAGGGGGAGCCGCTGACCGACCATGTGTTGCTGCTTTCGGTACTTCAGCTGGGGGGGAGTTGGCCTTGAACAGGTGCTCGTAATGCTAAACAATAATGTTAATGTCAAGATAACCCTAGATAACTGCATAGCTCACTTGCAGGATTTTTTCCAGCTCTTCACCCCGTTTAATGTTCAGAATCAGGTGCGCTTCGTCCAGCGTCATTCGATGTTGTCGCGTGAGTTGATCCGTTAGCGAGCCAGACCGAGCATTGCTGACACCGGCAACGTCACTCCCTATAGCCTGTGGTGCGGCCTTGGCATCTAAAAGAAATGCATTGACGAAAGCAAATGTCATAAGAGTGGCCATTCATACTTTTCACGGCTTGTCGACCAGCTTCAAAAAATGCTTTGCCTAGAATTCGTGTTGACGTCAAGAGAATTTGTATGATAGCTCTAGGAGAAGACTGCGTTTGTAAATAGTAAGCAACATACAGCAGCAGAGGATAAAATCATACCATGAACCGATAGCAGAAGGGAGCTGGTGGACGGACTCGGAAAGACACAAATTTTGGTGCCGATCGTCCACGTGAGCGAGGAAATAATTTTCTCCCCTCGCTCACCATGTCCCCTTCAACCATTTCTCAGAAAAAACGGAAGCATACCTCACCAGCACCAGGAGAAGTACCCGTAAAGAAGGCCAAACGCGACAATGACCACTCACAAAAGAAGACGAAGGACAAGAAGGGAAAAGGACGCGAATCAGATTTTCACGTCGTTCAAGCCTCTTTAGTATTGTCAATACCCCCCAAGTTTGCTGATGATCCAAAATCTGGTGTAAATGAGATGCTTGATTCAATGGTGATGAGGTATGTTTCGACTCTAACTGATATACAATTCTCTTAACATTCGTTTCTCTTTAGATATATACCAGGCCTTCAAGGGGTTGTATTGTCTCATTCCAGCTTAACGTTTCTCGACGACATGGCTTCCATAAAAGCCGATTGTCCGTTTCTTGTCTGTAGAGTTACATTCGACGCGACCGTCTGGAGTCCACATGTTGGAATGCGACTTGGTGCGAATTGAATCCTCGTCTGCCCTCATCACATTTCTCATTTCTACGCAGAAGGTCGAATAAACCTTTGTTCTCCCGATCACGTATCACTACTCGTACACCGCACGTTCAACGTGTCTATACCCCGTCATCACATACCCTCCGAGGACTGGGAGTTTGAGTATGGTCCTGCAGAGAACGATCCCCAATTTGGACCCCACGCCGCTGAGAAGGATGGTGAAGAAGCTGTATTGCCTCCCGCGGAAAGGTCTAGTAGAGAAGAAGGCGGAAGATGGATACATAAACTGACGGGCGATCTCATCGGCGGCAAGTCCGGACATCTAGAGTTCACAGTTATCGGGTAGGTCTTACAACATAGTGACATTACTATCGTTTTGACGACGCCTGTCAGACTTACTGTTGCGAATGAAATGCTGTCGATCGTTGGATCTATACAGCCAGACCCCTTCTCACCGGCACATGTTGCAACGTCGTCGAACAATCAAGAGCCTGAGGAGTCAGAGGGTGAAGGTGAAGGCATCACCGTGGTCGAAGATGACAACGGTAGCAGTGCAGACGAGGACGATACATTTGCCGCACTTGGGAGGGAAGCGAAAGACGCTCAGAAAAAGGCGAAGGAGGGAAAAAAGCAGAAACGAAGGTTGAAGGAAACTACAGATGAACCTAAAAAAGGTAAAAAGAAACAGAAGAAGAGTTCATGAAATTTCGTCCTGTATTATGCCTACTTAATACAACTCGGGCTCTGCTCAATTTTACTGCCACAACAATGTAACCGCCATAGCAATACAGGCCTAGCGATACATATGGAGAAAGGCGTTCTCCTGTACAAAGTTGAAGTATCTTGGCATTTTGAGTCGTAGTGAGCGCGCACCTATTCGAGCAGACATGAAGAAAATCCCGAGAAAGCTGAGCAACCGTTAAGGACAAAGACAAACGTCCATTAGAGGGTAATGGAAATCACTCACCCCTGCTTATTCCTATCCACAAGCCTGGGTGCAATGGCTCGAACGTATGTGCATGTGCAGATCAATAGAAGGATGACAAGGAGCAGTGACTGAAAATTAAAAAGGGCCGACTAGAAACGGTTTATAAGTGACAGACATTCAAAGCATTTGCAGAAACATATTCACCATTTCTTGTTTATACTTTTCTTCGACAGCCTTGCCTTGTGAGAAGTTGAGCTTGCAATCGTGGTCGAGGGCCTGAAGAAACGTGGAATTTGAATTTCGATGTCTGCAGTAGGCACGTGATAGACGCGTACGTGACAGTTGTGACATTCCCCCCAAGTTGACTCTCCACTGCTTCCTCCCCTTCATACCATCCTGAGTCTCCTTTCCTCAGTAACCCTTCGAATTTCATGTTTCCCAGAGGCCCGAGGTTTGAGCCGTCCAAGGGTACGATTCCTCCTCCATTCCTTGACAGCTGGATAACGTCTTTGCAGTGTCAGATACACCTGGACCCAACACCTATAATGTTGCTCTGGGTACGCGTCTCAACGATGTCAAAGCACGCTGTTGACTCTGTTTTGCTAGACTCCCAACTCGACACGTATAAACATGGCGCTTTCTTGGAGAAGACAGACAGGTTCTCGAAAGAGAAGCCTGTTGATGTCCCCGGTAAGCAGCACTCGCACCTTCTGCGGGGTCGTACATTGACCGCAGTTCAACTAGGACCGAACAGCTATAACATAGAGACTAAAACGACTACCACCAAGCCATCTGCTAGGACTGGCTCAAGCAACGTCGACCGCTATGCGGTTCTCCAGAGGAAGGTGGAGGACCTAGAAAGACTACATAACGAGGACAAGAGATCCGTTGAGTGGCTTCATCTCTTTCCGGTGCTTTTGACTTAGGTGTCTCTTTTGCAGCACAAAAATGAGGCCGACCGACTGAAACTTGAGCTATCCCGTGCGCAAAAGACAGTTTCAGACCAAACTACGCGACTCGACAAGCAGAAGAAACAACATGACGCCCTCGATCTTCGAATACAGGAACTTACCAAAACCGCTTCCTCCGATAAAGCTGAAATCAAAGAGCTTCGCATGAAGCTTCGCGTGACAGAACATGAGCGTACACAGCTGTCTTCCAAGGATGAGGACGTTGCTGAATGGAAGAATAAACGGAAAGAGGAAATCAGGGAGAGGGATAAAAAGATTGTGAATTTGGAGAAGGCTTTAGAAGCGGAGCAGAAGCAGAGAGTGTGTGCAGAGGCATTATCCATGGAGATGAAGGTGAAACGGGTCGAGGATGCTGCCGCTGCACGAGCGACTGCTGAAGTACTTCAGTCAGAAGTTGAAGCTGCCCGTGAGGAGGCTTCGCAAACACGTCTCGAATCAGAGAAGTGCGCAGCTGAAGCAGACTCATTGCTTCAGGACTTGCGGCAACATAAGCTTCTACTGGAGACGGTCTCGAACCATTACAGTCGCCTCGCTACCACCACCGTATCGAAGGCGACATTTTCCCGTTTACAGAGTAATCATCTGACAGCGCAAATGCATATTTTCCGACTCCAGCGGAAACTAGCCAACACACAGGGGCAGGTCGTTGAGCTGGCTAATTTGATCCGTCAAGTGAAGGACGAGAACTGCTTTTTGGCAGGTCGATTACGCGAAACTGAGGAGGAAATTCATTTATTCTGGTCTCCCTCCCTTCAATCACAGGTCGTTAGTCCACGTCCTGTCGACGATACAGATACCCTTGTCGCAGCTATTGAAGAGGATATACGCGAAGAATCTGACCTGCGAGGCCACCTGGACAGGGAGATTGATAGGATGCTCGTGGACTATTACTGCTTGCTCAGCGACGGTATTCTCTCTTCATATTATGACGCAGATCTGGAACTGGCGGACATCAAGCAATCGAGGCAGAATTTGTCCAAGAGATTGGTAGAAGTCGAAGAAAATCAGGGTATGCTATCGAGACAGGTTTTGCAGACAAAAGGGGAACGAGATAGTGCTCGACAATTACTGGAGGCTGCTGAAGACTTGGCTGAGGGTCTACGTCAGCAGTCCGAGGAGTACAAGTGTCAAACAGCAGATCTGAAGGAGAAGTTGGAGGAACAGTCTCGTGTGTATAGAGAGGAACTCGAAGGGGAGAAGGAAATTTCCCAGAGGCTGACATCCACCATCCAGAAGCAGCGCATGGCAGAGGAAGGGCTTCGGGCCGAAATTGAGCTGTATGTTGTCACTCTGCTGCCTTTGCGAATTCGATCTAAATGATTTCTAGGCTAAGTACTGAAGTGGCCAATGCTGAGCAGCTTCAGGAAGCTTATCGTGCACTCTCTGACGAGATTGGCTCGCTTCTCGCGAAGAATGCGCTTGCCGAAGACGTTGCTCAGCAACTGAGCAAATTCAACGCCGAAATTATTGGACATCAAAACCCAGCCCAAAAAATTATGTATGTTGAACGAATACGAAACGAACTAGCCGAATCCAAACAGGTGGGCTGCTCATTTTACCTTAGTCGTCTTTGTCTTCTTACCAGCTGGTTAACAAATGTAGAAACACGCATTGTTAACACGGGAGCATGAAGCTCTTGTTTCGCAGAAGCAGGAGCTGGAGAACGAAGTCGACATATACAAGTCCGTTGTAGTGCTTAACAAGCCAAAGACGACCATCACACGAGTGCACCGACTGCCGCTCGCCGACCTCAATCAGAGCATGAGTCAATACCTTCCCCAATCGAAGGCTAATGGCTTTTATTCACGTACACTAGACACGATACCAGCGGAAGGTGAAATGACACTGGATGAGATCATGTAGAGTTGTATTCTCTATTTATACCGTATATATGCATTATTCTCGTATTTAAGTGTTCCATATCTAGCGCTAATACTATCAAAATATGCACACGGGCTCCCAAAGAAATTTTATACAGACAATGAGTCCAGGTTACCAAAGCAATACGAGAGCAAATTCCCTCACAGGGACGAACAAATGGAAATAGAATGTCACTGAGATTCCCGGAACACCGGTAGCTCATACGAGGAATACGACGCATGTGACGCCTCGGGGCGTACATGATCGGAGAACCTTTTGGGGGTATCGTCTTCGTACAAAGCACTAATTCTCTTATATTCTGCATTCAAAATTTTCTCCTTGCGCTTCTTCCACCAGATTCTGTAAGCACATCAGTACACAAGGTAGCGGCAGAAAGAAAAGACAGGCGTACAGTCCCCCTACTAGCAATCCTATGAAAGCGGCCAGTCCTATCAGCCCACCGACGAGCTTGAACTTACTCTGGCTCAGGAATGAGGTGAGCTTATCCAATCCTTGCGGATCCGGATCAACAAACGTGAACTTCCTGTCTGGTAACTCGGAAACACTCGGTGGATTCTGTGGGTCATAACAGTACTGCTTGAAACACTGCTCGCAGATTGACGAGCGCGTGATGGTCACGTTGGACGATGCTTTGTAGCGTGCGCGATCAACAGATGCGCATTGCAAACATATGGGAAAGTTTGGATCGGCTAAAGTGGTGTTGGGAGTGAACCCTGAGATAGTATTATTGAAGACTTGATCGAGGAAAAGGCTAGTGTGCTTTCGGGTGTATGTAAGGCGGAAGGTGGCAGAACTAAAACAAACGAACAAGTTAGATTGATGTCAATCGTGAATAGTGAGATACATGCTTGATGACTGGATCATCGCCATTGAATGGCGGTGCTTGTGGTATATAAATGACAAGAGGATACTCGGGAGGGTTGTGCACAGGATCACATCCAAAAAATGTGGGCCGCAAGTTGACACCGGTATCAATAAATGCCTCAGGAGTCTGAGGAATAGGTGGAAACTGTTGATGTGATGGTAGAAGCTGATCTGCTTGCCGTTTTGCACTGAAAAGTAAACCTGTCCCACTGTTATGAATTCCATTAGCATTCCTCCAAGTTATTCAAGATATGGAACTTACTTCGGCCAGGCATTTACTTCATCTGCACTGGAATCCAATGTAACTATGACATCTAAGCTACGGGCCTTGACGAAGAGTGGGCCATACGGTATATTCTCTTGATTTGAAGATCCATCGATGAGTTCTAGCCACTCTTGATCTGAATCAACAAAGGTGTCGCCTTTTATGCCATTAAAAGGATTAGGCCAGTTGGCCACGTCGTCTGCGCGGGTCCGAACTTCCTGTAACTGCCGCTTAAGCACATAGAGAATGCCGCTGCCATCGTCGCTGGAATATCCGCTCAAAGTGTTCTGGCCAAAGTCTAAAAGTTGCTGTTTTACTTTACATTGAGGACATCAGGTTTCGCCGTGTTATAGGATAGCTCACGTTAAACAAACTGGCACTACTGCCCATCACGAAACCCGCCTGATCGAAACCGCTCACGCAAGCGGAACCATTTTCTGGTCTTCCATTGGAAAGATGGGTACCCGCGAAAGATAAATTAACAGCAGCTGAAAGGTTCGGATCGTATGAAGCCAGCTCAAATGGTGTAATCTAGAGGAGGGTTATTGAATAACTTCATGGTAAATGGAACAAACGCTGACCTCGTACACCACAGCGTCAAGATCCAAAATAGTGGTTGAATTGGATCCAACGGGCCGGGAATCAGCAACGACGAGAGGGAATGGAAGCTGGTGATTTTGAAAGGCGGGGATATCGGGGATGTGGCTCCAAAGCTGTCCTGCGCCGTGCCCTGTGTCATTCGTAAAAAAGTTCGCACGATCTGTCTGATTGAGAAAGTGGTATGAAATCATGCGCGACCATGGATCGGTGAGGCTCGTGTCACTGAAACGTACATGAGCTGGTAGAACAGGACGTGGGCGACAGAAACATACACTCCCGCATTTGCTTTAGCCATAATGCTCCATAGAATACTTCCGAAAAAGTATTGATTGTTGTCAGAGAATATGTCGGTACCGTCCGGTGTGGCAAAGGGAAAATCAAGTAACCAACCGGAAAGGTCGTTACCATTTCCCAAGACAAGGTCGTTGATGTTGGGGAAGTCATTGAAGATGAGAGAGCCAGTCACCCATGAACCACCTAACAGATGAGGTCAAAGGATATGGTTATTCGTCAAAGAACACTGGCTAACCTGACAAGCCGGCAATATAGGAAGATACCTGCAGTAAGCCTCCAGTTCCAATCGACTTAGCTGTATCATTCCTCGCATCCAAAGCAATAAGCGCCCCCGCGCCAAACTGCGCTGACCGTAGACCACCGCCAGGTATTGCGATGCCAATGGTAGGAAAGTGATCTTGGAACTGAGAGAGATCATAACCCAGTTGTGTCCCGTTTCCGAGCCAGTCAAGCCATGCAGAAGAAATGACAGTGGAGTTACGCGTCCGTATGTACTCCGCTTCTTGTGGATGTAACGTTTGATTCGATGGCGTAAAAACGCGAATAAAATCAGTGTTCGTGATGTCTGGACATTGTTGGTTCAGCTTGGGAGCATAGTCAGTGACCGAGCCCTGCTCTGGATCCTGCTGAGCGAGGATGGGAATGAGAAGGAATAAAAGCGAGAACGGAAGCATTGAGAATGGGTGGGAAAAGAAGAAGACGCTGCATGCTGTTTACGCTCATGGCCGTTGCTGATGATCATCATTGTAGTGGCGGTGCTTTGTTCGACAGTAGACGCCGTTTCAAATTACAATAAATTTATTCACTTATTAGGACAACTACTCGATGTGCATTTAGTTGGCTCATACAGGACGCATGGCCTTAAGCCCGGGGCCCACGACAAGGGAGCGCATCTTTCCCCGGGAGCTGTGGTGGTCAGTACTACGCATCATAGATTCATACATACTTTGTTGTCGCTTCGCTGGAAGTCTCTTACATTTGAAAGGTAAGTATCTGTCCTATCAACGGATCAGTCCAATGTCAACAAAGCATCGTATCATTGGTGTACCTGATAACGTCTTGTTTTGTCTTAAACAGGATACACAAAAGCGAAGGACCGGTGTAGGACAGGCGATCAATGTGCCGAATACGGCGAACAAGAGCCGAGGGAAAGCAACAAGACTATGCAACATAAGCGGAAGGAACAGCATGAAGGTCAAAAGAGACTGAGACTGAGGGACTCGGATAGGAAGAGTAGAACACGATAGTACGATCAAAAGAACGACTCAGAGTGCTCATGGACACACAGTACAGTGAAGGCCAAGAATAGTATTGAGTACTTGAGTGACTAAGCAGGTCAAAGCTCTCCATAAGTTCATACTACGTCCAATAAGTGTCAGAGAACAAGAGCATCTGGTCCAGTGAGAACAGTCGTTGACAAGCCCCAAGAAAAAGTGCGAGTTGCAAAAGCGTAGCATTCCAAAGATGAAGCCTCAAAAAGAGCACCAGGACAAGGGAAAAACGAGAGGGGGAAAGAGTGTAATGATGGGGAAAAGATGGAACTTGATGGTTCTCGCAGCAAAGGAGGGGGACTTTATACGACAAAACTGGGACTCGGTGGCCGAGTCGTGTTAGCCTCATGCTCCCGCCTGGGATCCTGGATCTACTGAGCCAAACGATACCAAACTGGAATTCTTTTATTGGGATGGCATCTCGACCGACCATCAGATGAGTTTGACCGTACGACACGGATGTTTCTAGCTTCTAAGCGCTGGGCTATGCTGAATCGAGCTGTGCATCATCCTCGGAGAATGATCACGGAGTTGTGGTGTCTGGAGGCGAATATCGAGTGGAAAGGTACCTCTGGCCTTCTTCGTAACAACCAAGGCCATCCGTAGAACAAATAGTACAACAGTAAAACAAGCGCCTAAAAATGGAAACGATCGAAGTGATCGCTTTTGTGTCGGAGTTTGCACGTGTTAGTCTAGGGCCCTTCCTCCGCTTGCTCGGGCGGCACAACAGAATCGCATCTTGTCTCCATCCACCATGCTCCCGCCCGACGCTACCTACGCGCTCCAGGGCTTCCATACGCGACCAGGCGAGGCTCTGCCATCCAATCCTCAGAAACAGGCATACATCGTTCGCCTGTCACGCCAGACTCTCGACGCTCTTGACGCCTCAGAGCATCCTCAATTACAGTTCGAGTTTGGTGACAAGCCGGTGCGTTGAACTTGTATTTCAGTATTGAATGTCAGTTCGAATATCTTTGGCTAGGGAATCTATGTCGATGGTGCCTTCTTTCCCATCAAAACTCAGCATGAACACATCCGCCACGAACTCTACCTACGTACACCCTCTTCCCAAAAGCCCAATGCACCTCTTAGGTTACATGCGAATATCACCGGAAAGCTTACAGTTGAACCTACGCTTGACAAGGATCTTTCTGAGCAAATCGCACAGAGCACACTGGAAGCCGCCAAGCAGAAGGAGGTCCACAAAACAAAGTTCATTGACACGCCTCCCGATCTTGCGCCTCCAACGAAACAAAAGAAGAAACAACAAGCCACCTCGTCGATGTTTAGGAAGCCGCTACGTCCTTCCGATCAGCTAGCACGACCAAACCCCGCTCCCGCTCCAGCAGCGTCGACTTCTTCTGCTCCAACTCCACGTCCCAGATCTCCTACCACCAATCCAGCGCGTGCTGCCTGCCCTGTCGTCTCTACGACAACGTCTCATTCGATATCTTGCAAAGGGCGACCGCAAAACGGATGATGCCGTCAAGGCTGTCGCCCCAAATTGTGATGCCACTCATCGACAGGAAATCTTGGACATTTTGCAAGAGGTGCACTACTTGATTTTGATGTCTGTGCTAGCTTATCATGATCACCGTAGATCGCTACACCTGTGTCTCCGTCGAAGAAGGATGGTCGCTTACGTCTCAAAAATACCTCTTACCAACACGTCCGCCCTTATGAATGGCCCGGTCTTTCAGACCCAGAGCGACATACCATAGCCCGAGCTGCAAGGGTAGCTCTGAGCTCCCTAGGCATTCCTGAATCTGACCCCGTCTGGACTAATGTCGTTTACCGTCCCCAGGCGTCAACACCAATTCCGGGCCCCTCGGCCGAAACACCTCCAAAGCGACCTGTGGTCACAAAGGCCGTCAAAGACAAGAAGGGGAAAGGCAAGGCGGTTGAAGTCAAGGCCGAACCTAAAGCCAAGACTAAACTGCCTGCGGCGCCCAATGGCAAGGAATCAGATCTCAGAGCAGGTAATCTGTCTACCAGCGTGCCTCCAACAAAAACCCTACCTTCTGCTCTTACTCGAAAGCCGCCAGGATCGGGGTACAGGGCTCCAAGGTCGGAGGATGGCAGTACTTCTTCTCATGTTAAATCAGAGGAAAGAAGTCGATCCCGGGACCTGCCACCGAGCAGCTCCGTTCCAGCAGCTCCTATCCAACGTATTAAGAAACTCAGACAGTCAGTTGGAGACGGACAGGGTTCGGATTCTGAGCGGTCAAAACGGGACTCTGGGGGTGAGCGAGATAGAAGTAGCAGGGACCTCGCATCGTCGACGACCTCCAACATCAAACGCAAAAAACCTAGAGATGATGATGATGAGGAATATGGGAAGTCAAAGCGGCGGAAGACTGCAGAAGGTGCGGCAGTGGCTTCTGGAAGCAGGGAGTCCTCGTCGAACAAGAAGTCAATGGCAGAATTGTCTGCACGTCCAAAGGCAATCAAGAAAGAACCCTCACCACTTCCTCCACCAGTACCAGCGCCTGCCAAGAAGACCGCTCAACGCCCACCACCGGCGTCTCAATCACCTCAGTTGTCCTCCCGTGTGACAACAAGCAACACAAGCACCGGGAACGGTCGGTCGCGTCGGCACCGCTCACCTATATACACATCATCGGAAGATGAGGGTGAAATCAAACCAGAACGTCAGCACCGATCACCTGGACCCTTCCCTTCTCCCCCAACCACGACACCTTCGTCCATGACCTCCAATCCAGCTAACCCTCAACAAGTCCAACGTTTACTGCCCACGGATCGCGCCTCCTTGCGCAAGGGCTATGCGGCTGCTTACGGTCGTTACATCAAGTCATTCAGCAGACTGGTCGAGCAGCGAGAGAAGGTTCATGCTCTGTTGAACGCGTTCGATGATTCTGCCGGGAGCATCACTGACTCTGACGGGGACGTGGAGCTGTTGGACGTGGAAGCAATGCAGAGACTAAAAGCCGAGTTTGCCAGACATACAGAAGAGCTAGAGTCGATTAAAAAGGCATTCGAAGTCGCCGCTAGGTGAACGTGTGTATTAGGTTCTTCGGAAGGATTATGTATTATATATTATTGCCCAACTGTATTTATGATAATGAATTTGACCGCTTAGGAGAACGTGGCGACTGCATTGATTTTCATTGAATGACATGTGGAAGATTGGAGCGTTGGACACGTTATCTAGCTTATCCGCGGTATGTATAAGCACGGACGGCACGCTTCACACGACGCCTCGAGATGCCCAGGTCCCGAGTAGCACAACACTCCTTGGTATTTTACCTCCCACTGGGCAAGCGTTCCCGACGATGCAAGCCTGCCTTTTATTGTCCCTCCTCGCTGCCCAAGCGTTCGCCAGCCCCTTTGCGGCGCGGCAGGTACCGGATATCTCTGTTATCGGGTTTGGGATGACCACGGAGCGTCCGACGAGCACGACGACCGTGCTGAGCACCAGGACGGAGTACACGGTCGTCACGCCTCCTCCGAAGGGGGCTATCGTCTCCAGTTGTGCCCTACACGGAGATCGTGTCGGGGTCGATTACGGAGCTCGTGTCGGCGACGGTGACGCTCTACCCTGTCTCATACGCCACTTCTGCGCCCAGCGCCAGCAGCACCGCGTCCTCGTCGTCGTCAAAGAGAAACGGGGCCATCGCGGGGGGCGTCGTCGGGGCCGTGGTAGTCGCTGCCATCGCCGCCGTCTTGTTCATGCGCTTCCGCAACAAGCGGTCGCCTCGCCACTGGAGGAATCGGGGACCAATATTGCCATGGGTGAATTCAGATAGCAGTGGTGGTGGTAGAGATGTAAAGAGACCTCCCAGTCCGATCATCGCCACAGTTCCTTCGCCAACGACTGCGGCTCCGATTTTGGTCAGGGAGAAATACCGCTCCTCGCCCTCTGACCCTGGTCCGTCCCAGTACATCGAGATGGAAGCCAAGTCGCCGTAGATTTAGTCTTCGTAAATGGTAAGATCTCTGACCTGGGTATATGCGTGTATTGGTTCTGAATAGCCTTGACAGCTGTACGATCTTATAAGAAGAGAATTGATATTATGTTAATTTTGTATTTTGAACGCCGCGGAGGCAAACAAGACGCGTTGGTGATATATATAGCACGCGACGTTAGCCCAATGCTCTCTCTATGTTACATTACTATCTCGCCGTGTCCGTTTTCCTGCCTTGTTTTCTCTATGCACACGCTTTGCCTGGTCACATAATTCCAATCGTATCCCGCCGTTCTCTTCAAGGCGATCCCGACGCCTGTACATTCAACTCTACTTTCCTGGTGCGTATCCCTCTGTAAATCACCCGCATTCCTCAACCCCGCTATAGCAAGCCGAGCGCACACTAATTAGTGGCAAATACCAATACGCCTCGCTTTTCATCCAAGGCGTCCCGATTCCAGACCCAAACAATTACTATACGTCCAACGACACCAGCAGCTCAAAGTCTCCCATTTTACCAACTCCCATCCCGGAGATTATTAAACCAGTCGTTGCAAACCTCACAGACTTCGTTGACGGGGTCATCGATGTGTTGTATTACGGCTCTATAAATATTGGCACGCCGTTCCAGATGCTCACGGTCGACATCGACACGGGCTCTGCAGACCTTTGGGTCCCTGCACGCTGTCCATCTTGCATCAGAGACCAGTTTGTCCCCGAAAAGAGCAGTTCCTACGTCAACAAGAGAGGGAAATTCTCCGTGGTCTACGTGAGTAATTCAATCCACTCCCGGTCCGTTCTCACCGCTATCATCGTAGGGCTCAGGAAGTGTCAAAGGCGTACTAGCTACAGACACAGTCACACTTGCTGGTGTCGCCGTTCAGAATCAGACTTTCGGCGCCGTCAGTAGGACGACAGATGATTTCAACTACTTTCCAAACGACGGCTTGCTGGGAATGGCGTTTGGGTCTATAGCGCGCTGCAAGCAGCCCACACTATTCGAGAATATGATGGCTACAGGCCTGGTTGAGGCTCGTATGTTTTCAGTGCATCTCACAAGGAAACGGGAGAAAGGCTCCGAGGTAAGTCGTTCTGTTGCTCCGTCGCTGCTGATCTAATGAACATTTTCTCTGTAGCTCTGCCTGGGATGTTGGGACGCCACGAAGGCAAGGGAGAAGCCTCTCTACATAGCCGTCAAATCAGAAGTACGGTATTCCATTTGTTGAGCTCTTCTGGGATTGAAGATGTTGTCATAGACGTATTGGACCGTTTTCATGGATGCTGTGATTGTGGGGAAGCAACAGAAATCCTTGGCGTCCCTTGAACTCAATGCTGTACGTCCTTACTTGTTATAGACGTAACACGGCTGATCCTCTGCAGGTCATCGACACTGGGACAACGCTCATATACGCGTCTCGGTTAGTGACGGAACAACTGTACATGATGGTACTCATAAGCGGGATTATCTTCATTTGTCCGTGCTAATAAGATTTTCAAGATTCCGGGTTCCAGCCGTGCAGATGATGTTGGACAAGGTAGGCCCGTTGGAGATACACTATCAGATAGCCTGAGCACATCCTAGGGATGTACAAATACCCTTGTAATGCGGAGGTTGATATCGCGCTTGTCTTCGATGGTCACAAATTCCCCATCGACCGTCGAGACTTTGTCCTTGGTAAGCTCGAATAGTTACTCTCCTGCTTACGGAACCTGATTATGATGGACAGGGAAAATAGAAGTTGATTCGAGGTGATTGGGTATTGCCCTTCATTGCATTCTCGCTGAGCTATTCGGTAGTTATTGCGTTGGGGGTGTGCTATCGCATGATGGTAGTGGGCTGGACGCCAACTTGGTGATTGTAGGAGCGGTGTTCATAAAATCGTGTACGTATTTTTATCTCTGTGAGGGTATTACTGAGGGGACCTGAGCAGATTACACCACATTTGATTATGGGCCACATTCAGGGAAAGCGCGTATCGGTTTTGCGAAAAGTATCAATCAGGATATTATAAGTTGAATACGGGGTTTCCGTTACTAGCTTCTAGCAAATTAATTGGCTTTTGCGCCTTTCCCAGGACCCAAGACTTTTCGTCTCTGAACAATCATGTGGGTGTACATGACATAAAGACCTACGAGAAATTAGACGAGAGTGATAAGCAAAGTGGATATCTTACCTGGCCACCAGATCAAAAACAAAAGGCCCCGGATGTAGTCAGTGGGTTTCCACATACCCTGTGCCCATGACAACCAGCTGGGTACGGGTGAGGAAGCGGGAAGCGTGGCGTAGTTGAGGAAAGCTTCAGAGGAAGCGCCAAGGGGGTATAGGACATAGAAGAGGGTGTAGCGCAGGTAGAGCAGCTGTTTGGGTTCGTGACCAAGAAGGGTGAATGCATAGAAAGAGTAGCGGACGACTTCAGTCGCAGACCAGGCGAACACCATGGTCGTGTAGAGAGGATTCGAGCAGACAGGTGGGAATGGCTCAGTGACGCCCCAAATGGCGTAGAGCCTGCTGGCTACCTGCATGGCGGTCGTGGACAGGGGACTGCGCACCCAGCCGAGCAGGACATGAACGACTTCGAGGATGGCGCATGATTGGACAAAGGCGGTGACGGTCCCGACGCGCCAGTACGTCGTCGTGGCGCGACGGTAGACGGGCTGCAGCAAACGGGGAAGCCGGGACTCGACGAAGGAAGGGTACATCTTGTCTGCGTGGACGAAGGGCAGGGAAGTGAGGATGCGAGAAAAGGCGGAGGTGGTGGTGGGCTGGACGGCGGCTGACTTGCCATCAAGGTTGAATACGTGGACAAGGGTCAGGATAAGGATCCATGACCAGCCGAGAGTGGAGAGAACGTTGTAGGTGACAAGGTAATATTTGACCAAGGTGGACTGCTTGGCTGCTTTTCTTGTGGTGGTCATTGATCAAGTCGTTAGGTCAGCATTTGATCTGATCATTCACATATGTACACCTGATTGTTAATCTACATCCTTATCAAAGAATTCCCAGATCGGCTCGCTCAACGACAAGGCCACATCAATACCGTCTCCCTGCTCTCCGGTTGGTATAAAGTAACCCAGGCCATCAAGGAGCGAAATGGGCGTAAAGGGTGGAGCGACCAGGTCAGGCGCAACGTCAAAGACACAGCCCGCATACATGTCCATTTTGTTCCACTGGCTTAGCATCAAGCTTCCGCTCCCATACCGGAATCCCTGCTTTATCTTCCGCTTATCGGGCTGTGCGGCGATCCACTTATAAGTTTTATCCACCTCTTCCTTGGACGTGGCACGGGTCAAGTCGTGCAGGGCTTTGGCTACTTGCCAGAGGGGACCGTTGGCGAGGAGGTCGTGGGAAAGGCTGGTATATTGGCAGTGGAGGGCGTTTGGGAAGTAGCGTGGTGGGAGGCCAATGCGACTGCGAAGATTGACAGGGGTGAGGAAGTCGGGGGGAGACAGTTCAGGCAGAGCTGGGTCTTTTGCACGGAGCTGCAGGCGAGCACGATAGACGCGCTGGTAGAGATGGGCGCACAGGGCGTCGAATGTGGATATCCAGCCGTCTGACGATGGGTCGGTTGCACGTGCTTTGAGAACACTGAGCTCGCTGCTGGAGAAGCGCAAGAAACGGCCTACGTTGGGGGAAGTGACGGTGTATGACGTAAAAGCGGGGTTCTGCTCTACATAAAACTGCGAGGGTTTAAAGTCAAGAGCTGCGGCCCGTTCCTCCGGCGTCAACTCGGACAAGTAGGACCGGATGTGAGGAGGGTGAGCCAGCGAGGATGTCCGATACAGCTCCGCCAGATCCCTCACCAGCACCGCGTATGTTGAATCGTGAAGATCGGGTCCCGGCAGACGCCCTCGAGGCTCGGGTCAAATGGCGTCAGCAGCCCGTTGCCAGCGCCCGGCAGGTCCGGCAACACGATGCGGTCGAGCCGGTCGCTGCACCGCGCTACGAATAGTTCAGCACCGGTACCTAGGCGACTGATCTCGGGCGTTCCGTCGCTTGGGTTGATCTGCAAACGCCCAGTAAGGTGCGGATAGTAGTCCAGGAGCAGCGTCAAAGAGCGTTCAAGGCGCTCGACGGGGATGAGCTCGATGTCGGGGGATGGGGCATAGACGAAGACGACGGCGACGGGTACAGACGGAGCGACGAGTTGATCCAATGGACCCAGCAGAAATGGCGAAGCGAGCGATAACCATGATCGTTCATTGGCACAGCGCACGGTGTGGCGCGAAATGAGGCTGACTGGGTCGCTGGACATGGCTGACAAGCTTGGCTGGGACTGGGCTGGGCAGTACCGCAGGCATATATACTCGACTAGAATGAGTCAAAGACTAGGATTGGGAGGCAGACGGTACCGGTAATTCCCGATGAACGCGGCCTAGAAAGAGGTTAACTGACTCAGTCCAAAGTTAAAGTAGGTCCGAGAGCATCTGTGAAACTAGTCGGTGTAAGGTGCCTGTCTCCTTTATTTCTTACCATCACTTTCAGACTTGACAAAGTTTCTTGGCACCCCCCCCCCCTACACGCACGGTCAAGCTCTCATCTTTTGCACATGGTCGTAGTCTAAACTTGAATTCTCTTCGCTGCGCTCGCATTGCGGATGCGAGAGCCTTGGCCGGTATAACGGTCATCGCTCTGCCAGTGGCTGACTCCGTGGTGGCAGATTTGCCGTCAAGGTTCAATACGTGAACAAGGGTCAAGATAAGACCAGCCGAGTGGAGAGAACACTGTAGATGTCAAGGTAATACTTGACCAAGGCGGACTTCTTTCTCGCGGTGGTCATTGATCAACCCGTTATGTCAGCATTCAGTGATCTACCTTCAACATGCTAGGGGCTACTAAAACGGACTGTTCTATTGCTCTGTTCTATAAAGCCGGTCTCTTTCTGTCTACTATGCTGTCTGTCCACTCATCCCCCGATGTTTTCCTTCTTCCTCGCCGCTCTTTTCGTCTCTGCGCAAGCTCATTCTACTCGGTTTAAACTCGCAGACAAGTTCATAGGCTCAGATTTCTTTTCTGGCTTTGACTGGAAGACCTTTGACGACCCAACACACGGTCGTGTCAACTATGTCGATCAGCAGACGGCCATGGTCACTAACCTTTCTTATGGTATTTCTTGTCTCCCTCAGTCGTTCGACCCACTCGTTCAACCACCTACAGCTTCAGCTGGCAACACCAAGTTTTTTATGCGCGCCGACGACCACACGGTCGTTTCTAACGATGCTCGCGGCCGTGACAGCGTTCGTATCGAATCATTCTCCGCCTACGATCAATCTGTCTCCATTCTGGACGTCGAGCACATGCCCGCTGGTTGTGCGACCTGGCCGGCCTTCTGGTCATTCAGTCAGTCAAGCCCATGGCCCCAGGGTGGTGAAATAGATGTAAATCACCCATTTTTAAAATGTTTATTCTCACCGATCGCTCACTATCAGATGTGTAGATCATAGAAGGGGTCAACCTCAATACAAACAACCTCGCTTCGCTTCACACAATTGCCAACTGTACCATGCCTGAGGAGCGCGAGCAGAGCGGGTAGGTCCTCCATATAACTTTGGTGATCGCAAGTTACGAATGTTTATGACATCCAAGGCAAACTCAGTCAACCAATTGTGATACAAACGTCAACTATAACCAGGGCTGCGGGACATCCTTTACTGAGCCGGGCTCTTACGGTTCCTCATTCAATAGCATCGGCGGGGGATGGTACGCCATGCGCAGAACCCAGGACACAGGCATCCAAGTCTGGTTTTGGCCTAGGAACAGCTGGAAGGTCCCACTACAAGTCCGATATCCATTTATATTTGAACGCATCGGCTTCGGCACAGACAGCTGGGGCGAGCCAGACGCGTCTTTCCCCGTAAACGAGTGTGACTACTCCACCCACTTTGACAGTCACAAGATCGTGTTTGACCTGACTTTTTGCGTGCGTCATCCGAGTCATGAGATCACCCTCGATTCTGACTTATTCTCACAGGGCGACTGGGCAGGCAATGTATTTGCTTCTGCCGGCTGTGGCAATTCCACTTGCGTAGATTGTACGTCGAGCTATTCCCATCTGTTTTTGTCTTCGCTAACCCCTTGTAGTCGTTGATAACAACCCTGATAAATTCAAGGAAGCATATTGGGAGATCAACTCTTTGTACGTCTTCAAGCGTGTGTAGTAGCTTGTGCCGATACCGAATTTTCTGATTTTTGCGTGATCATGAGTACCTTGCATGGGGGTCCCACGAACGAATTAGTCAAGTGTGAGTCTGAATGCGTATCCAGTATCCCAGCCCTCATGAGCCATTGCGCGCTTCCTCAGGCCTTGCAGCGTGTCGGAAATTTTTAGATAATATATTTAAAGACAGCCAGCGAACAAAGTCGCGCAACTATGGCATCATTCATCCTGCTCCTCATCCTCTCTTGCCTCCCCCCTCTCCTAGCTCTGCCCCTCGGGAAAAGAGATGATAATATCCCGGCAAGGGTGCCGTACATCTTCCCCGAAGTCGGCACAGATTCCGTACGCACAAACCACCTCTCGCTACATGGACTGACCACTATCCACAGCTCGCCGATTCTATTCGGGCACGACGGACCAACGGTGTACTACTCGACCTTGATGGTGTCCTGTAAGCCCAAGCCCAGAGGCCTACACACTTCTGACCGTCTCAACCATATCTCAGCCTCAACTCGCGGCCGGTAGCCGCAGGGTGGAACGCGGTGTTCGATGCCATACGAAACGACAACAGCCTACCCGGAGACATGAGAGAGTTACTTGTATGTAAAGTCACCGAAAGCCACTCGAAATACCGTTCTCACGAGCGATTCTAGATCTTGCGTACTGCAGCCATCAACAACGCAGCATATGAATGGTAACACGCCTCCCTCCCCCGAGCCTCTCACTAGTCTGACACCAATCCTAGGATACAACACGAACCCGAGGGACGCGCTGAAGGTCTCACCACAGAACAGCTTCTCTTCGTCCGTCTCACCCCGCCCTTTGGGAGCGTCAACTCTTCTACCATAACACAGTCACTCGGGCCCCACCTCTCCGCCGCGATGATATACGCGGACGAAGTCGCTCTGAATATAAGAGTATCAGAAGAAACGTTCAATAGCCTCCGCGTGTTCCTCAACGACACTCAGCTCGTGGACGCCGCAGCGACAGCGGGTGGTTACAATTGGGTCAGTAGGTTTACTGTGGGGTTAGATATCGATGGGAAGGCGAGCGTACCGGTACCGATACCCGAGGGTTGAAACCATGGTGGACCTTTGACAATTAATACTTCATTTTCGACCAATCAATCATTTCTACTGTCGATCCTTGTCTTCGTGATGCCAGTATTACAATGTCGTAAAGACGTTCGACATACAGATTTTCACTGCGTGAGAAGCAATCAAAAGTTTCTACCACGACGGAATGTAGCGCGCTTTCCAGGCTTTTTTGACATAGTATTGCAGTGGGGATCCACTGCACACACCCTAAAACACTCGCAAGACTTGTGCCCATATGTAAGTTCCAAGGCGCTCGAATGGCGTGTAGCCTTCAAATCTCTACTGCGTGCTAGAGTAGAGATAAGAGTCTGCCTAGGGGAGACTACGTGTAGCCCATCTGTTAAGTTCATCCACTTTCATTCGGTTGCGTCAACGGATACAACTGCTCATTGAATAAAACATACGCTACACTATAGTACTGAGCATAACAAACGATAGCGAAAAAAAAAAATAAGATACGTAGGGTAATAGATAGTAGACGTAAAAGGTTCGTAAATAAATCCAAGACATAAATCTCACAGGATGGATACCGGTATCCAATCATAGTCCCATAGTAGATGCGATAGATCGTGCAACCGACGCACCACGCACGGACGGCTCAACAGATCCGTGACGCTGACGTTCCCATAATTTATCTTGGGCCCGAACTTCGATGTTTTCAAACGGCCCCGGTTGCGACAGTTTGACACAGTCCCGAGTCCCAAGGACAAGCAATTCGAAAAAGAAAGATGCGGCAGCTCGACGCGATGCCTAGAATACTCGTTAAGAGGATCAAGAGCTCGAAATTAAGAGAGACGTACCTTGTCAGCCATCTTGCGGAAACTGATTACTTTCTCCTCTGCGTCGTCATCTTCGTCGGGCTTCAGCTCTCGCCTGATAATACCTAGAGCCTTGACAGTATTCTTGCTATAGCCTTTTCCTTCCGTATCCATTAGTTCCGCCTCTTTCTCTTGAGTTTGTGTCGACGGCCGGATATCGAACATAGCAATGGGGCATGTCAGATCGGCATAGCTATCTGCACCTTCCTCCAGTAAGTCCCCGGCAGGCGTCGACATCCGACTTCTGTCTGATGGTGCTGCCGACTTCTCGCGAGCATCCAGACCAATATCAACATCAAGGTCCGGAACATCCAACTGAAAGTCCTCTGCGCCGCCAGTTTGATCGCCGAAGTCTAGCCCATCAGGTCCGATGCTGACACCACGGCCCATGACATCGCTCCCTAAGATGATACTAGGAGCTAGACTTTCCGCCCGACGGCCTTGCTCAACCTCCTCGTCCTCATGGACACTAGCTTCATCAACCTTTCGGCGTTTATTCGGGCCTTTGCCAGGAGAAAGACCACGTTTCTTCGAACCAGTGATCGGTCGCATAAACATCTCCGCCAACTCAGGCGCCAAACCAGGGGGTGCAGCACACAGGATAGTGCCTTGGGGGGTCACTTTAGTGGGAAGAAAATGCGCAAGTGGGTCGCTGCGAATTTCAAGCAAGCGCATCACGACAGCTGATCGTGGAAGAAAGTGAGGTTCGACGAGGATATCGCTTACATCCTTGTTTACGGGTGCACCTAAACCATGTCGGCCTCGACCATTCCCCGGACCGCCTTGGAGCTCGGTCACGGCGTCGATGATCTGTTTCTTTTCCTTGTGCTTCCGTTGTGCCTTGGTGGGAGCAATCGGTGTCACATCACCGTTCATTTCGATTGGAGGCGGGGTAACGGGAACATCGGAGAGAGGAGAAGCTAAAGCCAGTAGTCAGACACAGAATCCAAGTCTGTCCAATAACTCACAAGCTCGCGAAGACGATCGTGTTTGTCCAGGAGTCTTCTCGCCATCCTGAGGAAGGTCGGAAGGTAGGTCGTTTGGAAGATCAAAACCGATACCCAAATCACCCAAGTCTACATCACCAAAGTCCGGTACGTCGATATTCATGTCAGCGTCGAAGGGATGCTCAGAAGCTTCCCGGCTCTTGCTACGGCGAAGAAGGTCGATGTCCATATCCATGTCTACGTCCCCACCCAATAAGTTGGCATCTATTCCGATAGAATCCCTGCCTGGCGCTGCATCTCGCCCAACACCCACACTGCCATCAACGCTCAGGGCATCGACGTCCATGGAGTCATTGTTGGCAGCGCCGTCACCCCAGTCAAGACCTAAATCTATATCGAAGTCTTGGGAACCAATTCCATCGCTGGGACCCAAGTCGAGAGGATCATTATAATCAAACTGGCCAAAATCTTCAGTATTTCGTAAGGTGATGTCGTCGACACGAGCTTGATGCTGATGTCCTTGCTGTGGTAGAGGGCGGTCCTCGAAATCCATGTCCCTGTACTCACATGAGTCAATACACAGAGGGCAGAGTAGTGACATACCAGTTTACGTCGGGAATGTAAAGGTTCAGGTCCAAGTCGTTACTGGCGAGTGTGATCGTAGTCTTGTTGGCTACAAGCTGGTCTTCGTTCATGTCGACAATTCCTGGACGAAATGCCTTGAGGAGACTGTAAGAAACTATGCAACAACAACAATACAGACGGGCAAACCATTTTGATTTTCAATAGGGCCTCATTGCAGTCATCCAGCAGATATTTGGCCTTCCTGCTATATATACGGACTACACCAAGAAGAAGCTGTCCGCTGAGTCGCAGCGCCATAATTTCTATCTCTTGGCCCATTATGGCACCTATTGGAAGATATCAGAGGGGGAGAGGCGCGAGAATAATAGGGGCGTACCGACTGATTCTTCAATGTCCGTCTGTAACGTCTGCGTCTTCGACAATTTGCGTTCCATGTGTGCGGCAAGCCATACTTTTCCAAGTGGACCACGCCGCGACAAAATCGCTTCTGAGTAAAACTGAAGCAAGGATAAGCGCGAAAATGACTGAAAACGACAAGGAGCTTACCATGATGGGGGTTTCGCGCAAAGGGGAATGGTTGAAATGTGGCACGCGAAGTTCAAACCAAGTCACGTTATTTGTTTCTGCTTGGCACAGCCGTCGGCTCTCCATTCCGGGGTTACTCGATTTGTGCTCTCTGCCCGGATGGTCCTCAGCTTGTCCTCAGCTGTTCTTGCGGTCAAGAAAGTACAGCAACAATCCCAGGGTTCTCCGAAATCGGGTAAGTAAACAGCCTCGTCAGAGTTTTGAACGAGATCCAAGCTTTCAGAGGGACACTTATGAAAACCGCATACGCTTCACTGTGAGAAGGTTCGCTCGGGAATCAGCGAGAGTCGCTCCACTGAACTTCATTGAAACAGAAGTATTCATGGTTGCGTTAGTCTACTTTGGAAACAGAAAATCTACCAGCTAGATCTATACACAAGCGAACTCAGGCAGCAAATCCGTTATCATCCTCCCAACCGTCTTCGCTGCAGCACTAACTTTGTCCGTCTCGTTCTCATGCACCAGTGGGAGTATCTTCACAAACTTGTCCGGATGCCATCTCAGCAGTTCTTCCTTGATGATCTCCTTCTTGCTCTTGTCTTTCGCGTTGGGCCTAGCAGGATCCAATAGAAACCTACGAACATTTTCAGTCGTGAAGTCTACTTCCGTGGAGATGATCTCGAAACACGGCCACGGAAAGTTGGAAAATGTAAGTTGGTCGTTTGGCGCTAGATTGCCTGACTTTAGAACCGCCCACTTCGATTCGTACAGACGGTACAGCACGGCCGAAGGCGGCTCTTTGCGAGTCTAACATAAAAGTCTCAATCAGAGTAGTTAGGACATAGAAAACATACTCACTGGCTTTAACGGTGGCGCCCGAGGAGGAGACATCCTGGCTTGCCGTGCCTCCTCCTCCAGCTTGCGTTTGCGCTCTTGCTCCTGTTCCTGTTCCTGTCGTCGCCGCTTCGCTTCCTGCTCCTGCTGCTTCTTCAGGTTTTCAGCCTTCTTCCTTTGTTCTTCCCGCGCGGCCTTTTGATGTCGCAAACGACGTTTCAACCTTTCTTCTGCGGCAGCTGCGTCGCGGTCCTCGATCGCCTGCATACGTCCTCTCATCATATCGGGGGAGAGGTTAGTATCGAAAGCCATTTGACATCTGTGCGCCGTGAGAATGTAGAGATGGGTGGAGTCCAGAGATGCGACCAGCTCGTCCACATCATCCACCTGGCTACTCGGGATATTCTCCCCATCAGGGAGGGGCGGATTACAGCCGGGAAGTTTGGTTGTACGAGCAGCACCGATGCTAGTGTTGCGGCGTCGAAGAGCCTCTGCAATGGTTTCTCGTCCGTACTTTTTGTGCGGCACGGTGCGCTTGGGGAGATCGTTTGTGAGTTTGGTGACCTTGGCTGTCTTCGTTGCTTGAGCGCGCTGGTTGCCCCAAAGAGGAACGCGTTTTGGAAGAGGTGCGCGCTTCGGAACGGACGTGTTGAATCGGGGCAGGTTCAACGGGTGATGTGGCAGGAACGGCTGGTAGAAGTTCATCGGGAGAAGAGGAGATGACTAGTAGACAAAGAAAGTTCTGCCACTCTTATATTTTCCCCGGCCATTCATGTACTATATAGGCAATCAATAATTTAATGTCGATTGTTGATATTGTCGCGACAAAGGTCATCACCACGCGGTTCTTTAGCGCGGTCATGTGCATTAATTGAAATTCGGGCGTGAAATGGTACGAGGGGCTGGAGCGCAGACCATTTCCACTGAGAGCCTTGACTCTTACCACGAGTCAACTCTGAGCCAGTTTGGGCGCAAATAGGCCCTCGGTACCCAAGACATGTGCCATAAAAAGGTAACGGTTTATTGCCGTGAAGTGTATAAGGTTGGTCTTGTCCCTTTTTGTCCCCGGTTGCGCAGTGCGCTTTGACTATAGAACAAGAAAAGCCAAGGTAACATTCTTCTAGACATGAATTGAGACAGACTAATATAATCTATAAAAGGACAACAAGCGTCACAGTGCACCGGCGCCAATCGCAAAAATTACCCTCTTACTTACCTCCCATCATGCAAACGAGAAGTGCCACCAGAAAGGATGCCCAGTTGCGCCCCATTTCTCAGGCGCCGTCACTTTCACCTACCCCTACTTCCACCCAACGACCGCCTCCCTCGAATTATTCCACTCCTGTGGCACAAACTGGCACGTTCTACAGCTCTTCCGTCCTTGCCACGCCACGACCCAGGGGACGAACGAGCACGTCTACGGACCATAACTGCGACGACCCAAGAGGGGCCGGTGTGCACGGTGTTCGAGCCAGGAGACTCGACTTTTCAGCGCATGGGGCAGAACAGCAGCAGAACCATGACGAAAATGTCCCGCCGTCGATGTTGTTGTCACCCTTCCAGTTCAGCTCCAAGAACACGACTGCGCTACAGGCGAAGGCCTAGGACCCATCAGAGACAGCTGCTGAACGATCCAGAAGAAAGAATTTCGAATCCGGGTCGGGACTTTCTCTCTGAATTCTCGAAAGACTTCATTTATTACTCATCCGACATTCATGGATATTTCTTTTGGATTTCCCGTCAAATACATTGTAGCCATAATCGGTTCTTATCTATCCGAGTTGTATCAAACTGCATCTGATCTTCATTGTCCATTTCTTCACTGTTTATGCTTGTAGTTAGACGTTATCATATAGATAAATTAGTCATCTTGGAATGTACCATATATCTCACAGTACGTAGTGTGAAGCCGTACGAGTCATGCATCATTGCGGATCCGGCGGACCGACTCATACGCCCTCACTTCCTGTTCGACCACTACCGCCCTCGTCGATATCGCAACAATGGCGGACAGCAGCGACAATGCTTCAACCGCTAATTCCATGAACCAAGACCAAGGCCCAGTTCCTCTGTCTTTTCCATCCATTCTGCGCAATCCTGGCCTCTCGGACCGTTTCGCCCATCTACATGCATCCAAACCTTCCCCTCCAACATCGCTTTCCACCCATCCCTCAAAGAAGGCAAGGAGGAGGGACGGCAATGATGGCAAAAGGTGGATTAAGCGCAAAGAGAACGGTCTGTCCTTGCCAATCCTGATTCCAAGACTTTGTATTCAACGATAAGCTTATAGCCCGTTTCGTCGGTAACCCTCATATCATCTCTGCGTCAAAGAAAGATTACGTTTTGGATCCGCCATCCAACAAAACCACATTTCCTGAGCCCCTACCGCCATATCTCCCTCGCACTGCCAAAGTCCCCGGAGCCCATCTCCCAACTAGAGATCCCAACTCAGCCAATGCTGGCCGCTTTTCACTCAGTCTTAAAGGGATGCGCCGGGATCTTCGTAAGGCAGGTAGGCGCGCGCAGCTTCTTGTCCAGGACATAGAGCAAGAAGTCGTCGATTGGTTGCATGTCGGTGGGACAGTCATGTCGCCGGACACTCCTCAGACGATGAGCACGGGGGTCAGGAGAGCTATCGGTAACACTGGAACTGTCTTTGAAGTGTCCCGTACCCCACTACAGTTGGTGTGGTGCACCGACGATGATGCATTTGGCAGATATGTCGTGCATTGTTGTGCCCGGTACCATGAGATTGTCAGCTATAGTGAGCGCCCATCAACCGCCATTTTACCGTTGTCATTGATTATATTTCTGTAGGCAAAGAAGTGGACGGTGAACGTCTTACTTACCTTCTGCGTCCCAATGTCACTCGTCCAGACTCACACGCGCCCTTGACCCTTGCAACACCCCCTGTCACTGATATCGATACTTCTTCTCAATTTGATACTGATCCAGAATTCACCTCCGACGTCGAGTCTCTAAACGATGTTGCCACTGGCCTATCCGTTGTGCCCGAGAATTCTCCACCCTTATCACCCGTCGCTGACGTTGAACCAGACTTTGACGAAGTATGGTCCGTCATTGGAGGCTCAGATATCGAGGCAGACGATGAACACGGTATATCTGCAAGCTTGGCGTCCTTGACAATGGACCAAGACGCAGACATCACGCCACGGCGTTCATTACCCTTGCGTACTCGTTTGCGCCAAGCCCGGTCCGCTTCGTCTCCTTCACGCTCCCCAGCATGCAAACTCCGTAGGCCAGTCCGGAGAACTGCACACGCGTCACAGGCCCCTACGTCTTTTTATGCTTATCTATTTCCGTAGATGTGCTACATAATCCTTCAAAGAACACAGGAGCGTGTAGGATATGTTTTGAGCTAGTACTGTACTGTTGCGTTACAGCGGATTATATCCTGGTGTCTAGTCTTCAGGCCATTCATAATAATACCTATAAAGATATGTTACTTGGTCTACCCCGTTATGAGGGTCATGAGGAGATATATTGTAGATGCAACGAAGCGCTGAATAACGTTATGAGCACGTTAGGACAGAGGGCAATGGCGGAGACGTACAATAGAGTTGGCGAGTGTCGTTAAAACGAGAATGAAGGTCAGGTATGTCTTCGCACGAGTGTATCCCTCGCTAAAAGTGGTGGTGGTATTGCTGCCGCTTCCCAGTATCAACGCCAGTAGAATGCCCTGAACGGAAACCCATAAGGGATGAAATAAAGCCAACATTTTTCGACGTACGTTTGTCAAAACCCAAGTGAGTAAAACCTAAGAAAGAGATTGGTAAAATCCAATGAGTCTTCAAAGAGACTATCGCTTACATTGGTACGTATGCTTGCATAGTACTCTTTAGCTGCCTGTGCCTTTTCGTGTTCAGAAAGCGACGTAGACTTGGGTTTCACGACCGGTGTCCGATTCTTGAGATTCGCTATAGCCTCCTCATACAACTCATTTGTCGACGCTTCTGTGTAGAAATCGAGGTCCACCTGGGAAGCAGTGGGCCGCACCACCGTCCCTTCCGGCTCAACTTCGGCATCCTGTTTGGTTCCCCAGGAAATCTGCAACGCAATGCACGTCTAGTAATCTCAAACAGATATCAAGAAATGCTTACGTCGTCCAAATTTGAGAATGCGTAGCTGAAGGGGAAAACGTCAGATACCATACCATGGTCGAAGAGCAGAATTCACATCTGGAGAATATTGATGTACGTCGGGGACAGCAGCATATATGGCAGGAAACTCGTCAACATATGTGACGGATCTAGCGCTATCACGCTGCTGATAGCATAGACTAAATGTCACACATGAGCTTTGCATATTATGCTGCTGCGAGAACTTACTGCCAAAAGTGATAATCACACTAAAGAGCATGATGATGTTCGCACTACCTCCTTGCGAGTATGCTTTCAGCGCGCAAACAACAGATGCGATAAGCATGTATATCATGCAGACGCAAAGAGCAATCGATAAGGATATGTATTTCCATTTTGCCCTGGCAAACACGAATTAGTTATTTGACCTAGTAGCGATGGAAGGAAGCATACGTTTGGGGTTTAATGCTCATAGACATGAAGAATAGTGATATTATGATGGATGCCAAAAAATACTGCACGACATTGGTATTAAGCTGTGGAAACAGATTGACAAGACTCGCCTGAGCAAACCAGTTGAGGTATTTGATTCCAGGTACTCCAAATGCGCTGTCCTCTAGAGAAGACGTCAGAACGACCTGCAACGAACGAGGATTAGATAAAGACTTCATCGTGACAAGAGCCCGCGCACAAAGAATAAGTAAAAGTTTCCCTGTAAATTTGTTCAGGGGCATTTAGATGGTACATTAGAAAAGCCTTACGATGCTGAACCACGAGAATGTTAAATTCATGACATTATACATCGTCTCGATCGTTAAACTTATTTTTCGTGAGAGACTGTGTCCGGAACGCCATATTTGCGGGGTATGAGCAATAGCATATGTTGCAGCAAAGAACGACCCATTAAGCCATCGGCGACGCTGACTCATAAATTCTGGTAGAGCATCGGGCACATCCGTCTCTCCAATGGCTCCCTTGACATATCGTAGAACCCTATAAGAATTTTAGCAACCGAGGGCGTTTCGAGAGTACTACAATCACCAGTTTGATTTTGCCTTCGCCACGAGTTCAAAACAGAGTATACGCTAGAAGAGAAGGGTAAAACCGTAGTTAGGAAGGGGTGCATATTTCTTACATCTTCTGCGAGGTCTGCGTGCAGAGTAACGATCAAAATAGTGACCTGAGGATGAGCGTTAGGTACTTACACATGTTAGAGGTGAAGATGTCTGTATCACGGCCATGCAACACTTCCCCTTTAAAGTACGAAGCTAGCGGTCCTACACCGTTTTCGTTTTGCAGAGCAAAATATCTAGGTGCCTCTTTCAGCGATGTTTAAAGCACACCAGGTCTAGACATACCGATACGCAGAGAATGCGCCAGGCTGATAAGTGGCGAATTAGCACCTAGCCAATATGTGCAGATTGGACGTACCAAGACGCTAATATATCCGAACATGGATTCCGTGGGCTTATCCAATATTGAGCTATTCTTGTATTCAAAGTTCTGGGCAGCAACTAGGACAAGAATGCTTGCGTGAGTTCTTCAGCATCAGGGCATGCTCTCAGCACGTACCTAATGGATTAAGCAAAAGTGACCATCGCTTCCCTTTGAAGGCGGCGATTTCACCGCAAGCCCCACCAACGTTGGAATTCAGATCGAACGTCTTCCACAGACGATAAATGCTGTTACTTCCAGGGCATGTTCCGACGTCCAGCAGTACGCATACTTTGGGCTGATAAAAAAGAGTTAGGATAGTAATGACATATCTGACCGGCTCACCTGTAGCAGAGGAGCGAACGCATTGAAGAACCACCTATGGCTATTGATCTTCTTCTGATTCTTCTCCTTCATGCAGAAAATGATTTGCGTAGGGACAATCCCTTTGTCGGGGTACTTGAAATGCAGATTAGGGTCGAGGCCAAAGGATGTTGTGTATTCATAAAGATGGGCGGAAACCATATCGACATTGAAGCCCTTTCTTAAGCCTGTGATGTCCTTTGGAACCTCCTGATAAACGCCTAGTAGTGTGAGGCAATCCAGCACTCTAGGATGGATTTTCTTTCGGCCGTCCGCGACAATGCAAACGACGACCTGATTGAATCATCAGCACTCGGCAACTATGGGGTATATTGTTGTTTCTCACTTTCTGCCATCCATTACGCCCCCATGTCTTCGAATTTTTGCGTGCGCACAGCTGAGATATATTGCGCATGACCCCATACAACGTTCTGCAGAACAGAACCTCATCTTCCTGAAATTCACGGGTCATCACAAACGCCTGCTCTCCAGTTACTCGACTTACATTATACATTGTTATGACAATGAAAATTTCTGTGGTCCGCTTAAGTTCAAACTGTCGTAGACTGTACCCGCTCCGGGCAAAGTCATCCGGATCACAGGTCACTGCTGAATACCGGGAGTGCAACGTCTCTGGGGATCCTCGCCATGGGAGAACAAGTTTGGGTGGAATCCGGAGATCTGTGACTAGATGACCGTTCTTCAAGGCAACGGTCCTTTTCAGATGCCGGCGCTCTGTGCGACCTTTGGGTGCGGTACCGAAATGGCGCGTTTCCACCGGTATTGAGTCGGGTTCGCTAACTGCAGAATATATTGATTCTTGCTTGGACATTTGGACTGGATAGTGGCTGTCGTATTCTGTCGGATAATCGGGCTGCCCGTGGTATGCATCGGCGTACTCTCCTTTCTCTGGGTCCTGAGATTCTCCTGTATAGTGATAACTCTCGTCGCCGACAACATGATAGTCCTCATCGTCGACAGCAGGAGTCGGAGACCGAGAACGAGGTGGCACGTAGGAAGCACGGGTGAGATATCCGGAAGCGTACGCAGCGCCCGTGCCCGCAGTGAAAGCGCTCGAGAAGGTATCGGTAAATGGCGGCACATAATCTTGGTCTGGATAGTGACTGGGTTGACCCGCGTAGTCTGCAGGAGATCCCGAGAATGGATCCGAAGAGGAATGGGGCGATGACCGGATATCATCTATATTCAGGGTCTCTCCGGTCAGAATGGGGGCCAATGCTTGACCTGGTTGGTATCGTGGAATTGACGACGATGACTCCAAAGGCGCGTACATTTGATCAGGTGACGTTGGCTCAGAGTACTGTGGCTGCGATTGGTGAGAGTGTGATGAAAGATACTCCGTGATTTCGGATTCCTCTTCGCAGTCGTCAGTGTCTTCGCTGTCATCCTCATTGGTATAATCCTGATAATAGTGATGTTGATAGCTGGACATTCTGTTCACACACACCCTAAGCTCAGTTTATGTAGAATCAGAGAAACGCACTGACAGTGTCGCTGGGGGTTGATGCGATAGTCGAGATAGTGTCGAGGTCAACAAAGTCGCTGAGGTCGCGACCGTCACACTGTCACCTGATCGTGACATTCCGGATGTATCCGCTGCGTCCGGCCGAAATGAAAAGCGGCATTCAAACTTTCTTACGTACCATCAGCATCTCCTGCGCCTCGTGGCCTGGACCAGTTCCCTGAGAGGGTAACACGGCTTCAATGAGGCTTCATCATGTACCACAGTTTACGCCAGCATGGACAGTATCTTTACAGCTATAGCAGGCCTTGGGATCCGTTTCGCCCTCCATTTCACTAGTGGCTCACAGAGAAGCAGGATCGGTCCAATGCTTCTTGGCTTCTGGGAAGGCGTTTGCGTTCATTACTCCGCCAATGCCTCTCCTAATCCAAGAGTTTCATACCTGGCATATCTGCTGCGAATAGCCCTCGACCTCTTACTATCTGACAGTATCTTCTCAGTCTTTCTGACAATTCTCTGGACAATCCTGGGTGTGTTGTTCTCGGAAGCTCTGGGCACACACCATGGGCACGACACTACTCGTGAGAGGAAATCCACAGGTAGCAGACGAACAGTGTACACCGAATACACGGCCCCCATTACCTCCCCCGCTCGTCGCCTTCCTCGAGCAGAGGTGAGGCCTGGCCCCGTCAAGCCAGTGATTGATAGGATTATTGACACTACTCGCAGTGTAGACACGGTCTCTGATGTTTCCATTTCAGTACCAGTCGTTGCGGGCTCCATAGAGCCAAGTCGTCCTTCCGCTCCTTCCCCCCAGCTTCCTACCCCTCCGGCAACTCTACTAGACGATGTTGACGATAGACAAATACCACTCCCACCCCACCCGACATTTGCCTCCGCAGCACCGCATGATCACAGTGCGGCAGATCATCCCGCGCAGAATGAAGATGCCTCTGATCATCCGGAATCGCCGATCAAAGAATCGCCTCCTCGTATTATTATTCCCTCCCACCCACAACCGCTATCGAGTCCCAATATTCTGAGCGCCATGCCCGTTGAGGTGCCCTTCTCCTCGTCCAAGCTCGAACATCTCATTATACCACCACCCATGCTCCTACACTGCGAATCATCGGATAATGAAAGCCTTCCAACAGGACCAGACAGTAACGTGATTCCTTTTATGCTTCGTGCTGGAGGAGACATTGGCGTTGACAGTAATGATGATCCATTACAAACCCCAGTAGGATTTCACAATGGTGAAGGTATAGGCGGGTCTGTCGACGATGACCCATTGATGACACCTGTACATCTACGCCATCCGCCGGCTCTTCTGTTGTTAGATCAGGATAATGAAGAGTCTTTGCAGCAGGACCCACTGTTCATTCAGGGTTCTAGCACTTCGGTTACTGTGGTTGCAGCTCATGCTCCTCCCGATCCGGCGCCTTTGGCGATCATCGATGAGCTCATCCCGGCGGAGAACTTCGATGCTATCCCAGTCCCAGCACCAGCCACCGTGCTACAGCGAACCACAACTTTGCCAGAAGACCATAGCTCTGCATCGTCTTCGCCGCCATCGATAACCAGCGCCATAACTTCTCCCGACTCACCGATGCTCAGCAGTCGGGCTGAGGCGATACGGAAACAAGCATGGTCATATGAGATGACAAGGAAGAACCTGAGGGCACGCCTCAACAAGGCCCTTCACGAACAGGACCGGGCCCAAGAATTCATTCTCAAACAAGAAATCGACGATTGCAATCGAGAAATAGACAAGTTACACGAGCGGGCAGCGCGACGACATTATCATTGTAAGTTTTAATCTTCTTTCGTGGGCTTTAATGACGGATATCACTAGCACGCAATCGTGCATTACAGGCTAACCCTATACCTACCATCGACTTGCATGGACTGCTGACGTCAGAGGCTGTAATCAAGACGGAGAAAGCCTTTAAAGCAGTCCTGGAAGAAGGCGGGAAGTCTCTGCGCGTGATCGTTGGCAAAGGTCTACATTCCAAACAAAGGAAGGCAAAGTTAAAACCTGCGGTTGAGAAAGCGATGATAGGGTATGCCATGCTCCTCCTGTAGAATTTGCGAGACCTGACACCCTCTGCAGCCATGGAATTACCTGTACCGAGGATAAGCAGAATACAGGCGTTCTGATCATTTCAACTCCAGCAACTTGGAAAATTTAGATATAAATGCAATCATCCTTCCTGCCTGTGTATGCTTGAGATGGTTTTCATGCGATGGTCCTAGAGCGTACCTTGATCAGGTCACGATACATGTTGTGTATAACAATCAGCCAAGTGTATTCAAACTGTATTGTATCCCGGTCCACCACGCCAAGCACGTTCATCATGAGTCGTTTGGTCATCAGGACAAGTCTTTGAATAAGTGGCGCCCTGATGTCCATGGTAGCAGGTATCAGAATACAGAGTTTCGTGTGAGGAGTATGTACATACCAGTCATATTGGGCGTTTCCCTCTAGTTCCACCTACAACGGATTTACGCTTTCGGAATAAACTTCCCCCCTTCTCAGGAGCAGAACCGCCACCATTGATATCGGGTTTGATGTCTGGTACGCATTCTTCAACTTTGACGTCCTCTTCATCCTTTATAGGGACATCCGGAGGTGTTTCAGCATCCTTTGAAGCTACATTCATTTCTCCAGCCCTTTTCCACTTTGACGTTGGGATATCAGAAGGGCCCAATAACTCTTTCCCCGAGGGTGAGTCAGCTTTTCCAGGTGTGTCTGCCTCGGATTCCTCTATCTTCTTACGCTTGATGGGGATAGCACCAGGATCATATATCCGACCGAGTCCCGCGTCTAGAGTGCGTTTGCGTAACTGAAAGTGACGAGAATCCTCGCTAGGGAGATCATCTGCTGGACGTTTGACTCCCGCGACCTCAGCTGACGATGACTCGGTATCCTGGGTTGGTGTAGGCTCAACAACCTCCCAGTTACCAGCTACACCCTCACTCCTACGACGCTGAGCCTCCAGTGCGATTCTCTCGGCATCGGGATCAGTGTATCCGAGTGAGGCGGCCGTGGAATAGTCTGCGAAAACGCTGGAAGGTTTTGGCTTCGGCTTGGGTGGTGCAGCGGAGGTTGACGGTTGTGCCGTGGATGGTCTAGCAAATCCAGCACCAACATCTACGGCGAATGCAGCTTGAGCAGCCTGATATAAGGTCAAGAGGCAGAATAAAGAATAGATACAACATGCACACACCTGTTCCACCCTGGCCATTTCACGCTGCTCCTCTGCCTGGTCCTTCTTCCTTCTTTCACCCTCCTTGTACAGCCCTCGAATGAACCTGTCTCGATTTCCCTTGTGCCGAAGACCATTCTCATGCTGTTGTCGAGAAGGAGCATCGTCGGCAATATATATGTCGCAGTACTTGCAAAAGTACTTTTTCTTTGAGACCCAGTATTCACTCATGGTGGCAGATAAAAGGAGATGCACGGTTAACTTACGTCAATTTCACATGTCATACATCAATACACATGGCCCCTGGCCATTAGTTCGACCGCCGAGCCCGTATTGGGCCCATGGGTACTTCTGATTTACGCGGTGCCTGCGATAAAAGTGTCTGAACGAGGTTTGCCTAGCAGCCACGGTCGTCATACATTGCAGCAATGAGCGTCGACTTGTCTCCACAACAGCTGGAAAAGGCTGCTCTCGACCAGGAACTATTAGATCTACAGCCTATCAAGCGAGACAAGGACGACCCTCTCGTAGATCCTATCAGCATCACCTCTACTGTGACTCAGTCTCCCCTCGAGTATCGCCTCTACAAACGTCGCTTTGTCGGGGTCTTAGGCTTGGTCTGTTCAATCAACTCCCTAAGGTCTCACAGAATTAACTTGCAAGCTTACAGGTTGTCCTGAACATCGTCACTGCTATGAGTTGGCCATGGTTTGGGCCCATAGCCAATGAAAGTAAGTACACACCGACGCCGACCGTGGCATGTATCCTCATCGGTGTTCTGTAGCGTCTCTTGAATTTGGCTTCTCTTTAAACCGAGTCAACTGGCTGGGAAATATAGTCGCCTGTATCTACCTACCCGTGGCCATTCTCATTCCGCCATTTATATCACGATATGGCCTTCGACGATGCGTGCGTACCATCCTGCTCACTAGGATCTACCTCCCTGACTTTGACTTCAGTGTGATGTCGGTGCTTTGTGTTTAATCCTCTCTTCCTGGATAAGATATGCAGGGACTACTAAATCTCTCTCTACACAAAGCTCTTATGCTTTACTCATGTTCGGTCAAGTAAGCCGAACAGTTGACCGTTTCACTTTCCTTCTCACTAGAAGCATCAGTTATGCGCGGCCGTTGCACAGCCTATCTACCAAGTGATAGGTCCAAAGTATTCCGAGACTTGGTTCAACTTGCAGGGGAGGACAACCGCCACAATGATCATAGCTATTTGTGTGTTCATCCTATAGCTAACCCTCGTCGTATAGTCTATTGACACGGAAGCATAGCTAATCCTATCGGAGGTGCCATTGGGCAACTCCTCAGCCCTCTTGTGGGTAACACTCGGCACTCGGTACGTTGGAACATCTTCCACCGTCTTCTCCTCGTTAGCTTCCAGGCTCCAATTGATCTTAGAGTTGACAGATTCTTGTCCTTGGCATCATATCTACCGCCGCGACTCCATTCGTGTTTCTCATAAGATCTGCTCCACCTACGCCACCCAGTATGGATACTCCTTCCCAAATTTTAAAATATGTTAACCGACATTAACCAAAGCCTATGCTGCGTCTTTAACACCCCCGTCTCTTCTTTCCTTCATCAAACGGGTCATAGGTCTAGATAAGACACCGGGAGAGTATTACATGACTCTGAGAGAACGCCTTGATTTTGGGATTATATGGATCATTTTCTCCTCGCTAGTGGCCGCGTAAGTGAAGTCTTCTTATCGTAGTATGGTCTAATATGGTGTGCTTTAGAACCAATACCTTTGGCTTATTGTCGGCAGAAATACTGGTTGGTAAAATCTCGCGCAACATCTGCTAAGACTAATATTGGGACCAGGAACCTGTTGGCTATTCTTCTGATAATAGCGGACTAATGGGGGTGAGCCAGCATCTCTTTTCTGATAAAACATTGATTCATGTATCAAAGGCATGTCTACTTTTAACGGGCATCGTTGCTGCAATAGTCACTGCGCCACTTTTCGACAGAGTGTTTACTAGGCATCTCGCCATCACAACGAAGATCGCAGTACCCATCGTGGCTGTGGTGTGGTTGTCCATGATTTGGGCAGGTGCGTCTGGTGAAACGCTTCTTATGATATACTACTAAAGATAGAATGGTTGATAGTGAAGCCAAATAACTCCGGCGGACTGTTTGCCATCATGACCATCATAGGGGTCGGATCTATTCCCATGCTACCAGTTGCACTTGAGTTAGCTTGTGATCTGACCAGGAACGCGGACGCAAGTTCTTCATTGTTATGGTTTGGGTACGCATTGATGATCCCATTCATTTCTGTTTCTCACGAACTCAACAGAGGAAATCTTTTTGCCATCATGTTTATATTGGGTTCGTCGTTTTATTCGTTGTCCCTTGTCAGCAGTCGCTCATAGACCTACTAGTGATGGATGCATTGAGAGCTGGTTCGGATGCAAAGCCGCCTCTTAACATGCGCCAGGCATTGATATTCAACGGGGTGTTCGTGCTAGTTGCGGCTTCATTTGTGGTTCTCCTGCAGGGAAAGCAAGTAAGGAAATACGTGGATGAAATTAAACTCCAAGAGTCGGCGCAGACAAGGAGAACGGACGAAGAAGCTCCGCCATGACATAGTCGATACCGAGTCGATACCTTTCTTCGTCGTTTGTTACCTGTCACATTTAATTTCTTGATCTATAAATTAAAATCTAAATGCATTAATGACTTCGCATAATTAACTTTCAGGTTTAAATCCACGAAAGTATTTTTCGCGGAAGTCTTTGTGTGCCGGAACATGCTGGCGCTCCGGAGGTTTCTGCGCTTCAAGTACAGGCGGCAGATACGCGTCGCTGGTGGTTTTTTGTATGGTTACGAGCTGGGCACGGATTCAGTTAGTCATACATACTAATGACAAGTCGCCACTGACCCTACGGCCCCATGACCCAAAATCCTGTAACGAGTTCGCGATAACCTCCATCCCAGGACAAAGCATGGAGTATATATCCACCTCTTCGTATTCGTCTGTCACGGTGGGGAGGAAAAACACTAGCCTCCCTCCAGGCTTCAGTAAATACCTAGAAAGCAGCACAAGGTCAACGGCAAGCCGGGAAAGTTCATACGGTTTTGTTGGAGGGATGTACGGTTGATCGTCTCTGTACTGATGTCAGCGACATCAGCGAGAAGACGATGCCAAGGTGATAAATACGGTCTTGGAGATGCCCTATGCTCGAGGTACGCAGTCATTCTAGCAGGACTCAAGTCCCGTTTCCGACCTAATCTTTTAGCACCAGCCCGAACACCGTCTTAAGGGGAAATCAGCAACATCTCTTCACTAATAACAACTCCAAGGATGAACGTACAAGGAGGATCGGTTATAATAGCATCAAATAGGTCTCCGCATCGCCAAGGATTTTGTGTGATGTCGAAAGTGCATAGATCGATGATCCTTGTTGCCACTCCATACTGTGTTGCCGCTCTTATGACGCCAGGAGTGTCACCTAGTACGAGGGATATGAACCATTTCTATGCAATATGCATGACTAGAGATTACCTTTTCCCCTCATTTGTCGTCCATCAATATCAGATCCAAATATTTGCGCACCAAAGTAAGCTGTCGGCTGGATTCCTCACTGAAACACAGACTTTGGACGAAAACCGAGATTGACTTACATAGGCCATACTTCCTGTTCCCATGAAAGGATCGTAAATCAGCTTACCGGGGGACGCCTGCGAATAAAGGTTCAGATCATGAAAGTTTCACTGTTAAGATACTATACTGACCAACGTCTGATTGACCATGAGGAGGGAAATTTCGGCTTCCATACTGGTGTTCCCATAGTATGATCGCTTCTTCACGTCGAACTTGGTTATCAGGGAGCGAGCAGAGCCTGTGGAGACCTTGAAAAACGCGATGTGAGTGCGCGTCAATGTGTTACATGAAGACCCAACGCACAAGCCTTCCAAAATATACCTGTCTAAACGAGCCATCTCCTTCATGTCTTTCTCGAGTGGTACCGCGCTTGTCGATGTCTGTGTGAGAACATATTAGTAAGGATCACCATACGAGTGGTAAACAAGACTTACACTCTTCAAAACAAGCCAACACGATGTCGGGATTCTTCATGTCTATCTTCCCCAAGAAACCCATATAAGAAAAGCTTTCAACAATTTCCCTTTGCCGTGACTGAGGTATTTTATGATTGTATGCTGTGACAAGAAACTTGAAGGACGTGTCTGGTATGTATCGGGCCCATTTGTCGCGATTGCGACGATTACAGAGATGGAGATCTTCATACGTCGATCCGTGACCGTAGTACTCGTAGATTGATCTGGTAGCAGCGTTAGACCAGGGGTCAGGAAACAAAACGCGACAGACTTGATCAAAATACTTCGACTGGCGAGCGATCGAGCGTGCTCCTCGCATTGGAGACCAACAATTAGATAAGGACGAGTGGGGTCCTGGTCTTCTGGATTTTCAGGCAAGTTCAAGTCAAAACCAAACATTTTCGATAGGGAAAGTAGCTCTGGTACGCGAAATTCATGATGCGTTTGAGCGAAGAAAAAAAGATATCGGACCGTCATTTTGAGAGGGACGATGTTGCACCGCCACCGAGACTCCGCTCTCGACACGGAATATCGGGCCGACATCTCTGACCTCGACTGCTATGATCCTGGACAGCCCCAAACAATGTCGCTTTCTATTCTGCAACTAACTGACACCATAATAGGCTCCGTGGAGCCTACAGGAGGTAGTATCTATCTTACAGATATTTTGAGAATATACCACTGATATCTATTTTTCAGTGACGGATGATGCTTTGCACCGACTCCAGGCCGTTTTTCCTGATTCATTAATCCTTGCTGCACTTGATATTCTCGACAGAGAGAACGGTAATATAGTCTGCCCACTTCTTATTACTTGACTCAATTTGACTCTATGGCAGTCATCAAATATGAAACAATCTCGGGGCAGGTCCATTACGAAGTTGCTGGGTCTACTGGCACACACACAGTCAACATTGGGCTAAGCCTTGGTCCTGTATCCAGTTTTTGCTCTTGTCCTGCGCATATATATTCCGTTTTGCTCTCTAAGACACACTTGATGGTCAGCTTCTTACTACTTTCCACCTGTATCGTCACTGAAGGATCTTCAAAGTGTAAACATGTTCTTGCAGTTCGTCTCGCTGAGCGTATTCGTGTGTATAATCGTCGCACAATAGGACAGGAAGAGTTGGCTGTAACATTACAGCACCGGTATATAAATGTATTGTAATAATTATCTATGTCAGCGCCAACAGAACCGAGGAAAGAAATAATGATAAGTAACAGAAGCATTTTCCGACAAGATGAAATCTATTCATTCTCATCCTTGCATCTCCATGCGAGAACGGTTGCATACTCTTTCAAATTATGAACGAGCGCTTTAATGGAATTACCATTTCTGACTGCCTCGCCGTCGGACAAGGGGCTCTCTAGACTATCTTCTTCCAAGCCTGAGACAATAAAAAGCCAATCCGCTAGCTTCCTAATGTCCTCAGGATCCGAGAAACACCACCATTGGTCCATCTCTACGTCCTCGTTAATGTCATCTTCGGATATTAATAGCGTAGCCGACTTCGGTTTCTGACCCCAAACAGCGATGAAAGATGCCCAGTCTGACAGAGGCCATTCGTCCTTTCCTGCGCGAGTACAACCTTTCCCTTTCTTGGGTTTCTTAGTTCCCGCTGCCATCGCGGAAACATACTGCATGGCATATTGGCGATCGTTTACGCCAGGTGAGAGGGCCCAGTAGATTCTACCGTCTCCATCGGTGCCCAATGGTCCTGAGCGCACAGAAAAATCGTGAGAGACAACCTTGAGCGCGCTGTCCAAACTTTCGATGATTTCCTTATGCTCACGACGTTTTACTTTGAGTTCTTGTGCCTGTGAATTGCCTGAATTCAGTCTTGTATACAAAGGAATTGAAAATGACAAACCTCGGGCCCTTTCTTATTATCTGTCAACCCTTTCATACCTTCCCACCGCTCGTGTTCCTTTCTCACAGCTTCTTGTTTTTCTCTAGTCTGATCTTTTCCGAGCTTCACGCCATCCTCGATTTCGGTTCTGATAGTTTGGGTCTGAAGCACTGAATCTATGAGACTAAGAACGACAGGAACGAGTTGTTTGGAAGATGCGATAAAAATCGAGTTGTCGGGACGGTTCGAACCTCGGGAACTGCGTGTGTTATGTGTTACTGCCGAGTCCGAACAGGGCAGAGGGTCGGCTATGAAGATTGCGCAGTTGGTATTCTCGATAGAGTGACGTAGGACAGCGAGACTATCCCACATCTTGTTGAGGTTAGCACCCGATCCTCGAATGCCTTTAGAGCATATTTTGATCAACTAAGAAAGGATGTGAATAGACGGACGTGTTAGAACAATTTGTTCATCACCTTTTCGATAGGCTCGTGGCCTTCTTCGGACGACAAAAGACCCAACAACCACAATAGGATGGACTTGACGGCGGGTTCGCTTACCCAACCGACCAATTCGTCATCATCATTGGCACGTCCTCTCCCTCCAATATGAGCCATCTCTTCAAGATGCACTTTGCTGATAGCTGATCCCATTGCCTGTGCAAAGCGTAAAATAAATTCCCTGATAAAAATCCGTGCTTCAGCGTCAGCAGCACTGAGATTTGATTTAAGGCTAGTCCAGGTCACGTTTGGCATGACTCTCTTCTTTGTCTTCTTGGCAGTACCGGTATGGACCTTGGTAGAGGTAGGTCCCTTGGAGTCGTTGTTTACAGAAGAAACGGTATTCGCGGTCTTAGGACCCGAGGGTTTGCTGCCTTCTTTACGGGCATTTTGCAGTCGGTTCCTGACAGATATATCAGCATGCAGTACCGATAACATCAAGAAAAGCTTTACCCAATAGGTGCCAGTCCTTTAACCTTTCTGCAGCGCCAACAGTTGCATATGTCCCTGCACTTATAGCATCTACAGACAATTAGTGAGAGTAATAGAGCATTAGTCAGGGACGCACCTGAATAGGTAGCCTGCTTCTTTAAAATGACCCTCTACGCCGACTGAGCCAGCAGACAGCTTGAGAGACTCCAAATTTTCGTCGTATCGATTCTTCAGACAGCTACGACAGAATTTCACAGCGCAACGACGCGACATAACTTGACCAGAACGTGTTTGCATCGCGGTGCATTGAAGACAATCTAAGAATAAGATTTGGTTGACCTTGCGGGTGTCAGTGCTAAGACTCACCAGCAGGGTCGCGCTTCCTGTTACACTGATGGCAAAATACGCCTGGCGCATCCGTAGGAGTCGATTTAGCTTTCTTGGCAGTTGAGCCAATTATCTCTTGATCATCTGCTTTTCTCTTCATCGTCGGACTACTTGGCATTCGTGGGAGAGTCGTATTTTCCTTGAGGCGACTGGTGGTGGTAGGAATGGGAGAAGCCAAGATAGGTTTGTGGTACAAGCGAAGGGGGGAAGGAGGGATCTGAACGTGGACCTTCATAAAGTGACGCGCGGCAGACGCCGGAGTGAGTTCCATTGTTGCTGGTGGCACTGTGATGGTCAGAGATGGTGGTCCAAGTTGAAGGCTAAGTTGGATGTTGAGACCTGTGTTGCCAACTGTTTTGTGATTATGTCAACGCGTTTTCATCACGTGCTCTTGTGGGAAAGAAACTTTTTCATTCCGACTTCCGATTCCCGAATCAATCATCCTCACGCCTCCCCACATCTCCCTTGTTCTCTTCAATGGCCCACGCAGACCATTCCCGCGATCCTTGGCAAGCATCTTTCCGTATCAGGTTGCAAGCATGCTAAACATGTCTCCAGTCCCTGGGTAATTCTCAATGACTTCGGTGGTGCATTCGCAATGGGTGCCGTTGGTGGTGGTATCTGGTATAGCATTAAGGGTGCCCGAAACTCCCCCAGGGTGCGTGCATGCTATATTTAAAAGAATGTTTTCTTACTGCTTCGTTCAGGGTGAACGATTTGTCGGTGCCATATCATCCATGAAGGCCCGAGCGCCAGTTACAGGCGGTAATTTTGGTGTATGGGGAGGGATGTTCTCAACATTCGATTGTGCTGTGAAGGGCTGGAGACAAAAAGAAGATGCATGGAATGCCATCATATCCGGATTCATGACTGGTGGATGTCTAGCCGCTCGAAGTACGCTTGTTTCGTCTTTCCTTTACAGCGACTAACCGTTTCCTTTTACTGATACTCAGGTGGACCAAAATCTGCTCTAGGCTCCGCCATAGCATGTGGTATCCTTCTTGGTGTGTTCGAGGGAGTTGGCGTTCTTGTATCACGAGTATTTAGCGAAGGACAACGGCCACAGATGGCCCCATGTGCGCTACCATCTTTTTCAATCCAGTTCTTGCTTATATATATGATACACAGTGCCTGCGTCAATGACTCCTCAACAGCCAGCCTCTTCATCTATTCCTGGCTTGCAGTAGATACCGTCACATCCATACACCACTTGTCTACACCATCTTTTATACATATAATTCTCTGCTCAAATGCCGTCACGTTGATAAGGTATTTCTGACATCCTTTGATATACTCAGTGGGACTCGGTTGTTTGCCAGGCACTTAGGTTCTTGCTCGGTATCCAGTTCCTTTTGGCCATAATTGACAAAATCTCAGGCTGACGATGGAGCGACGTCATTTCGTGTTCAAAGCTGCCACATGACGTCAAGTCTCGTTTCCCGTATATATTCCAGGACACTCGTATCGTCCCCAACTTTCGTCTCTTCGGCTACCCACCATGGTTACTAGTCTTGACCCCTACACTACGAAGGCAGAAAACAACGACCTCACCCCCCAACAGAAGATTGAAGGTACTTCATGTCACTGGAACTCATACCGTGCTCATACCAGGAAGGACTACATGAGATCGTCCAATCCGTGAAGACTGGCATGCTCACCACAAGGTCTGCAGATGGCCATCTCCACTCCCGCGCCATGATGCCCTCTGCTCGTATGTCCACGAAATTAATAGCCTGATCCATCTGAATTGATCCTCGTTGTAGCTTTCAGCGGAGTTCAGTTGGTTCTCGCCTTTGTTGCTAACAACGCGAGTCACAAGTTTGAAGAGATTGACAATGATTCGCATGTCAACGTCAGCTTCTTCAACACTGACACCACTAGCTGGGCTTCGTAAGTTGATCGTGCGCCTTGGGGCATACTGAATCACGTCCTGTTAGATATTCTGGAAGAGCCAGAGTCACTCGAGACAAGGAAACGATTGCTAAACACTGGTCTACTAGGTGCGTTCATAGCCTCAATGACACGTCGCCACTCAAAATATTTACAGCTTGTCTGCTTATTTCGGCGACCTCGAGGATGGTGTGCACAAGGGTGATGTAAATGATCCGCGTATCTCCATAATTGAAGTAGTCCCAGAAGAAATCAGGTACTGGGTGGCTACCAAGGGCTCAGTAGGACGGGCTATCGAGGCGGCCGTCAGTTCCGTCACCAAGACCTGCGCGGCACCTGGTGAATTGAGGACCATCTCGAAGGCCGAGGTAACCTAATGATTAGTATTATTCTCTTCAAGTCCTGACCATCATCTTTCTAGATTCAATTGACACAGCGCTTGCAATCTACGTCTTAAGTTCATTCTGTCTAAATATGAAGTTCCGTGCATTTGGCCATGTACTTTTGTAACATATGTGTTCTTTAGTAAAGTTTGCGCTGTGGCGTATATTTCAGTTTTTGAATCATTGGGAGCTTATGTCAGGACACGCCTTTATACTTTTATGGCAGGCAGCATTGTCGAGAAGACGATTTCACGATCCGCAATCGCAGAATGAACTTGGTGAAACAGGCCGGATGATGGATGTAGAGCTACAAACCAGCTACTTGGCTGGATTCAAGAAATTTGCCTTCATATGGTAAGCCGCATTCCCTCGTTGGAATTTCCGAACGATATTTAACCGTTACCTCAACCCTTAGACCCTGTTTTCTGCCAATGAGCGATACGGACACGACGCCTTCACAGCCAGATTGAACACGTCTACAAGTTATTGGATCAAAGCCGACTCAGATGGATGTGGTGGTGGTATGTATGCTAATGCTTTAAAACTTTATGTGCCGACCCTTCCGCAGTTAACAGACGGACGTTCAGACTCGCTGGCTGCCATGTCCGTCAGCGCCCCACTCCTTGCTCGAGAGAAACTTGAGCCTCTCTCAAGCGGCAGGAGGACTCCAGTTTCTGCTCAATCCTTTCCCCCGGAAATATTGTCATACATCTTTCTACTCGGTCAGAACGGAAGTCAGGGCCACTGCGCGCCGGTTTTGCCGAGCGATGCTCCTCATGCAAGTCTTCCTATCGAGCTTTCCGTTTCCCAAGTCAATTCCTATTGGCGAGACGTTGCAATATCCACACGACCTCTCTGGTGTCGTATCACCATTTCAGTCGACTCTTGGAGGGAGTGCGTGTATACGTATTTAAATCGCGCAGCTGGCTCCCTGTTAGATGTACGAATCGAAGCTGCCAATAACAACGGCTGCGACCTCGACTCTAGCATTCTCGATGCCGTATGTAGCCGTGTCCACTCTTGGCGCCGTTGCGTCATTGAATTGGAGATGGAGGAAGAAGCTCATCCAGTTATCGCCCGCCTGTGCGATGTCGCCGCATCTAATCTTCAATATATGTCCCTTTCTCTAAGCGATTTTGAAGGTGAATCACACGCGCTCCATATTTTCAGGGGCGGCAGTCCAGCCCTTTCTTTCGTCCGCCTGAGTGGATTAGGCGTACGCTTCTTCCACCCGCCCTTGAATGCTACTACCACCCTCCATCTCGATCAAACGAACTTTACAATCTTTCGCTACGATTCATTTCGCCGGATGTTGATGTCTACCGAGAACCTGGTGCATCTATCCGTGTATGGAGACATCATTGGAGCTGTGCCGTGGCCTCAAGCCAATGAGAGCACCCTAATTCGTATGCGATCACTAAAGTCGCTACGTATCTGTGGATTCAGCGGATATGTATATAGCGGGCTTCTGCTCAACCTCGAAGCACCGCTGCTGGACTCCCTCATCCTTAAAGGTGCAATCGATAGCGATCTAGACCTTTTCCTGTCGCCATCCATCTCGTCAAAATTCACCGAGCTTCGCCACCTCACATTTTGCGACTTCAGTCTTTCCATCGAAAGCCAATACACGCAGTTGTTCATGTCGCTTCCTTCAGTGACCGAGTTCACCTCTCTGAGTCTTGATCTTCATTCTCCCCATATACTCAGATATCTGGCCATGCCTTTGCAGATTGATGGGTCTGTGCCTTGGCCGAATCTTCAGAGACTCAACATGATTCTCAATTTTTCAGAGCAATCTCTGATAAAAAATGTGGTAGAATGGCGAATCAATGCCGATCGTCCACTGGCTAAGCTGTGCTTCATTGCAGAAGAGGAGCATTTTTTGGACCTTGCAAACCGCGAATGGTTGAATGAGCATGTCGATATGGAGGCTGTCGAGAGTTTTTGTGAATATTGGCCTAGAGATCTCAGGTTCGAAGACAAGGACGACTATATGTTGCGCTAGACTTCGACGACGCGTAAAGCTAACCATGTACTTCTTTTAATTTTACTTATATCTGAGTGGCTGTCAGGACTTTGTTGAGTCTGTCTCGGAGATTGCCGGAACAATTGTGCGGTTTTATTGTGATCTGCTTTTGGCCTGCATTACATAATACAACTTCTTCCTTAAGTTCACCTTGACACTTCGTGGCTAACGCGTCGTTCGCGCAATGAAACGTGCTGCAGAAAAACAACTTTCCAAGGATGATCAGGAAGAGGTGCGATTTCTGTTCGTCCTTATTTCTGCATGGGCTGACTGCTTCCAGGATGTCGAGGAAACAGAAGGTCAACAAGGCTTCCAGAAAGCCGACGAGGATACGTTGGCTACAAGAAAGTGCGCCACTCTTCCGTTTTCTAGTCATCGCGACGCTGAAGGTTCTTCTAGGATACGCGGTCTTCCACGACGAAGTACAGCCCCTTCAATCCCGGTGATTGCATTTCCATCGACAGACGTGTGTCCTTTTGCCACCTCGATCTTGTTTCTATTTTATTCAATTTTTAGCAGAGCCCTGCTGCGCCAGCTCCTACCTCAAAATTCGGAGCATTTCAAGGATTTGGAACACCAGGGAGCACACATTCGTTCACCTTTACGCCACCAGAATCTCCGGCGTCTGGGATGGGTGTCTCTCCACCCGCATCGCTCAATCCCTCCCCAGCACCAATTTTTGGAAATATGTCGACGTTCAAGGCCCAGCCATTTGTACCTCCCGTCATCGCCCCGCCTCCATCGAGTGCGGCGAAGACCATCGGATCCATAATTCAGAAGCCACCGTCCTTCAAACCTGCTGAAGTCTCAGGTGGTCCCAGCAGTGCTGCGCAAAAGTACTATACATCATTGCGTGGATTGAACAAGTCATTTATAGATGCGGTGACGAAGGCCTATGCCGATGACCCGCTCGCAGATTGGTCGGAAACACATTTTGAAACATACAAGAAGCATCTACTCGTTCTGAAGACGGAGTTTGATACTTCAGAAGCAATAAAACACAAAGTAGCTCCCCCAACAATATTCTCCTCCACCTTTGGGAAACCCCAACCTGCCACGGCGCCGGCGCCTGCTGGAGAGTTTGCGCCGAAACCCCCTTCGTCAACTTCTGCACCTGCTCCCAGCATCTTCCCTCCTCCATCATCCTCTGCTCCCAAATCGAACGGTTTGTTGTTCCCTTCAAGTTCGAATCCCTTTTCAGGTACTTCAGGTTCCGACAACAGACTTCCTTTCTCATTCACCAAACCGACGAACGCTGATGCTATAAATGCATCCGGACCCTCTTTAGCCCCGTCCCCGTTCGGACTCAAAGGCTCATCTTCAGCTTTTACATTTGGAGCCTCCTCTGATTCTAAGGACGCGTCCAAGACTGTAACAGCAGGAAGCACTGTGACTTCTGAATTCTTTGCGACCCCGCCGGCTTCAGCACCCCCAAGTTCGGGGTCGCTCAGTGGATTTGCTGCCTTTGGAAAACTACCTTCTTCTGGTAGCATTGGTAACCCAGTTGGTTTCGGCTTCGGTGCCACGTCAAAAGATTCTAAGCTTGGCGACAAGTCTGAGGAGGACAAAATTGAAGACGACGCGGCACAAGATGGTTCAAAGCCTGATGGAGAAGAAACTGTTCCCCCTCCTATATTATTAGCAAACAGCCCCCACGACGAGAAGGAAGGAGAAGGAGAAGAAGACGAAGAAACGACATATTCCATCAAAGCGAAGACTTATTGGATGAATAAAGACGCTGGAAAGTGGCAAGATATGGGCCATGGTATGTTCCTCATTCGTTCAGAACAATATGTATCAACATTTACCCTCAGGTGTTCTCCGACTGAAGAAACACAAGGAAAAGGGGACACGTCGCGTGCTTCAGCGGAACAGCAGCACCGGAAAAATCAACCTGGTTCATTTCTTACTCAATTTATGCGCTGCCAATGAATTTAACGTCTTTCGTAGAATTTTAACCTTTACCCGGGATTGAAGCCGACACTCGCGAACAAAGCCATCAGTTTTGTTGGTCACGATGAGAACGGCGTTCCCCAGAGCTACTCAGTTCGAACCAAAACGGAGGAGCAGTCGCATGCATTAAGAGATGCGCTAGAAAGGGAAATTTCCTTCGTGAAGGCAAAGGAAGAATAGATCACTACGTATCCATCTTTATAGCACATTTCTCATGTACAGCAAGTTTATGTTTGCTTCAAATCATACACCACCTTTGCATTGACACTCGTCGCGTCCTGCTGCGCAAACCAAACTAACCATCGTCTCCATCAGATAGCTATCCCCAATTAAGATACAGGTCTAGAAAACCACGCGGCTCATTTCGCATTGAAGTGACTCTGGGCATTATGCCAAATAGAGTTGAGAACAAAGGCCTCACTAAGGAGCATTTCAATTTCGTGGTCGTCCCAGTCCTGCGTCGGAAGTGACTGCAGAAACATTATGATGCCCTTCCAACGATGAGCTAGGAAACAACAGTGGCGTAAGTATTTTCTCACCTGGAAATCCATCTGTCGTAATTTATCGCTCCACTTCACCAGGAATGCCGAGCAAACATACAGATGGAATTGAGAAAATGCATCTGGACCTTCAGCCTGCGGAAGCCTCAGCGAGGCTTGTCGATTTGATGAGATAGGTGTAACGTACTAGATATGTGTCCCACATGCGGATTGTGTTTTGCACGCTTATTTCTCGCATAAGGAGACAGTTCATCCATCGAAACGCGAATTGCATGAATTCGACATTTTGAGCCTCTAGATGAACAAATAACGGTGCTAGATCGATATCATCCTTAGTTGAGAAGAAACGAACAACGAAGAAAATATTACCGTCGATTCTGGCTACAAGTTCCGCCATCCGTCGAACGCTTCTTTGTATTCCCGGTTGCGCAAATATGTAATTATCTTGGATGCCATCAAGCAAACGGGAGAGGCACCAAAAGGAGTCTGCTTCTATCGCATCAAGAACTTGAGAAGGGAGTAAAGAAGGATCGAAATCCTCAGGATTAGAATCTAAGCAACTTCGTTCAAGGCAACCAAAATGAAAGACGCAATCCATTTACCTATATACGCGGAAAGGAAAACCTGGAAAAAGGGTGTCACGAGGTCATTTATTCCTTGCACATAGCCACTTGCTGGGTGCCGAATGGCCCAAACGTAGAGAATTCGTTCCAGGCTCTATAAATGTATTAGTATATGTGCCGTAGAATGCAGCACAACATACCCGTTGAGTAGCGGCATGCATCCAAAGCCTTACACCTGGTCGTGTTCTGGGTACATCGATCTCAATCTGGTGCCATATTTGCTGATCCAGACCTTCTCGATCGCGGGCGAACGCCACCTCGACAAGGGAAAGGTATTCCTCGCGCTTTCGTGCAAGAGTGGTTGTACGCAGCGGGGTTGGCAAGGGAAGATAACCCTGAAAAATGAACCATCAAAATAAGTTGATAATTAATGAAGATTGTGACGCACAAGAAGAAGCTGCCAAGCTATGGGGCGCAAATCGTCTGGAATGCCTGCCCATGCGAGTTTTCGTAATTCCGCTAAGGTTGATGCACATTGGTGTCGGAAATCGCGTACGTTAAGGAAACGTACCAATGTTGACGTCCTGATTCGATAAACACTCGACAAATTTATGGCGACGATTACTTCGTATCGACTTTTCCCGCATCAACTTCTCTGATTTTTCCGGAGCTTCTATATGTCCTTCCTTTGGTATTCTGGGAGATGACGGGGACCGATTCTTCCGTGAACGATGGCGTATGCCATGAAGAGGATCTTGTAATGAGAATCCAAACGTAAATGATTGCAGAAAAATGAGGCTACTGTCAAGAAAGGCATACCGTTCAAAATTGCTTCGGTGTCTTCTCGTATTGAACCTTTGTTTACCGTAGCTTTTCCGGGCGGTGGATCTGCAGTTTCAGGCCCAAATGGATCGCATTCTAATTCGCCCAGTATCATATCGCTCTCTCCATCTGTATCCCCTTGGCCTTCAGGTGACGCAATATTGTCATAGCTGTCGTCCTGATTTGACGAACTGTATTTTCCAATAGCCTTGTCACTGGGGGATTTTCTGACGATTGTCCAACCAGTTTTGGGCGCAGCAGGCTCCTCTGTACGAGGAGGATATGAGCTGGAGTTTGGAGCATTGACATGGGTATACGAAAAAGCCAACGTTGACGAGGATGAGTCGGACTTGTTGTATGCAGGCTTCGGAACGGCTCTTGGCGCAGTCGTGCGCGAGCCTGCTAGAGACAGGGTAGATTGTTTGGGTGATTCCGAGTCGGAAGCGCTGTCCCAAGCGTCATCCTCGCCCCAATCAAGCGATGAGAAATGGCTGGTGGGATGGATACCAATATGGGGTCGAGCAGGAGGTGATCTGGCTGTCATGATGGCGGTTAGTGTCCAAGCTAGAGGAACGTGGGAATTCTAGATAAGATAAAAGATAAGATGGCTAACATTCAGAACTTAGATTGCAACGATAATGTCCAAGTTGGCGGATTATTCGACTTGCGAAATTTCGGACGCGCTCATAAAGCTTGGGACACCGCATGGCGGCTATGTACCAGACATCAACCTGATATCCACTCTCCCGTCAGAGACAACCGTCTGTGGTCCTGCCTACACCGTTCAGATGGTTCTTGCCTCTGACCAGTCCGCCCCAAAACTGTCCGCTCACTTCGTGGATACGGCCCCTGCGTCCTCTGTTATTGTTATCAACGCCCCTCCAAGTAAGGCAAATCTTAGAATTTCGTTTCCTCCTCGCTCACTGACATCTCCAGAACTCAAAAACGCCGTCTGGGGTGGTTTAATGACTGCCGGCGCTCAGGCTCGTTCTGTCGTGGGCGTTATCATCTCGGGTCGCTGCAGAGACATCGGTGAACACGCTAGTCTCAACTTTCCCGTGTTCTCTCGTGGCCATTCTACCCTTGGCCAATCGCCATTCACCCGTCCTTCGGCTATAGATGTCCCTGTCGTGATCCAAGCAGAGGACGATTTCCCCTCTGTTACTGTTCATCCTGGCGACTGGATGATCGGGGACAAAGATGGCATCGTCTGTGTCCCGAGGGACCTAGAATCGAAAGTCGTTGAGTTGACGGCCAAAGGAAGGGAGGTGGACGCTAGATGCATGACGGACATTCAAGCAGGGAAAGGAGTACAAGCTTCTTTCAAGGCGCATAGAGGTAAATTGTAATAATATATATTCCAAACACATACAAAGTCTTTCACATAGATAGAGGTTCACCTTCTCCGCTTTCCGTTGAGCTTCGACTTCGGCTTGGAAGAAGTACCAACGCTTGCTTCTGCCTGCACCTGAGAAATGATACCTCGGCTCAGACAAAAATCAACGTGATCGTTCAATCCTTTATTATCCGTCATCAAAGTCTTCCCGCAAATTGGACAGTCTTGCGGAACCTTCGTTGTCGAAGACGAAGAACTCGGGCGCGTTATAGTGCTCCGAGGTTTGATCGATATTCGAACCGGTTCTTGTGAAGAACGCGCCGGTTCGGAGACGGGCGGCCGAGAACGGAAGAGCGGCTCCACGTTCTCGTCCAAGTCTCCTTCGTTGGCATTCATGCCATTGTCAGTGTCATCAAGCTCGTGAAATCCGGGCATTTCATCGTCCCATTGGTCCTGAGCTTTCAGCGAGTCCAAAGGCAGGTCATTGTCATGCTCAATCTTGGGTCGTTTGTTAGAAGTAGATTGATCGCCACCAACGGGCTCGAAAAACTGTTCGTAGCTCAATGATGTGTTTGTGTTTGCAATAGGATGAGTAAACCTACCCGTTTGATGCCAACGGTCGTGTGCGAGGCAGCGCGTAAATCTTTCAATTTCGTCACTCGCAGGCCGATCAGTCTGAGTTTTAACGGAAACTCGGGCACCAGCAGTTCCTTGCCTATCTAAAAGAGATGAGAAGACTTAGATGGAAAACGTTGATGAGTCTGCATACCCTAAATAGCTCCTCCTTCTTCATCATCCAGCGATCAAAAGACTTGGCACGAGTGAATACTATCAAGATCAGGTTACTCAGTAGTGATCGGTCAGGTATGCATATAACAAAATACCTTGATAGGTATCGAGCTTGAACTTCAAGGTAATCGTTCGTCCCGTCCACCCATTGCTATTCATATCATCTTCTAGTTCTTGAGCAACTTCTTGGAGCTTCTGAAATATCCTTTCTTTGTTGTCTAAAGGATTGAAAGTCCTAGTGTTTCACTTAGTGTCCGACTTCAGAACGATAGGACCAAACGATACCGTTCTGCACCTATACTTTTTCTTTCTTCCCTCTGATGCGGCTGAACGTTATTAGATGCTATGCCGAGGTGGGTGCGAAGGAGAAAATGCAACCCGAACTGTTTGTCCATCAACGAGAGCATTGCCCGGTGAGTGTAGATATCGCCACACGTCTGACGCCCCGGAAGTGTCAGCTATTTAGCCACATAGTTTCTGGTAAATGCCTGCCTTTATGCCTACAGATTCTAGTAATCGCTCGTTGACACGCCCAATGCCAGGCACCTTGCGGATTGATAAGTCATGCATAAAGGCGATGATTTCTTGGCTATCAAAGGACAAGTGGAATTGACCGTTGGGCTTATTCTAATAGGGTATACACAATAAGCCAGTGGTCGCCCAAAGAGTAGGAGAAATTCACTTTGTCGGAACATATCTACAGAAGATCAGCCCAAGTTAGAGTGTAAGCCAGGAGACATAACCCACTTTCGCTAACATCTTCAAAGAAGGTCAAGTCAGCATTTCCCTGTTGTGAGAGCAGTGCGGCGCCACCTTATTGGGCGCTATGCCGGCGCTAACAGTCAAACTGGTCTCCTCAAACACCTTTCGGCGCATCTCTTGGACGCAGTCGTCCGGAGTCATAGCGTGCTCCTTACAATAGGGCGTGATGCTGGATCCTCAGATCGTCAAAGACAAGGACAACTATGGGATAACACCTACTTCAAGTAACCTTCATCGCACCCCGCAGCACTCATGTTGGGATCATATCGCTCGAAAATGTCCATGACTTTCCGGGACATCTCGCTGTATCGTGTGAAGTTAAGCTTGACGAGAAGTAGTTCCGGACAAAGTTTCTTCGCAATGAAGCCTGATAGTCGTGTCACCCAAAATACATAGCAGACAGTATCGTCCCTTACCTGGCATGCCCGAGCGGACTCCATATTTCCGGGCCTCGTATGAGGCTGTAGTAAGAACACCATGACCCACCTGTGTGCGACCGTCAGTCATCGTTCCAAGAGGAAGGCGAACTACAAACGCCGAAAGGTTTTCCTCTGAGATCTGGATTGAAGAGCAGCTCTACGTTCTACACATAATGAATAGAGATGATCAGTGACTGGTGTACATAAGTGCTCATCATAACATGCGCATACCGCGTAAAATGCATCCATATCGACATGAACAATGGTTTGACTCAAGTCCCGCTGTCGTTCCACCTCTTGAAGCTATAAACTGCTTTGGCATAATTGATGCGGCTGCCAAGATTGTACCACGAACCAGGCCATCAACAGTCGACTCAAGTTTGTCTGAGCAGATATCAGCTTCAACATCAGTAGCCGTGGGGCCAATACACGCACGCATATCCACTCCTTTCGTTGCCTCATCGCGCATCTTCAGTATCTTATTGATCCTGTTCGTAAGGTCCTGGTCTTTTCGTTTTTCATTCTGGTTGCCACAGACGGAGTATTGATAGAGTTTCACAGAAGCAGGAAAGAACTGGGCGTGCCTCGTAGAATTTGGAGCCTTTCGAGGCTTCAGCGATAACGTGGTTGATTTCGGTTTGGTCTGCGACGAGTCTGCGCTAAAGTTGAGCAACTGTTCGGGTGATAACGGAGTGAGGACTGACCCCGCCTTCCCGGTGGACGGACCAGCAAGACGTTTAACCAGACTTTCCGTAGCCTGGGATGATTTCGGAGGTGGTTCAGAAGTCATGGCATGGTTCAGGGCAACCCTTTCCCCTTTACGTCATCTGTTACTGTTACGTGTTGAGCGTGTCCGAACGTGTTGATCACGGGGTCTGTGACAGACCCCGCGTAAGACTTAGACCCGCGCCACTACACTGAGCGGCGGCGGGAGAAACCCGACCAATCTCAACGGCATTTTTTGGTGCGCGTGCAAAAGATTCTTTATAAAAATAGTGTGTATAGCCCCCACAAGTGGAATGAGTAAGTACTACAACATAGAATCGCGATTGGAAGTTGATTGGAAGATAGGCTTGGCAGTGTAAGAATAAGTAACCTGGTTAATAGGTAAGACGATAGCTACCGGTACGCTCAAGGCACGAGCACCGTAATCCCACCTGCGGGAGTGAACGGAAGAAAGAAAGAAAGGTACCGCATATATTTGTCGTCAAGAAATGTAATATGACCTTAGTACTACCTCAGGTATACTCCGTCGAATTCCGACCTCTGAAGAAATAGGTGAATCTGCGAACGCGTGTTGTGAGGCCACCACCGGATAAGATTCAAGGCCAATACTTACGAAATCTTGCTTCATATCCTAAAAAATACCGTTGAAACACCTGCACAACAGCGACGGGTGACCGGCTAGCTCCCCTTCAGGTGACTGGTCCTGATACGCTGAGATTAAGCTTTTCTCGTCCAGGGAACGTGGGGGTTTAGGGGTTATAGACCTTCGTCCTTCCCCACGGGTCCAAGGGAGGAGCACCGAGCCAGTAGTCGACAACCAAGAGTTGGAGCGAGTTCGGCGATGATTTACGCGAGCCCAAGTCCCCGTTCCAATTGGAGCACTGTTGCTTCTGCGACGGACAAGGCACCAAGTAGGATGCACTTCCGTAACAACGACGGTGCCAATGGATGGATTATATGGACCGGAGAAGTTATAAGAATGTATAGACATTTCATCCCCATTGAAGATGCCGTGCGCCGGCCCGACTTGAACGCGAAAGTGATCAGCTTTCGTGTCCAGTACATCAATCGATATGTAGTTATCGTCGGGCGGGAATGAGGTAGCATCGAATATGAATCTGGTTTTGTCAGGCCCAATACAAATGGGTTGTTGGTCCTTGAGGTCCTCGCCCGCCTGGGCGAGTATGCGATCTACCAGGTGATCGAAGGAGGTCCGGTGTAGAGATATGCCTTTGACCGCCTCAAGAAAGGCGGAGGTAAACTTTCCCCCGTGCTTCCCCTCTACAGCCCTTTGATCAGGTCCGCATGCAGTAACCAAGGTGTGCGTAGAAGTTTGTGCGTCGTGGAAGCCCGAAGTTTCATGGCGGTGACCGTGCGCACTCTGCCACAGAGAGGCGCGAAGATCGTCAGGCGTGGCTTTGTGGGTGGAAGTCCAACGAATATGGCGGCGGTCGCGAATATTTAGAGGAGGGGTGAAGGAACTGTCTACGATCAACGTAATGTTATCTCCTTTGGCTTGCGATACGTCCCGAATGAGGGCTTTCAAGGATCGATCTGAAAGACCAGCAATTCGACCGTCTGGACCCTTGGTATCATGATCATACGGACAGAGAACCTGTACCTTGGGCGGCATGTGTACCTTCCGCGAGGATAAGATACCGCTATACCAATCTGGAGGAGATGGCATCAGGCTGCCGTGCCCGGCAAAATAAATCAGGATGGCGTCTCCTCGCTGAATGGAAGGATTGTTGACTAGATGGCTTAGAAATGCGGTTTCAATGCCAGTCTTGGTCGCTTCTGTGTCGAGAAGCAGGCGTATGTTCTCCTTCGGTACTCGGAGATCGCCCATGAGCCAGCGATTCATCCTTCGGGCATCAGAGACACAAGAGTCCAAGTCCCAAATAGAACCTGACTTGTACTTGTCGATCCCGATGATAAGAGAGAACATTTGGCTCGCCATGGTCTATCTGAAGACAGTTGTAAGAGCAGGTAAGTAAGAGCAGGTAAGGCAGATCTAGAGAAAGACGTACAGGTGAAGAGTAAACCTAGAAAGAAAGGTCGAGGGGAAACCCGTGGAGGTGAGAAAGGAAGAAAGTAGGGAGGGGTGGTTCGATGAGGTTGGAATCAGAACTGAAGAACTCTCCACCTTCGGGGGGTTGACTATTTATAAGGTGCGGTGCGAATCTGTTGCAAAGACGGGGTAAAAACTTTCGCATTGTTGTGTCAGGTATTCGGAGGTAGTACCGGTATGGGGTGCTTTCAGTGTATAGTTAAGAACGCCACGACCTGAGGACCTGCGAAATGAAAGGAGTCGGACTTCCATTCGCAGTAAAGTAGAGTCGTAGCAGTGGACCATGCCGGAATGGCGATCAGGTGGAAGAAATAATCGACGCTAGTACCCGTTCAAGTTTCGTATTTGAAATTCCCAAACAAGCTACTTCGTCCTTGCACCCAGGGTCCACCCACTGCACGTGTATACCGCCTTCTGTTGTCATTGGGCATCATGAATTCCGGAGGGCTTATATGTCAGCAATGCAAGGAGCCACTGCAAGCACGTACCTACCTCTTTCTAGCATTGCCTGTCGAAACTTATGCATATTGTTTCTAGTTGGACGCCTCTCTTGTCGATTTGGCTCCTTCTGCCTACGACATGATCGTCGCCTCGGCTCCGCCTACACAGTCGTCTTCGCATGTGCGTATAACTTCTGACACTGACAAGTTGGCTGCTCTTCCCGCCAACTCGACCGTCAAATCTGCCTGGCAAAAATCCAAGTCCTCAGCTCTCTCTTCGCTCTCCGTCCGTGCACAGGGAAAGCAGCCTGAACACGGGGCGCTGTCGCCGCACGAGTCTTTCGTGCTTTTGCAGGACAGTATGATCCGTAATATCCCTTCTTCGCCTTCATCTCCGCGCGCAAAGAAAGGGCTCATGAAGGCGCGGAGTTCTCCGACAAAGTCTCCAACGTCACCCCCGCCCAAAGCTGCTCTCGATCAGCCGAACCCGTCACCATTGTCCCACCATCTACGTTCGACTACCAGGCTGTTCAATTTCCTGTCGTCACGGACAGATATCGATCATCCTCTCTGTGCAGAGTGCACGCAGATCCTGCTCCCATCGCTACAACGACAATTGGACGAAACAAAGAAAGAAAGAGATGGTTACATAGCATTTGAGAAGGAGATTAAAAAGGAGAGGGAGCGAGAAGGACGCGGGATGTCAAAAGAGGAAGCAGAGAAGAAGATTGATAAACTGAAGGCAGAGGAACGCCTTGCCATTGAACAACTGCTAGAGGCGGAACGAGAGCGTGAGCAACTGGACGAAGAGTTGCAGCTATTAGAGCTTGAGGAGAAGGATTTGGACGCCGAAGAAAACGAGTACGTCGATTATAAACTCGCGGATTATATTGAAACCCATCCGAACAGATTCTGGCGCGCTCACAACGAACAAGTCTTGTCCGTCGATCAACAAACTGCACAGCTAGCAACACTTCGTGCTGCATATGCAGCGGATTCAGCGACTCTCGAGAAACTTGAGCGTACCAATGTATACAACGATGCTTTCTGCATTGGCCATGACGGCGTCTTTGGGACCATTAACGGGCTGCGATTAGGAAGAGTACCTGGAGTGCCAGTAAGCATCCTTTCTCAATACATTACTCGCAGCTAAGGCAGTATCAGGTTGAATGGGCTGAAATCAACGCGGCTTGGGGACAAACGCTTCTTTTAATGTACACCATCGCTCGCAAACTCGACTACACGTTTGAGAAGTGAGCAATTTCATTATTTGTAGGCTTTTCGTTTCTCATTTCTCGGTCAGCTATCGATTAGTACCCATGGGTTCTTTTTCACGCATTGAAAAGGCAACTGGCGACAAGTCCAACTACGAACTCTATGGTTCCGGGGACCTCCATTTTGGCCGATTACTTCATAATCGACGGTTCGATATAGCCATGGTGGCCTTTATCGATTGCCTGAAGCATCTCATGGATCATATCAAGTCGCAAGATTCCTCTGTTGATTTTCCTCATCAGTAAGGGCAACGTGTTTTCTGAAAGAAACTACTAATCGGCTCTTGGTAGAGTCGTAAAAGATAAGATCGGCGATGTTTCGGTAAAGCTGCAGTTTAACCAAGAAGAAGCATGGACGAGGTCGCTTCGCCACGTCCTTCTTGCCCTGAAGATATGTCTGAAATGGGCCACTAACGGTGCGAATGGATAGGGTACTATCTTGCTTCAATTATATGTACCTACGATGGCTATTGGACGGATATGATAGGACCATCAGAATGAGTCCCTAGATTACCTGGTGCCGCCGGTCGAACCGGTCGGACTTAAGTTAGCGACTGCTGGTAAGGTATGACGTCTCTTTTGTTTCTTTGTTCAGGCATTGGCTACCTCTCGTCTGCCTGAGAATACTGGATCCTGCCAGACGGCTGCTGACGGTGAAGAACCTGATGGCCAGAGTGCCTTTTCAGATGGCCGGTTTTCACATCTGCCTTTGCTGTCTGACAAACCGGATATGGCGCAATAGGAGGATCAGATCTTACAAATCGAAACTGCTTTGCTTTATATACTATTAGGCTCAATTCCCTCTGCTTTACCGAGGCTCCCCCTGCTTTTCTTCCTGCTACCCGGCATAGAATCCGATTGTACCATGGGTCTACTCTACCTTGGGACGCCGTTGACATGGGATGAAGCAAAAAAATATGCCGATCATGTTAGATTTCACGGAATCACCCAATTCCTTCACACATGGGACCGTCTGAAGGACCGACATGGGGACGAGCTTCTCTGGGGCGACGAGGTTCCGTTTTTTCCTACTCCAATCCGCGGATATTTACAAGACAAGTAGGTTGAATATATGGTTGTCTCATTCGACGACGAGGCCAAGAATGCAAAGCTGTCCTTACGTCAAACCGAGATCTTGGAGAAGTTGTCCTCTATTGTCGACGATATCTGCTCAGATTGTGATAATGCGTGAGTGCTTGACCTAGCTCACATGTGCTGTATCACGATGTCTGGTTTCCAGTGTTCCAGTGCCGACTTTCCATCCGGAATACGGTCGATTCATGTTGGAATCTACCCCTGGATCGCCGTATACAGGGTCAATTTCTGATCTGCTTTCTGTAGAAGGAAATATGCGTTACAGGTGATGGTAGCCTATGCTTTGCATAACCATGCTTACAGCCATCCCAGGCGGAGCTTGGCCCGTCAACACCTCAAGCCGAATGAGATTCCGTTAACCTTTACATCATATCCTCGACTAGGCGTTCCGGGACAATTTACAGAGCCCTATTTTGATCCTTCAGATGCAATTTCCAGTCACAGTCTTTTTCTGCCAGAGGAGATCACCAACCCCCATGCCCGCTTCCCGTCAGTGAGATGGATCGGCTTCTGATGCGTTCTTGAATCTGGACGACTGACTACGCTCTTAGTACCCTTACTGCCAATATTCGCCGTAGACGAGGATCCAAAGTAGCCATAAATTTACCTATCTTTTTCGACGAACATACACCGCGACCGTTCATAGATCCGACAATCCCATGGGATCGCTCAATCTATCCTGAAGACCCCGGTGCTTATTCTTATCGCGGAGACGCGTTTTTTCAATTACTGACCATGCTTATCAGAAGCGAAAAATGGCGCCGCCCTTCCTGATCACGTTTACTTGGATGCGATGGGTTTTGGAATGGGATGCTCTTGTCTTCAATTAACGTTTCAAGCCTGTAACGTCAATGAAGCGAGACGCATGTATGACGCGTTGATTCCTATTGGCCCAATTTTGGTGTGTGGCTATTCTGGCTGAATTCGTTCGACAAAGTAATGAGGAACATTTAGTTGGCACTCACCGCCGCAAGCCCACTCTGGCGCGGCTATATTACTGATGTAGACTGTCGCTGGAATGTCATTGCCGGTAGCGTTGACGATCGCACAGAGGAGGAAAGAGGGTTAAAGGTACGGAGCACGTTTCAAGTCTGATACTATTCAGCTCATGACCGATAATTCTAGCCCCTGAGAAATGATCGTTACAAAATTCCCAAGTCAAGATACGATAGTGTCGACCAGTACATATCCACCGACTGGGCTAATCGTCCGGAATATAACGACACATATGTGCCATACGACAAGGATATATTTGATCGCCTGATGCAACATGGTGCGTTTCGTACACAGTTTATATACAAGATGTCAAGTAAAGAGTATATTCCAGGCATTGATGACCTGCTATCCAAGCATATAGCACATCTATTTATCCGTGACCCTCTGGTCGTGTTTTCCGAAACAATCGATCAGGATGATGAGACCAGCAGCGATCATTTCGAGGTTTGTGCAACAAACGTAATGGTCCATCATGCTAATGTATCCCATCGTAGAATATTCAGTCAACAAATTGGCAGACGCTGCGGTTCAAGCCACCGCCACCGAATTCCTCAATAGGTTGGCGGGTAGAGTTTCGAAGTATGGAGGTTCAGATGACCGACTTCGAAAATGCTGCGTTCGCGGTGTTCGTGGTTCTTCTTTCTAGGGCTATTCTAAGCTTTAACCTCAATTTCTATACGCCTATATCAAAGGCACGATTCGTTCTGTGATGGCGTGATTCATTGCTAACTTGATCTTGATCTAGGTGGACGAGAACATGTCTAGGGCTCAACGAAGGGATGCTGCTAGATCTGAGAAATTCTTCTTCCGCAAGAACCTTTATCGAGAAGGTACCAGTGGCTACTCCTCGAGCAATGCATCTTCTGGATCTTGCACACCATGCAATGGTGCCCCTCGTACCAAGGACAAGAAAATGCGAAACTGCTTCCCTTCGGCCCCGTTGCCGGAGAATGGGATTCACCGTGAGCCTGTACAAGACGAATATCGGGAAATGAATATGAATGAAATCATGAATGGCGATGTATTAATCTGCGTTTTCCTCATAGGAGAAAGGCTTACTCCTTTCCCAAGGGCGAAACATTCCCAGGGTTGCTTAGCGTCATTTCCGACTATGTGGATACTCTGGAGGTCGACGAATGTGCTTTGGCTAAGATTAACCAATACCTCGATCTAGTTCGAAAACGATCAAATGGTAACCTGAAGTGCATTGTTGGCGTTAATAGCGTTCTTAATGCTCCCTACAGGATCGTATGTCACCCCTGCGACATGGATGCGGAAGTTTGTTCGAGAACATCCAGACTACAAGCGCGATTCCGTTGTGAGCATGGAGATCAACTATGATCTCATGAAAGCCGTGGATGAGATGTACGTGCAAATTATGACATCTCGCTTGAACCGTCCTAACCGATTTTAGTGAGCGAGGCGTTAGACGTGCGCCAGAACTTTTACCGGAAGACTACACAGGTGGTGCTAAGGATCATGGAACGATTGGTCTATAGATGCAGTAACCTATTATGAGTATCTTTATATTCTTGGTAAATAAAATATTACATACTACCCCCGTGGGAGATCCGGAAGTTGCCGATGCGCGGACCCACACCCGTAAACGCACGACAGTGAGTTCAGAGTTAAAGTCATCATGGCTTCACTACGTTTCCTCGCTACTGCGGCTCGACGCGCTCCTTCTACTATTTCCTTGGGCAAGCGAGGATATGCTGTCGCGGCCGACAAGATCAGTCTGTCTTTTGTCATGCCCCACCAAGTACGTCTATTGTTTTGAGGTCGACCGTTGTTGAATTTTGTCCAGGCCATTTTCACCTCTGCCGACGTCGTGCAAGTGAACACTCCGTCTGCTACTGGCGACATGGGTATCTTGGCCAACCACGTTCCTACTGTTGAGCCTCTTCGTCCCGGTGTCGTAGAGGTTATCGAAGCTACTGGCGGTCCATCCAAGAAATGGTTTGGTATGTGGTCAGTTTTTGTTATCGAACTGCTTCGTTTCATGCTGTTTCAGTGTCTGGCGGATTTGCGACCGTTCATCCTGGCAGTAAGCTCACCATCAATGTGATTGAGGCAGCGCCGTTGGCAGACTTCTCGGCTGAGGTGCGTCGCTTATGACAGCGCCGGGAAAACATCTAACTGTTTATCAGGCCGTCCGTACGAATCTGGCTGAGGCGAAAAAGGTCGTAGCTGGAAATGGCTCTGTGGAGGACAAGGCCGAAGCTCAGATTGAAGCAGACGTTTACGAGGCACTGCAGTACGCCCTGTCGAAAAAATAATTGTCTTATTCACGTCTACATGGATATCCCGAAGACATAGAGGTCCATTCTGATTGTGAACAACTTTATGAACGCAGCGTGATTAAATCAAATACATTCAAAAAACCAATCCAACGCTACGTCGCTTAAGAACCTTCCGAATTATGCAGCATTAATAGCCGGGCCTGTGCCTCTGTGGGCTAGGAAGGGGGCGTCGTTGAGATGGATCGGGTACCTGCACGAAGGGTGGCGCCTGATGCACGGTATTTGCTGCGAAAGGCTGGGAAAGCAAGTTGTCAAATGTGATATCAGGCAGAATCTGGCGACCCACTATGCCCTGTTTCTGTTTGGTGTAAAAGGCAAAAAGTTCGGCAATCTGGTTCTCCATGGTCTGTCGTTCCCGATAGAGACGGCCTATTTCTTCTGTCATCCCATGGACTTCCCGTTTGAGTTCCTTCTTGAACTCCTCTACATGAGCTGTGGGTGCCAGCTATGAGAAAATGAACATGTAGGCTGTTTGGACGTACTTTGTACATTAATTTCGGTAGCTTCTTTCATAGCATCAACAAAGCGGAGTCTCTCGCCTCTGATTTCATTCGACAATTCTTGGAAAATGGATGTTTAAGAAAGGGTTGGATGATGGGGTGGTGCGCCATACCTGCCGCTATTCCTCGTAAAAGATTCTGGTGTTCTTGATTTTGTCGCGTCAGGAGTTCGGCGACGCTGTCTGGGGCTTCGAGAGTATGTTCACAGCGGCCGGGTAGTGCTTGGAGAAAGACATACTAAATGTATTCTTGGAATTGGTGTATACGGCCAGATTATCAATAGATGTCTGAAGGGTCGTCGTGCATGTTCTGATATCTTGCAGTAATTTGAAAAGTGAACCTATATCTTGGTCACCTTCGACGTCGCATCTGAGGACGCTACGGATCTGCTCCACTGCCCCGTGCACGGCCTGTATTTGAGATGCACCATTGGTTACAAATGATTCCAACCACTTGAACCGTTGCTCAGCGAGATTTGAACACTCTCCAAAGAAAAGGACTGACCGAGTTCAACTCATTCAGGTACCTGACACTATCAGTCTGCTGCTGTCCTTGCAATGCACGTTGATTCCCTTCTTCTCGTAGAAGGTCTTGAATACCTTGCAACTGACGGAGAATAAGCTTCATACACGCCGTCCTCAAACAAAGATAAGTACCTCGGTTTTATCATTCAACACGGTGAGGATAGCTTCCAATTTCTCCTGCATGACTTTTGAAGAAGTTGTATCGTTCAAATCGCCGGGTGGAGGAGCCTCCTGAGAGGAAGCTGTATGTTCAGACGCTCGCAGACTCGGTCGTGTGACGTCCAAAGATTCCTTGACCGTGGATAGTTCTGTGTACAGAGAGTGTTGCAGACTCTCCACCGCTTGAATCAGATGCTCAATCTGGGGATCGACCGGTGGGACCAAAGGGCCGGATGCTGCCATCTTGGCTAGGTCGTTGGACAAAGATTTCAAAAGACTCTCTGTATGTCCGAAACGTACGTTGATGTCTTGGATGCGTTGTCGTGTGTTGGCTAGTCCAGAGTCGACGTTTTCACGCAAGCTAATGAGTTTGTTGGATATCTGTTGCAGATCGTCTTTTAGCGGCTGGATGTGACTGAAGGTGGCATCCGTAGGTTCCGTAGGCGCTTTCATTGCATGGAGAGATTCATCAGGGAAGAATGAGTAGCTGCCGCCATAAGCATCGAAAATAGATTCCGTTTCAGTCGACGACTTCTGGTACACAGGTTCCTGCACCATGACGCCTGGTAAGGGTTTTTCAACGTTTATAGCTTCAATACGGATATTCTGAAATTTTGATCCATCTCTGGGCTTGCCTAAATGGTGGATTGAAGAAGATTCAGAGGACTCGCGATCAACCATAGAGATATCATGACCTGCTCGAGAAGGGTTTGAGGAAATATCCGGCTGGGTAGATGGCAACGGAGACAGAATATCATGGTCAGGCAGCGCAGGCAAGGAGCGCATAGAGGGAGAGGAAGGCAATGGATGATCTTCGGAAGGTGCGTCTTGGTCATGGTACGCAAGCGCCTCGCTTTGTATATGCCGACATGAGATGTCCTGCGAAGACAGAACAACATCCCTGAATAGAGATATGAGTCCAGCGAGAGCCTGACGATGAAAAAAAACATCATTACCAAATGGAACTAACCCAGCTTGCTCGCTCTTGGACTGAGGTCATAGCGAATTTCTCTTTCTTGTCTCCGAATACTAGTTCAAATAGCCTGAATTCGTCTGTACCTGAATTTCTGGGAAGTAATATCAGCTCCTCGTCTTCCAATTGCGCGGCTGTAAGGGACCGAACATCTGTGCATCCTTTGAGCGATACAGAATAGGTATTTGGGAGCCTTTGAGGCGAAAGCCATGCCAAGGAAATAGAATCGCCTTTGAGAGTTGCTGTGCACGTAGTCCAGACGACGGGAAGTATTGTGATATTTGAGGAAGAAGAAGACGGCCTAGAAAGATACAGCAGGGATCCTGACAAAGGCGCTGTTGTCGTTGGTACGGAAGAAGATCTGTACGAAGCCAAGGATTCATCGTGGCGAGATGCAGATGTCGATCGCCTAGCAGAAAAGACGCTATTTAGCTTCATTTTTCCATCCGCCTTCTTGAATAGACCTAGAAGGTTTCGAAATGACTGGCGAACAGAAGGTCGGTCCTTCGTCAGCGACTTCAACTGGACAGTAGGCTCGGCAGGAGTAGTGGGACCAGCCATAGCTTCGTAGCGATTGATGAGTTGCTTCATCGACTTTCGGCGAGAAAGAGAAGGCAGGCGAATCCGTGAATCCATGGTGCGAGGACCTATCATGCTGGGCGATGTTAAGCGCGTTGTTGCTTGTTGTTTACCGGCGCCTCTACCTCACACGATCGGGAATCAAGCCACTGTGCCACCGCGGACCGCTAGAGTGACTTGACTATGATCAACTGATTTGTCACTTTCTTGAACACTTGACTGGTTTGCTATGGGATCGGGGAAAAATCGTAGTTCTCCTTACGCTCAGCACCGAAATTCTCCCTGCAACACTCCGAATACATAAGTACTTCGAAGGGATTCATAGTGGTCAGTCGGAATTACGTTCCCTTTGGCACAATGTTACTCAAGCTATATGTCTGCTTCTTATTACTGCAGCAAGTGTTAGCGCAGACGTCGACTTCTACAGCACTTGCGGACTCTGCTCCAACTAATTCTCCTTCCACTCAAACTGGCAAGACGCCGGCTCTGGGGTGCGTCGACTCTGCTGGTTGAAAAGAATACCATGTGATGAAACTTGCCCTGCTAGTTGGAACACCTGGAATGCGTACGGATGTGGTGAATATTTCATTATGCTTGCTCTTCTTTGATTTTCCTCAATTCTTCTTCAGATATAAACGAAGCAAATGTTCTTGCAGCGGCAAACTCTTTTATCGACCTTGGTCTCCCTGATGTGGGATATGAATACATCAATATCGATGTATGAGTGTGGTATCCTTCTTCATGGACAGTCATTTATGGCTGTGTTGTTGTTTCTAAGGATTGCTGGTCGAAAATAACACGCAATCCCACCACTCACAGGATTATCCCTGACTCTACCAAGTTTCCGGACGGAATCAGCAGTGTTGCCGACCAGGTTCACGCGCTTGGATTGAAAATTGGTATATATAGGTATGTATCCCAAGTTGATGTCTTCAACTTGCACTTTATTATCAACTATTCTGCCAGCGATGCTGGAACTGCTACGTGCGCTGGCTTTCCAGGATCCCTGGGTATGGAGGCTATTGATGCAGCGACTTTCAATGAATGGGGTATCGATTACCTGAAATATGGTCCATATCCTCATTCCTACTCCAAAGTTTGCAATCTGATATACACAATAGACAACTGCAATGTCCCAGGAAACTGGAGTGACAGCTCGGTGAGTCCCAAACTTAGTCGAATTTTTATGCGCTTGCTCATCTCGCCTTGCAGCAACCTGAAGGCGGTGATTGGTAGTGCGTTGTTTTTATCATGACTCGACACTGTCTCGACTCTGATTTCTATCTCTAGCAACTCAAACTCTGCTGTTAGATATCGTCAGATGGAGTAGGCTCATCTCAACTGTGTTTTACTTTGTTATTATGCTGACAATGATGAAGGGGTGCATTGGCGCAGCAGTCCCGCCCGATACAATTTGCTTTGTGTAACTGGGGAAACGCCAATGTATGGGATTGGGGGGCGCGCGTGGTAAGCATTATCATGGCGTAGTACATCGCGCTGTGTTCACACCCTCTAGGGACATTCATGGAGGATGTCTAGTGATTCTAGGTGATCTCATACTGTCGTTATCATGCCGGAGAACTGATGTGTTTTCGGTAGACCTTCCTGGTCGTATATCACTTCAATAATCACGACTAATGTTGCTCATTTATCGGCAATCGGTTTTTATGCTCACAACGATATGGACATGATGGAGATAGGTATGAATGGACAATCTGGAAGACAGGTAGACTTAATGTTTGCTACAGGAAATGGTGGCCTGACCACTCAAGAGCAACGTACCCACTTCGCAGCTTGGGTATTCTTGAAAAGCCCCATTATCCTGTATGTAGCTTCCCTACTCTTCTTTTCTGAACTTGGTACTACTTTGTCCATTGTAGTGGTACAGACGTCAGTAAGCTTTTCGATTGCACGAAATAATTCCTGACAGCAATTTTCTGTAGTTAAGCAAACTTAACGATATTCAAGTGGCATTGATAAAGAACGCGGAACTTCTTGCTTTCCATCAGGATATCACCAATGGCTCTGCGGCTTATCCATTTACTGCCTACACCGGCGCACCAGCAACGGCGCCCCCCGAATATTACTCTGGAACTTCGTCCGCAGGTGTCCACGTGTTCATAATCAATACATCTTCGAGTACAGCGACCAAGACGTTCGCTTTTTCGAACGTTCCAGAGCTAGGGCAGACGGGAACTTGGAAGGTACATGATATGTGGTCGGGCACCAATCTGTCTGGGACCTACTCAGCGTCCTCGAGTTTTTCTGTCAGTGTGCAAGCACATGATACTGTAGCCTATCGTATTACTGCCGCATAACGTAGACTACTAGTCGCTTTCTCCTGGTAAAGTGTCTGTACCTGTGAACACGTGTTTTGAACATTGAGCTCTGACGTAACGTGACGCGACCATCTTTGCCTCGATCAACCTCGGCGCGACATGCAGGCCACGTTGGACGCTGCAGCTCTCAAATGTAAGCCTTTCGTGCAGCGGAATCTTCGATCTTATAGACATTTCTCAGTTTTCACCAAGGCCTTGACCTGCATCTCAAGATATGGCGATGAACTGACCCTGAACGCTACGCCAGAATGCCTCTCCTTGTCTGCTACGAATTCGTCCAAATCTGCGTATTGTCGGTTCAAATATGAGAGGCAGTTCTTCCAAAGGTACAGAGTTGGCACCCTAGACTCATTTGCAGACGACGTCGAGGAAGTTATACAAGTTACTGGACAACTCCTCACCAAAGTATGTGTATCAGTCTTCACTATCCGTCATAGTACGTGCCGACGGTTTGAAGTCACTTTTATCCATTCTCAAACACAGAACTGTCGAAAAGACTGTTGAAAAGTGTGAACTGTCTATCTTAGAGGGTGGCAACACGGATGATGAGACTCAGGATGGTCTAGAGAGTAGGCTGATCTTATGCCTACATTGCAAACATGGTGGGTGTCATCTATTTCGCCATCCTGTCATCAGTTTACATCTCACTGTTAGGCGTTATAAAGACACATAGACTACTACTCTCCACACCAACGTCCTTAATGGCTCCGGGTATACCAGACAACGCGACAGAATCTTTTTTAACAATAGGACCAAGAGCTATCAAGGACATGATCGAGCACTTTACATCCACAAAGAACGGGAAATCCGATCCTCAACTCATCTGGAACTTTGGACAACATGAGGTCGAAGTGAAGAGTTTGGAGTCATCCGTTGACTCCAAGGGTAAAAGCTTCTTTCTCGTACTCGCACATCGGGATATTAAAAATGTTCTTCAGGAAAATCTCAGCTTTCGACAGAGCTGTCAATAAGCTCTGAGGAGTTTGACGTCTATAATCTATATGCTGCCCCGACCGTCATTGCTTTTCATCTTCGCGAATTCAACGTAAGCATACCTGCTCTTCGCGAAGTAGCTGGAAGGTTGACGTTCAAAGGCAACCATTGCATTCACTGACTCAATATCAGTCACCATGGATATACGATTTACAGATCCAGCAGCGCCCCTCTTCATAGATGTTGAAGGGGACAGTTTCGCGGCCCTGTTCGTCGTATCAACTAGCCAAGTACAGGGCATGCCCAATAGTCAACCCCAGCACGTGATTATCAACAGGAACAAGCGCGAGCACGAGGAAGACAACGAGGACGAAAGACGATTCAAGAAACCCATGAAAGCCGTTCGTCAGTCGGTTCCTCCTCCTTCTGTGTCAAAATCACGGAATGTAACTCCTGCGCAATCTTCTATGCCTCGACCAAGTCCCGGACCGCCTCCTTCCTCACCACCACAAGCTCCTCCTGAAGATCCTGCAGCTGAATTGATGCCGCCGCCTCCTTCTCCACGACTACGCGAGCCCCTTTTCTTCCCATCGTCGTCTCAGATTACCCACAACGAAGATGCGTCTGGTCTAGGCCTCGACCAGATGACTGCAGAGGATGTGGATATGATGCTTGATGGCAACGCTGATGAGAGCATGCTCGACCTTGAGACGGATGAGCGACCTATCGACTTGGAACATGATACAGGTGTCTCGGACATGATGGAGGAACAATTCTTTGGACCCACGCAGTCTTACCACCTAGACGAGTCAAAAGTACGTACACTTTTCATTAGCTATCAGAAGTACTGGGCTGATGCAAATCGGTTTCCAGGCATTCCAGCCTCTCTTTGATGATTAAAGCCGGTGCAGGTCAGAAAAAAAACTTTGCATCCGATTATCTATGACATACACTTCTTTTCTACTAAAACAGCATAATTTAGAGCAACTAAATAAGATAAAATCTTCCGATGAAAGGCAGTGGCAAGAATGCCGCCTGGGCATGTACAAACAACAGGTAGATCAGTCCCGATACATCATGTACGCATTCCAGATTTCAATGGCACGACTCCTCGCAGAGCATGCAGGGCAAACCGAAGGCCATTGTGACAAGCCCAAATAAGAGAAACTGAGCGTAAAAGCGGTCAGACCATCTAACCCTGAGATGAAATAGAGAGATCCACGTACTGATCAGGATGGGTAGCCAGAAAAGTAAAAGCATTCGGTCCTCTGTACATGTGGTTAGACGCGCACCCTTGATATCAGTAGATGATAAACAATACGCACGTTTCCTGGGTTGCGTTTTGGGTTCATATGTATACGCATCCACTTCTTGCTCCGTAACAGGTATCATTTCGTAGTTATATATTCTAGCAGAAGATCGTCCTTCAGGTCGTGGGGCATCGGCCTCTTCGAGGGATTCAGACACAGTCGGCGATGGAGTCTGCGATGGCCCAGCCTCTGTGACTCTAGGCGTATACATTGGGGGTGGTTCATTGTCCTTGATGGGGGCCCCATTTGCAAGCCATCTTTCCCACGTTGCACGTAGTTCATATGCAGCTTTTGTCCCAGCAAATTTGCCCTTTAAGGAGCCATCGGTTTGATCGTCCAGCCCATCGCGGTTAGCGTTATCTCCGCTAAGGAAGGCCGGTAGTAAAGGGACAACGACGGGGAAAACCATAGGGAGTTGCGGGAGAACACCCCACGGAACCGCAGGCATGCCAGGAATGTGAAGATTAGGAAGTTGAGGAGAACCAGGTAGTTGAGCGATGGTCTTCTGGACGAGGTCGATGAACGAAAGATACTGTTTCTCGTCTCCACCAGCCAAAATGGCCTTTTCGGACTTCGGAGAGGGAGAGGCAGGTCTGGAAAGTTGGTCCGTGATAGTATCTTTCTCCCTTCGAGGAGCATCGGAGTGCCGTGGCCGTCTGCGATTGCCATGGCGCCTATCCCGTCTTCGAAGAATAGCATCGGCATCCTCCTCAGCATCTCCCCATTCGGCTTCTTCATCTTCCTCGGATTCAATACCTGAGTCGAACCCATCATCGATACCTGGTGATCCTGCAAACATCCCATCCATAGCAATCTCCCTGGCAGTCTTTCCTAATGCATTCACGATCTCCGTGTCCGCACCCGCGTTCAGAAGATATCGAACACATTCTCTGCTACCCATAGAAGCAGCGAAATGAAGCGGTGTATATCCATTCCGGTCGCGCATATCCAGGTCTGCGCCATGGTCCACCAAAAACCGGACGAGAGAAGGAAAGCATAGGAACGCAGCAAGATGGAGTAATGTTTGTCCACTAGGACTCTGGTGTGAAATAGCGGCTTCAGTGGATATTGCTTTCTCCGAAGTTTCAACGGGAGCATCAAGGATGGAGAGGAAATCAATTATAAGGCTTTGGAAATCCTCGTTCTCGCCTGCGCGGATAAGCAGAAGAGGTCGCAGGTCTCGGGTAAAGGAGGGAGAAAGTTGCATCGGGCCGGACATGTTTGACCCATTTTGAGAGTCTGATGGATCGCCAGCATTGCCAACAATACGCATGGCAACGTTTTTTGCCTCTTCAATCTTTCCGGTCATCTTCAGACCAACGACCTGTAAGGCCAATTCCATTCTGTAGTAGATTGAATGAGGCATATATCCAATAGGATGAAATCGAGGAATGTACTCACAAGGCTCTATCGGACTCGTCTGAATATGTGAATAGTGGCGGAGGCGCATTACTATGTTCCTCCAGTTTGGGGAACCCTTCAAACCAGACAGCGACTACACCGGCAACGGCTCTCGGTGGGAGCACACAGACCAGCGTATTATCACTCCATCGCTGCGTCGAACTAGCGGCCACTTCCCCAAAAATGCAGTTCAAAGTGATGGAAGGATGAAAGTTGGCTCCCAGGATAGTAACCTCAATGCCACCGTGTGTCGGCCCAGAGTTGGGTACAAGACGATGGATCGTGGGTAAGGCCAGAGGCGGAGCTGGTTGAGATGGATCGAAGAACATAAAGGGCATGGGATTGGGATGAGCAGGCATAACCAGAGCGGGAGGTGTTACGGGAAGAGATACCGGAGAAGGGACAGAAAAATCACTCTCAGTAGTGGCCGAAGACATTGCTATATCAAGATTATGCTCCACCGGGGTCATCAGTCCATCAGGCGAAGATTCCGAATCGAAAGATGAGTACTGTAGCTGTGGTGGCTGATGGTCCAGTAAAGATGGAGGAGTTGGTGACCTTGTGGATGGGAGCGTCGCATGTGATGGAGAGGGTGAGGGTTCACTCGATGCGGGAATTTCTCCACCCACCCTGCTCGGCTTCGAGGCAGGATCATATGGTTTAGCACGCTTTTTCGTCCCGGTGGTATTTGATGGTGTATCCTTCTTACGCTTCGATGGGGCGCGACTCTCGATCGACGAGTCAACATGAGCTGGTCCAAACTGTGCCCATTCGTAATCACGCGTCGAAAATGTGGAAGCCAGGTCGTTGTGCTTGCTAGATGATGTCTTGTGGTCATCTGTAATCATAATAGGGCGCGATGAGCCTGTCCCAACAATACGACCGGTGTGATCCATCATTGTAAAATGGACGTTGAATCCGACCTTTTCACGATGGTGGCGGCAATAGCAAGTGATACGCAATGGAAGAACGACGGAGCCGGTGGAAAAATCGATGACCTCCGAGCAATTGAACTGGATTATGCTGCTGGTATCCTCACGTTGTCCATTCTTGGTAGGGGTGTTGTTGGGGCTTTCGCCGGAGTCAGAATCGGATCGGGCGGGGCGTACTCGGGCAGCTAATTTTTTTGCAACTCGTTTGGCCTAGATAGTGACACTGAGAATATAGTCCTGCATAAAGAAAAGTATCGCGGTACCTCACGAGCGCGACAACTAGAACAACTGAGCACCGTATTATGGGGCGGTGACGCGCAAGTGACACTGACGCTGAGATGAAGTATATCTTGCGGGTCGGGATCTGTAGCAGAATAAAGTAACAGACTTGGAACAGGACCGAGGAGCGAACCTATTTTCCCCTGCTTTCGTGTCCGCCGCTTAGTAGCCGTACCTTGTGGCAACTTTAACCACTTCCATGAGCCAACACGATCGTATTTGTACGGGTCCGACGAAGAACTTGGATCGGCCAAGTCCACCGTGACTCGGACTTGAGTTTCGACGCGAGACTTAGTTCCACTCTCCGGTATACTAGGAAACATAATGGGAAGGCTGAGACAGATAAGACTCGTGGTAAATGGTTCTGAGGGTAGGAGAACTTACTTGACACAAGACTCCCTTGGAGGATGGACAACTTTGTGGTTCATCAGCAGAAAATCCTGTCGACGAGGTACAGAAGCTGGAGGAGGGATGGGTTTTGTCACAGACACGGAGTTGCTGGGCATGGCGAGAGCAGGTGGAGCTGTATGCAAGGACTGAACTAGCAAGGGCGTTGGGCGCTCCACGATAGTGTCCAGAGGCGAGGTAGGTGATATGATAGAAAAAGGAGACTCGATACTGAGAGATGGAGAGCTGGAGAGTAGGATAAGCAAACAAAACATGAGTAAGTGAGAAGACTTACTCATCGTACGCGTGGCTTTCAATGAGGTCGTCGAGCTGCAGCATATTGTCGTCTTCACACTTGGGCTGGCCGTGAAACATAGGGTCTGTCTCCCACAGAGACTGCATATATGCAGACTTGTCGTGCTCTGTATTGTACCAGGAAGAAAGGCCTAGGTGGTGGTGGGCGACGTGTTCCAAGGAATCAGAGGTATCTGGGGTACGGGGAGAAGGGGAACGGGAGCCATTCTGTGTCGTAGAGGACGACGACGACATGGTGGCAAACGACAGAAGGCGGGCGCGGGTATGAGGCGGAATACGGTTGACCTCTGGGAATTGCCTGATTTCACTTCCACTTAACCGGGTCTTCCACTCGGAGTTTGAAAGAACGCTGGATCGGACTTGTATCGGACCCTGGACACTCGCACATTCAGGGCTGCCGTGACGCTGATATTCCAAAAAGATCCTACTGACAGTGATAAGTGGAGAGAATTAAATGTCCTGTTCAATTCAATGGCATGGCTGTCCTTATCGTGTCCTTGTTAGTGAGACAGTTTGCGGTACTCAAGTCAATGATACGGGTCGCCGTATACAGTGAGTGTAAATCAGAAAAAAGACCCGGTTAATATCATTTGGTCAGCTGCAGGCTCGTACAGGACGGCGGACAAGTTCTAACAATCCGAGTAAAACAACTTTGGGTAATGTTAAAGTTCTCCCTGAGTTTGCCATCGGTCTGTGTCATCCGAACCGCGTCGCCAAATATAACCAATGCATTCTTTTCCCCTTCAGTGCCTGCTCGGAGGCTCTGTCTCTCCATGCAATCATGTCGCTTTGCTGCAACGCCAATCAGAGCACCCTCAGTTAGCTGCTTCTGTCGATATTCCAGGACCGCGCTCAAATCTCGTCTCTTCTCGACCGCTCCTCCGTCAGACCCATCCACCACTCGTAGTTCTCTTCTGACACTCTTGCACAAGACTACCGAGCTTTTACCCCGAGTTCTACCGCAGTCGACGGCAGAAAACATACCATTTGAACAGTCTTTGCGTCTATGGAACGACGTTCTATCCGACACCTACAACAATGTTGTGTCAAGCACCAGGGATGTCCCTGTAAACATTACTGGTCGGTATCTCTCCTCTTCGCATCTGCCTTGACCGATTTCTCGTTCAGTGCTGGAGCTTGATCAGTGGTCTGGAGCAAGAGATCTTGTTACCGGTCTCTTACAAGAGCCATTTGCGTCCGATGCATCAAGAAATGACCTCATTTCGCAAAGATGGAACAATGTCCCTCCTGGCCAAACAAGCCTCGCCATTTTGTATGTCAAAATCAATCTACCCAATGATTGTGACTGAAACTTTGATACAGAACTGGAGACCCCGCGACGCCTGAATCCCATGTCTTCCTTTGCCAGTCGACCTATTTTCATCAATACCCTACGCGTATACAGATACAGGAGTTTCCATTCATCAACTCTCCTCAGTCTGAGCAACTTTTAGGCAACAAGCGACATCTGCGAGCATTTCTCCAAGCTGATATTCCCGTTATTGTCTGCAACCCCTTCACCGCCTCACCAAAAGACGTTCTAGCCAACAAATTATTTCTAACTAATCCTCACACCATCTTCGTATTCAGTTACGCGTCTTCTTCTGTTCCCGATCCCGCTTCCCTTTATCAGCGTTATCTATGCAATAACACTACAATAAATGCCGTATTTGTTGATCCTGCACGAGCTTTATCCGCCCTTGATGTCCTGAGGGCCAATCCAAAGTCTCCATCAGCCATACAGCGATACCAGGACGAATTTATCGGCTCCGGGACTTCGACCTTGACGCATACCATCAAGCGAATACTGTCTGCGACTGGGAAAACGTCTTCCGAAGACATATCAGCTGCCCTGCGGACCCAGACCTGTTTGTCCCATATACGTAGTGCCCTCGCTATCACCAACGAGCGCATACGACTGGAAAGAACCAAGACAGGTGCCCTTTTTGTTCAAGTCAGTACGCTGCGAGAGCGGATTGAGGAAGAGCGGATCAAAGCCTCCGGGGAGGTCTTCGGTGTAACTAGGTCCACCGAAGACGAGATTGCGGGAGCTGCTCAGGAGGAAATTTCCTCAGAAATGGACAGATTATCGTGGTGGAGAATGATTCCCAGGGTGGATGAGATCACAACAACCGTCTCGGCCGCAGTGGGGCGGTCAGGAAGAAGTCTTGAGAAAAAGGTAAGCATACGTAGATGTCCCAGCTACAATTCATCAACCCGAGCCGAATATCTTTCTCTAGCTCATATATCATGCTGGGCGCCTTTCCCGCACGCAGCAGGTGTTCTCCGATGCAATATTTGCGTTATTCCCCAAGAGTACTAACTCTCTCCATTCTTCGGTTTTACATAATATTCTGCTTCAAATGCGATCATCGTCATCTTACCCGCTTACGCCGGACACTTTGGTAGGACCCCTGGCCATCCGACGTGCGCAAATAGTACAGTATCCCACAGCTAGATTACACCTCGCTGGACAGCGTGTTGTACTTGGTATGGGTGGTTCTATCGTTGCCGGCGTTGGTATAGGCTGGGCTGGTTGGCTCAAGTGGCTGGTCGGCGGCAGTGAAAGTGTTATCGGGTTCCTAGGAGTAGATGGCGGGACGGCTATGGGCGCCGGGGCCCTAGTAGCTCTTTTCGGTGTACGCTGGGGCGTCGGGCATTGGGAAAAGGCGAAGCAGCGTTGGTGGGAGGATTGGCATCGAGTGGTTGATGGTCTGGAGAGGGACTTGAAAGTACGTCCTACCCAAAATAAGACCGTGAATCATCTAACCACGTTGATTAGAAAACTTTAGACGACACTATGTTGAAGAAAGTGGTTGTTGTCGCAGACAAGGGTTGTAATGGATTAAGCACCTTGATTGGAAAGAGAAACCAAGAAATCGATGAAGTTGCTGAAGAAGTAGCTAAATTGTCTAACGATCTAAAATCCATAGATTCTCAATCCAAAGATAATCTATAACTGTTCTCCCAATTATACTTAGATGTGGGATTCCATCCAATAAGTTACCCATACATTTAATAGATAGTTATGAAGGAGTGACGAGTATTTTTGGGACAATTACATTCCCTGGTCGAGCGCCAGCGCCTGTCCCTCGCGGTTGTTCATCATCGTCACTGTCATCTCCAATCCCAAAGAGCTCCTCTTGCTCATCCCAAACATCCGTCATACGTGTTCCTGTTGGTTTGCCGCCTTTAGCGGTCTGGTTATTATGGGTCGGAAGGAGCTGAGTCCCTCTCAACGGGTCGTCATCATCCTCGTCTGACATAGGTTCCATATCGAGAGGACGATACAAACGGGCGATCTGGAAAATGAAATTCGTTAGGTTGAAACTGCAATGAAACACGCCGCGGACCTCTCTTCGATGTCGGTAGTATTTTTCCATATAATACGCAGACCAAAGTCCGAGGGAAGAACCGAGTAGATTCGCCTGGATAATAAGGGCGATGAACACCGATATTTCAAGGCACAATATGGGGACGCACAACAACATCACCAAGCTGGAACTCCTTGTACTGAAACCCAAATCATTATTACGTCCGTACCGCTGAGTCCAGCGGCAAACGTACGGGTAACAGAGATTGGACGATTTCACTAAGGATCCCACCACAGAAGAAGCACACGACAGCTGTGAAAATAAGTCCCGAATGCCTCCAGAACCATATACGCCTTGCGTCTCTAGAAGATGGTTAGAGACGGCACTAGTTAACATTATTGACGAAACATGACCCACTCTTCGACATCAAAAATAAAGTAGAAAACGCCCGTTGCTATGCAAAAGCAAAGGAAATGCAAGAGCTTATCGTTCAAAGGTAACGCTCTCGAGAAGTTGGTGAATCCAAGCAAGGCAAGCAATACCATGATGATACACGTAAAGACAAAGAAATACTGACGTGTGCATCAGAAAAACAATGACAAGGAGAACGAAATATACATACAGGACGTAGTCGTATTGGCATATCATACTTGGGTATTCGAACATGATAGGATTTCATGACGGATTTCATAAGTCTTGGAGGCCATTTTGGCGACGCCATGGAGAGGGTTGAGAAGGAAGAAAACAAGGATAAACAACTGCGCTCATCCATGTCTACCTCAACGACCGCAACCTCCACCTTCACCCTGCAGAAATATTCCCGGTCCTACCCTACTTCAGCTGGCTCAGAATGGCAGCATTTCACCAATCCGACTATTCGGCTCGTCCTTGATGCGAAGAACGCGTCTGGAGGAGATCTCCAATCTGTGAGGCTCCGTATCATCTGGACAATGGACAATGGCGACCCAATGGACACCACCGCTGGAAATCAAGTTTTATTTGTACGTATCTCGCAAAGTAGCTTGCAGCCGTTGTTCACAGATAGAAATATCCTGTAGGAGGACCTTGATCTACTGTCCTTTTCTTCCCTTCCGTTTCGCCAGCATCAGAGACAGTCACAGGGCCTTCCTCTCAAAGCTGTTTATCGAGATCTAGTCGTTGGGATACGCTATCTTCATCCCCGAGAATATTCTGCTAATCCGGTAAATTTCATTCAACCAGACTTGCATCACCACTGATGCATCTACGCGACTAGACTTACCGCCGCTTTCAAATAACGTTCACCTCTGCTGCTTCCGTCTCGCAATTCATCAACGCAATTCGAACTGTCTGTCCTTGCAAAGCTAACACTGCTCCTGCCCATGGTCCTGTGGAGCCTTCTCTCCAATCATCTAGTACACTTCGACCTGCGCTTCCTCCTAGTTCTGCTGCATTATCTCAAGCTCCCTATTTTCATCAATACCCTAGTCTACCTGCATTCAACAACCCTGACTTGACCTTTACTGCTTCCCAAACTAAAATTTCCCGTCAAGAAGCTCCTCAATCGAGCCAAGATACCCAGTTACATGTTCTGTCTTCGTCTCCAGGTTTTCCCACATTGCTACCGCCTATTGTGCTTAACGGTACTAGTTCTCCGCTTCCAGCAAGCACACCATCTGCTCCAAAACCGGCTGAGTCGCAGTCGTCCCTCAACAGTGCAACCCATCCGTCCGTGGTTTCAACGCCCGCACCAATAACAGACCCTGCTCCTTCCCAGTCAAATTCGAGTTCCGCCATCAGAGATGCTATCCTTTTGTCTCTCCGCGAAACAACAGGATTGTATAATCTTCCGCGATCCGACCTGGAACGTTTAGTCAGCGACATAGTACGCGAAGATGGTTTCTCGCATCTGGTACGTTTCTCTCATTTTCGATGTGGTTCAACGCTTACTTCTGCATTACCCAGTTGTCGACCTTGTCGACAATGTGGAAGGTTAAGAGCTACTTGGGATGACTAGATACGAAAATTAAAAATTGTATATGCATACAATCATGCATTATCTACTATATAACATTGTACTCTGTGGAGCCATGACAAAAAGAGGCGGTCCGGCGTTCCCCTCGACAGGGTGAACGTGTTAGCGAGTACATAGCCTTGCACAAGCTGGCGAGTCAGTAACAAGAAATAACATCAATCCAAGTCTTCGGGGATCCAGCCATAATATTTCTTCAATTTCTTGCTAAATTCTTTCAGCATCTTTGGATGAATAAAGGAATCAGGATGCGCTGTAAGTTGGTTAGTACCAAGCATCGAAGTACAAGGAATCGTCTCACGTTTATGGAAGGTGATAGACTATATAACACTGATTAGTAATGCAAATAACAGATTCATGCCAGTAATACCACGTACCCTGTCACGGCCATCTGGAGGGTCAAACCGAACACTGGATCCCGCTGTGCTAGGGACATAAGTGAAGCCCATATCTTTCATAACCTGAAAAGAGGTGAGTGTATTGCTGCAAAAGAGGCAAAATCTATCTCACCTTGACGAATGTATCCCACTTCATGCCGGCACTGCCTTTAGTCACATCCTCGGATGTGTTCAGTATCTGATGTAGATAGTCCTTTGTCTTTCGGTGCATCGAAGCAAACCAGTTACGCCTGGTCGATCTAGACTCAGGCTCCTGCTTCGACTTGTCTTTGCCAACCCCCAGACGTCCCAGGACGCCTTTAGCAAACAAGGAAGGCTGGTCGGACCTGGACTTGACTTTGGTTTTCACGTCCAGATTTTGAGCATAGGAGTGACCAGATTGGGCCACGGTCGGCTCCACAGGTGGTATTGAAGTAGTCGACATATGCACAGAGCTCGCCACCGGGTTGGCCCTCGGTTTCGCCGGAGGGGACTTCTGCTTTGCTGCCGGAGGCGAGGCTGCGCTGGGAACCGGAGCGGATACAGGCGCAGGTGCAGCTGGCAGCTCCGGAGATGCAGCCTCGGTTGCAGCTGGTTTCTTTTTCTTCTTAGGCTTCTTCTTCTTCTTCTTGCTACTAGCGCCCTGGCCGATATCGTCTTCGTCCTCCACTTCTTCCATTGTGGTTTTTTGGCTCGGTGCTAGGGGTGCGCATTGGAAAAGACATCTGAGAGATATCCGAAATCTTACCCTTCATAGGAGCGGGAGTGGGTACATGAGTAGTTCCTTTCGGTTTGCTTGCCGTTTTGGTCGCCGCTTTGGTCGCTGATTTACCAAGCTTCGGGTTATTGGTGAACATACGACCTGAATTTCCGATTACTTTAGCCAGTAAGCAATCAGGAAAAACCTACCACGCAGAGAACCAAGAAGTTTTAAGAAGGGGTTACCCTTACGGTCCTCCTGAATGAATGGATTTTCTGACTCGGGTCCCTCAGCGAAAAGGTCTGCTTCAGCAGCGGTGTCATTCGCCTCCCGAAGCATGTCCCGGATTTCATCCTCTTCGTCAGTGTCATAGACACTTTCGTCGTCGTCGTCGTCGTCGTCATCTTCTTCGTCCGTCTCACTCCAATCCGAATCGGACTCATCAGACTCAGAAACGTCCTGAAGCGGAGGCATGGAATCGTCGCTTTGTCCACCATCCGTGATGGCTAAGACTTTCCTCCTCGTGCCAGTTAGTTTAGGCATGTCTGACTCCTCATCAGATTCCTCCGCGATGGGTAAAATGTACGAGTGCCACGACGGGGTGGTCTTTGAGAGTGCGTCGGTTAATCCCCAGATACCGTCAGGATCTTTGTTGCACACCAACATATAATTCTAATTTGGAGGTCAAGTAAAGCACGATTAGAAACCGGATATGCATACCTGTTGAATTTGCTTCCACATATTCCTTAGTGTAGTGGCATTCTGGAGTTTAGAAAGGGGATGGACAAGAGACACTAAGGTCTCCCACTTATCCGAGGCCCTGTTAGACATGATTTCAGCGTTTGCCCATTGCTGATATGCCTTGGGCAAGGTGCGATTTGTACTCTTCCAGGTAGATTCATTCGGACCAAGCAAAGGCGCTTCGAGCATATCCTGAAGCTGTACTATTTCCTGATGAAAATGTCAAGACGGCAACGGGTTTCGAGATAGGTAGCATACCGAAAGATCCCCTACGGAGTCCCACATAGACTGAGGGAATCGTTTGGCCTCTTTAGGGGCTTCTTCAACGGCGTCGTGCAGAATCTGATACAGGATGGTTTTGGGATATGGGCCTTCCGGGAAGCACAACTCGATTACGATAGAGTCGAGGAATGATCGACAAGCCTCTCTCAATCCAGCTCGATCAAACACAAGGGACGCGCCCTCCTTCTCCTTGAAGTAACGGGTGTAGTGAGCTATAAAAGAGGCTGTGTGTGTCATCTACGCGGAACACATAAAGTGGAACATACGCGAAGTAGCCGCAAGAACTGAGAACTTGTGCTGGCAAAGATTGACAAGCATGTTGACCATGTCGTACAAGACCAGATATTGCGAGCGAAATTCTTCGTCTCGGAGTTTGTAGACGACCGTGTCATCCGACACACCAGTGAGTTGTAAGTCAAATAGATTGTCCGCGACAATTTTCCAAGCAGAAGCAAGCAAATAAGCATTGTGTATTCTATGAAATGACATAGGTCTTGACGTAAAAGCTGGCAAATTACGAGCTCACCTGATAGCAATAGTCGAGGCGATAAACGCGGGATCCCGCATCGTTTCCTCTGCTTTCTTGTCTGTAAGAGTACGAGCTTTGAGCTCTGCTTCAACAACAGAATGGAACAGATCGGGATCCTTGAGATTGGTGATATCATCCAGGTAACCTATACATATGGATCAGGCAATACCACTTAACGAGGATGAGGACGTACTAGCGAACTGGGATTCCGCGATCTTGAGGCATGTCTCTAGTCGGAACGGGGTCATCACCGCTTGTTTGGATCTTTCCAAGAGGTCCTCTGGTTTTGTATCGCATGATGAGAGACGCGGTACGCACGAGCCATTTATGCAGACACACCAGCAAGCAAATCGAGTTTCTCCCTTCCAGTTAACCTCGACACGGCAATCACCTCCCCGGCCCCTCTCACGCCAGTTTTTCCATTCCGCAGAACCAGGGCTCGAGTAGTGGTAGGTCTCTCCTTGGCGAGCGCATCATCGCCGCGCCTTCCACGCTTTTCTGTTAGATGCCTCGAACCTAGAGATATCAAATCTCGTGAGGCAGAAGTTTTGGTGTTCGTCTTCGAACCGGCCGGTTTCGTTTTGGATGGCATATCCGAGTGGTGAGTGAACGACACAGAAGGAACACTGTTTAAAATTAGAGTTTATATTGCTGTTTGCTCGTGTTTTGCCAATGATCTTCGTCTGCCTTTGTGCTTTGATCACTCTGTTAACGAAGCCTTTGTGCGCTTTGTTCTCATTATTTCTATTCTATATCATTTGGACCGTGCACTGCTACTACTTAGAATGTGCCAATGTCAAGTCCTCTACAAGGTCCGTTGCCATCACCGATTGATGGCTCTTCGCTTTGAACTCGTCGATCAAACAGGACTTGCTGTACACATCAGTTCATCCAGAGCTATTGACAGATGCTCCTGGTGTATCATTCCACCTGTATGGACCGACCACAAGGACACGCTCGGGCAGGCTTCTTGAACCCACCCAGCGCCATTGTCGTTTCCTCCTTCCTTTCTTCCCCGCCTTGGGTTTCGACTTTTTCTGCCTCAGGCCTTGATGGCATCTTTGAACTTGACCGGTATGATTCGGACTCATATTTCCTTCGAGTAACATTCCTTACTTGGCTGCAGTCGAGGACAGCTCGCCTTTGATTTTTTACAACCCTGCGGGTGCTTGGATCGATTCCCCAGATGACGATTCTTTTCTGCCTGCAAGTTTGCTTCCACCTCTATGAACTTCTTCTGACGTATGTAAGTCAATAGAACTATTCTGGCGTGTCTTTGCATACCACTTCTACGGAGGGTGCAACAGCTACGATATCTTTTCACGGTGTGTATAAATGCCTCCATTCGTTTCTATCCTCTAACTTGCACGCACGAGGCACCGGTTTAACCATCTACGGTGGACATAGACCTACCTACGGGACATATACTGTATCCCTCGACGGACAAGGCCTTTCCAAAGGAAATGCTAGTGACATCCAGGCCTCGGCCAGACGACTGTTGGCTATTGCTTCTGGTCTATCTAACGGTAACCATACCGCCGTTATCACCAACACTGGCCCGGCCATCGATATCGATTATATCGATATTGAATGTGAGATAGGATCAGGGTGCGGAAGGACTCGATTTATTCTCGTTTCAAACTTATCCTCCATCTAGTCACGGGCTCATTACAACTCCCTTTGATGATGTCGACTCGCACATTTCTTATCTCCCTTCAGAGTCTGATTGGAACGTCAACGACACACCCGCTTTCATAAACGGAACTTTACAGTATGGCCATTTTGTCAACACACTTCTCCAATACTTCACGCCGTCTTTAGTTTTACTAATGTTACCGATGCTAGTGCATCGCTTTCCTTCACGGGGGATGCAGTCGCACTCTATGGTACCGTTTCGCCGGATCATGCAAACATACGGGTTTCGGTAGATGGGCAGGAGACGACAATTTCCGGGGGTTCAAACGGTTTTGTATCTTCGCTCCATACTGGGGTACGTGAAGATTTAGATTGTTAGTCAATGCAATTGTTCATGCCATGTTTACAGATTCTTTTGGTAAAGAAAGTTTAACTCTTTCTAGGTCAATTCGCTGACCTACCTCTCTCAGTACTTTTCCAATGGTCTTGGGCCAGATAATCATGCGATCACCATCTCTCCAGACAAGGAGCCATATACTGGACCGTTTATCGACGTTGATGCCATTATCGTTTACTCTTCTAATGGGACCAACAACGAAACGGGTCTTGTCAACGGAGCCCGTCATCCTGTTGCGTCCCCTTTGTTCGTGATCTCTTCTCGAGTATTAGTCCTGAATTAATGTACATCCATAGATCGAGTGACGCATCTCCATCAGATAGCAGCAGCCCCGCAACCAGTATAATTGTTGGCGCGGTTCTTGGTGGTGTAGGGGGGATGACGCTCCTTGCAGCCCTTTTACTGCTTCTCTATCGCCCCAAGCGCTTGACAAGATCCAGAGATGGTGTTATCTCTCCGAGCACACCAGACCTTCCTATGCAACGGCCAGAGATGCTTGAACCTGATGATAACGCGCCGCTTCAGCGACTAGAACCTCTTCGCGCACTTCGTTATCAATCACGGCTCAGCATTGCCCCCAGTTACTACAGCGGTGGAAGTTGTGGTTTGTTCCACTCTAAAACCCAGAGCATGGTTTCTGCAACGTCCACGACTCCAATAACTCGAACAGTGCCTACATTGAAGGTGTCTCAACCACCAAACCGTCTTGGTGCGGGAATGCCGGCCGTGCGTGATCTATGTTCGCAACGATGCTCAAACTAATGTATATCGCAGATTAATCCGCGTAACCTGATGAGATCGACGGACCAACCCCAGCCTTTTTAATTATTTTGTACCTTATTTGTTGATTCAATGAGAAGTATACAAACCTGAGATATTTGCGGTAACTTGTCTTTCCGAACTGCGTGGACCCAGCAACAGAGCCAAGTAGGAGAAAGCCAGATTGAAGCCAGACTCACCGGGAACCCCGAGATCAAGGTGGGTGGCAACTGCCATATGGCGGTCTCCGAAATTCAAATTCCGACATCTGCCAATCCGTCGCTACGAACAAGAACTGGGACCAGTCTTGTTCGTCTTTCTTCAATCCTTTCTCATTTTCGAGCTGCGCTCCTTTTACACATTCACCTTCTTTTTTCTGCAATTATCCCTCCTTCTGCTCGTTGAAGCTAGTCTTCCTTGCTCTTCAAACATTTTACCGAGGTCTCCGCAAATCTCCAAGTAGGACCCCTTGAAGCAACTCATCTCAAGAATGGGGAATCTCATCTGGCATGACTTCGCTCGTTTTGTCTCTATCTCTGCTAGCATTTGCAAGTCATTTCCGTTACTGTGCATTCGACCTTCTCTGACGTATCCTCAGATGCTGTGTGGTCCGCATTCTTTGGGATATTCTACAGGAAATTCTTCTGGGACTTTGTTGGAGGCATTATCAGGGATCCAGGAGGAATACAGTACGTGGCCGCTCTCTGCAAACTGAACGCATTCTCACCAGATCTCAAGGCCTGCGCCGGGTGCTGCAGTGTTTATCAGTCTCATCGTCAAGGCGCCGGTAATTCAAATATTCACCATGATCATCGGTACTTTCTTAGTGGTCGTGGAATATCCACTCCCGCAGTTCAAGGCTCTGGCTATCTACCGGAGCTTTGTTTTCAGGATCGTCTTGCTGCTATTCCAGGCATTCTTGACGGTCCTGTATTATCAGGTATGCTGCCACTGCCTTTATGAGGCTCGACTTATCCAGTAACTTGCCAACAGGGCACAAATGCTAGCCTATGGTCTCTCATAGCGGTGATTTGTTATACTCGTGCTCAATTACTCGGAGAGCAAATGGAAGAAGCGAAGCTGAATAGAGGAAAGGGTGGGGTAGCCTGATCGTTTGCTGCCATCCTTTCCGGTTCATTGGGTAGGAGGAGGGGTCCACTGGTTGGGCATTCTGCTGCCGTTTAGTTGAACAAGTTTTCTACTCGGCCCGTCTTTACATATATCCTTTTTTCTCTCGTTTGTACATTGTAAAATGTTGCAATGGATTTGAATCGCATAGCGTGATCAGCAACGACTGACATTACTGTGCGTCATTGAACCTTGGCACCGCATTCCATTTCTGTACTTTTCCTTACGTTCGATGCTTCCCTCTGAGATAATCGTAAAGATACCATCCAGTTTCGACAATGCGGTGAACTGTGGAGATCTTCTGTTCTTCCCCTCCACCGTCCATAAACACCCAGAGGGAGGTGTGGAGGTGTGTCACCCAAGTTCACAGTGCCGAGATTTCGTTCGACCACTATGCTAGTACGAGATTCGCTTGTGTCCTGCTCTACAGAAGAAACCTCAGCTTCCATCGCCCGACTTCCACGCCGCAGATGCGATCCCCAACGACTCGAACCAGCGCCCTGATCCGTTCAATCCGCCGTATAACCCCAATCTGTTTGTTGGTTATCTGAGAAATGAGGATCAGGAGGAGGAGTATGTTGTGTTGGTGAGCCGCTCGTGCCATGAAATTTGACAATCTGATAGCCTTTTCGCAGATGAATAAATACTCCATACTTCGGGGCCACTTCCTACTTGTCACTAAAGGTCTCCTCTTCCGCTGCCGTGCATAAAACACAACAATTCAAAATCCCTCTAGAATTCAAGTCCCAATCCTTGCCGCTCGTTCCGGACGACCTTGTACAAACGTACGCGCTTCTTACAGCAGCGTATAAAGCGCGACAGAACATGTTTGCGTTTTATAACTGTAAGGGCTTCCATTTGACTTTGATAGCTAAGAATTACCACGAGGCATAGGCGGAGATCTAAGTGGCGCCAGTCAACCTCACAAACACATCCAGCTCATCACTGTCGAGGATGATGATGGTCCCCCGATTGAAGCCTTGGCAAGAGCTGTAACACTGGAAGCGCCAGGCTAGTGTACTCTTTATCTTATCCAGATGCTATATCTAAGCATCCTTAACAGACAAGCCCTTCTCTCTAACCTCGCTGACCTATGCGAATCACATCTATCGCTTCCCTCAACGTCTTTCATCCATGCCCACCGACAAGATCGAGCAAGTATTGTCTGCGGCCTTTCTCTCGCTCCTAGATCTCGCGATTTCTACCATCAGGCACGCGCCTGACTATCCCGCTGGGAAGCCCTCCTACAATGTGATCATTACACTGGAACACTTGCACATTATACCCCGACGGGAGGAGAACTTTGTGCTTCACGAAACAGGCGATAACCTAAGCGTCAATGCCCTCGGTTACGCAGGGATGCTTTTGGTAAAGAGCGAAAGAGAACTGGAGGCGGTTAAGAGCGAAGGCGCCGGGAAGATTCTCAGGGGGGTTGGACTAGAAAGTGTTCATGATCTTCAAGTTGCAGGCACCTCACTAGAACCAGGAGACGCAGGGACACATCTCTGACACTTCTGCTGCACTATAGGTCGCTAGTAGATATACATTTTTCGCGATATGCAACGAACGACTATAGATCATTCAAGGGTCTGGATAACTTTCATGGCGAAAGAGTAAGCACGAACCGGCGCCGATGTTGTGCACCATTATCGCCCTTCGAGTGGAGAGTCAAGCCGCTGAACCAGGTAAGGCAAAGGGGCACGTTTGCGATATTACGTGTATTCCGAAGACGGGCATAGCGCGGGCTAGCCCGCTCCAAGGATCACCGAGGATCACCGCTGGCAATTATGGTTCGACACAGATTTCCCGTCAAGAACGTGCCAGGAAGGACTCTAGCGTACGCATTTCTTCGAATATGTTCAGTCAGGCCTGCAATTGCGATGTACTCATTTCTAGAGATGATAGCGAATTCCAAAGTGATCTCAAAAGGAATTCTAAATTTGGATAGCAGATTACGTCATACAAACATTAACCCGCACTGCAACTTGCCGCTGCCACCCACCGTGACCAAGTCTGTACTTAACGTGCTACTTCATGATCCTATAGACTTCTTTTGTTTACCCACATCTATTACGCCCATTCCCTGACAAGCTATGCCCCCTCTTGATGGTCCGTGCACCCTTTTCTTGACCCCAAGGATACTACTTATCACCCGTCGCTTTTAGCTGCTACCCGTACCCTCCATTTCATACGCGATGTCTCTTCCTCTGAAGCTGCTTCTCTCCATGGGTACAATCCTGCCCTTATATCACTTCCAAGTGCTGATACTGTGGCCACAGACAAAAGGCGAAAACACCCATTATTGCAGGCAGTATCTGCGGCGGTCTAATGGGTATAGCTTGGATCATCGGTTTCACCATATATTTCATAAAAAGGTCAAAGAAAAAGAAAGCGAAACGCGCTGTAGAGGCCGGCCTCGCTGCCCCCAAGGTCCACAAGAAGCCAAAGGAAGAGGAAGAACCGGTTGTAATCCCCCCTGACCCCGCAGTCCTCATCGGAATACGAAAGCCAGGCGAGCACGCTTTCCCTGAACGGGAAAAATCTTCGGAATTAGAGGGTTTAAACCCGGCTCATTCTCGTTCTGATGTTGCAGTTGTGGCCCAGGACCGGCCCCTCCTTCGTGACGAGGAACGAGAGCAGGCCAGAGGCGAGGATTGTTGACGATATGTTATTGTGAGTACTCGCTTGCTATCAGAGCGAAGGAGTCTCATAATGTTAGACGGTTTTCTTTGTGGCGGCGGTATCATATTATTGTATTCTTATAATGAAGTTACGCCTTGCTTTCTTTCTATCCCATAATTCAGTCGCAATATGCTCCAACATTGGCGGGCTATGAGGACATTAGTCGTGGAGCAAGGCGCCCATCGATGACTGGACTTACCGCAACATCTCTCGCGTATCGGAATAGAATTCCTCTCTTCACGGTTAGCTCCTTCTTGTCCGAAGCATCCCATTCTTTCTTGCGCCTTTCTTGCTCTTCCTCCTCCACTAACCAATCAATTGTCCTCTTCTCGGCGTCGATAGCAATTTGGTCTCCATCCTTGACCAACGCAATAGGTCCTCCTAGGCGGGCTTCTGGAACAGCATGGCCTATAATAAAGCCTCGACTCGCTCCTACGAAACGATATTGACGGCTTTAGATCTAGAATTGTGCAACACCTACCGGAGAATCTTCCGTCGGTAATCAAAGCAATGCTTGTACTTAGACCGGCACCCGCAAGGGCAGCGGTTGGCCCTTTGTTGTCAGCGTCAAAGAAGCAGCAGCGAAGTTACAGACGGACATCATACCTAGCATCTATCAAGCCCTTCAGCAAACGCAGGATTTAGCGAAGAATACTGGAAACACACCTCTGGCATTCCCGGCGCGCCTTTAGAAGAAACCGCATTATTTCAAGATGTATGCCTACGACATTCACTGGACCCACCTTTGGGACCTTGATACCTGAAGATTAACACCATGCCCGGCTTAATCTCGCCAGCTTCCAAGGCAGGGAAGAACCCTTCAAGGCTATAGTCGAAGCTTAGCAAAGTGTATGCTAGGTAAGTGAACAGGGAACCCACCTATCGAAGCATTTGGCCATGCCCTGTTGGATGATGTGCACAATTTCAAAGCGGGATGGGGGCCACATACCTCGAAACGTATGCCTTCCTTGCCAGTGAGTTTTGCGACGGCCGTCCCGGGTGCAAGGTTGCCTCGGAGGATCGTAAGATGACCAGTCTTCTTGATAGGATCGTCAAGTTTCTTGATGACGTCCTGGCTATCAAAAGAAAGCTCTTCAACGTCTTCCAGGTTTTGTGCGAGTGTCTTCCCGGTTACTGTAAGTTGTGTTCCATCGATGAGATCAGTATGGTTAAGTAGATATTTGAGGATCGCAGGGATGCCTCCGACCCGGTGAACATCCTCCATGTAATACTTCCCGGATGGCCTACGGAAAATCAGTATGCTACAGTGTCGGGTGAAAATCTTACTTGAGATCTGCGATGTATGGAGTCTTGTCTGAAATCGCTTGGAAGTCGTCCACTGTTAGCTACATCGAAACGAATGTCAACTTCATACAGCAGCTATCGTTGACGAGTACCTCAATATCTGCTGCTCTAGCCATTGCCAAGAAATGAAGAACCTGCCGTCATTAGACACATGTTACATCTCGTGGAAAAGAGGGACCTCACTGAATTCGTCGAGCCGCCGAGTATATTGACCATGACGATGGCATTCAAGAAGGATTGGCGGGTCAATATGTCCCTTTTTCCAAAATGAATATCAAGCGGGGCGACACCTTGAAGTGACATGCCTGGGTTTGATATCATGTTCCAACAACTTCTTCAGATACTTCGCTGCCTTGGCGCACTCCTGAACTTTCTCTACAGCAAGGTGTGTTATATTGCTTGCAACCGAAGAGAAAATATTCACCTGGATAAACGGCGGGGGTGCTAGAAGAGTATGGCAAAGACATGCCAAGGACCTCTAACGCGGAGCTCATCGTGTTGGCGCTACAGTAAGGTCAGTGAAGGGAGTGCCCACGTAGGGATACTTATAACGGCCTACGTATACATTCCACCACAAGCACCCGCGCCCGGACAGGCATGACGAACAACATCAAATCGTTCCTCGTCGTTTATTTGACCAACCGAAAAGGCCCCTAGTCCAGGTCATAGAATTACTCACCTCGCTTCAGCTGATAGACCACACGTACCATAAGACTCGAAAGCATCCGAGATATTGACGGTGCCGCCCTTCTTATATCCCATGGATGGGCAATCTACACATAACTGAACAAGACACACGGGCGACTCTGAAAAATAGAACACGAACCTACATGCCGCGTTCCCGCCTGGATCGTACCACCATAGACGATGACTGTTGGTCTGTTGTGACGCACAGCAGCCATTAGACAACCTGGCATATTCTTGTCGCACCCTGGGATGGATATATTACCATCATAGTGTTGCGCCTTCCTTCCTTCAGCTTTTCCTTATGGGAAAACAAACTGAACGCATACCATAACAACCTATTAGAAGGCCAAAAGATCATCAGTGCCAGATGCCGGATTGAAAATTAAAAGAGCCAAGTACTGCTTCGATTGAATCGGCAATAATGTCGCGACTAGGGAGACTAGTTTCCTAGTTATAAAGCATAACAGACACACGAAGTAAGTAGGACATACGAGTATCGCATTCCTAATAACACAAAGAGTCAGTAAATCGGCCGTTGGAGTTAAAATATCATACCGTCGGTGCCCATCGTAATCCCATCGCTATGATCAAAGTTAAGAACCTTAATATGAGCAAACAAAGGCGCTCTACCTCACGCCAATGGTGTTGAACACCAGTCCAACAAGACCTTCGTCTTGGCACCCCGATTTGACATGATTCGCAAGATTGAGCTATATGAGGCTCCAATTCAGTCCAGGGTGCTCATTGTAAACGAAAACAGCATACAAGATGGGAGTTGCATGGATTCCCTGCGTCACTAGTCGGAGACTGATAGTATGACGCGTGAAGAAGACGTACCTTCCCACCATACGGAGGAGATTCCGATCTAATAATATGTCAGGGCATTTGGTCCTTGAGTGTTGGAATATTTCCTATACTTGTGGCTTATTCATGTCATCCTCCGTCAATCCAATGGCGTAAACTGGCCCGCATATAACGAGCACGTTCCACACAAGCGTTGAAATTCAACTTACGCATAGCCTGTGCTCCGCCTCGCGCCTATAACATATTGACGTCAATCCTGTCTTGAGATCTTTTCATGCAGCGAGATTTTTACCTTATCCTGGACGACATTCATAGCTACAAATAAGAAATAGGGTGTTTAGCTTACTTGCGTCAGAGCACATGAGGTTCTGTTTATTTTTACTTCGCCAGTTGAGGCTTTCGGGATAGTATGGCTGGAGAATAGTCAGCTTGTCGAAACCTCATGAAGAAGGAATGAAAAGCTTGACATTTCGACGGACATAGTGCAGAGAGAAAAAGCAGGATATCCATTCGAAGATAGATTCCGTGTTTAAGTAAACCCACTAGAGTTCTCGTGATAGCCTCACGTGTGTATGTGTTCGGACCGCCCACGAACCAATCAACGTGGACCCATTTCAAGAACTTCCAACTCGCATGTTTTATATTTGTAGACTGCACACTGTCATTACGACACTAGAAATCGAAACCCTCTTTGCGGAAAGACTCAAGGCTCGTCCCAGCTTTAGCCCGGTCCGCAAGGTCTGCGCGGTCCTAAGTGAATGTCAGAAGATCAGAAGATACGACGGGTGCAGAGACGGTACTTGCCATTGACATCAAAGCCCTACGAAGCGTAAACCACAACTGATCACTGGTTTCTCCAGCGCTCTGCTCTTGCATCGATAACGCACTCAGGAAATGCTCAGCAGCTTCTTTGTGTGCACCAATGTTCAAACCTGGGGTAGTCATGAATGAACATATTATATGCTGGAAAAATGGTACTCACATGCCACTCCCACATTGTATATTGCTCGCGTATATGTAGGCCTTAGCTGCAGAGCCTCTCTATAGGCACCTAAAGCTTCTTCTGGTTTGTTCCCGTTCGACAATGACGACCCTAGCCTGTTCCACAACAGATAGTCCTGTGGTCTCAGGGAAAGCGCAGACTGGAAACAATCTTTTGCCCTATCGTAGTCGTTCGTAGAGTAGAACAGAACGCCCAGGGCAATCTGTACTTCTGCTTCCATTGCACCTTGGTTGTGCTGCGTTCGAGCGAGATCAAGGAAGACTTCCGTTATCCGGCTGTTAGCATCCCATGCAGTGTGTTGTGTGGCTCGGAATGTGTCTTGAGGGACGTGGTGGGAAGGGTATCGAGCAGTTATCCAACGAAGGAGCATGGTATGGGCGGCCCGTTCGTATGACTCGTTCGTAAAGGATATCGCGAGAGACTATAGAATGGGTGAGTGTTGTTCAAGTCTGGGAAACCACAACATTACCAGCATTCCAGCGCCAGCAGCACCAACAGCCTCAGCCCTCTTGACTCCTTCCATCAGGGCGCGCATGCCAGCCTCTTCACGCTCATCCATATTACGAGTTTCTCCTAGTAATATCCATGTCTCGTATCCACCTTCCCCGAGGTCCCCCTTCTGGACGGCAGCTTCTAGGAGAAGAGCAGCCTCCGATAAAGAGCCATTTCGTTCTAGCAGTGCTTTTGCCTCTGCCAAGGGCGAGCTGGTTGACGTCGACGTCAGATACTTGTTGTTAGGTTCTATAAAGGAATTCGTGTCATTGAACGATATCGAAGAGGATTATTCATACCAAAAATGTAATCGCTTAAAATAGGGATCCCTTCGCTATCGAACTTGATCGGTTCAGGCCCTACATTCTCTTGTCGGTCATTATTCACGCCTTGTTGCCATGTATTCTCTATAACTTTACTAAAGTCATAATCAAGGTCGCCTTCTCGCTGTGAATTCATCAGTTGATTGAATTCGGCTTCCCACTTGGGTAGATCTTCTTTTGGCGGTGGAAGATCAGAATTTTGAAGATGGTCCCATACCCTGAAGGAAATTGACATTGTCGTCGAAGTAACAAAATGCTGGTTCTGACGTACTTTCTGAATTCATTTCCAGGTTCTACTTGGGCAGGTTCCAGATGTGTTTGTTCTAAAGCCTCGTTGAGATCCGACACATCTTCAAATTCGACAATCCGAGCTTCGGTCGTCTGGGTTGGGACGAGAGAGGCGGCCTGCTCGAAAGCGGCATCAAAGTCAGCATCTCGACTCCTTGCTTTCCCTTTGCCCTGGTCCACCACGTAACTTGCATTAGGACTTTGGTACATATTCATATTCATGCCCATGCCCATCCCATACATTCCGGTCATTTGTGAAGAATACATCCCCATTGAAGGCGTGTATGACGAATTTTGTTGGACTGTTTTCGTTAGTTAAGAATGCAGAACAGAAATTAGGTCGACCTACAATCTTGTGAACCAGCAACACTCTGAGGGGCGGACGGACCCTGCGGGAGGAATTTCGACGACCCGAATTCCGTCGCCCAAGGACTCTGAGCTTTCTGGGCTTCAAAATGTCGCATGCGCGCCTGTTGCTCCGCCACCCATGCTTCGTTGAACTCTGGTGCAGCTGGACCAGCTAAAGTAGGACCAGGAACGGAAAAAGCGGGCCGTAACGCTGGTCCAGCGCCGTTCGCTTCAAAGAACTGACGAGCAAGGGCAAGGTCCTGTTCACTGGCAGCGGGAGCTGATGTTGTAGGGAGAAATTGAAGCTAGATTTGATTAAATTGGAGCCGATTACAGGACAGAAATCTGCCTACCTTGGATGTCGACGGTCCTGCCAGACGATCCTAAGATCAAGTTCCAATAAATGAATGTTTTGATAATCAAGAATCGCACCTGTTGCAGACTACGGTCACCGTCTGTATGCTTGAGGACCTGGTTGAGCGGGTTCACAGGAGCAGCACATTCAGAGCCAGAAATGAGTGACTGGAAGGACATGGTGGTAAGAGAAAGCAAAGGGAAGTGATGGCGTGACGGTGAAAGCAGTGATATGCCTAAGCAGACCGCCGCCGTGAGAGAATGGGGTAGCGGAGCTTGTGATTACCACCCCGCTCCGAGTATAGGAACCGACAAGCACCGGCCCGATGAAAGCCGACTCGGGACAACTCTGTCTTTACCCACTATGTTGCGACTCGGAGCCGTGCGCCGTGTATCTCGCCCTCTGGTCCGTGCGTATGCAACGCCAGCTTCGCCGCATGCCCTCGTTCTGCTTGAGCATCGTGCAGGCGTCCTGGACTCGGGCTCTCTATCTGCCCTCACTGCCGCGACCCACTTGGGTGGTCAAGTCACTGGTCTCATCATATCGGGTCCGGACGGGGCATCCGTAGTGGACAAGGCAAAAAAGTGTGTTCTATGCGCCAAGATTCTGTCAACTACATGCTAAACAGAGATACAGACTCAAGGGCCTTACAGGGTTGCTGCACTCGACATCTGAACTCTATTCAGCACCAGTACCAGAGACAGTCTCGCCCCTCCTTACCGAATTGCTAGGAAACACGCCATATACTCATGTCGTATCAGCCACGACGTCCTTTGCCAAGTCACTTCTCCCCCGCGTAGCTGCCCAGCTCGATGTTCCTGCAGTTTCTGATATCACATCCCTTGAACACGACGCTGCTTCAAACAGCACCACCTTTACCCGTCCCATCTACGCCGGAAACGCAATTGCCACCGTCAGAGCATCTTCGTCAATACCCATTAAGTTCTTCACCGTCAGAGGGACTTCTTTTACCGCAGCCCCGTCCGTCGACACTGCGAGCGTCGACGTCCAAGAAGTCGACCCCGTAGCTGTTTCATACTCGCCCACTGAACACGTCAAAACTTCCCTGACAAAGTCCGATCGTCCAGACCTTGGTGTCGCGAGTCGAGTCGTTTCTGGCGGACGTCCTTTGAAAAACGCTGAAACATTCGAGGCCACGCTCTATCCATTGGCTGACGTCCTGGGTGCTGCTGTCGGTGCTTCTCGCGCCGCTGTTGATGCGGGTTACGCAGACAACTCGTTGCAGGTGGGCCAGACAGGCAAGGTTGTCGCGCCAGAACTTTACATGGCGTTCGGGATCTCCGGTGCCATTCAACATCTGGCTGGAATGAAGGACTCGAAACTTATTGTCGCCGTGAACAAGGTCCATTTCACTTTCAAGTCTTTCAAATTCATACTGACTCACTGCTCTGTCACTCGTTTTTAGGACCCCGATGCGCCAATCTTCCAGGTTGCTGATGTCGGACTTGTGGCCGATTTGTACGAAGTGATACCTCAATTAGTCGAGAAGTTGAAGCAGTAAATTTACGTATCAGCCAACAAAGACTCAAAATATTCCGCTGCCCTTTGCAAATCTTCCACTGGTTCTGTTTCATCTATCCAAGCCCACTGCTTCTCTACAGCAGGTCCTAGTCTAAGATAGTCATCCCCAAACTCGCTAGCGAACTCGTACATCATTCCGGATTCATAGGACCCATGGAGAACCCGATTAGCAAGCGGTAGTCGGACATGCTGATAAGCCTCGCATGCAAGATGAAGCGTTGATGACGTAGATTTCTTCAGTAGATGAGCAAGAATGAATGCATCCTAAAGGACTGTGTCAGAATATAGCGAACCACACGAAATACAGAAGGTACCTCAATGGCTTGACCAGCACCAGCGCCTTGGTGGGGCGACATTGCGTGGGCCTTCAGGTAGCCTACAAGATCAGAAGAAAACTCTGGTATGTGTCCGACAACACGCACCGCATCCCCAACTAAAACCACCCTTCTTTTGACAAAACGAGACAGAGGACGCAGGTGATGCAACGCCCAACGCGTGGGAGTTTCAATAAGCTATCAGTCTGTTAGTTCCAAGAAGGGCGCATAGAGATACACGCTAACTTGAAGCATCTCAATGACGTCCGGCTCCCAGCCAGCATAGCAGTCGAGAAGCTCTTGTTGAGAGCATTCTGTTACCCACGTAGTGTCGGGATAGGTGGAACCCTCTTTCTCAGGTTCAGATCTGAACGTGACGACGTTAACAATGGATCCTTGTGAAATCGAATAGCTGACGACGTGCTGCAACATATTGGTGAAGAACGCATACACAGCTAATCACATGTACCTTGTTCTTGCCGCAATACTACGAAGGGAAATGAGAAAATAATCTGATGGCATGATGAGGCAATCACCATCATCGGTGTAGAGACGGTACGATGAGCTGTTCCATTGGAACACAAAGCTGACACAGGAATAAGACCTCTGTATGCAATCGTTCCTGTGAATACAGGGTCATGCCCGCCTTCTTCAGCAAACATTTGTTTGCGGACGGTGGACTTTATGCCATCACAGCCTACAAGCAAATGGCAAGTTTCCGTAGTTCCATCGACAAAGTTCAGTGTTACAGTTGCTGCCTCGGAATCCTCAGAATAGGCAGCTAGTCGTTTACCAAAGTGAGCCACTCCCGGAGGCAAGCGATTGACCAGGACGTCGAGGAAATGAGCACGGTGGAAGCGAATACATCCATCTGGAAGCATGTCAGAACAGAGTAACTTGAGGTATATGACCATCTCACATGCCATCTCGACTCGATGAAACCGAAACCCTTCCTCAGCCTGGTCAGATCTTCTGTACTCAAAGCCAACGCCTGCAAAATCGGTCTAGTATGCAATCCGTTCATGGAACATTACCCTACCAATTGACCCATTAGGAGGGGAATGTGCAATACGGGAAAAGTCTTCTGCCAATCCAATCGACTCAAAGATTTTCCATGTTCGCGACCATATCATCACTCCCTTGAGGTGTAAAGCGTCAGCAAGCGCGCTGGCCCACGTAACATAAAGACGGACAGCACCGATTTCAGCGAATCGACTGGCGCTCTCATACATGTCGACCTGAATGTTAGGGTCTCGGCAGAGAAGGACCGCAAGGCACAGTCCACTTATGCCTCCGCCACTGAGTACATGAGAGTGTCATTCGTGAAGCGATATACAGTTTGACACAAACCATATTGCCACCTTGAACTTGGGCATTTCTAATGGCGGGAGAATAACAATACATTATCTCACTATCGCTATACTTATCATTTGTCGTGTGAGAACGAATCAATGATGGCGAGTCCCTTGTAAGGTAGAAAAGTAACAGATACCAGTTCATCGGATGCGGCGATCGGCGATCGACACGCGTCGTGGTTCTGCCTTCTCCACCAACGGTCATGCCTTTCTACAATTCCGCAGCAAACATAAGGCTCAACAAGACTCTCATTGTTGTCGGTAATCTTTTTCTTACCTTTCCAAATCTGCTCACAAGTATCCTCAGCCTATCGTATCCACTGCCAATGTCTCTCAGCTCGCTGCCGACCTTCTCATAGCCTCACTTTCTCTACATTCATTGGGAGCATTCGACCCTTCTTTCTTCATTCCTGCCGTGGGTGGAAGGGACGACGGTGATGAGGGTATAAGTACGCCATTCGAATGTATGTGCAGTCACTCGTGCCATTCAAGACATCAGAGCTAAATAGTTCAAGTATACGGCAGGGATGATGTAGATCTACTTGTCCTCCAGCAAAGGTCTCCAACACTTAAAGTTAGTGTGCTCTCTCTGGTGTAAAAATCAGAACTCATCCAGATTAGTCACGAAAGCAGGAGTTCATCGACGCTTTACTCAACTTCTTCAAGGAATCCGGAGTGTCATCTATCATATTTCTCTCCGGCGTTGACCTGTCGGACAGGACTGATGCGCAGATGATGTATGTGCAGACCAGATATTTTCTTTCTAGAAGTCAAGTTAATATTCAATAGGACACCGATCTACTATATTCAACCCTCAAACACCCCTTCTTTCCCATTTCGCGATCTAATGATACCAAAATATTTCTCCCCTGTCCCACAACGGCCACAAAACGAGAACGACGAGCCAGACATTCCATTCATTCCTGGAGGTGGCTTGACGCGTCGGACCCTAGCATCTCTGCCCCGCGAATGGACGATTCCAACGTTGGCGTTGCTTCAGTTTGCTTTGGAAGGTGACAATAGAGCGGACGCGCACATGCTAGCCATCGTCACTGCAAAAGTGGCTGGGATAGAGTCTAACATCGGAGAATGGAAACAACCTAGCAGCTGGAATCAAGGGTTGTTTGGGACACCGCACGATCAGACATTGTATGGATAAAGTTCGAGAATTTTTTGTATTCGAGAGCATAAGTTGTCCCATTGCGCCTTCCAATCATTTTACGCAAGTCAAAAAAGATGTACATTATATCACACCGTCTCTAAATGGTGCGAAGAATACCATATCTCCCAATAAATTCAACGTTTTCCTGTTATTCCCATACGCTGCTGGCCCTTCCGCCCCCCTCGTTTTGATACTTGAGAAAGTGTCAAATACGCATGCGGATCTAGAGCACCCCTTTTTACGTCCCCGCCCGCTCTCTGAAAATACAATTCAGCAATGCAAAGTCTGTAGATTAAAGGTACCATACCTTCGCTTTGAATTCATGGCCGATTTTCACATCACTCTTCCGTTTGGATTTCTGGACTTTGGTAGAGATGTCGCCATCGCCCATCTCGACATCCTCATCGACGGCACTATCCTCTCGTCTTCGTTTTTTGGTGTCCTTGTTGAACTTGACCCGGCCGTTGGCCCCTCGCTTGAAACCATCTGCAGATGTAAGACTCTCGCGATAGGCTTCACCAGCGACATCCGTATTTGCATCGCCTGCTTCGTCGTCGTCCGAGTCATCAAGGATCATTTTCCCAGTGTCATCATCTGTCTTGAAGCGCGAGGCTTCTTGTCCAGGTTTTCGACGGCGACTTGATTGTATGTCTGTTGCAAAAGGTCAAAACAGTAGGGCACGAGAACGCAAAGAACACTAACTAGTGACACGAGATGCCGTCCCTTGGAGTAGATCCATAGGCTCGTCATTGTCCATCCGCAAGCGGGACCCTTCGAATTTCCGTTGGTTCCGTTTATTTGTTGGCTGTGTCGGTTCTTGTTCATCATCACTATCCTCAAGCTCGCTTTCACTGCCGTACAAGACATCTTCAAAAGCATCACCGGTTGTGGTTTTAACCGGAGCCTGGCGAGGATATTAGCAAACATAAGCGGCGTTGGGTGATGGATCGACACACTTCCTTGTCACTTTCCTCTTTATTTGCTTTCTTGCGTTTGGCGCGCTCCTTCCGCTTCTTGATATTGATTATAACCTTTGCAGCTTCCTCTTCGCCAGCACATAGGTACACTTCCTCCCAAGAGAACCTTCTTAGCATTCGTTCGAATATATGGCGGACCTTGGCCTTGAAATGGTTCTTGTGATCATGTGACCAACTGAGCAGACCAGGGACGAGAACTTTCAGATGTGGCCGGATAATTTCGACAGGAAGCGAGTGAATAGCGAGTTTTACGAAGCCGAGAATTGATTTGACAATCTCTCGGTTTGCAGAAGTGAGGAACACAAGAAGGGTGGTGAATATTTCGGTGTGCATTTGTGTCGATATAGCGGCTAAGAATATGATTAGAAGGCAAGGGTAACATACAAGCGCACATACCATTGAACTCGAACACCAAACGCGATAATGCGGTCACAGTTGCACTGATCATGTGGGGCGTTGCACCGGCAAGTCCACCAGATACCATCATCATGAACTCTTCGATATTCGCAGTGGCTGATTATCATACGTTAGACGCTTTGCATGAAACAGACTAGAGAAAACATACCATCTTCCTGTGAATCCTCGTCCATGCCATCAATCATGTTGCGTTTGACCACACCACCCTCACTCATCTTTCTACCCATAGCGATGATGAGATCGAATGCAGCGTTTCTGGCTTTATCAGAAGGTTCTTTTGTCCCAAGCACTGCTTCCGGTATCAAGGATGGAATAAGATGCATAGCAGAGGGCGAAATTAGAGGTATTAAAGAAGCTAGAAGGGCGAATCGGTCCTGCTCGTCGTCAGTTATCGTTAGGTGAATAAGAATCGATATAGCACACCTTCTTCGCAGCCGGAACAAGACCATCAGTGTACTCTCCCAATTGACGAATCACAGACTCGGTGTCTATCGAGATGTTACCACATTCAAGAAGTCTACATAATATTTTGTAGCCACGCTTTTGGACTCCGTTGGCTTTCGAACACAAAACCTCTTCCGACAAGCAAACCGCGAACAGAGCTTTGGCGTTGGTTGTAGAAAGATGAGGGAGAAGCATGACCAGGAGATCTTGAGTAATTATGATCGTGTTGTCATCACTGGAGCCATTGGTTGGCTGACGCAAGTTCGCCTTGAACATTTCAAAGACTTTAGCATAGGCCTTGCCTATATTCTGGCATCTTTGGGATTAGAAGAGGTGCGCGACTGAGGAAAATAACATACCGATTCTCCAGCTATGGAAACCCAAGAGGTAATGACGTCCCCAACAGAGTTACGACTATCTCTACCAACGCTTCCAAACACATTGAAGAAGACGGCAAGCCAACTCTCCGCTTGTTTTCGTAAAAATTCGATGTTACGGCTGGCCAATTCGGCAGTAATACGATTTGGGTTCACTGCACCTTCAGTTGACCTCGCAATAGCACGATTGGAATCCACCATAGTTCTCAGTGCTTTTAAGACAGCAGGTCTGAGTTCTAGTTGACTGTACAGGAGCTGCGAGAGAAGTTGAGAGAAGGCTTGTGTTAGGGCCTATTGAGTTTTGAGTAGGTCAGTGATAGCTCCTGCAACGGTCCGTAAGATTACCTGATCCAAGTCTGGTGTACCATGGCAGTACCCACAAAATCCTGCCCATGTCTGCGCCACAAGTACATGCCATACTTTGCTCTCAGACTGTCGTCCTTCTGTTTCAGCCTTCTGCTCCAAATCGAACATCCTCTCGCTGAGGGGAACGAAATAGTCCACGAAGTGAGAAAGCGGCGATGGATGAGGCTGCGCCAATAATGGTAGAAGATAAGCCCGTGGCTCATTACCTGCTTCTCTAGAAACATAGAATATGAGAATGTTATCTGAACTAATAACGAGAATGACCAACCTGTCTCTGGGTTCCAAGTTTAGAGGGAGGATGCTCAACAATACCTGTGGTCCCAAAACTCGTATCACAGTGGCCAATGTTGAATCAGCAGATTCTCGATATTCGAAACTTTTCTGCGTCCTGAGTTGACCAATCTGTCTAATGAGAGGTTCGCAAAGTTCTTGCACCAGGGCTGGCGTACTACCTTCCGAAGAATACAAATTTTCGATCAAGGATGAAGTGAGAGCCAATAAATCGGGAACCGCGCGATTATACGTTAAAGAATCGAGCGCCTTGGAAATTTGGGAGATGGCCTTAGCGACGACGGCCTTTTCGCCGTCTGAGGCTGCGGCTTGTATCATGGATAGGGTGAAGCATCGTGAGAGGACACCAAGTGTATGCGAGGCCTCTTTTCTTATTGTAGAATCTGTTGATTCTAAAAACACCCACACTGTCTTCCATGCCTTTCCGACTTCTGCAGAACATTCGCTTTGGTTTGTTCGTCCATAAACTAGCATTGCTTCTCCAATGAGATGGATCCAAGTGGAAGACAATACTGCATCTGAGCGTGCGGGAGGGAAAGAAAGGATTGCCTTGAGGATTTCAGGGATTGAAGTAGTCGTATGCGAATGATCATCTTCCGTGTTCAAGGAACAAAGATCTGACAATACTGAGTACGCGGCTTGAGAGAGAAATGTGTTTCCGAGCCGGGGTAAGGACAGGATTAAGGTAGATATCGGTGGCAAAGACTGGAGAGGCATTCGTGAGAGTTTGACAGAAATGAACATCCGGCTTACTTACAGATGTTGGAAGGAAAGAGAGAGTTGGGCGTAGAAAGGCCAAAAGATGTATAGCTTGTTCTGTGCCCGGATTGGATTTCCCTTGCTTGGATCGAGAGAGAGGACCTTGATTGACTTGGGCAAGGGCTGCCGTAACCCATTCTGCAACACGGTCTGCGTAAGGGTGCTGTAATAATGGTGTGGGAGGTGATGCGAGGACATCTTTTACAAGGTCGGATGCCCTTTTACGGACTTTAGGGCGAGGGTCAAGACAAAGTTGCAATATAGATGCAAAAGCTTGACGAACATCCCTTAGCTCGAGCTGAGAGCGGTCGAGGGAAGTAATCATTGCGTAATATAAGGATAATTGAGATCGAAGAGGTGGTGCATGTGTGAGAAGGGAGGGAAATAATGGTGCAGTTAAGGATAAAACAGTTGGTAGGTTGGACCGAAGAACCGGCTGTGACACAAATGGGGCAATCGTCGCCAGTAGATATAGCAGAGCTGGGAGAATATCTCCATCACCCATTTCGACATTCTGTTTTTGAATATTCCCATCCAATGTCGTCAAAAGCAGGGCGAAGTACGCTGTTGCTGTCTGTTCTGTCTTCTGCTCCTCGATGGTAGATTCCAGAGCAAGTAAGAGAGTAGCAGGTGTCTTCTGGTGGGGAAGTGATGATAGTGTATGTGGCCGTATCTTCTCAAGTGCCCGCTGCATCTTTGAAGGAAGAGCTCGCCAATGTCACAAGGCTTGCAGCTGCCCGTAGCAAAAAAAAAAGGTCACACTGTGGGACATCACACGGCCCGCGGCCCGGGATGTCGACCTAGTCGACTTCGTGTGACGGAGCTTGGACTTTTACATTTAGCATTCTAATATGCATGCATGCAAATAAATAATATCTTGATCTACTTCGTACAACGAGGGTGTTGCCCGCAAAGCATTCATGTAACTATAACCCCTTATCCTTGCTTCGGCCTTCTCGGCCGATGTTAGACTGAAGAATGCACCAATGTGGACCCACAACGATGAATAATCCACGTTATCGACCCCCTCGACGGTTTGAATTTTCATTCCGATTAGCCAGCACCTGCGATCAATTATGCGTGATGAACCAGTCACTCCTTGGGCATACACATTGATCAGGTACCGTATCATGCTGGCAGATCTAAACCTACGCACTCATCGTACTCTAGGCTCCTTTTCCGATTCGTACTCAAAATATTTTACGGGACCATCGTCATTGAGAATCCGAACTACATTCCCAGAACTGGAAAGCCATGGTAAGGCTAGAGTTGAGCCTACTACTAGCTAGCATGGGTCATTGACTGGTCTGCTTTCAAAGCATTGTTTGCGCGAACCATAGCAACTCACTTACCGATGCATTGTAAGCTTCAAACGTCTCTGGAACTGATCCGTCTTTCAATCTGTTTAGACTGCTAGTGACATCTATCCATCCAAGCGTACGAAGCCTCATTGCTACCACAGCGGCGCACCGTGTCATTGACGTCTGTTTCCAGATCCGCAATATGCTGCGACTCACGGCCAAGTCCACCCAATTTGGCCGTCGCACTTTCACCAGCTGGCTCATCGAAGCTGCCGGTACAGTTCCCATCAAAAGGCGAAAGGATTTTCCTGAAGGCGACACGGACAACACTGAAGCCATGACGAAATTGGTGGAGGTGCGTCACACTTCTCTTTCTTTCAAACATCAGAGACGACCTTTATTTTATAGGCATTAGAGGCCGGCGATGCAGTCTGCTTGTTTCCTGAGGGTATGAGTAGGTGAGATCGTTGTTTTTAAACAATGGGGTTGTTAAATCAAGAGAATAGATATCACCCGAGCATTGCCCCGCTCAAGACTGGAGGTACGAAACCCATTCAACCAGTTACACATGGGATTGATAGATTGTCTGTTTTTTTACAAGTGGCGCGCTTAGTATCAGATGTGCTAACCAAACATCGTGCCCAGCCTGATTTTGAGGTCTATGTTTTGAACTGCTCTATCACGTATATGTTCGTCTACAAACTCCACGATCTAGACTATCCTTTCTAATTTACCTACAGGCACCGCCAACATTTCCGTTCCGATGTGCTGGTAACGTTCCATTCTCCCATGAAGTTCACTCCCAAGGTTAGTTCGGCGTTTCAACCTCACTCACAGAGCTGGTCTGACATCCAAGCAGGAAAATCCAGAGCTTTTAGAGCCCGTTGACTACACTCACATTCGTTCTGTGACCTCCGGTATACATCGCCAAATCAGTTCTGGAACTTTTGACTCTCCTTCTTGGAACCTTATCAGGACAAGCAAACTTGCCGCCCGTATTTACGCCCCCCTTGGTACTCAAATGAGCCTCGGTGATCATGTCCGCGTTGCAAGGACTTTTCTGGAAGCGTTCAAGTCTGCAGATTCCGGAACGACCGACGCCGCTACAAATCAGGAACAAGACAATAAAGAGCTTTTGCAGCTTCTCAATGACTTGAAGGTGAGAGGACCTTCTACTCTGATCCAGTGTTGTGACGGTCAACCTTCTGTCTTTTAGTCGTATCAGGACAGATTGTCCCACTGGGGCATCAAGGATGATCGTATCAAACAACCGCTTCCCCGACATACCATCTTGTATCGTATGACAATACGATTTTCCTGGGCCTTGTTACTTCTTTCATTATCATTTCCCGGTTTGCTCCTGTGGACTCCAGTCTTCTTAACCACATTTTACGCCGTCCACGAGTTCAAAAAAACTGGCCCCATTTTTGATACTTGGGACGAGATTGCGCAGTACAAGCTAGTATACGGATTAATGTCCGGGCTTGTAGTTTGGTTTTCCGTCGTCCTGATGACGCTTCCTATAGCGATTTTTACATTCTTCGCCGTCCCGGGCTTGATGTGGATGTCGTTGCGATGGATGGAAGACTCAATATCATCATTTCGTGCTTTCGCCGCTCTGTTTCGTTTGCTTTGGGTAGGGAAATCTACCTGGTTGGCGATGAAGGAGGTCAGGACGCAATTGCTTGGAAGGGTCACGGGGCTAGCAATTTCTCTTGAAATGCCACCAGACCCCGAAGCGTATTTTTCCAAAGCAGGCGGAAAGGAAAAGGGGAGCGTTGGAAGCTCATGGGATAGCAAGAGGCGGTATTTTTCTATCAGAAGAAGAAGAAAGAGGGACTGGAATGAGACTTTACGACTTTATGATAAGGTGGATTATCCGGACGAGGGGATATAGGTAACTCTATGGAATTTAATAGAGTTAGCTCAGATGCACAGTTTTCCTTAGCGACGACATTTTGTATTTATTATTGTCATTTTGCAGAGTCATATCCACTGTATGGATATACACCGGCAACCTGAATATCACCGGCTGCACGTGCACAGAAAATAATTGTGCCATCAAAAATTTGCTTCTCTTCACTTGAGCCCGCATTGTCGAGGCGCACCCGATAGCCCGACCCACCAAATCGTCGGATCCTTAGACTTGTACGACCACGCTTCTAATACCCTCATCATATTGTATTCTGTCAACGATCTCTCTGTAATTTTCACGACGCATACTCGCTCTACCACGGCAATCACTCCATGTCTCCTGTAGCAATGCCAACACCTCTAGAGAATCCATTCACTCCTCTTATAGACAACCTTCGCACTGCACCTACTGCACCAGGTTTGTCGTGCTAGCAGCTCTGCTCCCTGATTCTTCCTCAATATTGTCTAGATGCCAAAGGTGCTGCTGATAGAATAGCTCGAGAGGTAGCAAAGCATGGTTTACAGTCTTTAGAGTCAGTTTTATTAACATCCCCGTCGTATTTATCCTTATCTTTCCTGATCTTTATCATCAGAGACCACCACGTCCTTCAAACTCTAAACGGTTTTGCGACCAACAAAAAGTCGGGTTATGAGCGAGAATCTGCAGCAATCGCTTTCCAATCTTTAGCTACTGTTCTAGGTGCAGGAGTTACACCTCTCCTTATCCCGTCTCTTCCGATTATATTCGATCTTTACATGGACAAGGGCGATGTTGTTCGATCCGCTGCCGCCTCCGCTGTGAAGACACTCTTAAAGCTATTTCCACCAGAAGCTGTACGACAGGTGTACAGCGTATTGACCGTCATATTAGAAAATGGTAAATGGAGGACAAAGGTGGGGGTTCTAGATGCGCTGCGATCTTTTGTTTCGTCGGCGCGGGATGCTGTTGCTGCTGAATTAGGAACAGTATTACCCAAGGTCGAAAATGCTATGCATGATACCAAGCAGGAGGTATGTTGTTTGTGAGGGCTATTCTCCGCTGATAATAATGATTCTATAGGTTTCTACCGCCGCAATTAAATGTGCCACTGCATTGTGCACAACTCTGGCCAATCCCGATCTTGCTCCCCACATCCCCGTCCTCGTAAAGTGTATGTCAACGCCCGATTCAGTTCCAGCATGCATAAAAGCCCTGTCGTCAACCACGTTCGTTGCCGAAGTAACGGCGCCAGCTTTGGCTGTTTTGGTTCCTCTCTTGATTCGGGCCTTGAATGACCGAAGCATGGAGGTTCAGAGACGTACCGTTGTTGTTATTGAAAATTTGGTGAAACTCGTTCGAGACCCACAAGTTGCCGCACTGTATCTTAGTCCCCTCGTGGAAGGAACTCAGAAGATCGCAAAAGGAGCAGCGTTTCCCGAGGTGCGTTTGTTCAGCAGAGCCTGTTCATACTGGAATTTACCAATGTCAGGTTCGTGCCTTCGGCGAAGCTGCACTGCAGACGTTGCTTAAGTCCGGAGCTTCCACTGAAGGACCTCCGTCGCATCATCGGGATATTGAAGGAGAGACGGCTTCGGCTCTCACAACCTTACTTAGCCTTCTACCCGAAGAACTTCGAAGCCCATCTTCTCCCCCCAACGGACCTTTTGCCCCTAATTTGACGCTTTTGAGCCGCTCTCTCGACTTCGTTGCGTCGTTGGTGGCCGACCTGGTATACGAACGCCGATTCAAGGATAGGGATTCCTGGAACCGATGCATCGACATGTACATGACTCCGTGGTTGAATATAGAGAAGGCCACCGCTTTCGCCGAAGCCGTGTCGGAGCACTTCTACGCCATAGAAAAGGTTAGTCCATGAAGCAGCCGACTACTGTTGACTCACTGACCATACACCAGTCCAAATATGCTGTTGTTCATACCGGAGATGAGGAAGGCGAAGTCCTGTGTGACACCCTTTTCTCTCTTGCGTATGGTGCTTTGCTGCTACTTTCTCACACCACCCTCCGTCTTGTCAGGGGAAGACGTTATGGTATTCTCGGGACAAACGGATCTGGAAAATCAACACTCATGAGGCAACTTCGGGACGGTAAAGTCGAGAACTTCCCTCCACAGGACCAGCTCCGCTGTGTCATGGTGGAACATTCTTTACAAGGGGAGGATGGTTCATTATCTGTGCTCGATTTCATTGCAGCAGGTTCGACCTTCTTCCCTGCCATCTGGTCGCTTCTGACATCCTGTTACTGCGTTTGAAGACAAAGCATTGGCAGATGTTCCTCGTTCTAGAATACGGGATCAACTTTTAGAGGTTGGGTTTGACGACGCCCGACAATCTGACACCGTGGGCGGACTTTCAGGAGGATGGAAAATGAAACTCGAACTTGCAAGGGCGATGTTATATAATGCAGACTTATTGCTGTTGGATGAGGTGACTGCGTCTGCTCTCGAACTTTCTCAGATTATCCTGACGTCATCTTCTTCAGCCCACTAATCACGTTAGTGTCTGTCGTTTTGTGTGTCCCCTTGATTTATTCTCTTAATCACAGTTGGATCGTGCTTCTGTTTTATGGCTGGAGAAATACCTTATAGCGCACGACAAGGTCACTTGTCTAATTGTCAGTCACGACTCTGGGTGTGTACTATCATTTCTAGACTATCAACCTCTTTTGAAAAATGTGCTTAGTTTTCTAGATGACGTGACAACAGATATCATACACTACGAAAGCAAGAAGGTATTTCTGCAATTGGGGGTATTCATGATGTGTACTTACTATATTTTTAGCTCGTTTATTACCCCGGAAACCTCTCTACTTTTGTCGAGCAACATCCCGAAGCTAAGTCTTATTACACCCTAGCAGCCACCTCTGTCAAGTTCTCTTTTCCCGCCCCTGGTTCTTTAATGGGTGTTCGGAGCAATACTCGGGCTATATTGAAAATGGTCAACTGCACATTTACCTATCCTGGACGTAGCACTCCCAGTCTCTACAACGTTAGCTGTGCACTCTCCTTATCGAGGTTATTCTTTTTCCTGCTGCCATTTACGCTATCTTATTGTCGTCTAGTCGTGTTGGTATCGTGGGTCCCAACGGTGCTGGGAAGTCAACGTTAATCAAACTCTTAACGGTCTGGCCTGTTCACTCGAATCTAAATTTCATGGAGTCTGATCGCTGTTCCAGGGTGAGACTGTACCTCAAGAGGGAACTGTGTACAAACACCCGGCTCTTCGGGTTGGTTATGTATCACAGCATGCAACCCACCACATAGGTGATCGTGACCGTGGCTGTCGTCTTGGACTTTCTGACCCCAATGCAGAACGTCACCTGGAAAAAACTCCGATCGGTTACATTCAATGGCGTTTCCAAGATGGGCATGACCGTATGGACCGGTTCTTTACCTTTCTTTCGTGGGCCTGATGTGTTTCAGGTGAACTATTGGAGAAAAGCACTCGTGTCCTGACTGATGCAGAGAAACGAATCCTTGATACAGAGTGGGTAGGAAAAGATGGGTCTAAACGCAAACTAGAGGTCTGTCGTTCGTCTTTTGTATTCAAGTAGCGTGATTCTCATATCTTCATCGTCAGCTTATCATGGGTCGACAAAAACTGAAGAAGTCTTTCCAGTATGAAATCAAGTGGCGTGGCTTGGATCACAGATATAATACCTGGGTTCCGCGTGACGACTTGATCAACAAAGGCTTTACTAAACTTGTTCAACAATTTGACGACCTAGAGTCTTCCCGAGAGGGTGCTGGTACTCGTGATACCGCCGCGCATCTGGTACGAAAGCACTTGGAAGACATTGGTTTGGATGGGGACATTGCCCAATACAATGAGATCTCTGGTCTATCTGGAGGTAAGGTGTTCGATCTTTACCAACAATATACTGCGAGTTGCTTACCGATGATCAGGGCAAAAGATTAAATTAGTGATCGCAGCATGCCTCTGGAATAACCCACAGGTCTGTGGAAATTCTTGCTTTCGGTACAATCTCTTAATGCGCTGCACATCAGATATGTATTTTGGACGAGCCGAGTAATTTCTTGGATCGTGAAGCGCTAGGTGGGCTGGCCGTAGCGATTAGGGATTGGGCGGGTGCTGTAGTAAGTGCGGCGTTTCTGTTGCTATATCATAAGCTGAGCTATTACAGGTTATCATTTCTCATAACCACGAGTTTGTCTCCGCCCTGTGTCAGTTCATTTCGTGCTGTAGGTATCATTGAAACACGCTGATTCGCTTCTGACAGGCCCTGAAATCTGGAACGTCGATGCCGGTCGTATGACTCAACAGGGAAAAGCTGCTATTGTTGAGGATGCTTTCCTTGATAAGAAAGGAAGTGGAACTAGCACGCCGGTCAGGTCCAGGCATCAAACTCCGGCTGCTTCTGTTGCTGGAACCCCCGCCGGGAGCGGCGCTGAGGATGCGGGTAGCGGAAAAGCGACGCCAGTCAAGAGGAAGAAGAAATTGACACGTAATCAGGCTAAAGCTCAAGAAGAGCGAAGGAGACTTCGAAAACTGCATTGGTTGACGCACGGTGGACCGAAGCCGGAGGACACTGATAGCGACGCATAAATATTGCTGGTTCCTATTATAGATATTTCGATTCACTTAGTACCCTTATAGATGATCATCTTACATGACTGTGAACGTGAATGCGAACGTGAGTGAGCCTTGTGGCCCATCGATGTCTAGTAGTACGAATCCTCGGACCTCAAAGTTACTGTGGCATAGATAGCCGTGCGCCAGCTGACAAATCAGGGTGCAACGTGCCAGACCGTGTGTACTTAGAAGCGATTTAAGTTCCCCGCCCCCCAACTTGTGGTTGGTGGGTATTTAAACTCGTTAAACAATGGCCACCATGTATGGAGTTAAGCCTCATCATGGCCCTTTTTCGAGAACAAATTTGGAACAATCAGAGTGTGCATCTTTCAGATTCGTAGCAGATGAATATCAGATCTTCATCTGTCTTTTCCATTAGAAATGGAAGTTGCCGTCACGGACTCAAAGTGGTTGGAATACCAGGTAGTAATAGACAAGCGGGTGTGTGTAGTGCGCCAGCACTCGATCATTCAATAATATCTTAAAGTACATATATACGGTAAAGTAAGGTGGTCCTATCGAAGGAAGCCCACAACGATGACATCCTCTCGGTCGAATATTAATGAATAGGTAATTATTAAAAACCGGATTCATAGATTAGGACTGCGGCTAGAAGATAAACTAAGGTGCCAAAGGAGCGGCTGAACAATATTATAGGCCCAGGAAGAAAAAATAAGATGTCTTGAGAGAAAGCTGAGGATAATTACGACTACTCAATATCCACGCGGCCACATTTGCCTCTGATCAGCGACCACGGCGTCTTGGCTTCGAGCGCGGCGATGAGAGGACGAGTGTGAAGGGGAGCCATGAGCGTCCGGTGGAGGAGAACGAGACATGTATGATGAGCCCGACATGGGCGTGGAGCCCTCGTAGCCACTAGTGGACAAATGTGCCATGTCATCGACGAGGGGATCGCCCTGAGACGCCATAGCAAAAGACTGGTGGGTACTTGATGACTGTCTAGTTTGCCTCATCGACTGTCTTTTATTTTGGAACCTGTAGAATTTTTGAGGACTGGTAAGTCAAAGAACGATGATCGTAGCAAAAATAACATGAGTACCAAATCTGGACGCTTCTTGCAGACATATCCAATAATTTAGCCAACGCAAGGCGCTCTTCTGTTGACGGGAAAGCAGTGCGGGCATAGGTCTCGTTGAGAATTTTGAGTTGTGCGGCGTCAGCACGTTTTCGTTTTTTCTTGATGGTTGGCGAGTCATCAGCGGAGGTTGGGGATACCGGTGGCGGAGTGTATGAGGGTGGTGGAACATGAGATAGATTTCGCCCATAGGGAGAGGACGAGCGCATGTCAGGCATGACTGTATGAGAATGAGAATGAGAATGAGAACTCATCGGGACGTTTGCTGAATCGGTCATGGACATGCCGTATGCGTAAGAACTAGATGCGTTCGACGGATAGCCGTTGTAGGTAACTGGATAAGATGCTGTCGGTGACCGAATATGACTGCCACCGTGCATGGTCGAAGACGCTGAGGGGTAGCCGGCATGTGGAGAAGTATTAAGGGGTGGTAATTTCCTGGAATCCACGGCTGTATCTGGTATCATGGGAGAAGTCCGAGATGAATACACCGGATACGTATGTTGAGCGCCGTATCGATTATCTTGGGTTTCATAATAGTCAAATGAAGATGCTGAGAGCTCATATTTAGTACAAGGCTGAAAAAGAAATCAGAGACTCACCTGCACTATTTGGTTGCCATTGGCTGCTCGGGTATTGAGAACTATAATCGTATCTTCCTGGAGAAGAACGTTGTTGAGGATACTGGTTAGGATACGCCACGGGAACTAATCAAAATCAGACAATAAATTTCTGTTGAAGATTTGAACACTCATAGACACAGACCTGGAAAACGTGAGGTTGGAAATGCAGAAGAAAGAGGAGGTAGCACAGTTCGCCCACCCTGACCCGTCTGGAAAAAGCCGCCGCCTTGAGAGTCTCCCACAGGGGGACTCCTTGACCTGCCATAATAGCGATCCTCTTTGGGATTCGACATAAGTAGATAATATGAAGGATAGTTTAGTAGAAGAAGAGAAAGTCGGCGATATTACTGTGGCAAAAAGCGAGGATGACCCCGAGTTATATACGAAAAAACACGCGTGTCTACGCAGGCCGCTGTGAGCGACCAGAGGCGATGCAAGAATGTAAATAAATCAGGAACCAGACAACGAGGGAGACATGTACAAGAAAGGCCAATTACACGAGGCGGGGCGTAGCTGGGCAAGGGGAAAGGCACGCGTTGGAGAGTGCAGATCCAGGACCAGTGTGTGTAAAGAAACAAGTGGTTTCAACGACGTTGAGGGCGAGAGGTATGGAACAGAGTACCCTCACAGCTTATTGTAGAAGGCGCAGTGGACGATCAAGGTTCGCAGGGATAATGGAACGGAGCTCTAAAAAATAATAAGCCGTAGACAAGCTGTGGGCAGGTATACCTAGTAACACCGAAAGAACACGCCCCGGCAGCACGAATTGTAGGTTACATATATGTCAGAACAGGGAAATGAAATCAGCGTGGGTGTCGGCTGAACTGAGAGGGATTTTATCTCAAAAATCATTGCCAAAACTGCTATATCAAGTTCCCATCGCAGATTTGCGCCTGAAGGACTGTTCGTAAGAAGTGGATTGCCGTACGTACTATTATTCTCTCTGTGGCATGCCGTGATGGCAGACCGGAAAAAGGGCTTGGACCGTCCGCAAGCCGTGTCTTCGCCCCGATGATGAGAATACGACCAAGATCAAATGATCGGAGCTAGTTCGCGTTACATACAAATGAAAGAGATCGAGTTCAAGGGCAGGGAAGTGAGAATACAGGCAGCGCTGCAGAATGAAGTGGGGGGCATGCCGTAGCCAAGATATTGGCGAGCCAAAAGAAGAGATACCAGGCAACGGAAACTAAGCGAGGCGTGATGTGCAAGCGCACGCGAAGATCGGTAGCGAAACGGTGACGAACCCAGTTGCCCTCTTGAAAATGTGTTTTTTGAAACGAACATGAGGGGGTGACTATCGAGGATATAGTAGGTAATCAGAAAAGCCACGTGGAAGGGAGAGCACCATATCGGGATTGTTTTGGCGTCTCTCCGACTGTCGTCAAAGGACTCTTTCTGCTACGGCCTTGCCAATCCCAATGGCTTCTCGACGTCCCCTACCGACGCCGCCAACACCGGCATTGGGATTCAAGTACAACCAGTATACCCTCTCCAGGCCAACAGACATGTATCCCCCAGGAAACCCCTATTATTCGCCCTACTATAGTCCTGATGCTTACGGTGAACCTACTACCACTTTACCAGGGGGGACCCTGCTTCACAAGGGCTTCTATGATCTCTTATCTATGATACCTACCCCGTCGTCACCGTCCCGATTATTGCAACAGTGGACTGCTCAGGCCCCCGAGCCAGTGGTTGCGGGGCCGCGATACGAGCACATAGGTTCTGGTCCTATGCCGGCAAACAGCCCCCCTCAAAGTCCCCCAGTGTCACCCAGGAAGGGCCGCAGAATTAGCAAGGACATGGTGTCGCGTCCAACGGGCTTTGTGTATGTCACGCTCGACCGATATTGCCGTATCAACACTCATCTCTATTGTTACAGCCACCTCGTACACGCCTCAAATGCTGATCAGGCCGAGGCTCTACTAACGCGGTGGGGGCCTGACGGACTAGGCAAGCTGGGAGGTCAGGCTTCCGTGCTCTCTACGCACCAAAACGCAATCAAATTCTAATGCAACGTATCCTAGATCCCCGCTGGGCAAACCCCATTAAGAACCGAATCCGTCATAACAACGATGCGCGGCCCGTCAATGAGGTAGGCAGCCCTGTGCAACCATCTCAGAGCACTAGCAAAATAATCGACGCCGGTGCCCTTGGTCCTCTTCGCGTCGTCAACGGCATGAGCACAACGACTTCTTCAACCCTGACCACTGCGGCACGAGAGAATGTTTCTGTGTCTCCGGCTGAAGGCCTTCCTGGCCGTCCTGGGAACTCCACAATACGCTGGGGAGGCGGTCTTGTTACACATCCCGAGGAACAGCATGAACATGAGCTGCTTCCAAGGAAAGACCTTCCCGAGGCGCCCTCAGTGCCTAAACCTATCGCGCCGTCTTTGGCCACTTTGGAAAAGGCCGTCTCTGCTCGCATCTATTTTGAAAATCTCTACTTTCCGTTGTTTCGTCATACACCTTCTCGAGAACAGAGACGATTGGCTATGGAGAGAGATATGATGGATATGCAACTCAGCAGTGCTCAGAAGGAAAATTTGCGTGCCCGCTGGCGTCAGAATGAGACTGATTACTTGCGAGAGAAGAGACAAAAAGTTGATGTTACAGCGTTCACAATACTGAAGACTATTGGACACGGTTATTTCGTTTTTGTTCCACTGTCGCCTGTGTTTACCAGTTTTATTTTTGTCAACAGGCGCTTTTGGAGTGGTCTCTCTTGTCAAAGAACGGTCCACAGGCCAACTATATGCCATGAAACAGGTTTCAACATGTCCCGTACTTTCCTTTGAGCCGCTGGCTGATTCTTCTGTAGCTGCGGAAGACAGATATGTTACGCAAAGGGCAGGAGGGTCATGTCCGCGCTGAGCGTGACATACTCAAGTCTGCTTCCCTGGTTGCTTCTCCCGGAGGTGCGGAGTGGATCGTCAGACTCCACTATAGCTTCCAAGATCGCGATAATCTGTACCTTGTATGTTATTTGTTCGACCAAGTTGGTATAGCTGACTCAGGTGACTGTTCACTGAACTTCTTTCATTTCAATATTTTGCGCGTCAATCTGCCGGTTTCATCCTTGTTATTACCACTCTAGGTTTTGGAGTATATGGGAGGTGGTGATCTTCTTAACTTGTTGATTGAACGTGACATATTCGAGGAGGAATTCACTCGGTTTTACGTTGCCGAGGAAAGTTCTTCAGCTCCCGCCTGATCCTATTATCAGCTAACAATGTATCCTACTACTTACCAGATGATTCTAGCCATCGAATCGTGCCATAAACACGGATTCATTCATCGTGATATCAAGCCAGACGTATGTCCTTTCCCTAGTCTTGCCACTCATTCAATGCTTCTTCCCTGCCAGAATTTTTTGTTCGATCCCGAAGGTCATATCAAATTGAGTGATTTTGGTTTAGCGTCAGTTGGATATCGTCAAATAGTGTCCGTCTATTGATACCCCCAAAAATTTAGGACCGATCTCCATTGGGCCCACGACACTTCTTGTACATCTAGTCTACTTTGGTATGTTCTAACTGATCCTTATCTCCTTTTCAGATTATGAACAGCAACGTTTACATTTACTACATAAACACGGGATTGATTTAGAGGATACTAATGGAATTGCTGATGGGAGAAAGACGAAGCGCATGAATCGCAAGGATTTAGAACTACTGATGGGAGGTGAAGGCGAAGGAGGACTTTTCACGTGGAGAGAGAAAAACCGGAGAAAGGTATCTTGCAAAACTATGTCCCTTTGCATAACTAAGTTCTCCCTCCTTAGCTGGCGTATTCTGTGTACGTGCATTCCATTATGCCTCGCTCAACTTTCTGGAATAATAACAATTTAGCTGTGGTACGAACTCGTATAGTAAGATCACTTTTAGCTATGATATACTCGGGATTTAACCGGCTTTCTACGCTTCAGTGTCTCCTGAGGTAATTCGCGGGCACGGTTATTCATACTCCTGTGACTGGTGGAGCCTTGGCGTTATCATGTACGAATGTCTTTATGGGTGCGTGAGCGGCTCCATATGGTTGGACCGATAATCTTAGATGACACGTCCCAGTCGACCCCCGTTCGTTAGCAACTCCGTATGTTCGAGCTCGTTCAAAGACGACACACTCTCACACGTATTTCCTAGCGTCATATTACCAGGCAGAAGATTTTAAACTGGAAACAGACGCTACGCTTCCCGTCACGACCCCGTGTGTCTCGTGAGGGAGTGGACTTGATGACGCAACTGCTTTGTGAACCCGAAGACCGTCTCGGGTCGCAAGCATCGGCGTCGGTTTCGAGACCCAACTCGCTCATTGTCCAGGCCAGGCGAAGTGGCTTCATGTCAGTAAGTGGAAATGTTGACGGAGCGGATCACATCAAAGTAATTTCCGACCTTCGTCATCACGAAACAATCCTTATGGCCCTTGTAGGCCCATCCTTGGTTCCGGGGAATAGATTGGGCGAATATGCATCGCTATCAAGCACCATATCTTCCCGAGCTTCGGTATCCTGAGGACACTCGCCACTTCGAGGATGATATTCCTGCCGAGGTATAGCACACAATCGTACATCATTGCAATCATACTAATAGTGATTGTTTCAGCCACTCGAACCTGCTAATGGTGCACCTGCTGATGCTACCCGGGACCCTTTGCTTCGACATGAAGTTCACGGTGCCGAAATCTTGGACGTACGGAAGGCTCTTGCCTTTGCCGGATTTACTCACAAGAGTCCCCGGGCTATCAGCTACGTCCGAGCAGATAAGGCCTTCTACCCACAACCAGATACATACGGTCAAGAGCCTTCCAGAGGACGGTCGGCTTTGCCTCAGAAAACGGTAGGGCGGGGTCGCGCCATTTCCATGTAATCTCCCTCTGCCGGTACTACTAGCCGCCTTTCTCATTCATCACCAACGATTATACCCTCGTCGGGATCAACTAATCTATCATAATATGTATAGACGTGATTATCTTTTTCCTGATCCTGTAATCTTTATGACCACGAAATGAACGAATTTATGAGTGCGATGGTTTAAATGACAATGACATGAATGATACAGGTAGTCTAACAGTACTTGCCTATAATACAGCGGACGAGGACGTTTGAATTCGGCAATAAATAAATGGAACGAGCGGCGTCGCCAACATGCAAACCTCGAATAAATAGATGCAATAAATGATGGTCACTGGTGGTGAGTGAAACTAGTATTGTGAGTCAAATAATAAATAGTATAATGCGGAAGGAGAGGATGCACAAAATGATTGTCGTGGAGCGCAATCTAGCTCCAAAGCCCAAAAGAAATAAGTGTGCAAATACACTGAACATCATTTTATTTCAGGTGACGACGAGTTCGTTTCTCTGGTCGCAACTGATCATCGGTTTCATCGAAATCATCAGATGAGACGCTGCGACTTCTCCGAGAACTTGTGGTACTTGACGCAGATGCACTGCTGTCCCGGCGATGCAGCCAGTGTGATTGAGGCGGAGCAACAGATGGCGTGCTGGAGGACTGTGATGTGTGCGATGACGAGGACTGAGGGAGTGATATTATCTCGCTACTTTCATCACTAGAGAGCTCCTGCTGTCTCGAGGGTGTCTGGGTGTGGACGCGAGCATGTCTGCGCATATTGCTGAGGACACTGAAGCTCCTTCCGCAGCTTTCAACGGGGCAGACAAATGCTTGCAAAAGCAAAGTCAGTGGATGCGAGAGTGTATTGGGAAAAAGTGGTACATACGTTTTTCTCCCGTATGACTATTGATGTGGATCTGTAAGAACGCAAGTTCAATACATACCCAGGAGTCGAAGACATTAAAACATACTTTGAGACTACTGGGGCGGTTAAAGCCCTTACCACAGTAGGTACATTCGTACTTGGAAGCAGACGCACCCATCAGTTCATCATCTCTGTCAGGTGGGCGCCCGAAGGAGGGTCCTACGTCGCGGTATCGAGCTGTTGGCGTAGGATCATCGTCATCGGCCCTGCTTCTATCCACTGTGGTCGATATTGCCCACGGACGTGGAGGATGAGAATTGCCAGGTACGCGAGAAGAGAGATCCGATGGCGGATAGCTAGCCGATGGACGTTGATCTAAAGAATAACGAGTGGCCGGAATCTCGTGAGAAGGATGACAATTAGCTAGAAGTCTATCTTCCGTCGGTTGTCGACTAAAATGATCCCGTTGAGCGTCGGAAAAGCGCATCCCGGAACCATGTGGATAATCCATCTGTGGGATGGTATTGCGATGAACGGGGAACCTGTTCGGAGCGGCAGTTGACGTCGAGGAACTCATGTAAGATGATGAACGGGCACCAGGAGATGGCCGATTGCCGTAGATACTGTCGGAGGATCTAGTTTTTGGAAATACAGGCGTTGTGTACGAGGATGTTGAGCTCGATTCCTGATAATTATAAAAAGTCGTTGGCGGGTCATGATAAGGTCGTGATGTAGGAGCGTATTGCGCAGACTGTAAAGGACCTTCAGGTATGAGGGGGACATTTATGATAATGTGACATACCACGGAGTTGTGCCCAGTATTGTATGGAACTCCCGGCCCAGGATAGCCCGAAGTCTGAGGGGGGACTTCTTGATCATCATCACTCACACTAAGACGTGCCAAGGTCAAAGGGGGTGAGTCGTGAGGAGCTCTCGCGGACCGAGACAGCTCGTCTGTTTCTACGATTACAAAGGGACCTTCAGAGGAGCTAGAGGCTCACCTCTAAAGAGATCGCGGATTGGCGGGAGAGTGGGACGATCCCTTGAACGCCTCTCCTTGCCAGATGAATACGACATGGATATGGAAACGGGAGGGAAGGAAGAGGGAAGGCGGTAGTGAAATTCAATAAAAGGAACAATTTATTACAGGTACTGTCACACTGTAGTGCCTGATTCCCCAGTCGGTGCAGTCAAGATATTTTGACCTCGGTATCCAAGCCCGCCTCGCAGTAGCCAAGTGGGGTGATTGGAGTTACCGCACAGCCGACCAAACGTGAACTTTCAGACTACAACTTGTACCGCATTCTTGTTCATCGTTGATATGCACAGTCTTTATGCGTAGAACGCGGCAAGCGAGGGGAAGAGGGAATTAACCTGTTAGCTCAGTCCACTGCTAACACTTTGGGTTCTTGAACCTGAAGATCTCGACAAGGCTGCAACGACAGCACGTGGTCGTGGGTTTCAGGTTTTGCGTCCCGAAAAACCAAGGTATGATAGGAGGGTCGGTAATCCATGATATTTCACAGACTTGAGAAGCGACGATCGATCCATGTTTCGATTATTTCAATCTATGAAGACAATCCAATGACCTTTCCTTTCGGACTTCGCAGCTCGGTTCAGCATGCAATGATGAAAGTTCTGAGTAAGCTCCGAAAGAAAGAGGAATACATCATCCTACGACGATCTGTAAATGAATATTTCCATGCCAAGAGACCACGTTGGTACTACTTCAAAAAAACATGTTATGGTCAATGTTTAATTGCAAGACCTAAGAAAAGACTCACGCCGTAGACGTAGATCAAGGACTACAAGCTGTAGTTACTTATTATCAGGCCAAGTTCATAAATCTAGTGATCATAACCATTTGAGATCACATCAACTTGTAACCTACCGGCGTTATAAATGATAGTGCCGGTAGCGTCCAAACAGATCATCAGGCCAGTTTTCTACCGTTTCTCACCGCCCTGGTTCAAAGGTTTCACGTGATCCTTGATACTCAGACGTAGCAGAGAATTTTGAGAGTAGGGCTGGAAGTGGTCGTCGAAACAAGAAAGGGTGACCGGCCGCCGCCGATCTGTCACCGGTAAATCGGAACCCCAGGACCAGACGCTGCAGCATTGGAGGTCAAGACGCCTGGCCATTATGCCAGGAACTGCCCTGGAAGCGATGATGATTTGGATATTTTAGATCAGGAGCCGGCGGGATGACCCTGCTCTGAAATTGATGAAAATAACAGGATTCGTGACGTGGGGTGTATAGAGGCAATCACTTCAGAAGTTGAGATATTTAGTCTACCCTAATGCAACAACCATTCTCATAGTCTGGTTGAATGGTTGCTGCAAGTGCGAGTCAGTCATTCTAGACCGACAACATGGAAGTTGGAACCACACCCATATGTCGCGCGTTGAGCGAACGTTGAACACCATCATGGATGGAGTCCACAAAGAGTGAAATATTTTGAGGAACTTCCAGACCGTGAGGGTATCTAGTTGCAATCAGTTGCAGCCGATGAACCAACTTCATGTCTTATGATGAATCGTTATCACCTACGCGTGACGTCATACACATGATTGCCTGGTGGAAAGAATTGAATTTGTTGCAGGCTACAGATTGCAGTGGCTGATTTCAATCTATCCAAGATCCCTAAAATTATCCGTAATTGTGGTAATTGGCATTGAATTGTTGAATTTGGTGCTCTAGTTGTTTAAGTAGTTGAGCTTCCAATCTCGCGCCCTCGTCTGCTCTACGATTCCTGTTTCTGGAACACCTGCTCGGACAGATTGGAATCAGTCGAACTACCCAAAGGAAACGCGTTCTGATAGAGTTTCATAGGTATGAAACCGATATAATGACGCCTAGTACCATCTCAGCGACATCTCTTAAAACAAGAATGTAGTAATGAGACGAACCCTCCAAAGCCACCAACAAAGTAGACACTCTGTTGAAAAGTCAGTATTTCATCGTCCCATATTCTACGTTGCGTACCTCAAGATCAAATCTAGCCCAGTAAGACTGGACACAGCAACAATGAGATCGGTACATCAATCAGCTTCAATTAACTCACGAGATGTGCCCCTTCGTCATCACCTGGTAACCATCTCTTGGCGTCAGGATGTTTCTCCAGGTAGCATTTCTTGATCTCCGTTAGGTTGTCAACACCTTCAATATCCGTGAAGACTGTCACATTCCCCAGCAATGACACCCGGGGTCTATGGGCGGCAGGTAACTCCGAGGTGATTGAGATAGAAACTAGATGTGAAGGTGAGGCTAATATGTTCCGACTGTGGCGGGATATAGGTAAGAATAGAAGGGTGAGTGATCCATTAGAGAGGCAGCTGTTTTTGATGTTGTTCGTCAAGACGCCTGTAAGTCGACGCATTGAAAAGCATTCTCTTTTACCTGGCATAATACTCTTGCAAAGAGAAGGGATGACCTGGAGGAGAGCGGCGTCAGACAGGAAGAGCCTCCTTCAGAACATGATTGACCGGGTAGTAATGGATCATCAGGTGGAAAGACGGTAGCCATGGTTCCAACAGACAGAGGGGATACATCCACAAGGCTTCGTGCTATGCGCGCTAAGGGGGCGAGCTATCAGTGACAGTGTAAAGGATACCCACTTTCTCTGTACCTGCATCTTCAACGGACTCATGAAATGTTGCCAACGCGCCAGTGATACACAATAATGAGGAGAGTCGCATCGTCTATCTTATCAGATGTGCCGTATCTTTCTATATCAAGTTTCGACTCCGATTCGGCAAAGTCCATCAGGCCCGGAACGGCCCGGATAAAAAACACGCGAAAAATGCAAAATTTCATCTGCTCACTCTCTCTTGTGTGGGGTGGGTGCCTCTAATATTGGATACATGTTGTTTGTAAGTCGGAATAGCACCAGTAAGCATCGGAGCATTACACTCTCCGGCCGTTACCATGCCCCAGGGACTTCTCTGCAGCCTCGAAGAACACCACGGGAATTATGGGCTTGGTGTAGGCAAAGAACTGTTTCCTGCTCGGCCTTCTCAACGTGGTGGGCTCGTTCGGGTATAGGAATTAAAGTGGAAGCGGGTTTGTCTCCCGCCACGACCGTGAAATCCCGCTCAATCCGGCTGATATGCTCAGTCAGCAAATTGGTAACAAGAAAGATCATACAAATTTGCTTCGGGCGAAACTTGACACGTAGGTCACTACATGAGAAGACATGCTGACCATAGAGAATATCTTACATGCTGATCTTCAGTGCGATTTAGGTACGCGCCTGATGGGGGGACTTGTTCTGCAGTGGAAAATCCATTGAGGAGCGGACGGCCGAGTCTTGAACACTAGTAGAATGATGGAAGCAAGAGGATCAACCGTCTCGGATATATATGGTGCGGCGTCATCTTAGATACATCGACCACCAGAGACCTACATCCCCATGGAGCGTTCACAGGCTTTAGCATGTCAATAGCACACAAATCGAAAGGTTTGAAACACCCGTTATCTTTGCGATTGGTGGTATTGGTGGTGGTTTGGAATCTGTCATTGTCGCGGTAAATTTGAAAACAATAACCTGGCAACGGCTCATTCGACCGCCAGCCCCTCATCTAAGAAGACGGGAGGGCGCGGCTCCCTGGCGGCGCACTCTTGGATTTGGTTATGGATGACCAAATAAACGAACAGACTCAGCTTTTCAGCGCCGGGTGTCAAGATGACTAATGAGATCTTTTGCAACCGACAGGGCAAAGTATGTTAAGCATTGATTGACCTCCAGTAGATGAGAATGCGGCGCGGGGCAAAAGACTTGACAGAAGATGGACAGCAGGAAAAGTGATGGGGAACGAATGGTTTAGTGCGTTTATTAAGTGATGACAGAGGTGAAAGACCAAATAAGGCGTAGATCCAGACATATGAGCTGAATGACTCATTCCTTTTGGTGCAAAGCGGTTTTCAAGTCGGCAGTTTTCGTTAGCAGGACATGCGGTACCTGAAGTTCTGAGGCAAATTTTCCGTGCGTTGCGATGGTCTCGGGCTATTGCTTGCTCAACAAGTAGCGTGTCTTTTACGCGGCATGCCGCATCGAGCATTGTAGTCCTAGTGTCCGCGTGTTGGATGTTGCCTGGATGAAATTCTGTCAGCCATTGGGTATAGGTGATGAAGAATTGGATGCCAAGTTTTGATGATGAGGAACTTTAGTCGGAGGACCTAAACAGATTTGACCTGGCCTAAACCCTTTCTGCTAATAGTATTAGTGGACGGGGTTGAACAACTTGAACGGTGATGACACTGATCACCGTGACTGATGTTGATGAAACCAAGACCCTCACGTGATAGTTTCTAAGTATAGGAAATCGCCGGTGTCGGCGGTTGCATCTTGGCTTTTTTCAGTAACTCAACATTTGGACTGGAACCGCAAGTTTAGCTGTTTACGGACCTAGGTAAGCATATTATTGTCGCTCTGTCGACCTTAATTTACAAGTCCAAAATGTTCTATACAGTAGATCACGGTCTGCGACGGTGGTTTCAGCGTTGACATGATCAGTCCGATTCATATTCATCCCGATGTCCTGTCATTTCGCAATTACGGATAGCATGAGGAGCCAAAGGCCTGAACCTCTGAACTGCCCGTTCTGAGTCCAAGTCAATGGCCATCTCCGACACAGTTAGTCGGTAATCGCATATGATCTCATCCTGATGAGCAATAGCACGGTGGTCACTACGCCTGAACAGGAAGGAAGCTATTGCCAGCGATGAAGGGTAGCGCACGACACACAACAGAAAAGGCAGTGCCTTGATTTTACATCTGTGAAACTCCAAGGATCTGAGATGAGGGGCTAGTTCTCTTTCCTTCCCTGATCTTAGGCTCCTCCTTAGATAATGTTATTTGCTATCCAAAACGCACCTGGTCACGCTTTACAACATACAGACATCGGCTGCGCACAAACAAACAGACTAACTTTCTTTAGGACAACCGACCAACACGCGCAATTTGTTCTGCTCCTGGGGGGGCCTTTCTAAACCAGATCATCAGGCACCAATTAACGCGACTTGGCAGTTGTGGCTCTAATTCTGCCTCTGTTACCCTCCTTCCTAACTAGTCGTTGCACATCCTTTGGAAACCCATAAACAGCTCTGTCAATTCCCAAGTTTGCATGCGCTCTTTCTGTCGACCATGGATCCTTACTACCGTGGACACAACACCGGCCATTCAGCTGAGCAACGGCCTGGTGAAGAGTATTCTTCAAGCAATATGAACGGATATCCTTCGACATCCTACGTTCCTGCGCCTCAGGATTATAACCTAGCTCTTGGTGGCGTCAGCCGGCGTCCTGATGGGTCATATTCGCATTCCGGTGGACATTATTCTTCTCCGAATCAGTCCTACGCTCAACCCACTGGCACAAATGGCTTAAGCCACCATCGATCGAGCTACCCCACAGTGCCTGATCACGCCCCGCCGGCTCCTATGGGGCGAAGTTCGCATGAATATCATTCTAGTCATCCATCATCACCACCACCACAATCGCCAACTCACCCATCCCATGGTTATTCTCACCACCATGCCGCCTCTTCTTCCTATGCTCCTCATTCTCCTGCATACGCTCCGTACCCCCAGCCTTACGGTCAATCCCATTATGGTCAGGAGTCAATGATGGTTCATTCTCCTACATACGACATGTCCATGTCCTCGTCACCTCCCTTTTCCTCCGAATACGCCATGTCTCTTCCCCGCGCATTTGGCTGTGACATGTGCTCTCTATCGTTCCATCGACAGCACGATTTGAAGCGTCATGAAAAGACCCATTCCGGTTCAAAACCCTACACTTGCAATGGTGGTTGCGGGAAAACCTTTACGAGAAAGGACGCGTTGAAACGTCATCAGGTGCGGTCCTTCAGCGGCTTTTGGGAACACTCGCTCAGACTCTTAGCAGCTGGTTAAGAAATGTGGCACATTTGACGACAACATGATATAAACTAGAAGACGGCGGGAAGGATGGAGGTCAATGCTCCTCTGATTCATCGACACTACTTCCTCCTACATAAAGCCACCTGCTGTTGAAGCCAGCGGCATTTCAACCACTCGAGACCTGGGACCAAATTCAAATAATATTGTATCAGTTTTCTGTACTAATAGCCATTGATCTCACATACGAAATATCGAGACTATAGAACCTCACAGCCAAGACTTGGCATCACGCTGCTGAAACCATCTTTTCAAGAATCCACGCATCGTGAGGAGCAATCTTTTTGTAATAGTCTTTGTGAATCCCGGCTTCCTGAAAACCGTGTCGCTCGTAGAACTTTTTCGCCTCGTCATTTGATATTTGGACATGGAGATATATTTTATCGATTTTCGGTTGATTATGGGACAATGCAGCACGGAGGACGAGTTCGAGACTCTCAGAGCCCAGCTTTCTTGAGCGGTAAGGCTATTTCTGTCAATGACTCAGCATACATGAAGCAATGTATTAACTCACTGCAAGAATACCCATCGTCATGAGGTAAAGTAGTGTCTGATCTCCCTTGGTTTCCAAACGACAGCAGATCGTGCCGACTGTATAATCAGCTTCAGCACCGCCATTTACAGACAGCCCAAACGATAACGAACCTGGGACGTCATTATAGTACACTAAAAGGCTTAGTTAACGTTTCCAATAACGGGCGCAACGGAGACCAATCGGACCAGAGAAAAAACTAACCAAGCTTACAAAATTCCTCGTAATCAGGATTCAATATGTCGTTGTAGAATTTTTCCGAGTATTTGATTGGAAACAGCACAGAGTTCAGCTTCCTGACTGTACCCAAGTTATTCGGGGTCAAGGAGGCGAATGAAATGCGAGAATTTGGTGTTGCAGTAGACATCGACTATGGAAGTAAAACAGCAGGTTGATACGCCGCCGGCTGTTGCCGTTTCGATCAATTCCCCCGATCCCCCTGTCGGACCTTCAATTGGGCGCACCGGCCTGGGGTTCATCATCTTGAGCGCCTTTCAAGGAATTCGTCGTTGAACTGCGCCGCAATGCTATTTTTTTGAACAGATCATTTGTCACCGCCCTTGGAAACGTTGACAAACTTACTCACCCTCCCGCAAGCTAAGCCGGGAGACACGTAGTAGTTCGGGGACATTATTACATCTGAGTAAGCACTAACTTTGAATCGATTCCCTCCCGAGCCTAGTAGCTATGTCAAGAGATCCGTGGATCATAGGCATTTCACGGAAATCATATAGTTAAGATTCAGAGGTTGCATCTTGTAGTGGCCTGGGTTAAGATGATGCTCCCCCGCCTAGTTACCTTCCGAGATTTTCGCATTTTCAGTCCATCAATAGGCCCCATCATCATCTGTGTGCCTTGGAGATGCATCCATTGGGTGAAAAGTGTTTCAAAATTATCTAAAGAGACTAGAAAAGACCTCGTATCTTTTGATAGCTAGCGGGCGGTGTCTTATCAGCCCCACCGGATCGTCAGCGACATCGTGTGTGGTCTGCATACTGAATTGCATGTTTGATTGATATCATGTCTCTTTGCCTTCGATACGCATGGATATGCATCGATCGCTAAATACGTCCTTTGCGGGAGAGTCGACCGTCGTACCCGACTGCAACATCAAGGAGAGACTTGGGCGTGGTCGCCAAGACGTGCAGGTCGCGGCGCAGCACTAAACAACCAGTATCACATATAGGTACTCATTGGTCTCCTGGAAATAGCAAGATGGATACATAGATATTTATATTGATATGTCAGAGCAAAGGATAGATGCAAACAACAGAGCGGTAGCGGTAGTTGGTAGATATGACAGGGTACAACACAAGAGTCAATGCGCGAGTTACAGTGAGTAAGGGTAAGCAGATGTAGTCTGTAAGGGGATAGGGCCGATGCATCTATCAAACGGTTACGTTGACTAGAATTGTGCAGACTGAATCAAGACTCACAGACTGATATTGTATCAGATGCCGTCAACTTGGACGTGTTGTGCCAGGTTTAGTCTTTTCCTGGGCTTTCGCGGGGAACGGTGCAGACGTTGAAGATAAACATCGCCATAGCTACGGAATATACATGTTCCCTGTTCTTTATCGTGGTCCTCTAGCATTGCCCAAACGCAATGCCACCGTGGTTTCTCCTCAGAGAATCGAAATGCGAGCCCGAGATGTTTTTGATCCCATCTTAGATCATCCACGCGCCGATCGCCGTCAGGATTGTGCTTCCGCTCGAAGGCCTTGTCGGACAGAGTGACGAAGGCACAATCGACGACAGTCAGGTCCAGGGTTTCGCCTTGAGCAAGGATGTGGTCAAACAGCGGGTCAAAGTCGAGGTCCTTGGGCACGCCTGGGTGGGCGGGGTCATACCCATCGACGAGGATTTGAAAGGCGGTGTTATCACGGAAATCGAGAGTAAGACTTGGATGTCGCGGTGAACGTCGAGCCCGAATTAGAACTTTTCCGATCAGTGTTTGAGGATGGACGCTGTAAGAGAATATTAACGGGATCTATTGGGAGAGTGGGGAGTACGAACCCGGGATGATCTAGGGCTACAGACACTGGCATGATGGAGATGAGGGAGAAAGGCGACGGCGTGGAAAGCAAACAGGGCCACACATGGCTGACATGGTCTGGGCGCGTATCCAATTGCAAGCGTTGTCCATTGTCCGTCTCATACAGGCTGATCCCGTTATAACGGCGGCTGCACTGGTATTATTTCGCCGGCACCGTCGACCTGGGCACGACCAGGACACCGTCTATACCGCCCTGCTCCCCTGCAGCCGTCATGCAGACCCATTCTCGCCCAATGGGGCCACGCAGCTTTCGTTCTGCGTCCCCAGCGCCACCCGTGATTCTCCCAGAGACAGCGCCTCTCAATATTCGCAAGCCCAACTCCCTTTCGCCGCCCCGTCTCGTTATCCCAAAGCCATCTTCTCCAAAACCACTTATTCGTGTCTCCATTCCTGGTCCGAATGGCTCAGACAATAGTACCTCTGGCGATTCGCCTATTTACGATTACTATGGCGGCCCCCGTCTCAATATCGACACAAAGGCGCTTAATGGCCCCGATGACAAGACTATCCGTCCCGCGCCTTCCGACACCACTAGACCCACTCTGACACAGAAACCCTCCGAGCCCATTGACGAAGTTCGCGGTATACTAAGTGATCTTAAGATCAGAACAACTTCTTCCTCGGGATCTGATTTTCAGCCTGAGGACGATGTTATTCCTGCACAAAAATCAGCATCTCTGCCTTGGTCCGATGATGTTCTTGAGCAGATCGCCTCACTCGGCGAGGGCGCTGGGGGTGCCGTTCATAAAGTGAAAGATAAAAGAACTGGTAAGATTATGGCTCGTAAGACCATAACCACCAGAGGAGCGCCCATGAAGCAATTACTGCGCGAGCTATCTATCATATCATCCACAGAACACATTAACATCATTCTTTTCCACGGCGCTTATATTTCTCCGTCCTCCAGCGAGGTCAAGATACTCATGGAACTCGGCGAGGGTGGCAGTCTCGAAGCTATCGGTAAACGGATCAAAGAAAGAGACGCTGTCGTCGGCGAGAAAATAGCTGGGCGTATCGCCGAAGGGGTGCGTATCCACGGCTCACGTACTGAATCTCAGTAATAGAAACCACTTAGGTTTTACAAGGACTTGCCTATTTGCACAGGAAGAAGACAATTCACAGAGACATCAAGCCATCGAACATTCTTCTCTCCCGGGAAGGGATTGTCAAACTCTGCGATTTCGGTGTCTCTGGGGAGTTGATAGATTCGGTGGCTGGTACGTTTACCGGTACGAGCATGTACATGGCGGTGAGTGGTTGCTATAGTGTCATGCTCATCCTATTGATCATTGATTTCTAAGCCCGAACGAATTTGTGGCCATGAATACACCATACGATCCGATGTTTGGTCGACGGGTATATCGTTATTAGAACTGGTCCAAAACCGATTCCCTTTCCCTAACGACCTACCACCGATCGAACTGATGATGTATATCACGACAGGCGAAGTGAGTAATTTGGTATATTCGGAAGGGTATATTCTCATTCTTGTTAGCCCCCGCGCTTGGAAGACGGGGGTGGTTTACAGTGGAGTGATGACATGAAAGAATTCATCAAGGAAACGTACGTACACCAAATATCACGTTTTGTTGTGATCTGAAGGGATCTGATTCAAGGTTGACGGTTGACGCTGTGGCAAGACCAAAACCTCAGGATATGTTGGAACATCCATGGATCGTCGGTGTCATGAAACAAGAAGTGCACATGGCGCGATGGATCCGACAAGTTTGGGGATGGCCAAAGTCGAGCCGGCGGTCCCGAGATCAGTTTAGTTCTTTCACGATGATGAGATGAGCGGCAAACTCACCGTTCCAAAAAGGACGAATTCACGGCCGTCTTCTAGCCAACGAACGGATTCTTCCGGGGGGTCACCTGGAGGTTTAGATTCTTCTTCCAATACATCGTCGACGTAATATCGGACTGTAAGCTACCCAAGACCTTTTTCTTGGGCTTTCTGATGAGCTGTCTTTGAAGTGTATTCCATTTGGATATGTGCTTTCGAACTCTTTGGTTTTTCTCGTAGTCAAACGTCGATCATCTCATCCTGCATCTCGTCGTCCATAATCTTTTTTTCTTCTTTCGTAGGCCTATGGCTACAAGGGTTCTATGTAATTGTACAACTCGTCGTTTTCTGTTACCTTTTTTACTTGATGATGCACTGCCCAACCGTAGATACAAACTCGCTAGCCACGCAATTGTTCGAATAACTGATCTTGTGTCATTACATATAGCATACACTGCAAAGATTCTAGTTTTAATTTTCTGCACAGCCAAGGAGCGCTTTGAGTGGCTGGTTTCCGGTGAATTTTAATCAAAAATGAATGACCGAATCAATAAAACAGCTCGGGACTTGTAGAATTGACGTAGCCAAAATATTTGGAATTCAAGGTGAATTGGGGGCTATTGGGGGGGAAGGAGCAAGGCCACGAGGCCTTATGACGCAGTCAAGACCGGCGATTAGACAGACGGATATTGAGCGAATGCAAAAAAAAAAAAAAAAAAGTCCGTGAATATCGTTCGAGAAATTTTTATTTTGTTGTAAAAGGGTTGTGACATCATTGGTGCCCCAGTGTAGCACATGGGGGGGTAGATGGGTGGCCGTAAGGGTAGGAGGGACGCAGGTGAGCCCGGGAACCAAGTGAAGTGCGTCAGTATTCCGCGAACGTTTAAACGAGCAGATCATATCAGGATCGTCGATCTCGAAGCCGGTATACCAACTGCCAAGTTACGCGTAAGTAGGCGGGTAGGGGTTAATTGACCTGGGCTTGGGAGAGCGGACGCGGAACTTGGGACCCGGAGCGTCGTGTCCATGTTGAACCCCCAAAGAGAATTGTCTCAGCCATGCGGCAAATTTTTTCTCCCTTATTATGTTGTATCATGTTATTACACGAATTCAGAGAATAATGAGAGAATTAGATGGGTTTTGAACAGCCTTGCCACGCGAAACATGCAACCTCTCCGTGCAGGATCAAGGGTCGATGGGTGGGGTCGTTGATAGTGAGGAAGTGGTTCTAGCGCAATTGGCCGTAACAGGGTTGGGTGGAAAGTGCGGATCCTATGAGCGGCGAGGGAGAATTGGGGAAAGAAATGAGGATGATGCGCTCTTTGTACCTGAGCGGCGCCGGATGGTGTTGGTGTTTGAAATTTTATGGATATAGCAAACGTAGTGAGAGTTGTGTCCGGACCCACATTGGACAACAATTGCATATGTATTTTTGATCGGGCAGGTAAGGAGACGGATAAAAAGGATTTTGCGCAGAACTGGACCGGCGAACATGATGAATCACTGCGTCGATAGAACGCAGAGGCTGATGAATTTTACGTTTGAACGGCGGCGACAGAGAACGCTGAATGTGGTCCTCGGCCAAAAAACACGATATCCGGAGTGAAACGCCTCGGTGGATTTGTAGAGCGATGTGGTCCGTGGACATGCCGCGGTTTTGAGCTGGTCACAGCCTGGAGCGATGACTATTATTATGTACGGAGGGTACACCTTTACACGTCAAATTGTGCATGATTTGCATGCGAAGGAAATTACGACATGAAGAGGTCGGGGACTGTACATTAATGAGGCAGGGCGTGTGACCATTCCACGGATGGTCTGTCCGAGTTGAATGCCGCGGTGTGGAGATACGACCCTGGGCTGCAGCCAGCTGGATATAAAGTAATAAACAAATAAAACAGAGCGTGGATTACCGGAATGAAAACTGAATTTGGAATTGATCGGGTTGGGCCGACGAGGGAATGCGCATCATTGGGCTGATCGAGCTTCTTCGAAGGCCATCGTGTTGGCACGGTGCTGGCTCGGTAAAGTTTCAAGGCAGAGGCCCTGACAGAAGAAGCCGGAACGCCTCACTCTTTCCGTCATGAAGGGGGAGGGACATATCAGAAATGCTGGACTGCATGGTGTCTGGCGCGTTCTGACGAGCTCCGTCACACGAGCGCCGACCCTTAGATCTCGGTGATCACCCCGGCTAGGCGTGACAGCCCAGGGCAGACCCAGCTCGTTTGTACATGATATAAAAACATGGCGACGATGCGTCGTACAGCGCCAGCACCCCATTATTATGTCCATGTACGTCCGTTCTTGCCAGCCAGACATGTCCCCGTGCGGCTCCGCACAGACCTACCTCCCCCCGCCCCCGACCGCCCCGTACTACCCGCCCCACTCGCCGCCGCTCACCGACGCCCAGGCCCAGCGCAAACGCCCCAAGTACACCCGCAGCAAGACGGGCTGCATGACATGTCGCGTGAAGAAGATCAAGGTGCGTGCGCTGCCGCCTCGCAGGGCGCGCTAACATTCCCCAGTGTGACGAGACGAAGCCCAACTGCATGCGCTGCACACATGGGCAACGGGATGTGCGTGTCTCGCCCGCTCGTTGGGTCGCTGCTCACCGTTTGCAGTGCACATGGCCGGACGGCGTCCCCCCGCGGAAGAAACAGCCGGGCCGCAAGGACTCGTTCGACGGGAGACCCTCCACCGCGAGCTCGTCCGTCTCCGAAGACTCCACAACACCGCCGACGCGGGACCCGACTCCTCCGCGGCGCACCGCGATCGACGTCGGCTTGCCCCCCCTCGCCTCGCGACGCCACAAGTAAGCAGCCTTTCTCCGCGGCTTCGCGTATTCACCTTGCTCCAGCGATCCATATTTGCAGCTACCCCCGGTCATGTCCCCAGAACCAGAGCGGCGCCAGTGGTGGGTTCTCTCTCCGTCTCGCGTACCTGGGTGCTGATCGTTTCCAGCGTGAGGTCTGCGTACGCGCCAGAGATGGGCATGGGTCAGGACATGAGTCCGTACCCCCGGTATGACCAGCAGCAACAAGATGCGTATCTGCAGTACCGGCCTGCTGGTCATGGCCAACACCGTCACATCCCTGTTGCTCAATGGAGTACGTCCTCCAGTCTCATGCCCCCAGTTGATTCCTATGTGCGTATACCGTCTGCCTTGCTTTCGCGATCCTGACATGTCGTAGTATCACTCGGCACACGACAGACACATGGTAGGCCAACACCATCGCTACCAATGACATTGTCTATATATTGTATATTATTCACCCTGCTGTCCATAAACACCGCTTTGCTGCAATGAACATTTAATTAAACAACCGCTGCAAAGCCCATCCTTTGCGCGCCGACGTCCCACACACTGTAGTAGTGCTTCAGCAGACTCCCGCCCACGAGTTCCAGCCCGTCAAACGCGTTGATCAGCGTCTGGCACACCGTCGCGTCGTCCGCAAACGGGCCGACGCTGAGCTCGGAGGAGGGAATCGTGAGGTTGAACACCGACCCGTCTTGCGCGGTGAACGCGATGGCGATGTCGGCAGCGAGCGACGCGATGCGGTCGCAGGCGATGCCGTAGGTGCCGGGCTCTGCGGCGTGGGGAACAATGTCGGGCGAAATGAGCGCGTAGATCGCCTAGTCAAGTGAGCGGGTGCAACCTTCAAAAAAGACTCGTACCTCTGTTGTGTCCGTGGAGAAGAGCACGTTGCTCGTCCCGCTGTCAAAGATGATGCTACGCGTCGTATGGAGCAGTGTCGTCGTCTTTCCGTTCACCGTGATTCCAGGCGATGGCAGCCGCCAGATACCACTAGCAGGCTTTGGGAGCGACGCAAAAACAAGGTCACCTACAGAAAATGAGTATACTCCCACCACAGGTATAGTCCACGACCTTTGAATTTTGTCTCGTCGATCCCACCCAGAGTTAGTTCCGCATTCCCAACCGCAAGTGGGGTCAAGTACAAGCTGAACAGTGCTGCTCAAACGTCAGGCAAGAGTCGCGGGAGACACTGTACACGAACAGGGAAGTCCTTGAGCTACCAAACCGGCAAAGAGACCCGTAGCCTGTGCACCCATGCCCTGGATTCCGCTGAACGGATCGATGGCGAACGCAGGCGTCTGGTCTGTGATCAGGAACAGAGATACGTTGGGGACCTCGAATCCTCCGATGGACACAGTGTCCGTCGCGCTTCGGAGGGTGAGTCTGTAGTTGGCACCCACGACCGGGTCGACACCGACGCCCGTGGAAAAGGTGATGCTGCTGGTGCTCCTGCCATCTACAAAGGTCGAGCTGCGGGTAGCATCGAATTTGGCTTGGTTGCAGCTCCCACAGAGGGTACCTGAAGTCACGGTCGTAGGATAGGGAGTACATATAGGAAGAGTACGTACTAGCGAATTCAAGTGTCCGGCTCCCGGTGTCAAAGACGACCTAAGAAGCAGTTGTGCATTGCCGACCAGTCTATTTATACAAAAGCTCACGGTGATTTCCTGAGGAGGCGTCCCGACTTGACAGATTCAGTCAAGGAAAACGTGGGCTGTGGCGTTTTCTTACTGGAGATGTTGCCAAACCATCTAGCCAAGAGTCAGATAGGGGAATATTGGGAGCAAAGAGGTAGACTGGCTGTAAATCTGTGCCTTTGAAAAAGTCATCGAGAGGAACGGTCGACGGGGCGAGGGCTCGGCTGTTCAGGGTGATGGTACGAGAGGAGGCACCACTGCAGAGAAGAAGGGATAGCAAGATGGAGAACATTGGGTATCGTCCCAGGGAGGTAGAAGCATATTTATTGGGTTCTACACATGTGGAGGAGCACACGGAGAGTGAGTCAAATGATGACTGATCTATTCTTAGGACAGACGGTTGGATCCACTCGATCACAGACTATCCAGAAACAACTCCAAGAGGACCGAAGCATCTTGCGGGCAAGCACCTTGGGTCTGTCGCTTCAGACGTCCAATCTTCAGCATGGGTCGAATAAACTTGCAGCATTAGGTGATATTCGAACAAATGCACGCTGCACGACACGTAGAACAGATAAGAACGCGTACCATACGGTGAACGGTGAATCCACGGGGTCTTGGAACGAGCGTGAGACAGAGGAAGACGCGTCCCCAGACCTGGCCACCAAATTGGGACTATGCCCAGACGGGTATACCGGGTTCAAGGGCGTTGCCGACGACGCTGGGGATGCCGTCGACGATGCTAGAAGGGCCGGGAGTCGGGGCCGAGTGTCCGGAGCTGTGACGAGCGCGGTAGTACGAGAGGACCACGTTCTCCGATCATCCTCCCACCGTCATCATGGGCAAGTCCGTCACCCTCCATATCGCCGCTTATCTAACCCTGCCTAGCATCTGCCGAAGAACTTGTCTTCAACGACCCCCATGCGCCCCACCCCAACGCTCTCCTCGCATTTGGCAAGGTCCTTGGCCGTATCAAGTTTGAGATTCTCAAATCGCGCAAGGACTGGGACAAGCATGAGCCCAAGATGTGGTCCAGGGCCCATGGCGTTAGTGATGAGGACTTGACCGCCATTTACCTTGGAGGTACGCTTGCCTTGTGGCTCTGTGCCCTGTCTTATTCTTGCATAGGAAGATCTTGTGCTCGTTCGCAGTGCATCCCACCTCCTATGGCACCATCATCCTCGGAAAGATTCGCATCCCAGCCATCAACGATGATGATGGAGAGGGCTATATTCATGTTCGGTACGTCGACCTGCTGTTTAGTGTACATTCTTCGCTTGATGAGACGTAGCATCCACGATCCCCCTGGTGGTTCTACGGATGACGTTATATTCCATTCCCTCTTTACCGATGAAGGAAACAAGAATCCTGATGGCCAGCCCACTACCTGGCGTGCCATCCAGACGAAAGATACAAAGTTGGAGTTTTTCAACGAGTGATTTGTACATGTACTACGATTTAACCACATATGATCGACCCTTCTAGCGTGCGCGGCATCCGCTGACACAAATGGGACTCATCATTCGTCTTGTCGTCGGGGCTTGCGGCCGATTGATGACTCGAGTAATTGTGACTGTAAATGAATCCTGTGCAACTGCCGTATATGCCGACTGGGCAGTCCCACGAGCAAGTCGACGCCGTTCATCGCTATACGCAGCCAATACGCAGTGAATAATGCCGGGCCAAGTGTTTGCCTCATGGGACGAGCACTGTCAGGCTCAACGTTGCCCAATCCGATGATCCGGGTCGCAAACCATCGAGTCACCGAGTCATACAGGTCATGTGACTATGTTTAGTGGCTGTGCCTTGAGTCAGATGGCGTGGAAAAAGGAAAGGGGCGCTGCTCGACCGACCGACTCCTCGCCATCGCTGCTACCGCTTTTCCTCATATTTCACTGCCCCACCGTCCCAAGTTTACAAGCCTCCCCATAATCTTCTAGCGTAAAGTCTTATCGGTATCCGACAAGACTTTGCCATCGGATCGTCCTAAGTCGAGAAGACTTGGACATCCGCCTCTGACTATTTAGTCGCAATGTCCGCCGCAACCGTAGTCCGTTATTGCACCCCGAACCAACCAATTCTGACCGCCATGCCAACTCTCGCCACCGACTCTGTTTCTGACCGCACTCTATTTTCTGCCCCACCTAATGTCTACTCTACCTCCATCTGAATCTCTGTTCTTTCCAGCTTACCTCTCTTTAAACGTGCAGCATCAACCCTTCTCATACCAATAACCACAATTTTCCATCATTTCTTTAACATTTTCACCACTCAATATCTCTATCAATTTTGGCGCCGGTCTATGCATTCCTCGATCCATTCCCTCGCCCACCGGGCCCCCCCTGCGACTCGCACCAGGGTCCGGTGGCAACCATATGCCCTGATTCCATCCACCTCCTCGACTCCCCGCTCACCGCCGTCCACCCCCCCGGCCTCTCCGCTTCCCTCCGATCTAGACCGCCCACGCCACCCGGGTACCACCACCACCAACCCAAAGACAAAGTATGCCCTAGGATTAGTCGGTCAGTCTCGTTCCCTTGCCACCAATTCCCTTTTTTGATCCCGGTGCCAGACCAAGCTGTAAAGGCCCTATGCGATATATGGCGCCCACAAGATATCCCACAAGTTTATATTGCGTCTCGTGCTATATCAAACAGCGATCTTACTGTCCTGGTCATGCATCCCACTCTATCAGCCCCGATCACACCTACGAATATTTCCAAGCGAAACACTCAACAGCTTCCCTCCCCCGTCACCCCCACATACGAGCCCTCAGACGAATACCCTTCCGTCCAATCGGACGGGCCCAACAAGACTCTCATCCCCCTCAAAGGCTTTGTCCACGAGGTCCTCCGTCGCTCCAAGACATCTGGAAGCGTATTACAAACAGCATTATGCTATCTCGCCGCCATCCGGCCCAACGTCCTCGAGCTTGTCCAGTTGGAAAAAACAGGCCAAGGTCCGAGGGGAGAGCCGGAATTGGCTGACAGGATCACCCCCGCGACTCAGGCCGAGCTCGAAATGGAGCTCGCCCTGAGTCTCGATACTCTGGTTGATCCTGGCAGCGATGCGATGGATACCGTAAAGATGTCTATGGAGAGTTCCGACAAGATGTCGACGGACACACCGCCTGGTGATAACCATGAACGCAAGACTGAATTACCCCCCGCTCCTCCTATGCCGTCTCCACTCCTCTGCCCCCGGCGGGCCTTCCTTGCCTCGCTCATTCTTGCGTCCAAATTTATGCAGGACAAGTGCTACTCGAATCGTGCATGGGCCAAGCTCTCTGGGCTGCAGCCGAGAGAGATTAGCCGGTGCGAGCGCGCTTTAGGAGATGCCCTGGGCTGGCGGCTCTGGGTAGGCAAGATGCCACTTGGCGATCCTACCCCCGCCACCCGGCCTGTTGTGAGGTGTCGGAGCGAGAGCAATCTCGCACTCTCTCCGCCACCGTTTTTGAGCGATCAGACGTTGACTCCTGACTGCGAAACAACGGGGATTGAAGCGCTGCTCGACGCTCCCAGCAGAGGCATTTGGTGCTCGAACACTCGAGCACCAAATGCTTCTGGATAAGGATAGCTCGCATGCTTCGGCCTCGTATGATATCCCAGTCGACGTTAATAATCATATTCCTGTTCATTCTCTTACTAGTCAGGTGAGCTTTCTTCCCCCGTTCACGATGCTGTCAATTACTAACCGGGCCGTGTAAGAACATGGCATCAAATTACACAAGCCCTCCCACACCCGGCCTCACGTACTCGCCCTCGTCGTCGTCATCGACGTCGTCTGGGGATAGGACGATCCAGATGTCGACCTTTTTGGACGACATGTCGGGGCCGTTCTATGATTTGACCTGCAGTGTCGAGTCGTGGGACAAAGCCCCGGATGGGCTTGACGAGTCTGTCCCATTCATCGAGTTTTGTAGTACAAAGCTTGGCGATCCAGGTCCGGTTTACCCATGGAGTGCGCATACGTTGTGTGCGCAGTAGTCTTAGAGGTTCTCTCTCTCTCGTCTCATCAAATTTTTGTGTACTTTTATTTCTCTCGTGTTTATATATGGCTGACATACATGCGTTTTCCTCTCTCTTTCTCTCCTCTTAAACCCGTGCGATACTTGTGACTTTTTGAACTGGGACGATTTTCCTGCTGGGGGCTCGTTGTATGTTGTTTATGTACTCTTTTTTCTTCAACAGTGTATATTGGTACGTAGGAATTGAATCACAAGTGTTTTACGGGACTCAATGTTGTATAGGATTGAGCGTCGTACCTGCCAGGTGATGAGCGGGTGACAATCGGGAAAGACAAGCAGCTGGCTTGGCCTAGCCTGACATTTGGCGCGTCACAAACATTGTGACGTTCATAAAGGGGTAGGCCAAGGTCTGCTTGACCTCTTACGCCCACAACGCTCAGCCTACATCGCCATGAAATCCATTCTTTTCCTCTTCTTCCTTCTTTCCTTTGTAAATTCTCACGGCGATTTATTATTCTCCCGCCGGCATTCTCGGCATTCCCGCAGCATTCCTTCCGCGGAAAAGCCCCGCTGCGTTCCCCGGAAACATAGGGTACGGTTTTTCTGGATTTATGGCGAGTTGTTAGGAGTTGACGAGGTTGTAGGACGCGCAAGTGCTGAATCTGCAGAACGATGCTGTCCATACGAATACCTGTGGTGCAGTCGGTGCAACTGGTATATATTCTCCTCACTGGCGGTTACTCCAGATTTGACGCGCATAGACTGGACTACGGCTACCTCGGGCAAGATGGGAAGCATCGACTACTTCAACTGTGGTATCCAAGGCAGTGGCTGGACGCCCCCGTACATGTCCATGGACCAAGTAGCTCCGCGCATGGCAGACTTGAGCGAGGCTATCAAGAACTCCAATAGCCCGTTCAAGCCCTGCGAGCCGTTTCTCCCGATCTTTCAGAAATGCGCTCAGACGTATGGCGTTCCGTCGATACTCATAGCGTCGTTTGCGTTGCAAGAGGTATGTATGTCGGTTGCTGGTGTTTTTGGTTGCTGAGGTTCCGAGGCAGTCTACGTGCAATCCGTCTACCACTGGTGGGGCGGGCGAGGTGGGGCTTATGCAGTTGACTCAAGACAAGTGCCATGACGCGCCGAATGGGAACTGTTATGATCCCGTAAAGAGTCTTCCTGTTATCTCCGTTCATGCTGACAAGTCGTTTTGTAGGAGTTCAATATTCTGGCAGGCTGCAAGTACTTTTCGAAGCAGCTCGCTGCTAATAACGGTGATTTTCTTCTTACCTGCGGGAACTACAATGGTTGGTTCAAGGGAATGACCTATGTAAGTCGTTTTTTGTCCTTTTCAGATTGTAAATGACGATATTGGCAGGCGGATGCGACTGCAGCTGCTAACGGTTCCTGCTGCCGGTGCCAGAATAATCTTGACTAGTGCGTTTTGATGTTGTGAATTTCTGTGCACTTTTGACAACGTCCTGTCCAGCCTTCACCAGCTCCTGAATGGGTGGCTCCAGAACGTGAACGCGTACGACCAGAACCACCGTCTTGGAAAGTACTTCAATCTGGACAAGTGCCATTAAAGCGTAGCATTAGTTATACTTATTTTCTATATTATGGAATTTGACAAGTTCAAATGCGGTTAAGAGCGTGAGAAGGTCTCGACCTGCTAGACTATGAGCAGCACTTCGACTCCATCATCTGGACCCTCGTCCCCTTCAACCTCCGCCTCGACGCCGCCGTCGTCTGCGCCGTCGCCGCACATAGCGTCCCTGAAGCTGTCCGACGAAGAAGTGTCTGACGCCGACAAGGCGCTGGCTGCCGATCTCAAAACCCAGGCCAACAAAGCCTTCACCAGTCCGTCAACTTTTTCCCGTTCCCCCGTGTGCAGCTGATCATTTCGACGCGCGGAATGTGAACCTTTTTCATTAATTCTTTTGTTGCTGTTTTCATTTCTCAAGGCCATGATTTCACGACCGCTGCTCGTCTGTACACGGAGGCCATCGACAAGAACCCCCAGGAACCTACGCTGTGGTGTAATAGGGCGTATGCTAGGATGAAACTCGAGGAGTTTGGGTACGCGCTGACGGACGCCTGTGGGTGTGGTTCTGTGACTCCGCTGAACACACTGACCCACCATCAGCCCATGCCATCCGCCTCGATCCCAAATACGCAAAAGCGTACTACAGGTAAGCCTGCTACTTGAAACACCCTCACCAACAAACGTAACCCCGCAGACGAGCGACATGCTACCTCCAAATCCTCCAGCCCCAAAAAGCCGTCCCCGATTTCCGCAAAGTCATCGCTCTGGAACCCAAAAATGAAATCGTCCGTGCGCAGATGGTGTCGACGCAGAAGCTTATACGGAAGATCGAGTTTGAAAAGGTGCGTTGTGGGCACGTTTGGGTGGGGGTTTCGCTTGCTGATGTGGGAGGGGGTGGCAGGCCATCGAGGTGGAAGGCGAGAAGAGCGCCATCGAGAGATGCTACGAGATCATAGCTGAGGGTTCGCGGGGTTACCTTTCTGTCTGCTTATTGATATCTGATGGTGATCCAGGCGGATGCGACGTTGAGGCATCGTACAGCGGTCCAAAACTCACATTGTCGGACGGCAAGTACGGTATCACGCTCGGCTTTATCAAAGATATGATACAGTGGTTCAAAAATGGCAAAAACCTACCGAAGCGGTACGTATGGGAGATCGTCCTAGGTGCATACCATCACTTCCAAGCCGAATCGACAATGGTAGAGGTATCTCTGGAAGATGGTGCTACTTGTGACGTTATTGGCGATGTTCACGGTTAGTCGAACCTTGGGTTTCAACATCGTCTAGATTTTGATTGGCCTGCAGGTCAGTTTTACGATTTGCTCCATCTGTACTCGATGACGGGAGAACCGAGTGAGAAACACTACCTTCTCATGAATGGAGACCTTGTCGATCGGGGATCATGGTCAATAGAGGTTATATTAACAGCGTTTGCGTACAAGTGTGAGTATGGGCCCCTCATCATTCATCTTGTGAGCTAACGTTTGAGTACGTTTATTTAGGGTTATACCCGAAATACATGTTCATCAACAGAGGGAACCATGAAGCAAAAGATATGAACCGCACGTATGGGTTTGAAGGTGAGGCTAAGCACAAACACGGCGAACAGTCGTATAAGGTTAGGGAAATTCTTTCTGCTTCCGATGCACGTCGTCGAGCTGATGGCGTCTAGCTTTTCGCGCATGCTTTTACTGCCCGTGAGTGCGTGGTTTTGGTCCCAAGGGATATCTTTATGTGACCTTGCCTTAGTGCCCTTGGCAACGCTACTCAGTGCAAGTAAGCCACCTGCGAAGAAGGATGCCTCGATCCTGACGGATGACGGGAGAAAACGCTACTTTGTCGTGCATGGGGGACTGTTTAGTAAGGACGACGTTTCCCTGGAGGATATCAAAAAAATCGACCGTATTGGCCGACAGCCCGGTCAGGAAGGGTTAATGTGTGCGCCCTTTCCGCGTTATTGCTTCCCTGACAGCGATATTGATGTCTGCCTTTTGAATAGGCGAGGTGAGAGATATCTTGAATGGATGGACGTCCATCAAATCGAATTGAACCCGGCTTTTAGCTCCTATGGACTGACCCTCAAGTCATGTCTGGTCGCGGACCCAGTAAACGTGTAAGGGTTCAGTCCTACCTCCTTCGAACTCATCGTAAAAGGCTAGCTCCAGGGTGTCGGGATTGCATTTGGTCCTGATGTAACACGAAGATGGTGTCAGTTCAATAAAGGTATGCATACATCAGACCTCAGCATCTGAACAAGGGCGCTTGCTAAAGATGGTCTAGTCACGGGCATCATACGTAGTCATGAAGTCCGCCAAGGTAGGTTTCTTAGTCGCAGGGGTTTGATCTGTCGTTGACGCCGGGTTGAACCTAGACGGATACGAAATTGAACATGAGGGATTATGTACGACGGTAAGTACCATCATGGAGCAGTTAGTACGGGCATCGTTTGATCTTGCGTACAGGTTTTCTCTGCGCCAAATTACGTGGATCAGGCTGGCAACAAGGGGGCTTTTGTATGTTTTGCATGTCTGCCTGTTCGATATTGTTGGCTCATCATTTTCAAGATTCGGATCGATACTTCGGGTGCTCAAACCTATTTCCAATTTGATGCCAGTCCACATCCTGCAATGAAACCTATGGCTTACGTCCAAGGAGGTCTCGGGAGTCTAATGATGTAGTCGCGTAAAGACAATAATAATCGTCTCTATGGTATACCACGTTGAACTTTGAGCTTCAAGCTGCCAGGAAGACAAGAAAGAAAAATAAATTACACCATGTATACACAAATGATCTATCATGCCAGCCTAAAATGGGGAGTTACGTTCTCCTCTTCTTTGCTGGTCTCTTGGTACTCTTCGCTTCTTTCTTATCTGATCTATGCACCTGGTCGACTCCACGTTTCTACAACTTGGTGAGAATTTGCATTCTTCCAACAGCATGTTAACGCACCTTCCCCTTTGGTTGCAGCAATTGATTTGTCTCCGCCTCCTTCTCAATCAACCCTAGAAGGGTATGACACCGCCTTTGTAGCTCTTGCGGTGACCGGCTTTTGAGGAACCAATCAAAGCGAAACACCGGGAATTCCGTAATGTCTTTTTTGATCTTCTCGTATACGTCGTCCGATCGCATACCGTAGTGCCATAGTCGAAAGAGCAGATATCGGTCTTCTTCTTCACTGTACACTCTCCCTTTGGCCTGGGGGTAGATGATTTCCAGTTCCTGCATAGGATATCTGACGGTTTTCATTTTGTTATCCAGTAGTGTTTCAAGGGCATCGCGCTTAGATCTCTTGCTTTCTCCTTCAACGATACGTGCGTGGATTCGATCATAATCTTACAATCACAGAAAATAAGCGATGGGCAAAGTTACTATCACTAAACCTAACGTACCGGGAAGTGTCTTCCATTTCTTTTCAAAGACTTTGAGGTACTTGGCAGTCTCCTCGGGAGTTTTATCCTGGATGTCGCTAGCATACACTTCAGGCGGTTGACCCCTGCATCGGTTCATGTATCACTTGAACATAGAAAATATTGAGACTCGACAGACGTACCAGCCATAATTTTCCAGCGCCTTGATGAATTGTTGGTATTCACGTCGACCCCAGTATTGGAAACCCTGAGCAGCATAAGCGTCTTTCTGCGCAACCTCGGCCTCGGTAAGAGGTTCGGCTGAGATGTAAGCGTTCAATCTTTACGACTATGAGATACTAAAGCGTTGAACTTAATCATACCTGTATCAATGAATTCTTGGGCTGCTCGCCTCTCTTCCTCCAGCGACTCAGGAGTGTCCTCTGGTCCCGAAGGCTCTCTCAAAGTTGCGCCAATACCATTCAGTCGCTAAGAGTGCAGATCAAGCCACTGTTTCATGAACAAAACGCCTCATACCTTGTGAACAGCCAATTCTCGCTCTTGCAGTTCAGCTAACTGAGGTGGGAAGAATTGGAAATCTTGGCTAGAATGCCGGAACGGATTCGTAAGCTTGTATTGAGAGTTAACTATGATGAGAGGACGTACATCGCAATCTGCTTGGGGGCACGAGGAAGCTTTGGCCCTTTGTCAGGTTTCGATGGCCCTGCCCGAAGCGTATCCTTGAAGTAATTGTCGACTGAGTAGTTTGATTTACGTTCCCGTTTGGAAAGAGAAGAAAGTAGACTAAGACCCAGATTCTTCCGTTGCTGTTGAAACACTCATCAGCACTAATTGACTAGTCTTCTGATCAATATCCTTACCCCGCTGCGGAAATCCTCGCCCTCCCATTGCTGAACAGAAGCTTCGGACTTGAAGTTGCTGAGATCTTCGAAATTTAGACCCTCATACTTAGTATTCAACTCCACGGTACGCTCTTCACCGCGCTGAATGATGGCATCGATGTCTTCGGTGAAAAGTGCCCTGACAGTGTGTTCCGTCAAAAATGTCAGATGCGTAGTTAGGCGGTATGCTCACTCGTCAGATCCGGAAGAATTTATGATTCTCTCGGCTCCATGAGCAATCATTTCCAGCAATTCATCCTTATTGGCGGCTGTCGGTACCCTGAGTCATACCAAGTTGGATTTGTGGAAAAGCAGAAACATACCTTTGGTTTGCTGTGAACGGCCCTGTTGGATGACAAGCTGATCCAACCGCAGCTTCTGAGCCGCACGCTCCAACATCCTTTCTTCGACACTCCCTTCGGTGATAAAGCGGAAAACGTAGACCTGCTTTGTTTGACCAATACGATGTGCACGGTCCATAGCTTGGAGATCGGCTTGAGGGTTCCTAGAACACAACCATGACATCATTTCACAACCGTAGAGACGAGTATCATACCAGTCACTGTCGTAAAGAACAACGATGTCGGCAGTGGTTAAGTTGATACCGAGGCCGCCAGCACGAGTAGTCAGCAGAAATATAAATTTCTCGCTACCCGGTTTGTTGTAGTCGTCAATAGCTAGCACCCGATCGTCATGAGCTGTGTTTCCGTCAATGCGGCAATACTCTGGTGTAAAATACGTCAATAAAGGCTTCTCTCAATAGGGAGGATATGCTTACGATATTGCCTGAAATGACAGTAATCCTCCAATATGTCCAGCACACGGCTCATCTGACTAAATATCAGGACACGAGAACCCTTTGACTTCATAGACGCCAGTAATTTATCAAGGATGACCATTTTACCAGAATTTTGTATCAGGTGTTCATCGGTCGTGTACGGAGGGCCTGGTTCCTGCGCAACGTATGTATCAGCTTTATAATCTAAAACAATAGGCGTGAATCTCACAGCCCCATCGAAAAGATAAGGATGGCATGTCACTTTCCGCAGCTAAGAGGACGATGAGTATCTGGCACTAAGCTGGATGAGCAGGATCACTAACCTGCATGACCATGTTCATTAGTCTTGTCTTGCCTTCTTTCTTGCCAGTGAGCCCTAGAACGAGTATGTGAGATGTCCGAAGAGAGGTTCAGCGGTGGACAAACCGTTCACAGCATCAATGTCCTTTTCTAGGACAGATCTGTACCATTTGCGTTGCATTTCTGTTAGGCCCACGTAAATATTGATTTCCTTTTCTAGAAATCCGATCAGTGTCGAATCGCAAAGGAGAGCAAAAAACTTACTAGGGAGAAGATTCTTCTCCACGTCAGACTTAACGCGTCTCAACAGGAAGGGCCGGAGAATTTTATGCAAAGCTTCGACGACCCTTTTGCTTTTCTCCTCCTCTTCCTCGGTGCCGTCCGAATCCTTATGCAAGAAGCTGTCCAGGTCTTCATAATTGACGAAAATTTCGGGACAAATAAAATTTAGGAGAGCAAACAGTTCCTTCAAGTTGTTTTGCAGGGGAGTTCCAGTAATCAGCATTCGCCCGCGAGACGTGAATGCCCGGACGATCTGTGACAAGATAGAATCTACGTTCTTGATCCTGTGAGCCTCGTCGATGACAATATATTCGAAGGAGAATTTCTTCAGCGCTGACTTCTCGATGAGACAAATTTCATATGAGGTGATGCAAACCTCAAAATTCTGTGGGATTAGGCAGTCGGCGATGATACTACTTCGCTCCTCCTTGGTGCCAGTGAGGACAACAGCTTTGACATCGGGGGTCCATTGTTCGAATTCACGTTGCCAGTTTTGCAATGTAGACTTAGGAACGACAACCAAATGTGGACCTGAGATGTCACGGTAGTGCTTGAGATAGGATAGGAAGGAGATGGTCTGTAGCGTTTTCCCGAGGCCCTAAATGGCAAAGTAAAGGAATGAAATGACGAGCATGAGACGACAACACTCACCATTTCATCTGCCAGTATGCCATTTAGGCCATTGTGATGCAAAGACACCATCCAATTGAGACCTTGCAACTGATATCCACGCATGGTGCCATGAATGACTGTTCGAGGGGTTAAGCGCCTGACTTCTCTGATGTACGAGGGACTTACAGCTGGGGGACTCTTCGAACACGAATGGCTGGTCATTCCCGTCGGCAGCGGCCTCCCCGTCCTTCAATAATTCTTCGTCCTCTTCCTTTTCGGACCGACGATGGCGGGTGTTGTCGCTGAAGAAGAGACATTGTAAATTGAGAATACTTAGGAAATACTGAACAAAGACTCACGCGACCTTCTTGCGACCACGTCCTTTAGGTTTGGGTTGCGCGTCTAGCATTGCAGCATATTCTGGATCCCGTGCTCTCTGTAGATGTAGTAAAGAAGCATTCACCAGCCGACGCGTAGGTGTTTTACCTTTATATCTACAAAGTGCTTGAAAAGCTCCGTCTGCCCCAAGAGATACGTGTATCGTTTCACGGCATCCGAAATCTATTATTATCCCTTGAGAGAATGAACTTGTGGCTGGGGGTATAACTTGCCTTTGCCTTGTCCATCTCCTTGCGCTGGGCCTGCAGCTTATCTTCCGCGTCCGCTTTCCTTTGCTTCTTGTTAACTTTGCTGTCCGACTGGGGGCTCTAAACTCGTTTAGAAAGGTCGAGGAGATCCAACACAGCAGCGTACCACATCTTCTTCTCCCTGTTCAGCGATTGCATCTCCGTCATACTCGCTCTCTACGCCTTGGCTAGGCTGCACGACGTTATCACCAACGAGGTTGCCAAAGGCGCGCTCAACTTACCTGGCGCGAAACAATATTGCTTGGAACGACATCGCTGAGAATGTCCTCGTCCATGGGCACACCAGCAGATAAGGACTACGGTAAGGCAGTGAGAGTATGAACACAATGTAGTAAGAATGGACATACCGCCATCTAATGTGAAGCCGGCTGGTAGTGGAGAGAAAGCAAAGTGTATGTTAATGGGCGACGCGGTGTGACGGTGACAGCACGCGACGGTCCGAGGCAAACAACACCACATTCCCACATTCTCCCTCCATCATGGACAAGACCAAGTCCAAGCTAGCCTCCTCTAATTTGTCCCATTTTTTCGACAATGAAGAAGACGAATCTTCGTTCCCAGTGCGACGCATAGGGCCATTTTTCTTTCCGTTTCATGCTTACCAACAAACCATAGTCCAAGACAGTCGATGATGCAAAAGTGACTCAGTACACCTCTGGAAAGTTGAAGAAATCACGCCGAGAAAAAGAACAAGAAGCTGCGGAGGCAAAGAAGCGAGAAGAAGAAGCTAACGCCGCTAAAGCATATGCTGAATTTTTGGATGCGTTTGAAGGCGAAGACAGGAAAACTCATTCAACCTTCGTCAAAGCAGGGACGGCGGCAGAGTCAGGGCCTACATATGGACACTCAGCTGCCTCGTCAGAGCGGAAATATCATGGGAGGAACAAGGTCAGGTTTATTGTTGCCTTCTCTCGTGGGATGGGGTTTTCATTATCTTCAGTCTCCTTCACCACCAAACGCAGCTCCTCCTAAGCCCAAGGGCAAACGTGCAATGGATTCCTTTCTTGAAGAAATTAAACGGTCAATATTGTCTACACTCCGCTAAAATGTCTTCTCACTCCAAGACAGAGAACAAGCCGAACGCGAAGCGAGATATTCTCGTCATGGTCATTTGCAATTGTGTTAGGGTTGCCTGCGATTCTGACGTCTCACTAGCTCACGGACATGGTCGATCTGTCACTGCCCTAGCAGGTACGATTCAAGTAATTGAGGGTCGATGCATTGCTAAAAACGAAGCAGCTTACGACGGACAGAGTGGGAGTAAAGATAGAGGAGACCCTCAGGTATTTACATCTGTCAAATCTTGGCATTTTATGAATTATTTCGTCTTACAGACCTCAAATGTTTTCGTGGCAAATTTGCCGCATCATGTCACCGAACAAAGTCTAGGCGTCTTCTTTGCGCGCATTGGACCTGTAGGATCGGTACGGTATAGTGTGCTCGCGTCGTCCTATGTCTTATCGTACATTTTCTTAGGTCAAAATAATGTGGCCCCGCACCGATGCTACTGTTGGTCCAGGCTCTGATATGACGACAACTAGGCGAACCAAAAACAGTGGGCTAAGTGGTTTTGTTTCATTCATGAAACGAAAGGATGCAGAGGAAGCTTTGCGTGAGCTCGATGGCTTTGACTGGGGCGGCTCTATTCTGAGAGTGGGTTGGAGCAAAGCTGTGCCCGTCGCAGCGAAGCCGATGTATGGAAAGTGTATATCCAGCTCGCTATGCGTAGCCCTATCTCACTGTCTGTCTTATCTTTAGTCTCAAATCTGCACAAACCTCGAAGTCGAAGTCGCTCGAAGGAAAGAGGTCACGGAGCCGATTTCCGGGAGAAGCCCTCTCGGCGGTCGCGCAGTCCATCATGGAATCGCAGTCGGTCTAGATCCCCTCATCGAAGGCGTTCCTACAGCCGCACAGGACGATCACGTTCACGTAGTCCATCGACTCGGCGTCGTTCGAATAGCCCATCCTATCGCGGTCATATAGAAGAGAGCGAAACTGTGACTGACACGTTCATACGAGCTGTTGTTGCCGAAATCAAAGGCCAAGGCAGTGATTACGAACAGAATCTGCGCTTCCGGGAACAAAACAATCCAAAATATGCTTTCCTTCGTCCAGACGTAGGTTTCGTTAGGTTCACCATCTACAATGCCTAATCAAAGTCTTCTAGCATCGACGCCATGGATACTACCTCGATTTAATGCGAGATAAGCGTGAAATGTCACCTGAATTCATTGACGACGTAAGGGCATCCCAGTTACAAAATTTAGTTTGGCATTTAAAAACTTACAGGGCTACAACTCAATCTACTCAACCGATTCCGCAGAAGATTCGGAACGTGAAAGAGTACGCAAAACTGTGCTTGGCAAACTTGCCCGAAAACGGTTCGAAGCAATGCTCCGAGCGTTGTCGGGCAAACGAGGTGAAATTGCCCGTTGTATGGCATTTAGCCTTGAACATGCAGAAGCGGCGCATGAAGTTAGTCCACCTGATTGTTCACCTCGGTGGCCTCTGTTAACTATGGCTCAGGTTGCCGATATTATCATCGCCTCCTTACTTGTCGACAGTACTCCGGTGCCTCGAAAAGTCGCGCGTTTGTATTTGATATGTGATATTCTGCACAACTCTGCATCTTCCGTGCCCAGCGCGTGGAAATTTCGCCAAGAGTTCCAGTCTAGGCTAGGGATCGTTTTCGACCACCTCGCCAACATCTATCACTCCTTTCCGGGGCGAATTACCGCAGAGACGTTCAAAAAACAAATCACTACGGTGCTCGATATCTGGGATGACTGGATTGTTTTCCCTGCCGAATATACGGGCGAGCTAAGATCCCGGCTAGAAGGCGTTGCCAAATCAACGTCGATACCATCTACTAACAAAGGCGAGACCCAAGACGCTGGGCCCTCATTCAGCTCCAAATTCAAAACAAGTACTTTCCAACTTGCATCCGCTGATACGTTAAAAGGAGACGCAGAGCAAGATGGCGAGCCTATGGAGCTTGATAGCGACGGTGCCCATGAAACAGATGAGGATGTTGATGGCGAGCCAATGGATGCCATCGACGGGGAGCCAATAGATGACGTTGACGGTGAACCTCTAGTGGACAATGCGGACAAGTCATCTGGAACCAATGTTGACGATGATCTTGATGGTGTACCACTGGATGACTTAAATGGTATGGGTGGTGTGGATGATGTGGATGGCGTACCTTTGGAAGATATCTAGCGGCAAATATGTAGTGCAGTAATTTTAAGCACAATTGACTCCTTGTGAATAGTGTTCTATTCCAACGTCATAACTACATGCCAATTATCCACTGAAATATTCAGTAATGTAGAGATCAAGAGTGTCGACGTTGTGACCGGCCAGAAGGGGTCGACGACATTTTCAGAATTGCATCTTTAGCGGCAACTATGTCAGTTTCAGAACCTGAGGTATGAGTGTCAGCAGCGATAACATGATATCAGTATCCAGGCTCACCCATGATGACAATTGTGTTGTTTTCTCTGCTAACAGTAATATCGGCACCTGTTTCATTGCGAAGACGGGCGACATTCGAGCCTTTGGACCCAACAATTCTTGGGAACATGGAGCGGTCAGACAGAGTGAGGAATCCAACCGATGTCATTTGCACAGCAGTATTCACGGCATCGGTAATGAGCTGACGTGCTTTGTCCAACGCAGCTTGATCCCGGGCTTTGAGGGTCCAAGTCGAGTCTCCCTCCTCGACATTCTGGTAGTTGGGAACAACCTCCCAGATAACAGCAGAAGGGGTTTCTTCTTCTGCATCTGCGTCAATCCGAGCACTGGCCGCATCTGCATCTGCCGGCTCCGGACGACTGGGCACAGCAGATTGTTGGGGTTGAACAGACTGATCAACCTGTACTCCCAACGTACGCAAAGTCCGGAAGAAATGACCTTGCTGAGAGATGACGTGATGATACCTGAGAGGAACATCCACAGTATCAGTCACTGGTTCAGGGGCAGTAGGTTTCACCAAAGTCTTGAAAGTTTATGAGTACCCTAACCACGATGAGCATAGAACAGATCTACCTTCAGCTCCTCAACAGCCTTTTCACAGGCTGCCCGCGAGCCAGAAACTTTGACGAGATTTCCAGGTTCTGTATCGGCAAGCTCTGACACATTCTCAGGTTCGCCAAATTGACCGTACGAGCGAGAACCAGGGAACTGGATCTGCACGTTATGCTTGTTCTGCATCTCGTTCAGATTTTGTCCCCCACGACCAATGAGAGCACGGTGTTGGCCAGCCGGAATATCGACAGCCAAGACAACGCGGTCCCGCAGAGCGGCGACAGCCTTTTCCAATTCCGCCTTAACCTTGTTAACCAACTTCTGCTCACCACGAAGACGGACTTCGTCAGAAGTTTCGCCTTGCCGAGGGCTATTTAATCTGGCTTCAGTACGATCTCTTCGGCAGGAGATACTCTCTTACAATCTGATGAGACCAGCTAGAACCTTAGGGTCCGAGGGACCACTGCAACGAGCAACCAATTCCTTGAGACCTTGTCCGCCACTGCCGATAAGAGTCCGGTGAAACCTGCTTTCCACGACGACTGTCGCATTGCATTCCTCAGCAACCTGGTCAGCGATGGCTAGAATAGCGGCCTTAGCGGCAGCGACCGCCTTCTTCGTCCCTCTGACAGTGATATCGGTGACGGAGGAATCGTCGGAAGCCTTGTCGACATCAATGTGAGCATCAGTGTTATCCTTGATCTCATTGATGGATGCGCCCCCACGTCCAAGGATTCGAGCAACCGAACGAGTAGGAACAGTGAACTTGAGAACATTGTTCGATTCCTTCTCGAATTCAAGGGCCTGGAAAAATGAGCATCATGTGCAAAAGGATGGTGCTGAACATACTTCGAGCAATTCGGCCTTGGCACCAGCTACGCCTTTCTTGCCGCCTTTCACAAGAACTTCATCCGACTTCAATTGTTCGCGAGTCTTAGTCTCCCCATTCTCAGCATTCTGACGAGGGAATGTGATCTTGACAGAGTACTTCTCTTCAAGTCGAATAGCATATTTGCCGCTTTGACCAATCAATGAAGAATGGTATTGGCTTGGAATCTTGAGCACTTCCGAGGTTTCGTCGGCCTGGATATGGGTGCTATAGTGTATCCAAGATCAAAGGAAGGTACACTCACAATGCGCTCCAGCTGAGTAAGAATCCGTTTTTTTCGCCTCTTCAACGTTCTCCTTTCTGCCAGTGATCTTCAAAGATATGTAAGGTTTACTCAGTATGCGTAACGTATCGATACTCACGGTGACCTTGGACTTGTTATGAGTGCCCTTCTTTTTCTTGCTACCCTCTTTTTCCTTCTCATCATCATCGGAAACGTCTACCTTCACACCAAGTTGGTCGCGGAGTTTGTTAACGCCAGCACCTTGAGCACCAACAATGCGTCCAACAAACTCCCTCTCAATGTCAAATTCAGTGGACTGGGCACAACGTCAGGCTGAGCTTGTGTTTGTGATATAATACACATACATAACTGTTCACAATCTCGTCGTTCTTGGCATCTTCGACAATCTTCAGTATTTCCTTGACGGCTCGGTCGACATCTGCACTTGCTCCGCGGACAACGATGACATCTTCGCCCGACGGATCTGCAGCATCGGCGCCAACCTTGATAGAGAGTGTCTTGTCCTCCCCAATGATACTGAGTTTATCCAGATCAATTGACTATCATAGCGAGATTTGGAGGCTTAAACACGTACGCATTGAGAGTTGTGCCCCCTTGACCCACAACTGAGTCGTGCCAACGTTTAGCCACTGAAACGGCTTCACTCTTGACATCAGCCGCGTCTTTCGCCATCTTCAGTAGTTCCTTGGACACATCATCCAAATGCTTCCTCTTCTCGTCCGGAGAAGGTGATGCTGATGGCGATAGTGGATCGTACACCAAGAGAACCGAAGACTGCTCCATAGCCTCACTAGGGAAATATACTGAAACGTTGTGGACATCATGGAACTGCTTGATTCTGTAGAGAGAGCTTAGTAAATCCCCCAAGAACGAGGATGTTCGTACTTCTTGGCATTCTTTCCCATGACAATGCGATGGACAAGCCAATCGATATTGACTTCAAGAGTAGCGCCAATGAGCTTTCCAATTCGTTCCGAAACTTGCCTGACAACTACATCGACGGCAGATTTATCGCCGACAAGGTCAATCGTCAGAGACTGAGCCTTGTCAATGGCAGCCAGCGACGGCGTAAAGACCGAGACATCCGGATTGGCTGTCGTGAGCGTCTTTGGGTAGTTGATACGCGTCATATACGTCAAAAGTTGTCGTGATGTTGGAATGGGTCCAGGGAGCGGGAATTCGTGTATGTACTTCGAGTTTGCCTGCTCCATTACCACAGCAACACCGCTTGAAAGGTCCTTGGGATAGCCCCAGATGGTGATCTCGTCACTAGGTTCATCCAGTTTTGCCGCAATCACAGCGCACTTGCTTTTCGCCATTACCTCTTGGGCCGCTGCACCACTGAGTAAACGGTGCTGTCGTTTGGGCAATGACATCTTCAGAGAGGTCAACTCGACTTTGAAGGTATCGATGGAAGCTCTGATCGTTTCGACGACACGTCCAACGGCTTCACGATCACCACTGACGGAAATTTCGCGATCCACAGTATTCAGCGACAACCTGATTTCCTCGCCCTCTGCTGCAGCTTCAAACTGAGCTTTCTGGGCGGTGACAAATGGGAGGATATTGGCGGGAATGTCGCGAACGCGCTGGGTGGTCTTTGACGTCTTGGAGGAGATGATCTGCTTCAAAAGAGTCTCCGCCTCGTAAGCCAAGGGCTGAGGCCCAACCAGAGTAATCGGAACGAGAAGCTCTTCCTCTTCATCATCCTGAGAGGGAATAGCTTTGCCTGACGAATTGCCGTTGACATGTCCACCGCCATTTGGAATGGCAAGCGTGTCTCTGCGAGGTATGTCGACCCTTACACTCGTTTGATCTCGAATTTGCTTCAGCATCGCACCTGAATACACACATGAGTTGCTAGCCGATGTGAATAAAGATTATCTGTACCCTTAGGCCCGATAATACTAGCGATGGTCGAGGCAGGAGCTTGAATGACACGTGTAATCTGGGACGAAAGAGTATGAGTACAGGAGGGCGGATGAGTAAATGGGTCATACCACCGGACTGAGAAGAGCAAGGAGGCTCCTCTTGGCCTTGTCGAGTTCCTTCTGAGTGTCAGCCTTGACGTGGAACGTGGTCTGACGAGTACGTTCGTTACGAGACGCATCCAGCTTGACCTTGTACTTCGTCATAACCTGCTTCATGACCTCACCAAGAGTCGGAGGCCTTTGGTCCCTTCCAGAAGCGGTCAACTCGATGGCGGCGAGGGTGAAGGTGTCAGTGAAGACAGGCTGCCTAGCGACACTGGGCTTGATGCGAGGACCGGCATCCGCGCCCCATGCCGACTTTGGAGCGGAAGCGACTGGGGCCGCTGCAGGTGCAAGAGAAGGAAAGGCCGTCTGGGAGTTGGTGTCCACCTGGGTAACAGGAGCCTGGGTCCTAGGCTTGGCTGGAGACTCTACAAGAGAAGGGAAAGGGTCCGGGGTGCCTTCAAGGACATGCTTCCTCTAAGTAAGATAGTAGAATGAAACGAAAAATTCCCAAGACAGAATTACACACCTGGAGGTCAGCGGCAGAGAGGGCCATTGCGGGTGTCCGAAGAACGAAAAGCCTTTGACGGAGAAAGACCAAGGCGACGAGCGATTAACCCGTGCCAGTAATACAGCCAAGCAACGGCTGTCGGAAAGTGGTGGTGTAAGGAAGAGATTGATTCCCATCACCGTGCGACTTTTTGCACCCGAGTCCAGAAGGCCTGACGTGGCTGCAGGGTCTATCATCAGGCATACCGTCTGTATTCAACGGCAATCTTTGAATGAAACACTGTAGCTCAACTAGATTATTGCTGAATATTACTGTACCATCTGCTACATGAAAGACGCGTATGTAGGATAGACCGGATTAAGTACATGGATATTTAGATGGTGGACTTGTTACGTAGCGTAGCTAGTACTAAACCATAATGCTGTAACTAGACGCGCTGAGACCTGGACAGCTTGGTAACTTGGGCAGAAAAGCTATGCTGATACAAGCTGACTGAGTCCCCGAGCTCGAGGCTGATCGAGAGCCGACCACGTGGTTTATGTCTCCTACGTGGAATCGAAGATGTGACGTCTAGCACACTTAACCACAAACTATCCTTTTCACCTTGGACATTATTTAACCACCAGCTACCACCTCGCGCAGGCGCCCCAATGAACCGTCTTTGTCGTGCTCTTCGTATTGCTCTCATATTGCAAGCTTTCTTACCTGCACCCACGACCGCAAGTTCCATCTTATCCGAAAGCCTGACAAAGAGCGCCAAGGGTCAGAATGTCCTCAATGTTCTTGAATACCAGCCTGTGAAGGAGACTTCTTGCGAGAATGCATCTGTATGTCATTTTTCTCTGGCTCCTGTAACCCTTTCTCATTCCGCGGAACAGCCGACCGGCCCCATAGACACAACTTCATGCGACTATGAAACCGTCGACAGCGTAAATGAGGATCTGTTTGAAAATCTTCACGAACTAGTTGCGACACCATTCTTCAAATATTTCCAGGTAGGGATTTATCATTCCGGCACAAAGACAATTCTTGACGATATAACTAGGCAGACTTGTATCGCGACTGTCCGTTCTGGGATGATTATGGATTGTGTAGTGACCCAGGCTGCGCTATTACTTCTGTAGATGAGGTTAGTTTCTCGGCATTTTGGACCTTCCTCATCTAACAATGTATTCAAGAGCCAAATACCCGAGAAGTGGAGAGCAACCGCTCTAAGTCAAGCCCCGCCTGTCGAAGATGTATGTCTTCGCCGGGCCTTTCATATCTGTAGCACTGATGATGCCACATCTAGTTTCATCAACTGCCTGGATGCTATCACCGTGATTCAGATTATTGTTTTCTAGATGACAATACAGGTAGGATATACACTCCACGTTTGTCCACGTTTGTCCTCTAATCATCTATATCCTTGTCGGCAGGAGGGGAATACTACGATCTTTCGCTGATACCTGAGCGTTATACGGGATATTCTGGTGCAGGTGCAGGGGGCGTCTGGAGCGCCATCTACAGAGAGAACTGTTTTGGTCTTTCTGAGTCTTCCATCAAGCCAGGAAAGCCTTCTGCTGCTATTCCAGATACTCTCGCAAGTAGGCTTAATGAAGGCAGCGACAACCAGTGCTTAGAAAAGAGGGTGTATTACAGAATTGTGTCTGGTAGGTATCGTTAACCGACCATCATACATCTCACTGACACATACACAAGGTCTGCATGCATCTATATCGACACATATCTGTCTGGAGTATCTCGATCAAACTACTGGCGAATGGGTATGCCTTTTTTTCTTGCTCGTTCTGCCTTTCAAATTTTGTCCTAGGCACCTAACCTTCAATGTTTTGTAAACCGGGTCGCCGCATGTCCTGAGAGGTTACAGTACATCTACTTTAACACGGTCCTTCTCCTTCGCGCAGTAGCCAGACTTGAACCCTATCTTTCGGCTTATGATTACTGTTCAACCGGTAATCATGAAGATGATCTGGAGACGAAGGCCAGGTTGTCCAACGTTCTCTCTATAGCCCAACGCGCTGGAAAGTTTGACGAGTCGGTTCTTTTTCAAGGTGACAACGCCGATGTGAGTTTTGATATTTATATCGTCTAACAGTAACCAATTCACTGCGATCAGGTTGTAAAAGAGGAATTCAAAACTCATTTCCGAAATGTGACCCGCATCATGGATTGCATTGGTTGTGATAAGTGCCGGCTCTGGGGCAAAGTGCAAACCACTGGCGTTGCCACGGCCCTCAAAATCCTCTTTGAGATGGATGATAGGGCACTCGAGTTCGTCTTTTCTATCTTCAAGTGGCTTCATCAGCTTACATAGTCTAACAAGTCCGGACGCAAATTCAAATTTGCTGCAGCGATCCGAGGTTGTAGCGTTGATAAACACCTTGCATCGTTTCAGTGAAAGCCTGAATGCTGCCAATATCTTCCGGGGTATGTGGCAAGATATAAGTCACACGGAGTCGCAGGAGGATATCATCCGAGAAGCCGGAAGTGTGCCCCATCAAGTGAGTATTATATTCGAACATCGGCCTACCGACCTGACCGGGTTTGTAGCCACGACCGTCGCAAGGGATTGGTCACGGATGGAAAAGCACCGCGCTTGAACAAATCCGGATGCGGTTCACGTCCCTATTTAGGGTGTGTAAGGAAAGCACGGCGGAGTGTGTGGGGCTGTTGCTGCGGTTCTGGATGTGCGGTCTACGGGCTGTTTCTTCAGTGTTTACGCCATCTGGCAAAGAACACGGACCGGGCCAATATGTAGAACTGTAGGGAGCAATCTATAGGAAATCGCAATAGGATCTATTAAGAAATTACAGGCTCAGGGGTGCGTCAAGGTTGAAGCATCACTGCGGATTAGTCATCCACGGGCAGAAGAATTGGCTCCAAGCACCGCCCATCGTCGCGGTCGTCTTTCATGAGTTGAATCCAGCTATGATCATCCTTGAAGAAGCTGACCAGCAGGCTAAACTTGATTCTTCCGTCGCTGGTCCGACTTTGCGCTTTCCCGACAGAGCCGTCGGTCGCTCTTCATCGCCTCTCCCAGACTACGAAACCTCCCAAGCACTGCAGCACAATCTTGCTACTCCCCGCAAGTCCCTCCACAGCAAAGTTGACGCTCGATTTTGGCGCGCTACATTATATGCCCTTGTTATCTATGTTGCCCTTTCTGTTGTGATTGGTGTTCCGTTGATAGTGACGGTGCGTCTGCTCCCGGATCATTCCACTGCCTTGCCTCATTTTCTTCCAGCGATTTGCCAAGAAACATAGAGGCCCTCCAGGCGGAGGTCCGTGGCACAATGACGATGTCTCTATATCTCCCCAAACCCTCACCAACAACGGAGTTTTGGCGCTAGAGAGCCTAGGGTGTAATTCATGGGACACAATAGAGGACGACCCTTCACACTCCTTATTTTCTGCCAGGTGCGTCTTTTTTCGCTGGCTGTGACGCAAAATTTAACACACCGCCCACAGTACTTCTCATACGCTATCACCCGACGGCTCGTTTTCGATACGCTCTAATGTTTCCCACGAAGCCGATGACGCCGCAGGCATTTCTGGAAATCTTACAGTGGATATCAACCCAGACTCGTCAGCGGATGCCGTTCTGCTCCTTGTTTCCTTGCGATCCTCCAGTCTTCAACTCCGCCAGAATACCCATATATGTTTTGTGGATGCCGGAAGCGAGAGAGGGGTTTCTCTTTATGTGTGTATTGCGCCCCTTCACTGGCTCACGTTTACTCATCCGACTCCATTAGCTTCCCGGCCATTTAGGTGGTACTGCTTCTGTATCTGTTGCCATCACCCTTCTTTTCCCTCAAATGCCTCGCGCAATTAATATCGACTACCTGGCAACCTACCTTCCTATGTTTACTCAAGTCTTTGGAGATTTTGGTGACAATATCTTGTTCAGCAAGATCAGTATCGAGGGAGCATCCATGGGTATTGCTTGCGATGTGAGTCGGCCCTGTGTATTTGGTTTGGAAGACCGTTAAACCTGTCTTAGTTTATGCAAGCGCCAAAGATATCTGTGAAAAATGCTCTTGCATCTATAACAGGCACGTTTAATGCATCCGAGCGCCTGATACTTGACAATGTTGGAGGGTAAGTGGAATTCCCAGTGTCTTGTATATATTTGCTCATAGCTCGGCCCTTCTCAGTCCTATCTATGCGAGTATAACTCTAGTCCAAGATAAAGATCGACACCAGCCTACATTCCTCTTTTTAGATACGGGAAACAGGTCTGTTCCTCTCATCTCTGTCTTAATGTTAGCTGAGCGTTTCCCAGCGAAATTAATGCTAGCGTCACACTATTAGCGCCAGATCGATATAACGATCCTTTAAATTTCATTGGCAATGTCAAAAATTTCAATGGCCCGCTCACACTGAATGTTTCCCACGACCCATCGACCCCGCCCGTTTCACTGGAACTCCGTGTACAGAACGCTCAGGCAGAATCAAACGTCACGCTCGATGCCAAGTACACGGGTTTTTTCGATGTGCAAACCAAACTTTCTTCCGTTGCCGTAAAGCAGAGCCGCATAGATCCCTCCTGGGACCCCACTGGCGAGAACCGGTACAGGCAATGTGTGTATGACCAAAGTACCACCACTAGAGTCCGGGGATGGATAGGGTGGGGGCAGAAACCTACCGGGTGGAAGCCGAGAGAAGGTCGTGTCGAGGTGACGTCGTCATTAAGTCCCATACACCTGCACCTCGCGGGTCCATCGGAAGGGGCGTCATGACAAGGGCTTGTGTGTAATAACAGGCATCTGCATATATTCCACATGTATTTTATCTCGGGCAATCTATATAATAGCAGTACATATATTTTTCGGACTGAAGTCGTGCTTTGTTACAAATCGTAAAACATGGCCATGTGAAGTTGAGCACATTCGTCATGTTCTTTTCTTGACCCCAAGATTGAATACCCTTGCTGCTATAGGGCAATCGCCAGCGAATCGCATTCTTACCGGATGCGACGGCGCTAGCCAGCCTTGGCTTGCTAAGAGACGATCGAGTTTCACCGCGATTGCGTGATTCTGAGCATTATGGTGGTTATAAGCAAAAATTGCAATGCCATCGATCTCTGCGTTGACCGTTCATACTTTCAGTATCCCATCCATCTTCTGTCGCGACTCGCGATAAGAACAGCTAGTCATGTCCAATACTCCTCACGGTGGTGTTCTTAAAGTGAGTATATTTTATCCTTATCTCTAGGCTGTTGTGCTGACCATACCCCATACAAGGATCTCGTTGCCAGAGACGCTATCATTTCCCATCAACTAAAGGAAGAGGCGGAAACCTTGCCTGAGCTTGTGCTCACTGAGGTAGCAGATCATCTATCCACGATTTCGCCTTACCGATAACTTCCTTTCCAAGCGACAATTATGTGATTTAGAGCTCATCACCAACGGAGGGTTCAGTCCTCTAGAAGGTTTCATGTCCGAAAAAGATTACCAAAGGTTGGTTTCTGCAGTCTGGCTTTCTCGTTCGACTGATAGCATTTATGTAGTGTCGTTGACACACTTCACCTGGCAAACGGAGTCTTGTTCCCGATACCTATTACTCTGGATGTTTCTGGTGAAGTCATCAACCGTTTGTCTATTCAGCCTGGTTCTAGGCTTAGTCTACGAGACCCTCGAGACGAAGAACCACTCGCAATCATAACAGGTTTGTCTTGCCTTTTGAGTGTGTTACTAAAATTTGACACGAACGGTAGTCGAGGACATATATAAACCCGACCGCGTTAAGGAGGCAATACAAGTATTTGGCGCTGACGATCCTGCTCATCCATCGGTCAGCTATCTCCGGAGACGCGTACAGGATTTCTACATTGGTGGCAAACTCCAAGCAATTCAGGCTCCAGCACATTTCGACTATGTTGCGCTACGATGTATGTCTCTACATACGTCACATAGATTTTGGATTTTGTTATTAATCTCTCATGCAGTCACCCCTGCCGAGCTGCGTTCTCATTTCAAAAAATTATCTTGGAGGAAAGTAGTGGCTTTCCAGACTCGTAATCCTATGCATCGCGCCCACCGGGAGCTCACTGTGCGCGCAGCTCGCCAAAGACAGGCGGTACGAGTTTTACTCCAGTTGTGATGGCGGTTTCTACAATGTCTTTATATCAGAACGTCCTGATTCACCCTGTCGTCGGGTTGACAAAACCTGGAGATGTTGATCACTATACCAGAGTCCGGGTGTACGAGGCCATTATGGCCAAGTATCCAAACGGAATGGGCCACCTTGCCTTACTCCCTCTTGTATGTGTTTTTGGCCAAGTGACATGCTGCTTGCTTACGATCAAACAGGCTATGCGAATGGCTGGCCCTCGGGAAGCTGTATGGCACGCAATCATCCGTAAAAATTTTGGTGCAACACATTTTATCGTTGGACGTGACCATGCGGGACCTGGAAAGAACTCCCAAGGAAAGGATTTCTATGGGCCATACGACGCTCAGGACCTCGTCACCAAGTATGAGGAAGAACTCCGGATAGAAATGGTGCCGTTCCAGCAAATGACGTACTTGCCCTCGACAGATGAATACCAACCTGCCGACGAAGTTCCAAAAGGTGTTCAAACCCTCGATATTTCAGGCACCGAACTTCGCAGACGTCTTAAAACTGGTGCGCCAATTCCTGACTGGTTCAGTTATGAGTAAATTTTGTCCTTCTCATCCATCGTATCTCTACTAATGGTGTCCCTAGCGCCGTCGTTAAGACTCTACGAGAAAGCTATCCTCCTCGCAATCAGCAAGGATTAGTTATACTTTTGACGGGCTTCCATAATTCTGGAAAGAACAAGATCGCTAAAGCCTTGCAAGTATCACTGAATGAACAAGGTGGTCGCAGTGTTTCCCTACTTTTGGGTGAAAACGTGAAGCAGGAAGGATCATCAGGTTTGTCATACATCTTGGGGCATGGTAACTTTTTGCTCACTAGAGCTACGTAGAAATTGGGTTCACTGAAGAACAAAGACATGAAAACGCAGAGAGAATTGCGTTCGTTGCTGCAGAGTTGGCTCGAGCCGGTGCTGCTGTGGTCGCCGCGCCAATTGCTCCGCAGGAGCGTACCCGGCAGGCCGTCAAAGATACCATCATACATTCTGGCGGTGCCGGTGGTAACTTCTTCTTGATTCACGTTGCCACCCCTCTTGAGCATTGCGAAAGGACTGATAGGAGAGGTGTTTATGCTAGAGCGCGTCGTGGTGAGATTTTAGGTTTCCCTGGTGTAGATCAAGAATACGAGACGCCGTTGGGGGCGGATTTGACAGTGGATGTCGTATCACAAAGCGTACCTGAAATTGTTCACAGTAAGTCTTTTTGACACTGACGCACCTTCTTTTCTTACCTAACCTGAATTCTAGGTATTGTCCTGCTGTTAGAAACGAACTCGCTAATATAAGATAAAATAAAATGTTCGCAAAAATGTACAAATTCTAGATGTATTGGTGTACATATACCTATTAGACGTTACCACGGTCGGAATAGTGGAAAAAACCTCCGACTGCTTGAGCTGATTCTGAGGAGAAAACGGCCCGGGGAGGGAGTAAAGCCATACAAAACAACACAAAACAACGCGTCGCGTTGACTACTTGTGACTTCATTCTTCGCTACCGGTACCCTTCACAGCACTCCCCTCCCAGTTACTCCAGTGAGTACGATGGCGACGCACATTGGTGTTCTTCCCGCAGGCGAGACGTTCGAACCTTCTTCGGTCCTTTTTTAATGGCGAAGCAGCAGATGTACTGCAGACTATAGCTCTGGGCAGCCCAGGTGGCAACGCACTCCCTCCGAGTCGTTTCATTCGTCTGTTGCATCCAAGAACTGGTCAATATCCTCAGCCTACTACTTGCAGTGTTTTCTCATTTGATTCTCAGGATTGCCTTGTCTTTTTCTCTCTTGCAACCAGCTATCACAAGCAACTCAAATCCTCGAAGTACAAGGTGTTTCGCCTACAAATGCCCGTTCGTGGACCTTGGAAGAAGAAATCATATCAGGCAAGAGATCCGTTTAGTACGCGAGGCATTTTTTATTCATAAAAAAATATGCCAGACGGAAAGCTGCTAATTTTGACACCCATCGACCCAGCTTTTTTATTGATACCAATCCTGAAATCTACCATACCTGTAAATTCATTGATCATTCTTCCCCTCCAATTCTCACAAGAATCCTAGAGCGACGGGACCTCTGGCAACTTTCGTCCCGCTGACGACATATTTGAAGATGCGATATCCAGGTTATCAAGAGAGTCGAACGACCTTGTTTCAGCTTTTGATATCACATCTTTTGTGGAGATGGATTGCACTAGGACGGCTCTTCGACGGGTCTGTGAGATGAAAGGGGAGTTTTATCGATTCTCTAGTTGTGTAGACGTTCTGACGTCGGATAGAGGTGGCCTCCTCCATTACGGTTTACAGATTTTCGCCTACTAAGGTTGTCGACTATGTCCGCAAGAAAGTACACCATATGTCCACTTTCCCAGTGATTGAGATGTCACGCAGCATCACAAGAAATTTAGCTAAAGATGGCCTCTTGGACGATGGAAAAGAAAAATTGCTCGCAGGTCTGTTTCAAGTTAGTTCAATGAGTGTACCATTTAAAGCTCGCTTGCGCGTCTAGCGGCCAAGACTAAAATCGCATGTGATCTCATCTGTCAATATCTACCACCTCCAGAGTCTGCATCTCTTGTGGCATCCTATGAGTAATGCTGCTGCTGTCTTGTCCTGCCACTATTGACAAAAGTTCCAGTTTCACAGATCTTGATGCCTTCATGAAGCGGCTAGAAGAGGAAAGTATGGCGACAACAGCCAAGTCTGGAAAGGGAACTCAAACCTCGAGAGAAACGAACGGTGACAAGAAACGGAAATCGGCTAAGGGATCCCACGGAGTGGAGAAGCTAAAGAAAGCGAACGTGAAAGGGATGGCTAAACTGTCATCCTTTTTCACCAAAAAGGCTGTAGCATGACTGTATTCAGGATCTCAGCCCTGCCTTAAGTGATTGAGTCCATCTACGAAGCCATATGTATTGATATAATAATGATACAGAGTTCGTTTGGGTAGTTTAAATGCTCCAGATAATAAACCAAGGTGGAGAAAGGACCGTCATTTTACCTTATTTAGTCAGTGTTGACATCTCCCTTCAAAAATCTGGCGAAGACGGTTTGTGCAACCTCAGGTTGATATGCGGGCATGGAGTGCCCAGCTTCATAGACTCGGCTAGGTGTAATGTGTAAGAACGGGAGGAGCAATGATGATAATAGCCACGTACACGAAGGTTAGATTGGTGTCCGCAACAGCTTTATATTGACCGACAGTCTTTCCGTTGATAGTCAATGCCGACAGTGATGCTTCACTGAATGCAGAACGACCCGGCCAATCCATCGAGGCAATGCACTCGTGAACACCCAGCCAATTTGCTCTACAAAACATTCAGTTGAGGTTGGGCTGCTTTGCACTTTGAAACATACTTCATATCTGCGTCTCCAGCCTGAAAAGAAGCTTCGATTTAACCCCAATTTGCATAGACACTGTTCAGAGACTTACCCAGATTAGAAGCTTGACTTTGCCCTCACTTGCGATTTCCGCTAGATTGGATAAAAAAGAGCGGCCTGTTTCCCCGTTGCGTGAAAAGCGGGTCTTGACGCTGTCATCACACTGATCGTATGTCACTTGGGCGCCGATGAGATCGCGTACGTTGCTGTCGTGAAGGTAATCGAGGTAGAATGTAGGAGGAACGACTTCGTCTGAAGGGGTTGAGGAATTCTGTCGTAAATCATTGGGATTTCTGTCCCCCACCGTGGGATTGAATACGTCGTGAGTCTGGGAAGAACATTATTTGACGAAGATATAACATCCAGGAATCAGCTTACGCAGGAAACAATAGCATCGTGGCAGGTATCGGCATCGCCATCATCATAACAATCTTGTAGGGCGGGTAGACATGTTTCATTGTATGCCGTTGACACATCCATTAATACGGAAGTATTGACGAGACTTCCATAAGACGGGGCATGTCTCGCATAGTCGACCGAAGCTTGCATCTGGATTACAGGATCGTGTTTACCGCTTCCGACAAAGATATGTAAGAAATAGAAAACGTAAACCCGCAATTACTCACTCGTTGATGAGCAATTTTGAAACTTCAATCTGAGTTCCGTTGATCTCGCCGCTCTCGATTTTGGCATTTTGTGAATGGAAGTACTGTGTAAAGACTGGTCCAAAGCGAGCACCGTAGGACTCTGTTGCAATGATAAATCTGTGAAACAAATTTGTGTTAAATCGACGGGAGGCACGCGAATTAGAACCATACTCTCTGCCTTTGAACTTGCTGAATGTCTTGTGATCAAACAAGATTTGGAACGCTTGCCATATGAAGCCTGCCGCTTCATCGGTGGAATTAACCAAGGTCGATCCTTTGGAAAACCCGGCGCCAAAAGGTTGGTCAATGTAGATCACTGTATAACAAAACATCAAGAAAGGCAGACTAATTATGAGAATAAGCTTACTGTTGCTGAAGTTATTCCAGCTGTAAGGATTATAGACGGTCTCTCCGCTATCGTTTATTGTACATGGTCCATTTTCTGTAAAACGAATATGGGTTGTGGGTCAAGTCAAGCGAAAGGCATAAGCCAATGCAGTATTTACCTTGAAACAGCCCAATCATAGCTGAACATCCTGGCCCGCCGTTCAGCCATAGGGTCAAAGGTTTGGTGTCTGGATCGTCTCGAGCCTCAAAAAACCAGAACCAGAATGCGTCGTCGCTATCGTCAGATATGTTTATATATCCTGACACTTGGGACACGCCATCTGTCGTTTCGCATACCCCAGAGTCAGATGTCAAGGAGAGGGATTGCGAAAGGACCGGGGAGACTAGCCACCCGGCAGTAAGTAGTAGTAGAGGCAGGAGGGTAGACATGAGGGACTGACGAAGAAAGATGGGGTTTGGAGCTTATAAGTGTTTGAAAATTGTGAATGAGAAGCCCGTGGTATCGTATCTGATATTACCAGATTACAAGGTGCAGACTGGGCACGCCGCAGCGCGCGAGTCGGTCATAGTTGTCCATGCGTTGATAGAATGCTCCCCACGTACATTACGAAAAATCGGATCAGACAATTGCGAGATAGAGCACTGTACATCAGTAAAGCTTTCTGATAGCTGGCGAAACTGGAATGAGTGAAGCATGATATGAGCGGACGAATACTCACCGCGGTAAGAGAGTAATTAACGTCAGGGTTAGGCCGCGATTATTTGTTGCGTAGATCTCAGGAGAGCTTCATATATCAGTTGCACGCATGCATATCTGTACGTTACTGTCAGCGAGTATCGCTCCCAACATCTTCATCTTGGATGGTCTTAGCAAGATCTTAGGTGATTCTGATTTCGATTCGTGCACAAGCCTTAAGTACCAACACGTGTCCTCGGGTAGGTCCGCCGATCGCGACGCGTTGAGGATATTTGCTCTTATTTGCTGACCCTCAAGTCCTCTTGGCTTTTCAATTTCCGCCGACCGCCTCCTTCCTCTTGCCATCAAGGTCTACAGCAACCGGCAGCAACGTTAATAATCGTTGATGGCTGACGACAGAAAGTATATCGACCGTGCCGTTCAGACGGACCCTGCCGTACCTCTCCTGTCTTCACCGCCCTCCAGTGCAGTTGCTACATCTCCGGCGGAACTAAGCGCATATACCGACCCAAACGATGCATCTTCCTCACTAGATTCTTCTCCAGCCGTGCGCCGCCTTCACAAGCCTCGTTTACCTTTCAATGGCCCTTCACGAGCACCAACTGGCACTGATCGCGTCGTGTCTCTGCCAGAAACATCTCCTCCAAGCAGAATCAATCTTGATGGATCAGGGGCACGCATTGTGTCTCTTACTGAGTGTTCCAAATCCGCTCTTCCTAAAGAAGATTCCTTTTCCTCCGAATGCTTCGACGCCTCTATCTTTACCGATACCTCAGGAACTCACCTTTCTTCAGAAAACAGGCATACAGCACATTCGAACACGCCGACTACACTACTCTGGGCTTCCACGGACTCCTTCTCCCCCTTCTTCTCCTGAATCTATCATGATCATCGGGAATGATGTACAAGTCCCCGTATCTTTTCTCCACCACAAGTCTGAGTCGCAGCCCACCTTCGAAGAGAGCGAAGGTCACTATTCTTTTACTGCGTCGTTATACGCTCACAGCTTTGCTATAGGATGGTTAACCTGGGCAAATTCTCCTCCAAGACCGATACCGGCATTACACGGCCCACTCTCATTACCCTATGCTCGTTGCCCATCGTAAGTGGTTCCCAATATTTCATTGTCATCACTAAATATGTGTGGCTAGTGGTGCTGAAGGCACCATTGTCGAAGGAGAAGATATGTCTCGAATGATCTGGGGGCTTGGTACCGATGCACCTAGTGATTCTCGGCAGCATCCTTCAGGTGGAGAAAGAAAGGCCACCCAGCTTCCTTCTGCTCTCGCGCAATCACAACAGCCCAAAACTCAAAACCCTCAATACACTGTGCGACAAAACTCTCAGTCATTGCCTATACTGCCGACCTTGGCTTCTTCAAAGCGTAACACGTCTACGTTGCAGTCCCCGCAGGTCAAGCTGTCCCTCATTCCAGACAAACCCAGTATGCGTGCAAGCCACGTCAATTCAGGATACGAGGGACTCTCGAGCTTCGAGTCAACAAGAAGATCGTCTTTCCTAGAGCCTCTCCAGGACTTTTCACTGGCCGATGACCGCCTCGTCGGGCTTGGAATTCAGTGGTCGACGAATTCAGTCGGAAAGGACACAAATCATCCGTATAACTCAGTCTCTTCTTTATCTCGTATCAGCCCGATTCTTCCTCAGTCTGGTCCTCGCTTATTCGTTGAATCTCGCACAAACCCGCAGCTAACCTCACAAGTCATTATTCCTACTGGACCTCGTATGTCTGCCATTGATATCGCCCATCAGTACCGTATCAAGCAACTCCAAAGCGCTCTACCTACTCCCCCCAACTCTTCTGAACCGCAATGGTCTCCTTACTTCTCTGAAAGCTCCAATGATATACTTTATCACGACTATGACCCTTCTATGACATTCGATCGGTTCCAAAGACCTGTCCTTGAAGCTAGGAACCCGGATGCGGAGCTGCGGCGGTTTGTTGTCGAGTACATGAATAACCCAAATATTTTCATCAATGATCCTTCTGTTTTTTCTGCACGACCGTCTCGACAACAAACCTATAGATCTATGCCCCAAGACTCCCACAACTTTTTTGAGATGTCCCCACCCCCTCCTGGACCCCCTCCCAACAGCCCGCTACCGCCAGCGCCATCTGCATATTCCAAGCCCGACCGTAATAATTCCGTGCCTCATTCTCCTACTTCGCCCGAATTCCAGAGTCACTTCTGTAGTATGTCTCGACAGCCCCGTTCAATCCCTCTGGCGCGTCTCATTCAACGCCGACTCTCAGCCGTTCCAGAAGAAGATGCAGAAGGATTCCTGGAAACGACTACACCCTTTTCTTCTATGTTGAAGGATATCAATTCGCACTCGCCGGCGACCGTGCACCTTGGCCGTAAAGTCGGTAGGTCACCCAGTCCACAGAAATCCGGAAGATCAGGACCTCGTCCCGATCCGTTTGCTCAGGGTGCAAAGCAGCGATTCGCGTGGGCGTTTAACAACACAGCAGATCACCGAAAGAGTAGGCACGTTCATAGAAGCGACAAGGAAAACGGGATGGAAGAAACGGTGGCCAAAAAGGGAAAGAAGAACAAGAGGTCTATGATTTAAGGTTTCCTTCTCTTTTTATTCACTTTGATGTTTTCGGTTCACTTTGTTAATAGTACAGTCTTCAGGCGTCATGCATGATGAACCAGTCAAATGTAGTTAATGTGATTTGTACGTTGTTATCCCAAATGTTTTGCCACTAGCTTTGAAATTTGATACACGACGATGATACTTAATCCTGAAGTAATCACAATGTTCTGTGACAGCAAGCCTCTAAGGCTTCACGAAAAGGTCAGTAAACTTGTCAACCGGGAGGTTCCAGAATGGAGCAGAATCGCCGGTGACTATGTCCAAAATCCTACACCCATGTCAGTCAAACAGTATCAAGAACGATCATAGACACTCACTTCTTCTGGTGCGCTGCGTCATAGTGATGGGAGATATGCCTTTGAGTAACCCCGTGAATGCCACGAAACAGTGATAGAGGAAAAACGGTTACCTAGTGAATTTGTCGATCAAGAGAGGAGTACCCTCATCCCGACGCCTCTTGTGTCCGACCGGGTATTCAACTTCGACCTCGTCCAGTATAGTACCGTCGTTCAACTCGACAAGGAGGGCGTTACCGATAGACCGCTTGGAGGGTTCGTGATATTCGACACTGAAACGCTTGTCTTCAACGCAGTAGATTTTGGCACGAAGGGCGTCGATGCGTGGGTCAGCGGCAGATGCGTCAGTACTAGATGCGACGTAAGTGAAAGAAGTGGTATTGATGGACAAGAAATATGCATACTAGCTTTCCGAAGTAAGTTCACCGAAAATCAAAGGATACGCCACCATGTAGTTGATGGCATGACTGCGGGAGGATCAAAATACAACTACCAATTACGATATGGGCACCTACTCTCGATCAGCAAAGTTGTCGAGTGGACCCTTCTTGTCAATAATCCTGATGGCAGCTTCCTGGGTTCGGATTCTGACGCTCTTGATGTCTTCTGCAGTCTTTCCGAGGGCTTTCAGTTTAGCATGGACAATGTAAGCCGCTTCAACGGCAGTCTGAGCATGGAATTCGGCGGGATAGGAGATTTTGAAGAGAACGTTTTCCATGATGTAGGACGAGTAAGGAATCTGGAACTCAAAGGGCTTGCCCTGCATGATATAGAGTTAGACGTTTCATATAACTGCTAACCGGCTAGAGATGACATTACCTTGAACAGAACATCATAGAAACCCCATGTCTTTGCAGTAAGAACGGATGGAAGACCCTTCTCGCCCTTCTTGACAAGAAGGGCTAGGTTAACTGCACGGGAGCAAGCGTCACCAGCAGCCCAAGATTTACGAGGTCCGGTGTTGGGAGCATGGCGATAAGTACGAAGAGATTGACCGTCAACCCAGGCTTGCGAAATAGCATCAATCGTTTGATCGCGATTGAGTCCAAGCATTTTGGACACCACTGCAGTGGAGGCAACTTTGACAAGAACAATATGGTCCAAGCCGACCCTGTTGAACGAATTGAGAAGTGCAAGGCCTCCCTGTATTTCGTGAGCCTTGATCATGCCCTCGAGTAGGTCCTTAATGGCAAAGGATTGGCCTTGACGAGCGAGGTGGTCAGCGACAGCAAGAATTGCACCAAGATTGTCGGAGGGATGACCCCCTGGCAGTCAATAGTCAGTCAATAAGCACAAGAGATAGGTTCTTGCGACACATACATTCAGCAGCTAGGAAGCAGTCATTGAAATCAAGCCATCGAATAATGGTGCCTATGTTGAAGGCTCCCCGGATGGGGTCCAACTGATAGTTGGTCCCGGGTACTTTGGTGCCTGTGCCAGATGGGGGCTTGAGGGGGAGTTGAGGAAGACAGAAAGCAGGGAAACGTACCGTTAGGAACGACGGTGCCTTCAACAACGGGGCCAAGTAGTTTGGTGCACTCTGGGAACCGCAACGCCTCGAGACCGCAACCAATGGTGTCGATCAAACAAAGGGATGCAGTCTTCATTGCCAACCCCGTGGGGTCAATTTGAAAGTTGTGAACATAATCGGCGATATCTTGCAGGACCTTGTCTGGCTCAGGCCGGAGGGTAGACTCGCCACCGTGGGTAGCAGACATGTTTCTAGTGCGAATGAAATGAGAAGCAAAGGGAGCAAGAGCGGAACGCTTGGGGGTATTGAGAGTAGAGAAACTGGCGGCAAGAGGGAGTTGGCGAGGGAATTTGCGCAGCAGGGAGCGGCTGGAGGCACGATTGAGCATCTGGGGGCCTGTCCTGTGGTGGTAGCAGGAAGAGTTAGGTTGCCCCAGATTCGGCTTGATATACAGTCGACTTGGACCTCCGGCTATTACCGGCAAGACGCGCTTGGGACGGTCACGCGGACATGATTTCATAGCCGTGGGGTTGCCGAGGAATATATATTAGACGCCGAATTATTAGTATTATTAGTATCGTCCCGCCCTCATGCCCGAAAGTGAATATACAGACGACGCCTCTGCCGTCGCTGCAAAGAAACGTCGCCTCCCTGGCGCTTGCGATATATGTCGCAAGAAGAAAAGTAAATTCATCCTTTGTCGTCGCTAGGGGCGTATCTGACACATCTCCTCTAGTCAAGTGTAGGCCTGGTATTCGCTTCATCTCAGTCCCAGCCGCTTCATCCATGTCCCAGGTGATAGTGCGACCATGCCAAGCGGTCGCTGTTCAAACTGCATCGCATTCGATTCAAAATGTCTGCATACCGATCCTGTCAAGGTAGGCATCTCCGACATGCCTGTCGATGCTGCAGCTCAGTTTATTTCTTCAGAAACGCGGTCCGAAAACGAAGTATCTCACCATCTATCATCTTGTTCTTGGTCTCATCCTCCTTCAAGTAGCTATGTAGAAGAGCTTGAAGAACGCGTCAACAAACTCGAGGACATGCTGAGAGAGGTAAGCACTGCTTCAGTTATCTGCGGCATGTCTAACAAGTCACAGCTTAAACCAGAGGTCGTGTTGCCAGAGGATGAAGCTTCTCCGGCTCAATTGCATCACAGCCCGTCGTCACTACACAGCAGGGGTGAGTCGTCAAGTCCCCGTCAACTATCCGAGCCATCAGATGGCGCAGAAGACGACCTTCCGCATATTGAGCTGCTAGAGCACATGAAAAGGATGTCCCTGCACACATTCGGCAACAGGTATTTTGGTCCTTCTAGCAGCTTTTCCCTCGTCAAAAGCGCCATGACCATAAAAACCGAGTTTATGGGTAACGAAGCCTCCCTCTCTGTGCCAGACTATCACCAGTATTTTGAACTCCAGCCAGTAAGCAGTGTTCTTTATTTGCGACACTAGTTCTAAGCTGTTGACCAATGCTAGTGGGAGCAAGAAACCGCAGAACAAGAAACACCTCATTACGTCTTCCCAGACGACGATCTAATAATTTCACTCGTTGATATATACTTCAACACGATCAACATAGTCCTTCCCATGTTGCACCGGCCTACCTTCGACAAAAATATTGCCGAAGGTCTTCATTTGCGAGATCACAACTTTGGTGCTGCTCTGTTGCTCGTTCTTGCCATCGCTTCCAGATATTCCGACGACCCGAGAGTTTTCTCGGATCCGGATGCAAAACTTTCGTCTGGTTGGAAGTTCTTTGAACAAGTACGTATCGTCAAAAACGCCATATACGAGTCGCCGTCGTTGTACGAATTGCAATATTACGCTGCAAGTTAAATTTCCCTAGGCCGTTTTTATGTTTATTAACTCCGGTACGAAGATGGGGGTGATATACTCTCTTGGTACTTCGGTCCCTCAGTTCGGCTGGACCATGGTTGGAATCGGAATGCGTTTTGCGGTCGAGATAGGATTGCATAGACGCAAGCCGGAAGGGTACCAGCCGACTGTCGAGGATGAACTTAAGAAAAGAGCATTTTGGTCCGTCAGCCTCACTGTCGAGAGCAAACATTTATAGGCATTAATCAATTGACAGGGCTCTTATCACGCTCGATAGGCTCATCAGTTTGTTCCTAGGACGACCATCCATAATAAGAGATGAAGAGTGTGTCGACTCCATGATTGTGCTTCCATTATTTACGTTTTTCTCCGCAGTTTTGACCTGGAAAACCCAGTTGAATGCGACGACGAATATTGGGAGATCGAATCAAACGAAAGAGTTCATTTTCACCAGCCCCCAAACAAGCCTTCAAAAATAACATATTTCTGTTTGCATCTCAAGTTATGCGAGATCTTAGCATTTGTTCTTAGGACGCTGTATTCCATCAAAAAGTCTCGTGCCATGTTAGGGCTTACTGGCAAGGACTGGGAACAACGTCTTGTCGCTGACTTGGATTCTTCCCTGAATGCATGGGTTGACTCGATTCCTGATCATCGTATGTCTTCGTGAATTATCTGCTGCCGGACGTACAGTCATTGATCCAGCATTTAGTCCGTTGGGATCCGCACTGTAAAAATCCTACTTTTTTGTTCCAGTCTGCGGCTTTGTACAGCATGTATTACATGCTACAGATACAGATCCATCGGCCTTTCCTGCACACAGATTCTCCTCTGTCTTTCCCATCTCTCGCTATCTGCACGAATGCTGCTAGATCATGTAGCCACGTGGTCGACGTCCACCGCGCTCAGTCTGGCATAGTTATACCGCATATTATAGTTGGTGGTCATCATCCATCCGCCTTCGTAGATCTCTGATGCTTGATCGTAGATGGGATCCTTCATTTCGGGCGTTGTTCTATCTATGAATATCTGGAGTGGTAAACGCGCAGGTCTTTCCTTGAATTTACAGAAAGAGCTGGCCGATGTCGAGAGGTGCAAGGCATCTTTGAAATTTGCTTCTGAAAGGTGCCTGCTCAGGCCCTACAACAGTCGCGAACTGACGTTTTCATAGGTGGAATATTGCTGGTCGTCTATGGTGAGATCCATCCACTACTATAATCACCGGTACAGGTTTTTACAAAACTAAAGGGATATGCTGAATGGAATTTCAACCGTTGGAAATACGACATTTACCGAGGAAGACCCCACGTCTAAAAAGCGCCCGCGGGAGAATGATATTTCTGATTACTTACCTGGACCTGCTCCTGCTGTTCGAGCATGGGATTCGTATGAATCAATGCCAACAAGCTCGCTATATGCACGAACATCTGGTAAGTACATACACCGTCAGTAACGTGAACATTAATGATGATTGTGAAGGCGATCAACTTGATTTTGGCGAATTGAATCTGATGCCGTCTACCAATCAATTTGGAGCTGTTAACGGTCTCTTCGACTTTCAGGCCTCCAATGATCCGCAGCCATCGTTTTCAGGGCCTTCCGTGTATACAGACTTTGGACTGTTAGAAGAGGTAGGAAATAATACAATCGATATGTGGAGTGGTGCTCCGTCAGGATTCGAGTGAGTCCCAGTGTACTGCGGATTATTTTCTGATCTAAAATCAACCTTAGCTGGGCGGAATGGAACACATACATCACAAACTTGGAACCTAATTCAACTTAACGACGTGTATATTAAAAGAAATTCATTGTTATAATCACAGTAGAGTGTTAAATACCGAAATTTAAACGTGAGCATTGATATATTGATCAACAAGTCGTTCGCATAAGGCTATAATCGCAATCTCGAGCTCGAGCCTGTGGGAGTGCGAATAATGGGGATAGGAACCGCGAGTCCAGGCGCGCTCGCTGTGAGCAGCAGAGTCATGGGTAGTGTCTCGAAGCCTGGAGGCACGGTTTGAAAGAATGTGATAGTAGAAGGTAAAGCTTAGAATGTAGAGTCCCCGTTACGCTCTCGAGCCCTCGGGAACGTGTCGCGTCCAAAATTTCCAATCTCGATGGATTTTAAGTACTTTTATATCAAACTAATTCTCACGCACGGACCATGACTGCTACTGCTAGACTTGCTCGGAATCTCGAGTTTTATTTTGGGCCACCTTCAGAGCCCATACATATCGCAGATTTTATATCCTCTGATATTCCTCACCGCACCTTTGTTGATGACTCGGACACGGACGATTTTAGGTGTGTCTTCTGTGAATTTATCGCTTCGTCACTCAAGAATTCTCCAGTGTTAGTGACATTCGCGATGTTGTCGGCAAAGTCTGGGACCACCCGGAGTTATCTGCATGCATTATCAAGAAGCATGACGCTGTTATAGATACTTTATATGCCACCCAAAACCCAACGAAAACTCGCCGCAAAACTCAGAATACTACGGACGCTGACGAGGAAGACTCGCCGGCAGTACTTGAGTTGAACAAAGCACTCCAGAGTATCCGTCTCTCCAGCTTCCCGTAAGCGTGCCAATCGCTCTTCAATGTGTCGCTTATTTGCTTTCATTTCAGTCTTTGTTCAGAAGCATCTCTTTTTGTAAGGCCGCCCAAAAACTCAGATCAGAATGCCCTTGACAAACGTGTCAGTGTGAAACTTCGTCGAATACATCGTTGATGCCCATTTTCATTGCAGAAGCCCTCTGAGTCGAACAATAGCCCCTCCTTGCCTGATGACGCGAGATGTGCACTCATTACCGTCACAATATACACTAAAGGCTCCAGTACCACTATGCGGACGTCTCAACACGTATTTCTCTCCTCGCAGACTTTGGGCGATATCGTCGAGGCGATGCCTTGCGCGTCAAACGACCTTCCCAAGGAAATAGTGTCGCATGGTGAAGTCGCTGCTGAACTTGCCGTCAACGCGAGTTCTGGTTCGGTGGTATGCATCGAAGACGTCCTCTATGGTGATGGTATGAATGAAACCGAGTATGCCGAGTGCGTTCTTCTCGTCCATTTGTCGGCATCATGACCCATCGCGTCCTAGTAAAATGCTCCAGTGTCTCGCAACACATCCAATGAAAGACCGCGCACTGACCAAAGCAAAGGAGTTCATGCATGATATTATCCTCAGCTCTCTCTCACTTCGTATCAACGAACCGTATTGGATTTTGCATCAAGGAAACTGCGAGCATTTTTTCGTACTCGATCAAATCAGGCATGCTTCTGTTCTCTTCCACTCGTCCATTTTCTAACACCTACATAGACTGAAGAATTCCTCGGATCCATCATCCGGATATCCTTTTACTCTGCAACTGACGCCAATCTCCCTAGATTTGTGTCGGGCATGCTATAGAATACCTGCAATTTGGTCCATTGTAGGCGATCTACGATTGGGTGAGAGCCCCTGCATTTTATGTGGACATTGCTGGGAGAACATGGGAGAACCAGAAGATGGAGTTGTAGTGGTGCCTTTCCCCAAGTATGAACTAGGTTGGTAGTGGGTTCGCTGGCGGTCATTGTTTGTATCTGTAGTATATATACCGTTGTTGGTCCCGACCATGACTGTCGCTTCATCATCCACTGTTCAAGCATTGGATGCCTTGTCCGAGTATGACGATGTCATTTCATGGATCAACGATACACTGCCAATATCTGAGGACAAAGAGGAAGACGCCGTCGATCTCGCTGAACTCGACCAACACATTACACAGCTCCTGGCATCCCTCGGCATTGCCTCTGAAGACACGTCGTCCCAGCTAGAGAGAACCGTCCGTGATGTCTCTCGCGCCGTACCCAGACTCACCTACGACCTTCATTTCATGAAAGACGGCGCGCTCACCCTCCAAAGCGGGCTCCTGCATGTTCGCTCTCGAGCGAAGGCCGCAGTTCCACTGTCTACCCAGGACGCCCTCGACAAGCTCCACGTTTTGGATACCATGAAAAGCCACATGGAAGCGGCGCGCGAGGTCCTGCGAGAGGCGGAGAGCTGGAGCACCCTAGAAATCGAAGTGACATCCCTTCTTTCCGACCACAATTACTCCAAAGCTGCTGCCCGGCTTTCGGAGGCTAGCCGTAGCATGGTCGTCTTTCAAAATACTCCAGAATATGACCCTCGTCGCGCTCTCATGGTCAACCTGCAGAACCAGCTGGAAGCGTCCCTCAGTTCAGCGTTGGTGGCCGCGATTAACGTCCATGACCTAGCAGCGTGCAAGAGCTATTTCTCCATTTTTTCAGATATTCAACGCGAACACGAATTTCGTAACTATTATAATGGTTCTCGGAAGGCAGAAGTGGTGGCGCTTTGGCAAAATGCACAGCTGCTGGATTGCGATGGGAAGGGTACAATGACGTTTGTCGAATTCCTTCCCAAATTCTACGAACATCTTCTCTCCCTCCTTAATCTCGAACGTGCATCTATGTCATTCATCTTCCCTGACCCAGCAGTCTCGCTCTCGGCACTTATTTCCTCCGTTCTGTCTGCTCTCCAGCCCACGTTTTCTCAACGGCTCACCTCGTTATTCAACCATTACGGTGATTCTGTCCTAAAAAATTTTATATCTATATTCAAAATGACGGAGGATTTCGCTGCTGCTGCAGAGAAAGTAACGGAGAAGATTAAACATACTACACCTTCCATGGAAGTCTCCGAGTTACCAACATCTAACCCTGTAGCTCACAAGCGTCGACGTTCAATGCGGATGTCCATGTCTTGGCGCAATACCCCACCCCGCTCTTCTTCCAACACACAGAATATTACCAAGCTTTCCAGCCTCCTTGAGTGGGAGCAAGAGCTCTTCCAACCTTTCCTCGACTTTCAGGTTGAATATGCTTCCCTCGAAAGGCGCTTCCTTGACGAAAATCTCCGTCATATTACCAAGAATGATGGTGTGCGCGATGATGCAGACCCAGATGAGGCACGTCTTCTGCGAGAACGAGCTGTAGACGTGTTCGGTGCCGCTGAAGAAAGTGTCACGCGCTGCGCAGCCTTCACGCATGGATATGGTACAGTGGGGCTTGTACAAGCATTGGACGGCTTCTTTAAGTCTTTCGTTGATATGCGGACAGACGGACTGCGTAAAACGTCCTCTCCCTCTTCTTCTACATATAACTCCACCGAAGAAGGCCTATCCGGGCTAGATTATACATCGCAGGATTGGGCTGAGTTCCAACACTACCTTCATCTTCTATCATCGACTCGAAGTGTCTTCGAGCGATTGCTATCTTTCGAAAATAAGCTCCGTGCCAGCCTCGCCCAGATATCCACAGCCCTTCGCCTATCGCGCGAAGATCCGACTACATTTGGTTCAAGCCAGAGTCAATTATTGTCACAGTCAACTCTCCATTCTCCTGATCTTCATACTCTTCTAGAATCTCGCCCCACCGATCCTCTTTTGGTCGAAGCGCGCGCGGCAGTGTATCTGTTTGCCAGGACGTGCCAAGAATGTCTTCAGCGCACTATTCTCTCCCCTCTCATGAAACCTTTGTCCGGATATGCATCCCTTCCTTTGTGGAATGCGCCTGCAAATAGCAAGTCACAAAAAGCCAATGAACTCCACGTTCCATCCTTCTCTTTGTCCCCCAGCGAGACAGTGCAACGTGTTGCGGATAACCTACTCAACCTTCCTCAGTTATTCGAGGTCTACGTTGACGATGACGCTCTTTCGTTCTCTTTGCATACTCTCCCTCATATCGACGAACCGGAGATACCTTTGGAATCTCAGCCAGCGTACGTAGGACATGCACGGCGGCAGAGCATATCTAGACCTTTAGCACAGGGCCCTAGCCCCGAGCTGGTGTCGTCTGCCTGGCTATCGTCGCTAAGTCGGACGCTGCTGACCCACCTGACGACGGAGGTTCTCCCTGCCATTACTGTGCTCTCACAATCAGGTTCCGCGCAGCTAAGTTCTGATTTAGGGATATCTCTCCAACATTGTACGGGCAATCAATATCGAGTTTGATGATCTCGAGCGGTGGCGCACATGTATCGACTCGGAGGATGGTGGAGGAGTTCAGGACAGGGTATGGAAAGAAGTAAATAGGATGCGTGGGGTAAAGAGACCATAACACTAACTTGTACGTTGAGCCAGTCAGTTCGGCAAGCTTGTTCATATCTCACCGTGCTCTTTACTTAAGGTACTTCTCTAACTTGCCCATATCCTATCTAATCAGCGACAAGATGGTTAACTACATCGATCGTGATAATCAAAGACAGTAATATTGAACCCAGGATTTGAACTCCTCGTCCATATCAGCGGTCACTACAACGGAAACCGTAAGAAATATCATGCAATTTCGGGTACAAATATATCTTGCAATTCCATATACCCCTCCTTTCAGCCTGAATACGCAGCAATGGCAGTGATAAATGCATCCCCGATCGACGTTTTGATATCATTGGCTTGGGCTAGGAGGTCAGCCTGTGGACGGGGTCATTGCGGAGTAGCAAATTATGACAATGACTCTTACAGGTGAGTTGGCAATCAAGGCATTCTCAAATGCAGTAGTCCCAGAGTTGAGATTTTGAAGGTCTTGGAGTACCAAGGCGGGAATCCCACCAATGGGGAGAGCTATTGGACGATCAACCTTCATCACCCAACACTTCGAAAGCTCTGATGAATTAACGAGCCTTGAAAAGCAGGCCGCTTCTCGACGATGGCAGTAAGAGCGTCGAGAATATCAGGCTCAAAGGCCTCGACAGCCGCAAGGATGGTAGCGCCATCACCTTCACTAAAAGCAGCGGTCGCCTGCAGATGCTTAAAGGTTAGCTGACTTCTGTGGATGTCAATATCCAGACATACAGTAGTGTCAGTAGTCGCAGTCTGGATAGCACTAATCAACGATGTTGCGCTGCTGTGGATGGCCTACACGATGAAAGTGTTAGCGATAGTTCAATGACATAAGAACTATCCTACGAGGGCACTGAGCAAGCTTCCACCGGTATCCGGGAAGGCCTTGATGGAATTGTCGAGCGCGGTGACTTGGGTCGCAATGTTGGCAATGTCAGACTCGACTTGTGCAACAGTGCGCTTTGTAACAAGTGCAGAGCTTGCAGTGACGACAGAAAAGAGAAGAAGTAACCCGGTGGAGATTTGGACCATTGTGAGCAGTTTATTGCACATGCGGAGCAACTTGGATCACTTTATAGTACTGGCCGGGCTTCAGGATGGATCGTGAAATCAGCTGCGAAAGCCAATGAACCCCCATGACTACTCGCTTCTTTACATAGAGAGTCACAGATATTACATGGGACCGAAAGTCGAGCTCATGAGACCAGTTGAATGAACAGCATAAAACAGAAGAAGGTATCATCCCATGTGCGCTACAAGTGTTTCTCTCACGAATATTAGTTGTCAGCTGGATGAATAGATGCATGTGGCATGCTAAAGACAGATAGCAAAATTATGTGCTTCTGCAAATCCGCATCCCGCGAACCGAAGGTCATGACCGTTAGAAAAGAGGCTACATCAACAAGACGATGTGGAATAAGCCAACAGCGTGAGAAGGAACTATACACGCACTAAATTCGCGTCATAGTCGTGAAAAAACCATCTCGGATCAATGTGAAACGGGTGCAGTGATATTTCGCGACGCGCGTTTCCATGTTGTTGCAAAATGCATTTCAGTCGGTATAGGTGGGAAGCCTGAGGGACTCTTTTTGTTCGTCAATGACAATAGACCCGAGCTAACTCTGACGACTCGAACTGACAGCCTCGAGCTTTGCAACGACAGAGTCCGCATTGCACTACTGTCACAACCGTAGCGCGTTAGTGTGCATCGGAGGGTGTGGGGAAGAATTACGCCATCAAAGAACATGATGGTGCTTAGGTATACGAGCAAAATCACGAGTTTGATCAAGAGACAGAATCCCACGTTAGCACAAGCGCATGGGCACATCGTAGCATCGATGGCAGAGGGCCTGTCGGTCACAAATACTGTACTTGTTGCCTGTTCCGGAATCATAGCAAAGACAGCACCCAGGGCCAGAAAATACTCCTCTACAAAGACGGTAGCCTTGTAGTCGGCAGAGTCGGACCGGGGAGACAAGGTTTCCCGCATTCGCTTGCTCTTTACCAGAGAAAAATTCGGTCGAATCCCACGAGAATGTCTCCCTGAGAAGGTTCTTGCCAAATTTTCGAGTCCCGTCGTTCCGTGAAATGGTTGTGATAGATGCAGGAAAACAGACAATAAACAGAAGTGATGGCGTTTACGTAAGTTTCCACGTGTTGCCGTCCTATCATCGAATTGCCTCGAGGCGACTTTCAGTATGCCAAATTTTGCACCTTATACCCGTGGCGGTCGATGGTGAACGTCTGTTATGACGGTATCGACGGCACCTGCTCTCCTTCTTGGTATAGGTGCTCGCATTCTACTCGATCAATTCACCCGCTCGAATGAGCCGTCGCTGCAGGCATCTATTTTGGTCGCAGTTTGGCAGGGCGTTGCCCTTTGGTATGCCTTCAAGCAGCACAACTTGGGCATTCCAGTCGCTTTCTGCATCGCTGCGAAGGCCTTTGTCGAATTTTCGTTCTCCCAAGATATTACGAAGCCCATCGTCACCCTGGTCGGTGTCGCGATTGGAGTCATCTGCACGGAATTCTTGTCAGGAGTCTTCGACAAGCCAACGGAAAAACGTATTAAGAAGACTCATTCTACACTTGCAAATGGCCACAGCGCCCAGGACCGTGACCGGGAGCGTTCTTCGCGTCACCGTCGCAGGACCGCCGAACGAGATCCCCAACGCCATCACACATCCCGACATACCACATCCGACATTACTTCCGTTGATTCCAACTCGGAAATGTTTGGTCCCAGGGGCTCAATGAGTCCTTTGGATCGCGAGATAGCGGCGTTACGCACTCGAGCTTCCCTGGCTGACAGCGAACGTCGTCGTTTTAAGGAGGAAAAGAAATGGGCCATTGAGCAGGGTAACACAACTCTTGCGTCACAGCTTAGCTGGCAAGTAAAGCGTTATTCTACACTTATGAAGAGTTTCCATCGCGAGGCCGACACGAAGATAATACAAGGTGCGTACGTCTTTTGTTCTGAGTGTTCGATAGCTGATGGGCTGGGTAGCGTCCATGACCCGTACTCGTTTGCAAACAATTAACGAACAAGAGCCTCATGCCTCGACCTCCGAAAGACATCCGCGTCGAACAAGTGGAAATTCAGAGCTGCCCATTGTCAGTGTCGACATCGCACAGTCGAAATCCGGTGTTCGTGTGAATGTGCGATGAGAGGTGGGTTATCACACTTAAACAGAACTTTTATTCATGCCAGTCCTTCTGCCCCCTTAGCTTTTAGGACCATCATATCATTATCTTGCGCCGGATCTGCATCGAAGCAGGTTGCTATATGGCGACCTCTTGTGTAACTTTGCTCTGATGTGCCTGAATCTACCGGGTCCACATTATTTATCACGACAAGAGAGATGATTTCCAAGGCATCAGACATTCTACAATGGATAGTACAAGGTTGCAGGAGGACAGCGTAGGGAATAGATATGATAGGTGTAGAACGGGTCCGAGAAAACGTAAGAGGGGAACATACGGAAAGGAGGTTATCGATGAGATTTACCATTAGTCCTAGAGGCGCTGGAGCCATTCGCTTTCGATACAGTATTACTTGTTCGAGGCTTCTTGGAAGAACTTGATTCTGACCCCGCTCTCGGCGCACCCTCCTTCATCACCATCTTCGCATGTATTTCCTCTAATTTTGATGCTTTAACCTTCTTGGGCCAGAAAAGCGTCACGAATCTAAGGAAATGGTTTGTTTCGTCAACGAGATAGATAAACACCAAACTCACGTCCACAAATGCCGCCGCCACCGTTCTCGGTCCTCGCCAGCGGCATCCTTGTTGTTCAAAACGGTCTCGATGCGACGTCCAATTGCAGCAAGAGAATCTTTAAGAATTGCAACTTTGTTGTCGCGAGGCATGTCTTCTCCAGATAGTTTAAGCTGTTTCTGAAGCGATGTTAAGATTACGGCATGTAATGCAAGTTGAGCTACTTACCAGCTGTTTCTTGACCGGCCGTAACTCCTCTTTGGTTGCAGCTTCGTCCATCGACGGACTGTATAATATGATTTAGCTGAAGTTGTGATCAAAACCCGAAGAACTAACCATTCATCTGAAGACTCTGAATCCGTGAAAGTCGGCGTTGGACGACGTTTGCGTTTCCTAGAGCTGTTATCGTCGACCGATGCCACGGCCTCGCTTTCTGCGCGACGCTTGATGCCATGGGAAGTCGAAGCTATCGGCGGAGGAGACGCTGAAGACTTGACTTTGGTGCGTATAGAGCTTTCATAAGAACGTAGTTTCTCGTCGTGTTCTCGAAGGATGCCGAGTAGATAGTCACCGCGCCGTACAAGATGAATTGCGTTTGGGATCGGGCGACTCGCGGCGTCCTCTCCTTTTTTGCCCTCTTCAAGGAAGAATTTACCTTCCAGACCCAATTTCTCATCCTTGGCCATCGTTTCCCAATTCCCAAAGCCGTAGAGGTATGCACCAACGAGTAGCATTGAATCATCTTGAGGACCCCACCGACCAGACCAATTCAGCGTCGGTCTGATGTTGTCAACTGGGATCGACCACTTGTACGGGTCTGGAAGTTCCGAAAGAATGTCGTACAGAGTCCGTAGATCACGATGACGAGAGAGGACGGTTTCGGCGTTGATGTTACCTACACCGCGGCAAGTCACCAAAACCGCTTTGCTCTTCTGAGCATTAGTCAACGTTTCGCCGGCGTCTATTCGGTGGCGCTTCTGCTCTTCACTGTCTTTAACAGCTTGCGCACAGATAGCGATGATATCATCAGCTACATCTAGCATCATGCCTTTGTTCTTGTCTGCAAGCTTCGCTTCGGTAACCTAAGGATACTTATTAGCACAAACAGGCAGTGAAGACGACCAACTCACTATAACGTCGTATCGTTGCCGTATATCTCCCCATCGTTGCAAACTCCTGATCAACACCCGTACGTCTCTCTCCTTCAACTCCATCGCCTTCTGACTGGCTGACTTCCTTGTTGGTCCTGGATTTTTGGGCTTCTTAGGTGCTGAAGTAGTAGGAGGGTGGTCTACATCCATGCCCTCGTAGGACACTTGAGCATGAGTACGCTTTCGATCCCGTGACTCCTCAGCTGCAAGCTCCTCAGCCTTGCGACCATCCTCCTCCTTCTCGAATTTTTGTCGTTCATCCAGAGGTATGATATCCTCCCAATTCATGTCATTCTTTACATCACTCACAGCCGCGAACTGTGACAAGAATCCTTCGCCACCAAGTGATGTTCCTCCGTCGCCGCCATCCATCGTCTCGTGGTCCTCCGCACGATTCAGTATGTCATCGAGATCCATCTCATCGAGTTTCTGACTTTGCTGAGAGTCATCCTTGTCAAACCTATGCACTTTATAAGAAACAAACAATCAAAACGAAGCAACACCGCACATCTTTTGGGCGCCGTATTTCAGTACCGCCGTCAGTTCGTCCTTGCTCAAATTTTCTGGTTTCGACGAATCCCGGAGTTGATTGGCCTTGGAACTGAGATGTGCCTGGCTGGTGTCCATCTGATTGATTACTGAGAAAAAAATGAGGGTTGACCACTTAGAAAAGGCTGGTGTCTTACTAGCATATTCAAGAACCATTTTCTTCTTGGCACGTTCCAACACATCTTCTTCCATAGTATCTTTACTGACGAAACGGTAAACACTAACGTGCGATTTCTGTCCAATTCGGTGCGCACGAGCCATCGCCTGAAGATCATTCTGAGGATTCCAGTCGCTCTACATAACGGTAAGATTTCTGAGGAAGGTGCGATATAACGAGATGCTCACATCAAATATCACGACAGTATCCGCAGTCTCCAAGTTGATTCCCAATCCACCGGCACGGGTCGACAGTAGGAAGGCGAAATCCTGAGAACCGGGAGCGTTAAAGTGATCGATCGACTTTTTCCGAGCTTCGGAAGCCACCATTCCATCTAAGCGCTGATGAAGATAGCCCCGAAGGCTCATATAATCGCTCAGGATATCCAGCATTCTGACCATTTGGCTGAAAATTAACACTCGATGTCCGTCCTGTCGCAGACGGGCAAGAAGTTTGTCCAGGAGCACCATCTTGCCGCTGTTCATGACAAGACCTTTCAGAGTCTCCTCATCATTATCTGTACGAATTTCCGCTCCATCGAACAGATAAGGGTGATTGGCTGCCTTCTTGAGTTCCATGGCTACCGTGAAAATATAAGCACGAGGTCTGCGAGAAAATAAAGATATAAGCACCTATGTTTAACAGACTGATGTTGTTGTTTCCATTCGCACTTTTAACTAGCCCTTGGAAGTTCTGTGACGAACTATGAGAACAAAAATATGGAAAGAGCCAGGAAACTGTAACCTTCGTCAAGATGTTCTTGTAGAAATGGGTTTGAAGGGCACTCATTTCCACTCGCAAGATGCGTTCGCTTTTGGACGGCAGAGACTTTAAGACATCTCGCTTCAATCTTCTCAGCATAAAGGATTCTAGCTGCTTATGCAACTCCTGGATCCTTGACTCGTGGTCCGCATCATTCAAGTCAAATTCATCGCTCAAAGCGACTGCAACGATGAAAATCAGGGAATGCAGAAGACACGGATAGGATAAAACCCACATTTCTCAGGCATTAAGAAGTGCATCAACGCCATAAGTTCTGAAACACCGGTAAGAGATGAATATGAGATCCACGGATGACGAACCTTTGACATTATTTTGCAAAGGTGTGCCGGTGATAAGGAGTTTAGATGCCGCCGAAAAAGCTTGGAGGGACTCGTACAACAAACTAGCCGAATTCTTCAAACGATGCGCCTGAGAGCAAACATAAGCATGATAAACCACGTTAATTCAGGTAATGAAAATACCTCATCGACAACAAGCGCCTGCCACTTGATCTCGCCCAACTGCTTGACATCCTTCAATGTCAACTCATATGTCGTCAGTAATACGTTCATCTTGAGACGTTTATTTGATGTTCCGAACTCATAGGTGCGAATAACTTCGCGAGCGGTGGTATTTCCAATGTATGTGATGACATTGATATCCGGCGCCCATAGGGAAAACTGCATTTGCCAAGCAGTGATAGTCGACAGTGGAACAACCACGAGAAATGGACCATACTGGTGCATTTCATGGAAAAGGTAGGAGAGAAATGAGACGGATTGTACAGTCTAGAGAATAGTGTTGAGCAGTAGATATAATATACAAGTCGTCACCGTACCTTTCCAAGTCCCATTTCATCGGCAAGGATACCGTTCTGTCCTTGGCTCCACAGATAGGCAAGCCAATTAAGGCCGGTCAGCTGGAAGTCCTTCAACTCGCAGCCTGTCTCTGATATATAGTCCGGGGACTTGTCCATGGGTTGGAACGTAGGGCGACCATTTCTTGCATATGAAGCGCTCTTGTACGGAAATTTAGCTTCCGCTTCGCGATGTCGGTAGTCTTCGATCTGCTCTTTGGCAATGGGGTTGACGTCCTTCTGTAACTCCCATGTGCAGGAGCTATAGTTGAGGTTGGTCCACTTGCAAAAGTACTCCACCTCGCCCTCTGCACCTTCCCGATGGGTAATGATTCGTTCCACTGTGCGGAAAGTTTCTAAGTCCTCTTTTTCTCGTTCCTTCTCTAACAAGAGCGCTTCCTGTGTTCGAATCAGAGATCAAAGATGAGTGTGATATGCCAAAGAGGGCTACCTGATCTTCACGAGATAATCCTGGTGCTTGTAGCCGGGCTTGCCATAACTTATACCCTTTGATATAATTGTCGACACGTTTGAGGCCCTTGAAACGCTTCAAAAACTCATACGTCTCATCAGTGTTATGTAGATGTGAAAAGTTTTTCCATTTGATATGAAAGCGCTGAGTCAAAAGGTCAGTCGAGATGGAGAAACCGTTGTACTTGCTAACGTACGATGTTGTCAAACCACAAATCCTCGAGGTCATTTTCTCGGCCTTCGTCGCGACAGTGGTTCAGAACTAGTTCTATCTCGTCCTCTTCCTGATACTGGACACTGTTATTTGCATAGTAGCTGTTGTCGTGGTCTTCTTCGTCGAACTTTTCAAAGTCTTGTACATCATCGACATAGTTTGGGACCTTGCTGCCACGACTGGAAACGCGCAACTCATCGGCCGATGAGCGCGACTTTCTCTTCTTCTTGGAACGAACACCGTAATCAGAACCAGAATCGGAGGGCGACGTATGGCGGGCGGGAACTAGTGCAAGTTAACAGGTTGGCATATAGAGACAAGTGCAACAGGACATACTACGTGGTTTTGTGGCAGCAGGGACGGAGGGACGTTTCTTTTTTCGCGGTACCTTCTTCTTCGCGTATTCCTCGTCGGCGTAGGTACCGTCCTCCTCGTCGTCTTCTTCCTCTTCTTCTTCTACTTCGTCTTCATAGCCCTGAAAACAAAGATTAGTTAAGGTCGTAGGGAGCGGGAGCGACGAACAGAGTCGGCATCACTCTGAGGGAGAAAGGGGCGGTGAGTCGGTGGCACGACGATGAGCAAGTAAGGAAAGACATACAGGGCGAGGATAGAGGGTGGGGACATGGGGAACAGCGTCGGCTATAAGATCGATGGCTGTGGCCTCGTCGTCGGAATCAGCGTCGGCGTCAGCGTCAGCGTCGTGGAGCCTAGACTGGTCGTCCGAGTCGACATGCATGTCGTCGCTGTCATAGTCGATGTGGAGGGCGGACATGGGGGAGGGAGGGTGATGGTGATGGGGGATGACGAAGAGGGGGCTGACCTGGGCGTCAGGCATCGCCAACGAACGGTTTTCGCACGCATCGATGGTAGCGACGCCGTGGTCACGGTCTCGGCCGTCCCCGGAAGCCCTGTCGACGATGTGGCTCCTTTGATGCCCAATTCGTCCGCTGAGCTCGAAATGATGTTACTCTTTGTTGTCCTCCCCTGTATTTCTGTATTTCTCTTTTATTTCTGCCTGCGCAGCTCCGTTAGAAATATTGCTGCTACCTTGTACATACTGCATATACTACAGTTCTACTCGTTCGACATGAAGATATCTTCGCTGTCTTCATCAGATCACACCTTATCAGAGCTCCAGATGTGGTTACCGTCTGCGGAAATTGTCTCCTTTGGCGCCGTGATTCACCCCGTCCAGCCTATAGGATTGAGCCTGTTCTGCCGAAATAATTGTTCGAGTTCATCGTCGCCGTCGATGCCGACTTTGGTCTCTGTCTGCCCCAAATGTAACCGTCAGTCAGCAGGCCAGGGACCCTTCACCCTGTCTTCCATCCGCCACTCCGTTCAATCCGCACTCTGCACCACTGGCCGCCGTGTAATGGGCGATCCAACGATGCTTCCGTCCCCTCAACCTAAATTTCGCTCTTCGGGTTCGTTTACTACCCTCTGCCGTCCGCAGTCAGTGAGAGTAATCGAATGGGGTCGTAGAGGTGGTCGACCCGCTGACGGCGTGGGCATCACTGGCAACAATGACGAAAGGTGCGACCGAGTCGCGGATCTCGCCGTGTGCAACATACGGGAGAAGGCGTCGACAGATCTGATGGTCATATGGGGTGGGGAGGTCCACGTATGATGGCCCTCGTTGTCAACGTTGGGGAAGGGTAGATCAAGATCGATACCATAAATTTCTCTTTATTTAAAAATTAATCATAAATTAATGCCTGCCGTCGGTCCGCCTCTTTCCTAATCCAGTCTTTGCTCTGTTGCATGGACGATTCCACTGGTTCCCATCTCTCTGTCGTCGTAGACCTGTCGCCGACTCAATGGCATTTTTCGGGTCACTCTTCCAACACCTATCCTCTTGCTCTCAACTCTTTCCTCTCCCAGCTCCTCGTCTTCCTCAACGCCCACTTGGCCTCTAAGCATGAGAATACCCTGGCTGTCTTTGGCGCCTTTCCCGGAAAAAGGTTGGCGGACTCTTTCTTCGGCGTTCCGGTTGCCCATGCTCTTTAGTGTCATGCTCTATTCTTCAATTGATCAAGAATCTGACACTACGATGCAAATGGACTCCAATTCATACCTAGCGTTCAAAGTAGTCGATTCAGTCATCGTACGGAAGATCAGAGACGAGCTGGATGCGCTCATGGACGACGAAGAGGAAGGTATGCAATGTGACCTTGCCTTGCGCTTCTTCTCACGTCCACACTAGCGCCTTGTGGTCTGGTCGGAGCGTTGACTAAAGCCCTTTGTTGTAAGGCTACTACACTAACTTTGACCAAACTAAACTTTTTCTGTTCTAGACGTTAACAGGGTTGCCCTTGCATCCACCACATCGTCCGACAACACCTCTCAGCCCCTGGAGGCTGCCAGTCCTACTGACCCCCGGATTCTCATCTTGTCCGTATCTCCAGATCTCACTACGTCTTACATTCCCGTTATGAATGCCATCTTCTCGGCCCAGAAATTGGTATCATTACACTCACCCTTCTTTTCCTTGGTCGGCTAACCAGTTGTAGAAGGTAGCCGTTGATGCCTGCCAAATATACGGTACAGACTCCGTGTTTTTACAACAGGCTGCACACTTGACCGGAGGCTCGTACATATCCCTGGAACGGCGAGATGCGCTTCTTCAATACCTGATTGTCAGTCCAATGTATATGACATGTTGCACGCAGTCTCACCAAGACCCCAGATGTCGTTTCTCTCTCCGCCCTCCATTCGAAAGGTGCTTTCTGTCCCCACCCAAGACAGAGTCGACTTCCGTGCAGCCTGTTTCTGTCATAAGAATATAATCGATATTGGTTTTGTGTGTTCAGTGTGCCTGTCTAGTACGTTACCTTCCTCCCTTCCTCTTAACGTTGTGTTTGATGTCGTCCCTTAGTATTTTGTCAGCCAGTGCCGGTGTGTTCGACCTGCCGGTGAGTGCTGGTATAATCGATCCTTACGGTGATATTTATTAGTTTCGGCAGAACGAAATTCCCAATCAAAACCCTACAACGACTCAATGCATCAAAGCCCCTCTTGTCACAAACTAACGGCTCGGTCAAGCGCACACCCTCTTCCAGTCAGCCGCCTACTCCGAGCCGTACAGGTTCAGTAGCTCCTTCCGCATCCACTCGCAATGGGGATACCGCGTCATATCAATTACCCCATAGCGCCTCTATTGGACAAGGCAGCAGCAATGGCGCTAATGGCGCCAGACAAGGCTCTGGTTAAGGGAAGACCAGATCGCTCCTACACCATACCCATCATGCGTATCACTTTCACAACCGCAAAGCCGTGATGAATACCAAAGAATGCTTGCTGTGTGCATCCTTCCCATGAGGCCGTCGAAGCACCAGGCTCTATAAACGATCAGCGACACGTATGTTTTCACGATAGTCAGGTTTTACCTTTGGATTTGGATTGGATGGCGAAATGTAAGCGATGGCCATAGTCGCCGTTGTGAAGGCACACCATAATCGCACTACTAATAGTATTAGGCATAATATGGAAAGAAATACAGAACATGCCACTACTAGTATCTCCCCCATCTTCAACCGTTAGTAAGATTACCCCCACCTTCGGATGTTGTTCCCAGGAATCTTTGCATGCTTCTGCGACAGCGTGAGTAGTTCCGAACAATCAATGGAGCAAAATGGAGAAAAAAAATCTCATACCATGTAGATCTACCGTCAACGCCTTTTCTAGTGCATTATGTATATCTTGATCAGAAGAAAGAGCCTCGCTAGCAGTTCGACCAATAAGCTTGGCTAGTGAAGACTTGATAATGTGTTCACCGGCGCCTGAAACGAAGGTATATAACGACAATAAGGCGATAGGGTTGGCAATACCTGAAACGCTGCACGCTATTCCCCGCACCAGTGTCCTCTGGTCTATGACCTTTTTATCTAGCTGTGCCCAACATCCAGCGCCGTAAACGGCTGCCTGTAAGCAGGAAACAAAGTCGAGATCATACATGTCTAACACGAATGCTCTTACCTCGCCGATCCTTCCGGAATGTTTCAATAATAAACCGCCACTGGAAGAGTTGTTTTGAATAGCATCAGAATTGAAAGCCAAACAACAACCAACCTTGAAACGCCAGCCGCGATGTCTGAGGGACTGCACCAGGCGATGACGCCCACAGTGTCCTGAACATCGTACAGTTTTTCGCGATCAACTATCCCTAATCCTTGCGTAGCTTGGTTTAGATTCGTAGTCCAGTACTTCCAATTTTCGACAGCTTGTTGGCTTGCAAGGGATGTAGGATCCGCAATGTAACGCTTGTCGAGATGATGCTCGGCAAATGAATTCGCGCCCGGAGAAACAAGTGTTCTGCGTGAAAGTGAGTCTTCGTGGCGTTCTTATGAACAAGGGAATGGCAGACAAAGGCGGGATACGTCCTAGCGGATCGGGAACTTGAGAATGTTCCAGCACCGCGCGCGCTAGTCGGATAGGATTTTTTATACCTAGCAGCAACTATGAGGAGAGCATCGTTTATCGTTTGATGTATACATCTACCTGCCGTGGCACCAACGCTTCCAAAAGCTTTCCTCGCACCGTCCATGATGCTTGCATCACATTCAACAGTACCCTGGAGCGTCAGATTCGATCCAAAGCCTGATTTGAAGTGGTCAAAATTCCATATTAATAAAGGACGAAGAGATATAGACCTGCATTGAGGCACGGATCGTCCTCGAGTATGGATACAGCACTTTCGACGAGTTCTGTCGCTGTAGTAGAGCTATAAGCACTTTTGCATGCTCTGAATTTGTGTCAGATCTCAGATTGGAAAATTATTGGATGGAACCACACACCGTCGGAGGGCGCGCTTGACTGAAGATTCTGAAGATTCGCTATGATAGCCGGCCCCACCATGAACTGCAACATATTTTCCTGTCATTGAATCTGATTAATTCTCCACAAAGTCATGGGGGGTGAGGGGAGAATGGACTAAATGGACTCTGGGCTCTGATCGAATGTTTGGCTCTGTTAAAGTCGGAGGTTCTTGGTGTGAGAAATCACATGCAAGTGCACCATGATTATATTCCTGCATGGTCAGAGGCCCCCATGCCAGTGCTGCTTGCCTCTCCCGAGCCAGCAGACCCTAACTCTGGCTCTGTCGTAGTATGATCGACCATCTTGTAGGCCGTCCCAATCCCTCCTGGAAGAGAACGCAGGTAAGCAAACGGTTCTTCCCATCATCGCTTTGAATTGAAAGTTACCGCGACCCTGGCCCCAGGTCTTTCTCGTCGTCTTCTTTTGGTTATGGCGAATTCTTCAGGGAAACTCGGGTCCGCCTAGGATCCTTTGGCTCAGCCGTCTGAACAGATATCTCCGTACTGTCACTTCCGTCCTTCGAGCATTGTAGCAGGTCTAATCTCGTGTAGGACGTTTCACTCCGTGGCAACTCATTGTCAGCACGTTAACAGCCATATACGCTATTCGGAACTTTGATAAGATCCTTGGACTTCAGTGTGAGCGACTTCGGCTCTCGTCGTATTGGCTGTTTCTTGACATTCCCTGATAGCACCAGAGCCTCTAGCTAACCTCGTGCGCTCTATCATATCTCCCCTGCGACCTTTAATTGACACCATAGTAGTATGCACCGTCGTATTATCGCGCAACATGGATTATCACTGGTCTGGATGCAGGTTTTGCAACAGCCATGTCAATACGACCCAGGTGGTTGCGGGATCTTTGTTCTGTATTGTTTTCGGGTTACTATATGTTATATCCTAATGAGGCGGACGAGAAGGTAGGCTCCAGTTGTTCAAGCGATGTCGTTGTAACTGATTTCTATTAGCTACGACGATTCAGAGCTGTTCCCACCGTCGAGATGTTACGGGCTACCTGGGAAAAGACCACCAATCCTTGGGTAAGCTATCTCGTTACATGGCAGAAACTCAGATTTATCTTGTATGTCTGTAGATACGTTCGTTCGCGCCTCTACCTCACGTCAATATCCGCCGAAAGATTTTGTTAGCACGACCTAAAGCATCACCTTGCCAGCGACCCATCACTGTGTATCTTTTCTTTGCCTCGACAGAGCAAGACCTATGCCAGTCAAATGACTTGATTCTGGACATCCCTGGAGGAGGGTTCGTAGCTATGAATCCCGAGCATCACGAAGATCGTCTGCGGATGTGGGCCAGGTCCACAGGAAAACCTGTTCTTTCCCTAGACTATGGGAAGGCGCCAGAATGTACTCTCGAAATCAACGACTTGTATTGTCATAGATACTGACTTCTTTCCACTTCTAGATCCGTACCCTTTTGCCATAGACGAAGCATTCGACCTTTACAGGCTGCTTGTTGAATCTGGTAAGCATCAGCAGCTGTCATGCATGTTATGTAAACCATTATCTTCCATAGGTGGTAGAATCATCGGCATGTCGGGCCACGACTTAAAGATCATAATGACTGGGGATTCTGCGTAAGTTTACAACATCTCCGAGCTCGTCCGATTACTCATTTGCGTTCCTAAGTGGTGCTTGTATCGCCGTCAACGTCGTTTTAAAGATTCTCGAACAGCCGCCCAATGCCCTAGCGCTCCCGAAGCCACATGCCATGGCGCTTAGCTATGCCGCCCTTGACTTTAATTTTACTTCATGGATGACCCCAAGTAATCTTCGCATTTTGAAATCCGAAGAGCCACCTGGGGATCTTCCAGCACAGGATTCACCTGAAGAATACGATGCCTTGAAAGAGTACACAGTATGTTGGTTTTGATGACATGTGTTCCATAGATCTGACTTGTCCATAGAATCCTCTCAGTGTAGTTGGAGACAATAGACCTGGCGTGCCCTGTCCTCAACGTCTTAAGCGGCGAAGCAGCTGGAAAGATACCTACTTGCCTGGTTTTGCCGGTGGTAACGATGAAACTGGATCTCGGTCTAAGGACAGAGCCCACTCACCAGTCTCTACACGAGTGTCGGTCGCACGAAAATCTTTCTTACAGCCACGAAGTGTCGCTGATGGGAACTGGTCCTCAAGTGAAGAAGAAGACGATTTTTTGTGCAGAGTGGATAAACGACTGTCTCCAAATAATGTGAAGCATCAGTCTCCTACTATCCCTCAAACAGCACCAACAGCCACCGCGTTACATACTGAACGACAGGAGGAATTATCTGCGGCAGTTTCCGCTGCAGATCACAAAGCATCACACGTCTCACAAGGGTCGAAACGACCCACAGGTACTCGTTTGACGATGGCAAGTAGGACCAGTTATTTCACCGATAGGATCATCTCTCCTACGATGGTAAGTTTGAACAGAACAATCTTTCGCCACACTAACCCATGTTCCTAGATGCGTGCAATGGCCATTCTGTACATTGGCCCGACTCACAATCCGGATTTCGCGACTGACTACCGAATATCACCGATACTTACACCTAGTCATCTTCTTGCACAATTTCCTCCCCTGCTGATGCAATGCGGAGAAAAGGACCCGTTTGTGGACGATACCGTTGTCTTCGCTGGCCGCGTCAGAGAGGCTAAACGAGCCCGTAAAATCGAGCTTGACATGGCGCTCTCCGGTAAGGGCCCCAAAGTTGGAGAGTCCCTTCGCATGAGTGTTGCAGATGTGCCCCTGGACGGTAACCGTAGGCTTGCGATGAGAAAGGAAAGGGACCAACTTGCGCGGGAAACTGAGGATGATTGGGCTCAAATAGTGATCTTCTCTGAATGGTCCCATGGTTATCTCCAGATGCCTTTAATCATGCCTGAAGCCATCGCTGTAAGCTTTTGCGTATGATCTGGTCCCAACGACTCAAAGCTTCTTAGGTCATCGAAGAATTAGCTGAATGGATTTATCAAGCGTTTGGACGATTTAGCCATGCTAATGGTGTCGACAAGACGGCGCCTACCCGACATGCATCACCTGCCCGAAAGGCAACCGCAACCAGTCCGTTTACTTCAGAAACAGAAACTGACGACACGGGGATCACATTCGTGCCGAAGAAATACCAGGGACGTATACCGTCAACAAGCCCTCCACGCGACAAGAAACTCGCACTGGTACATTCTGATGAAACCCTACAGTGTAACGGGAATGGAGCGACTTCACCGCCGGAAGGAGAAATCTCTTCTGAAGGGGAAACCCTCCTTGACCCCGACCGTGACTGCATGATAATGCTGGGACTTGTTGACGGCTATCAATTGCCTGCGAATCAAGATGTGCAGAAAACAAACGGACTGAGACAAACGGGTCAAACGATTAGTGAGACCGAGTTGATGCGTCGCCGGCGCTTATTGGATTCACATCTTGGTTCGAGATGATGTCAATATTTATTACTCATTAGATAGCTGTCATGAAACGTCGGTGGCCGGAGGACATAATACTTATAATTGTTCCAAGTTTCCAGTAATTGTATAGTTGTGGATATCCCATTAGTGTGAAAACAGTCAACAGCTAGTTAAAATGTAGTATCTACCAGTAGAATCCCATCTTTAGCAGCACAGCACTTATCGCAATTGCACAGCATGGAGGGATGATTGGAGATGCCGAATTTAGACGCGTTGCTGTGCACGGGCTGTGCAGCAGATCGGCAAAGGGGCTTCTTCCTTTCCTCTGCCAACAGCATTGACTGTAATTCCCCTGTCCTTTCTAACATTGGTCTGTCTGTATTTTGTACGTGAAGCGGCCAGCTTACTCGTGGACAGGGCTGATACGTGCGCAGAGCCTGCACAGACGCATCAACGAGCATCAGTGCACCTTTCGGGATTGTTTCGGGCCTTGAATTTGATAGCAGGCATGTCCGCAGAGACAACATCAGGCGTGCGAGGGACCCCCGTACCCGCTTGGACCTTGCCCATGACGATGCCAGCAACGACGGGCGTCTCGGAGCCGTCGCATCCGCCACGCATCCAGAAACACCATCTCCAACAACACGCAGCAGCCATCGCCCTCGATGCTATCAGCCGACAGCAGTATCCTGTCCAGACTATATATGCCCCGGGCGATGGTGCTCTGATTCCCACAGATGGCCCTGCGACCGAGCCGGATGGCCCTCGCACCTATACCTACATCGCAGCTCCCAACTCTGCCGCCTTTGCCGTCCAGTCTACACCTGCCCTGCCTCAAGACACCGGCCCTCCCGACGACGACGCCCATCCCTCCGAGCAGCCCGAGAAGGATTTAGAGGTGTCGTCATCTCGTCCGGGTCGGTCCTCCCAGAGCCCTGAGCCAAGCTCGAGCCAGGGTGGCGTCGGTGCCAACCACTATCCATCCGCCAGTGGCGTGCCCCGCCTTCCGCCTATTCTTCAAGTTGAAAAGCAGCAAGTCACAACTTCCGCCACTCAGCTCGCCAGCGCAAACAGGCGCAGAAACGAGGCTCATTTTCAATGCCCGGTGCCGGGTTGTGGTAGCACTTTCACTCGTCGCTTCAACCTCAGAGGTGCTTCGTACCAGTTCGCGTTTGATCCTTTGTCCTTACACTGTTTATAGGTCACTTACGGTCTCATACCGAAGAGAGGCCATATGTATGCCAGTGGCCCGGCTGCCAGAAGGGATTTGCCCGCCAACATGACTGCAAGTAAGTCCCCGACAGTCGCAGTATTCTCTCAAAACTTCTCATCGCCGCCACCAGACGTCATCAGGCACTCCATACCGCCAAGGCACAAGCAAATGTTTGTCAAGGTTGTAAGAAGACTTTCAGCAGGTTGGACGCGTTGAATGTATGTTCCTTCCACCTCCTGTTGATTTAGTCTGACCATAATTTGCAGAGACACTGTGAGCAGAACGGTTATGCATGTATCAAAGACTGATTGATTTGAACAGTACGCTCCGATGGTGGCGCAGAGTGTAGACGAATACATGATGCAAAACGCGCCAGCAATGAAGAGGCAATGGTAGCTTAGGGTTAGGGTCGTAAATTGTAATATCAATTTTAATTATTATGCCGAAACCGGCAACCGGTGAATTGAATGTTCTAAGACTTGACGCAGTGTCATCGGACCATCATCACTGTTGGCCAAGCATGGCGCTACCGTTACTTATTGGCGGAGCAGAATGTGGGCCAGCAAACCCACTGCAGGGTCTTTCGAAACGGGTTGACCAGGACCGAGGCGTGCAGCAGGTATTCCGTTTTATTTCGGACATGTCATCCAGCTAATTCACGGATGCAAATCAGGATCAGTTCGGTGCTGGACGTGCTGGACCTTCAAGACAGGTGCGTATTGTATTATATGTGCCTTTCTGATACTCAACATTGCACAGGCATTTCGAACTCAGCAAGTAGGTCCATCCGTTGTCGATCAGGACGCCGCCCGTTTCTTTTCCGCGGGTTCGCCTCAGCCGCTCACCTCGAACCGTGCATTCGATTTTTCTGCCCTCGGCTCTGCCCTGCCTCCTCTAAATGGACACCAAGAGCATCACCCACAACCAAATGTATTGTCCGGCTGGGCCGCGGATTTCATGCTCCAGCAACCCTCTGCAAGTTCATCGTCACACGAGCATGTAGCAGCAATTAGCTCTACACAAAGATCGTCGACGCCCCTTGTACAACGTATGAAACCTTTCATTCATTCTTGATCTTGTATTAACGTACATTTAGATCCACTACCATGGACTAGTGTAGCCGCACAAGTGCCGTCTCAGAGGCCCTTTTTTCTCCCACAGATGCCAATGCATATTTCGACCCCGCCATCGGCTATGCACGATACTCGTAAGTCATTTCAATTTGCGAACGCTGCACCCTATGAACACTGTTGTTCGATCGATATAGAGGTAAATTGGGACCACGAATTCGAGTCGCAGGAGCAACTACTTCATAAGCAAGAAGATCAGCTTCGTCAAATACGGGGAGAACAGGACGAGTTGGCGCGAACGGCAGGGATGCTCTTGGACACCGTCCAGGGTGAAAATAACCCCAAGTTTCAGAACAGTCAGTTCATGGGGCTGATGAGACAGCTGAGGGATCGAGACATTGTTGTCGATGGTAATCAGATGGTAGAGAATGATGGAAGCTACGCCCCGACGACTTATTCCACGCCATCTGCGAGTTTGAAGGGAAAGGGCAAGGCTGTTGAACTTCCGCCAGTGGTTCCAACAACTTCCGATTTCGCTTCGTTCACTAGGGAAAATCTGAAAGTCATTGACCAAAACACTAACAATGACGACTATTTCATGCGAGAAAATGCGGAATACTCTCAGTTCTGGAGCGACGTCGAAACGACGAAACCCAACCAAGCTACGGCCAACCCAACTTGGGATCGCATGCAGAATGATTGGAATCGTCTTGAGGCCGAAGCATCAGCAATCAAGCCATTGAATAACTATCAATTCCAGGAAAACAATCCATATTTTCTTGGAGACTCGACAAGAACGAGGAATCACACGTTACATTCTGATGAGCGTCTGTCCGTGTTTGAGGTGAGTTTTACCCTTTTTTACAATGGTCATAAAAGCTATAGCAGCTGCGTGTATCAGAGCGTGCTAGAACTCGAAGCGGCCGTACAAAGAGATATCACCAATGCTAGGGCCTGGTACGAACTGGGTGTGAAGCAGCAAGAGAACGAGAGAGAACAAAAGGCTTTACAGGCACTCAGCAGGGCGGTTGAGCTGGATCCGGAGCACATCGAAAGTTGGTTGGCTCTTGCCATCTCCCAGACAAACGATGGGAATCGTGGGGGAACCTATAACGCAGTGTGGGAGTGGGTGAAAAGAAATCCCAATCCTAGGTATACATCCCTGCGGAAGGAAATTCCTTCCAAGGTGGATGAGTGGACACCTGAAGTATGTCAGAGCTTGGTGGAATGCCTGATGGGCATGGCACGTCTTGGCAACGATGCTGGAGGGATTGACGCCGACGTGCAGATTGCTCTTGCCGTGTTGTTCAACAGCAGTGAGGTACGGCTTATTCTCCTAATAAACATCTGGTGCTAATTCAGCGCGCAGGATTATACCAAAGCGCAGGATTGTTTCCGTACGGCGCTGGCAATTAGACCAGATGTAAATTACCATAATATCTCATCAAGTCTATTTTGTTAACTTTGTTGATGCAGGACTGGCTTCTCTACAACCGTGTCGGAGCGACCATGGCCAATAGCGGTCACGCTGAAGATGCACTGCAGTATTACTACCGGGCCCTTGAAATGAACCCAACCTATATTCGAGCCAGGTTGCGCTCTTTGTCAAACATGCTAAATTGTTTTCGCTGATTTCTTTTTGTTCTGTACAGATACAATCTTGGAATTTCTTGCATCAGTCTGAGGGTGAGTTGATTTCACTAGTCAAGGACCCTTGTTGTTAAGCATTCACTTTGCAGCGGTACGAGGAGGCAGCGCAACATATCTTGGATGCGTTGGCGCTGCAGGACGCAGACGCGGCTCCGGACAGCGAAAAGCTTAATGACAAACGAGGTATAATGAGTCGTGCACTATGGGACAGTCTGAAGACTGCGTGTCTGCATCTCCAGAGGTTGGATCTGGCGATCTTGTGTGACGCCAAAGATCTCCAAGGCTTGTCTGACTTTGTGTCTGTGTTGTATAATATTTGACGTTCCACTATGTAGGCTTCCGGGATAAATTTACAAACACAAATGTGTAGAAGGATTCGAGTATTGCCGAGATATACGGACAATGAATGTTTGTATTGCTTTCGACAGGTGAAATTGAGTTTGTCGTAACCGCTCCGTGTCTCGGTAAGGCATGCTCGAAGGCGGTGACCGTGTAATGAGCATAGACATTGTAGAGGACGTAGTTGCCCATCCTCGATAGCTGTTAGGCCTAGTACCGCGATCGTTTGCTGACTGAGCGAAAGGCAGGTCGTGCCTAAAGTCGAAGCATCTTTAAATTGGCCAGTCAGGGATGTCATCGACGATATACTTTCGGTATCGTTGAACTTGAGCACTTCGTCTGAGCATGTGCATCTCCTTCTCCGGTCGCGTTTCCGTCCTTCGATAAAATCGCCTCATACTGAATCTTGAGTGTTTCAGAAATATGACGCTTGCATACGCAATGGAGGAGAGGCTTCATCTCAGGGAATATTATGCCTCGTTGTATGACGATGGTACAGTTGCATTCTAAAGAAAAGTGAACCTGAGATTTGGCTGGTTTTTATGCCGAGTACAACAAGGTCTATAAGATAGCATAGACGGGATGTGGGACTCTCGCGTACATATGATCAAGTTCGAGATGTAGTCGCCCCGTTGTCTGCCGTGGTGCTGTAAGTAACCGTTTATCAAACACAACACGAAGATGGGCGCACCGTTGCCCAAGCCCAGCCGTCTGTCCCTGTCCTCTTTGGCAGCCTGTAACGCTGAAGCAGCCTGAAAATGCTCCAAAAGTTCCTTGTCATGCTCCGGACCAGGAGGAGGGCCCTGATACGTCTGTGCGATTTTACTGACAAAGGCGCTCCTAACATCAGAGTCCTGTTTCTGTGCAGCGACCAGGTCGCGAACGTCCTGCACGTCGAGGTCAGACATACGAATAAGGGTGGGCGGGCGGCGAATCATGGCCGTCTGTACAGTAGTGAGAGCAAGGAAACCCAAGAAAGGCGTCTGGACGTGCCTGCGGCGCAGCAGTACTGGATGTTTGCAGGCAGTAGTATGAGGCTGTGCCACCACGTACATCTTTACTCTAGACCACCATCTACCACCTGCCTTTTTATTCCCTTCTCCCGATTTTAATTCATCATGGACGCAGTATTGCGAGTTTCAGATGCTGTCAAAGCTTTTCGCGTATGTCGCTTTCCTGTTTTACCCGGTACACTGGATATATTTTGCCTCAATCAGGAAACCCGCCTCTCAGCAATTCGTCCACCGAGCGAGTTTTTTGATTATCATCGGATATCTAGGCCTGCGGACTTGAACCAGGCGACTTCCGTATGTTCTTTCGTCCCTTACTTGACTTCCCTGCAATTCAATGTCCTCACGAGTAGAGAATCTCATACAACACACGATACTTCTCAGGTTTGCACAGCTTGGAACATCAGAATGAGAAAAAGCTCACTGTGCATGACAGGAAACTACGGATTAATCATTGCTGTTCTGGCAGTCTATGCGCTCATCAGCAACCCTCTTTTACTTATCGCGTTGGGTTTCCTCGTTGGAGGGTTCGCCGTAATCAACAAGTGGGGTGCGACAACCCTTTCGCTTTTATTTCACTTTGACTGACGTATTAAATAGCTCCTGAACCTGTGCAATTTGGCGAGCATACGGTGACCCAAAAGCATTTGTATACAGGCCTGTTCGTTATTGGCCTACCACTCCTCTGGGTCGCGTCGCCAGTAATGACCTTTTTCTGGTTGGTTGGAGCTTCCGGGGTGTTGATTCTTGGACATGCCAGTTTTGTTGAACCAGGTGTAGAGAGCGAGTACGCTGCAGTACAGGACACAGTGTAGCAGCCTTCGAATCACAATGGAGGTTCTGTCGAGCCATATTTTATCTATATGCGATTTAAATCCTGATGCCATTTTGGTGTAATGCTATGTGTAATGAGGTACAGGTATAGGAACAATGAAAAAGAGAACACGCCGAGAAAAAGGATAAAGATACGTCAGAGAAGAGGAAGCCATTGTCCTGGAGTAATGTGTCAGGTATGATTTCAAAGGTGCGCGCGATAACGCACCAATTACGACGCTTGGTAGGTCGAACAGGTCTCTGCGTATGCTGAAACAAAAAGTGGACGGGACAGGGGCGCCGGAGGGCTTGAGCAAAACACAATGAGAATAAACTGACTGTGTCGTGTTCTCAAAGGCGTGGGAAGCAAAATTTTCCCAGTATTCGACGACAGATTGGTTCTCGAAGAGCTGAGCGAGGTTAGGGTGCCGAGGAGAGAAAAAGGAAATATCACGGCGTCACCTCGTAAATGTATTTTCTTTTGCCAGGACCGACAAGATCCTCCATGGCCCATTCGGTGAGCATGCAGAATTCGGGTGCGACAAGACAAATTTCACCGGTACGTCGCCAAACAACGGTTGGTGTTCCGGAGAAGGACATGAGTTTGTCAAGTTCCTGGGAAAAGTCAGAATAAAGCGTGCAGACAAACAAAGGCTCACGAGTAGTGATCTCTGGAAACATTTTTCCACAAAGACCTCGTCGTCGAGAGACAGAGGCATCTGCAAGGCGATGAGGGACGGGCGGAAGATAGCGAGGGCACGGACGATGCGGAGTATGTCGTTCTTCTCGAAGCGAGTGGGCAAGTGTTTCATCAAAAAATGATAGCCCTCGGTATAATCGTAAGGTTTGGTGATGCGGTCATTAATCGTTTGTAAGTTGGATGTCGGCTGGTCATGGGCGTCGGAAAGAAACAGGGGCGGTGAGCGGGGACGGGAGTCGAGAGGATAGCGGGGTGCGAGCGGATGCAATGGCGGATCTTGTGCCGAAGGCGGCTCAGGGTCTGGGGCGGCGGATGAAGAGGGCGGGGGAGGTACCGTCTCATCGGCAGATTGATACGGGTATGTTACAAAGGGCGGGTTATACGGCACCGACGGCCAAAAGTCGGGGGGTGGGGTGTTTGCCGAGTCCGGCGGGGACGGGTTGCCAAGTATCGCGGACAAAATTGAATACTCGAGGTTGGCAGCCTCTGAGCCGAACGGAAAATTTGGGTCAAAGGACGGTACAAAAACAGGTTCTGTGATCTCCTCGACTGCTGGTGCATCCACTGTTTTGTCCGTGGTCGGATCCTTGCTCCGTCGTAGTTCATTCAGCTCCTCATCGTCAAGTAGATATTTGGCTTTTTTGCGGTGACCCTCTGTGCAGCTGTTGGCGATACCACGTTTTGTACAACGTTGACATGGACGTGCTGCAGAGTGAACAAATTAAATGAATGGACTCATAAAAAATGAAGTAGCGAGAGATACACACCGTCATCACAGGTCAAGTGGGCCTTTTGGCAATGAAAACATGCTCTGTTGGCTTTTTTCTTCTTGGGACCATGTCGTGGGGTGTTGCGAGCTGGCGCATCAGTGCCCGACTCGTCGGGGGTGTCGGTACGCTTTCGCTTCGGAGCCCGTCTGGCCTTGTCGTCGTTGATATCGATCTGAGAAGGGTTGATGTAGGACGGCACCGAGGGAGCCGGTGGTGCAGGAGCAATGGGAATCATGGTGCAAAATGAGGGGGAGGATGTCACTGACAAGTTCCTGGACGAGGAGGCCTCATATTTGTCCCCTTTCGATCCGATTCACGGCCCGATTTTCATCCGGCACGATACGGCGAAGTAAAATGCCGTCTTGCTATTTTAGTATATACTACTTGCATCGGAACGCACCCTCCCCCTTTTCCCTAAGGTTATCAGGACCTTCAGCCCTTTCCCCCTCCAACCTAATGCCCTTCGATGCTATTGAATTATCTTCTGCTGCCATCGGTGGCCGTGTCCTTAGCGTTTCTGATGAGTTCTTTGCAGAGGCTTATCATTTACTGCTAGTAGAGCCGGCAATCAACCTCAAGGGTCAATTTGGACCCAACGGCGCTCTCTACAGTGGCTGGGAAACTAGGAGGCACAACCCCGACCATGATTGGTGCATCATACAACTCGGTACCCCAGGCTCAATTATCGGTTTTGACATTGATACGTCGCACTTTAATGGCAATGAGGCACCCAGGGCGTCGGTTGATGCCTTCCGAGGGGATGCGGACGAATTTCCGTCCAAAGATGATTCCAGGGTAATTGATATTACTGATATGCTCTTCTTGTACTTACCGTTGCACAGTGGAAAGAGCTCTTGGCGCCCGTCGACCTGGGACCCAATGCGCACCATCTGCTCCCCGTACCCCGGTCAGAACCTGTTAATTTCGTCAAGCTTAAAATGTATCCAGATGGTGGTATTGCGCGATTCAGGGTCTACGGGCACGTTGTACCCGTGATACCGCAAGATCCGACACATGTTTTTGACCTTGCCCATGTCTTTGCAGGGGGTTCAGTCGTCGAGACTAGCGACCAGCACTTTGGTGTAGGCTCTAATATCGTGCTCCCCGGGAGAGGCAAAGACATGAGCGACGGGTGGGAAACAAAGCGCAGTCGCCAAAAAGGGCACAAGGATTGGGCCATCATCAAGCTGTATGATATTTTTTTTTTTCCAATACTCGACGTGATTGTAAATGACGGGTTCATAGGGGCATCCCGGGATATCTGCAATACATGGAGATCGATACCGCCCATTTCAAAGGGAATTTTCCGGAGAGCTGTGAAGCACATGCCTCCTTAGATTCAAAGGAATGGACGCTAGTACTGCCAAGGACAAAGCTTGGACCGCATAGGCAGCACTATTTTCAGCTCGAGAATGTCGAGGGGGTGCCATTTACTTATGTGCGCGTGACCATCCACCCAGATGGGGGTATGAAGCGGGTAAGGGTTATGGGATCCCGTTCACCTTCCGTCCCCGCAATGTCAACCCCAAACCCCATTGACACAGCCACCCCCACCTCCACAGTTCTAGTCTTGCCCCTAACCCCCGAAGCATTTGCGCCCTTTGGGAAGGTAATCCAGGCCTACCAAGATCACGCTGCCGTTCCCAAGGGCACACAAATCACGCCCGCGAACGGTGGGACCGCAACAAAGTTCCACAAGCTGGCATTGCTGGAGAATCAATACCCAAACACCTTCGATGCCACTACAGGTCTGTCCGTCTATCGCTGCAAACCGATAGCTGTGCACGATGGAAAGATCAACGTGAATGTGATGGAACGACATCGATATACAAATCAGGCATTCATTCCAATGAGCTCCACCAACGGAACCGGATACCTAGTCGTCGTTGCAAATGGAGGAGATAAACCGGATATGAAGACTTTGAGAGCGTTCTTGGCACAACCTGGACAAGGCATCGTGTATGATACCGCAATGTGGCATCAACCAATGACCGTCCTTGGAGACCAAGATGTCGATTTCACCTGCGTGGAGACGCAAGTTGGCAATGGCGGCATTGAGGATTGTGAGATTGTAGAGCTAGAGGGAGACGATGTGGTCAGTCTGAGACTTTGACCGTTGCACGAAACATACCTTGCACTGCTTATAGAGTAACTAGATCTGTAGCGTTATCTATCCTTGCTTTCAGAAGTTTTTGTTTTGTTACGATAGGGTCGTCCAAGAACGTTGGCACATTCATCTTCGCTATAAGACATAGTACATAGGCAACGATCAAGTTGACCCTCGTGTATTCGGCAGGTTTGCAGCGGGTTCCGATAAGCTGACCATAAACAAAGCACACAGATGGTCGCCATAGAAGCATACATAACTTGTCAGACTAAATAGAAGCAAAATGATAACAGTGTCACAGATTTAATCCTCTGCGTCGACATAACCTGCCATGGGGTCCTCTGTTATTCGCCTGTGCATACGATACGCCTCTGCGGACCAATTTAGATCGCCTTCGTCTTTGGTATAGAAACATACGAAACATACCAAGCTCTTCCTCCGTCACATCGTGGCTGCCGCCACCCTCCCAGCTACTCTTGGACTTCTTCCCGGGTCCATCGCGGCCATCGTCGTCTCCCTTTTTCCGTTTCTTCTCATCCTTCATAGCCTGCATAAGGCGATCTTTGTCCAATGTGATGTCCCCTTCTCCCATCCTTTTCCTGTCGTAATTTTGCTGTATCATCTCTGTGGGTCGGCCTGTAGGTCGGTCAAGGATAGACGTAGGTGAATCACTGGATTCGGGTTGTGACGATAAGAGACTCTGGGCACTCGATCCTTTAGCAGCATCGATGCCTGCCTGACCAGAACAGTAGGAGATGTGAAGTGTTGAGTGACAGCAAGCGTATCCCCAAGTACTAGTGGCCGCATCATACCAAGAGCCCCAAACGGAGGCGTGATTATTGAGCAGAACTAAGAGGAGCTTAGTACGTCTGATTGATTGATATAAAAATTTCCAACGTACCATCTTCAGGATATTTGGACCTGGCTTTTGCACGCTCACGACCTTTTATCACCTGCCCGGTACGAGAATATTCCACATAATTCTCCGTTTGGCCTTGCCGTAGTTCTTGGGGAGCAGCCTGCAGATACTCTTCTCCTCCATACTTCTCTAATATGCTAACCTTGGAAGTCTCTTTGAGCTCTTCCTTGCGTTTCTTGAATTCTGAATGTAACAGTTCTCCTTGGGTGGGATTAGCGTTCAGATGTACATCATTTCCCCGCGCGGCAGCTTGCCATGCAAAGAGCTGCAACTGCTGGACATCAGGGGCATCTCCAGAATAACGCAGAAAGTTGTCCCCTGCAAATTTAGCCTGGGTTGAAATATCAGGAGAAAGAGGGGGCATAACCTTTGAGAAACGCACCTCTTCAGCCGGCACATTTTGCAAAGGAGCATCACGCATAGAACGCGTTTTCGGGTCGTAGTAGGCGCTTGAAGGATCAAGATTGACGAGATATTTGGCAGTATCCTCTCGAATACGTAGATTGCGAACCGTGATACGTGTTTTGGCATCCAGCTTTTGCCCTACGGCATCGGCAGCATCTGCATACTTGTCTTCGTCACCATCCTCTTCGTCACTTGAACCAAAATCGGGGTCGCCCTGCTGGTTTTCTGCTTTCCCTGCTTTTGCTACCCTCCGAACTGCAGCCAAGTCAGTCGTTGTTTGGTTGTCGATCTCCTCCTCGCGCAACTTTTGTCGTGCGGCCTCGATGGCGGCATATTCTTCATACACCTGTTTATGATCGGCAACATCATACCCATTCCACCGGTCTCGTTTTGCTGCATATCCAACAGAGACTTCTTGCACGACTTCGTCTGCTTGTATATCTTTGTTGGTAAACTTAGCGCCTTTCTTTCTGGGTCGTTCGAGACAGTCCCGCTTTTTATGGGTCATGGCCCCACAGTTCTCGCACGCGCCTTTACGATACTTCTTAGCTGCAGGTCCAGCCTTGGCACCACGATCATACCAAGCATCAATGTTTGTCTCCGAATGGTCGTCTTCTTGTCGACGCTGATGTTTGAGGGTTGGAGCTCCAGTGTCTAGATACCATGGTACTTGGGAGATATATTCTAGATGGCGGGTGAGACGCCGGTAGTGCAGTAAGATGAAGTAGCATACGGGGAATGTGAGGATTGATAGGTTTCCCTTCTTCATCCAAAGCGGCAGGCGCTGTACCGGCTTTTCGAGCAGCATCCAAATCTTTCTGGCGACGAAACTCTTCCCGTGAAAGCTTTCCAACGGCTAACATGATGAGTGATGGAACATTCACAGAGATAAAGTATGCATACCAGATGAAGAAGCCATGGCTTTGGGCGCGAACTTAAGTAGTACACTGTCGAGGTCACGGTACGGAGAAACCACTTGCGTCCATTGTTTGACTATTCTTAACGTCACAAATAGTTTGCCGTCGATGCCGGAGAAATGTGTATTGATGCCGTTCCGCTGTGCTCTCCTTGAATCCACTTAGACGTTGATATTGCTACTACACTACATTTTTCTTTTCGCTATAATAAATCGCAAAGGCTGTAACGTCCTATCCGAGCTTTGCCAGGTTGCCCGGGTGCTGGGGTCAGCCACAATTTTAGTAATCCGCTGACGGAGTTTAAAATATAATTGGTCCGACAATTGGGGCTTGCAATTGTCGTTCACCTTCTACCCTTATGGCTTCCAAAAAGCGATCCCTCAGCGGTGAGGAAGACAACCCAGTCACCAAGAAACGTATATTGTCCGACGAAAATGGGGATCCCCTTGTCAATGGCACTACGGAACCAACAGAACCAGCAGATGGTGACAAACTGGAGGTATCACCCTTTTCTCTACATTCTGAAATGGCATGTATCTCATATTCTCATGTCAGAATTTTCGGAAGGAAGCCATATATCGTAGGATGAAGCATTACTGCCGTGAATATGAACGCAGTCAAACCAGAATTGTGGAACTGGAGCGAAAGAAGAATACCTGTGAAACTGGGTTGGCTGCTATTTCGGCGTGTTGGTCACAGGTATGAGTTATGTTCTACGTTGTCCGTGTTTCATTGACTCTTCTACGCTCGTCTCTCAGCTGGTAGAGACTATACGGCTACTCGTGAAACCAGAAGATTTGCCTCCAACAAATAATGGCACGGAAGGTCATTTATTTGCTAATTTCATTGTTCCTCACACTTAAAGTGGTGTGACAGAGGTTTTTGACCTCACCGCGTATTTTGAAGACGAAGATGTCCAACGACTCAAAATCAACTTTGAGAAATACCGGAATGTAACACAAGCTCTCGTCTTCCGACTGGTCGAAAAGGGAGGAAACACCGGTCCCAACTTGCTTAGCGATGAGACGTATCTAAAGTGGCAAAACGCTCAAACAGAGGTGGGTGGTGTTTGCAGTCGACGGTCAACGGGAGCTGACATGTGTAAGTAGTGTGCTGCTCTTAGGTCTCAGCTCGATCTTATTCGTAAAAAATTGCAGGATAGCGAAGCTCTGGCTGAAACCTATCGGGAGAACCTTACCACCGTGGAAAACCGCTGTGAAAGGCTTAAAAGCAAGTCGGTTCTATCCAGCCACCCGCTATCTGCCGAGACCAGACACGATGATAAGGGCGCGTTCTCTGAGAAAATATCATCTCCCATAGTGAGTGCCTTGGTCAATTGGTATTTCTCACATTTTGAGTTCTAAGATGTCCTTTTAATCCACGAACAGCGCGCCACTGATCCTGGCGGACAAATCAACGGAAACATAGACATATCCGTGGATGATAAACCGTCTTACTGGCGAACTATTGCTGAGGAACGGGATCGACGCATCACTGAACTAGACCGTCAGGTTACGGAGCTGAGGAAAGAGAAGTTCGACGTAGTCTGCCAAGTACCGCAAGTCTTTTTCGTGTTTTACCTTTCGTTGACGCATTTGCAGATCAAATCACCGTCTTCGGAGTCGTTGTTGGAATCCCCACTTTACAAGGCCACGATGGATAAGCTATCTCATCTGCAATTCAGCAACACTGAGTTGCAGTCTGATATCGTTGCCCTGAAGGAGGAGCTAGCATTAGCAACAGAGGCACGCGTTGCTACTGAGGAATCAATACCAGTGCGTCCCTTCGATCTATTTTCTGTCGGCGTTCAGTTACTTTATTCCCCAGAATGATTTGGGTCAACAAGTACAAGAACTGAGAGCTATGATCACTCGTAAAGATACCGACATTTCCCGACTCCGGGAGATTCGTGACCAGCAGCAAGCGGAACTTAACGAGCGAAAACAGAAAGATGCAACGAAAATGGCGTCTCTTGAACAGTTCAAAGCTTTGGCTGACAATCGCCACGCGAGTTTCCCCGTTTTGTTCACTTCACTTGTCCCTCATTCATCATCAGGACTTTACTGAGATCTTAAAGACTCAGCTCAAGCTCTCCCACGCGCGACTTGCGGCCTCAACGGGCAACGAGGATGTCATGACGTTTCTGCTTGGAGACCAAGCTGACGTCAAGTACACCCACGTTCTCCAGGAACGCCTCACGTACGTATCTTTGAAATACGTTCCAAGAGGACACGAGCTGAAAAAGTATTTCCGCAGTGCTGCTGAAAATGAATTAGCGGCGTGTCGTCAAGCCATGTCGGCATACGAAACTGACCGAGCCGATGCTGTTGCAGCCCATGCCGATGTTTTGCGGCAGCTGTCTCAGGCGCGAGTAGAATTACAGAAATATCACTTGGTGTATGGTGATACATCGGTCTCTGCTGAATCCTCTGCTTTGATGGAGCGTTTGAGACAGAAGGAAGAGGAAGCGCGTGCCCTTCGTTTGCAACAGTCGCGACACGTTGAGGTTGTCTTCTTTTCCCTCAGCCCGTATAGTCCATTAACGCTCACGTATGATGTAGGCCGAAACTTCTCTATATGCTGAACTGGACAAACTATCGATTGCGTGGGAAGGCCTAGATCGCCAGCTCAAGAACAAGGTCTTCGACCTATCAGGTTTAGAGGATCGTTTAATGAAAAGTGGATTAGACGTAAGCTTAGGAGTGTGCCGATAATCTACGTTCTAATTCTTAATTTCAGCGTGCCAAATCTGAAAACAAGTACTACCAAGCGGTGCGAGAGAAGGAAGCAATAGAGGGCGAGCGCAAAGCTTTGCAGAGGGTTATCGACAAACATGAAAAGATCCACGAGCGGTCTAAGGAAATGGAGCGGAGTCTTCAGCAACAGTTGGTAAGTGAATTCGAAGTGTGTCAGTGACTTTATCTAACCACTTTTTGGCATCGCAGTCGGCATGTAAACAAGAAACAGAGTACTATGTTGCGGACTTGCGGGCTGCTGATGCGAAATTGAGGGAACTACAGTCGGATAACAAGATGCTCCGAAATACTACCCAAGGCGTTGAGCACAGTCTTGGCGATGTGTGTCTCTCTTCGCTACTGGGATTGTATGGCGACTAACATCTCTCACCCAGACTCGACAACGTGTTGCAGACCTGGAGAACCAACTAGAGTCCAAGAGGGCGCAGTTACGCAAACAGGAAGAAAACATAGCACATCTTAAGAAGGATCACGAGCGGCAATTGATGAAGCAGAAAATGGCCGTTGCGGTGACGGCGACTAAACCCGTCAAGGATTCAGAACTAGAAGTTCAACTAGATGAGGCTATGGTATGGTTTTCAGTCTCTAACATGGATGCCTCTATTCACGGCCCAACAGTCTCTTCTGAAATGCTCGACCTGTAAACAATCAATGCGCACGATCGTTCTCAGCAAATGCATGCATAGTAAGTTGCTCATCCCTCCAAGGTCGCAGAAAAGATGACACCTTGATTGTAGCATTCTGCAAGGACTGTATAGACGCCCGACTATCCACCCGACAACGCAAATGTCCTTCATGTAACCTAGCTTTTGGACAAAATGATGTTTTGCAGATATATTTTCAATGATGATGTTTATTTTGTTATTACTCACTTCGCTTCGTATTATCTTATGTACGCTCCGACCTTTATTGTATGTTTATTATTTTTAGTAAATACATCCTATCTCACGCGTTCTGCATGTCTGGAGTGGATTTGTAATATCAAGCCAAGCCTCGAGACTACCGTTTGACCCAGGTATACTGCCAACCATGTTGAGCAGGGAATAGACAACGCAAGATGAACACTCACCCTCTTCCTCGCCTTGGCAAGACCGGTCTTTTTTCTTTCCACCACACGGGGGTCGCGCTTGATCAGATTAGCTGGACAACATGATGAGTTCGGGACGTGCAAGGCGAAACGGGATGATTCACCTTTGCGCAAAACTGTGAGGAGTTCTTGGTCATGAGCCAATAGTCCTTTGGCGATGCCATGCGCAATGGCACCAGTTTGCCCGGTGGATCCCCCCCCACGCGCTATCGTAAAAATATTGAATTTTCCGAGAACGCCTGCAACCTTCAGGGGATATACGACGCGTTCTCGGTCGACAACTTTTGGAAAATATTGCGATAGAGGGAGGTTGTTGACAAGTATGGTCGTTGTTGGCACATCAACAGGTTTGACGTTGGATATTATTCGCTGAGGACGCCGCGCCGTCTGAATTCTAATGTCTGAACCAACATCAATGAGAGGATGGGCATTGGGGTTGTCATCACTAGAAAGTGAAGGAGAATCGTCAACAATCTCTGCAACGGAATCGTTCTGAAGTGTGGGACCGTCCTGGTCGACGAAAGAAGCTTGCGACACAGATGAATTGGTCGAGGTCTGCAACAGACTATCTAAGCTAGACCGAAAGGATGGCTGGATTGAATTATCCGTTTCTTCCGTTTCAGGGACCTCGTCAAAGACGCTTGACACGAGAGACGAAGACAAACTCGCGTCGGTCTCTGACGGTGAAGACGGCTCCTGCGAGGATATACCGCTGAATAGATCGTGGAGCTCTGCATCAGAAATAGGCTCTGGAGTTGCCGCCGTCGCAACCTGTTCAGTTTCAGCTTCAGGCTCAGGTGTCGGGTGAACGCTCTGAACGGGAATAATCCATACGCGCGCAGAGCTGGTCTTTCGTCTGCCCAATGTGTATGAACGGCCAAACTCATCCAATTCGGCTATTGTCCTCTTTCCACGAGACATGTACTCTTCCTTCTGGCTCTCCCCACGTTCAAACATGGCCACGACCTGCTCAATCATATCTGCGAGCTCTGTATGACCTGCGGTTGTGGCTATACGGAGACATTCATGCAGCTCGTTGAGAACAACAAGAAGACGGCGATAGCGAGTGGTGTTGAGCTTCATACCGACCTCGGAGGACATCTCCTCGAGATTCTTCCACAACGGAGGCATAGGTAGAAGACTGGCACGGGCGAATGGGGGTAGAGGAAGGAGCTGGAGGGTCTTGAGGGTCGCTCGTATTTGGCCCAGGGCCATTTGAAGGGAGGTCATGGTATCGTAGTAGGGAGCGCGACCGGTGTAGAAGGAAGGAGACTCCGGTGCCAGTTTCCCCTTGCCACGAATGTCGGGATCCATCAATATTTCCTTCATTGCCTCGTCCGAAATGGCGGCATTCACATCTTCCGTTGTCGCCCCATGCCAGTTCGGTACTCCGTCGGCGTCTATCGTTAGCCTGACCCTTGGCTGCTCTGCCAGCTGCGCTGGGGGGACAAAGGGCGCTCCGGAATAAGCATGACTGCAAAGAGAATATCGGCTTCGTCTGAGAGCGTACTGGGCTGGACTGCGCCACCCAAGCTGTCGCAAGATACTCTGCATCAACCCGACACGATGAGACCAAAAAATAAATGGGTAACTATTTGTTTTTCGACTTTGATTCACATCACGTGCTCGTCCATCCTTGTACATACGCCATGAGCTCAACGGAGCACAACTTCTCTGGCGCCCTCGCAACTTGGAGAGGTACTTCTATCGCTTTCTAGCAATTTATTGCACTAATGTCTTTGGTCTTTAAAGATATAAACCTGTCAGAATTGCAGAAATCTTTAGATGCGCAGGGCATAGAACTCGTTGACAATCAGAAGGAGAGCGTTGTTGGTCGTAAAGCCCTTGCAGACAAAACCAAAGGTGCCCAGCTTGGGTATCTCTCTCATCAGTGTCTGACTTCCACTATTAGAGTTCAAAAAAATACCCGATGAAGGGAAACTGGCTGCATTCAAAGGCTTGCTTAAAGGTCACCATGACGTTGCCTCCCTTTACAGCCACAATCTCAATCCCATTATCAGCTTATCAAACCGAGATAGATAATCTCACAAAGCGCTCGAAGTCCTCTGAAAATGCGTTTTTGAATGTCTACAAAGTTCTGGCCGAGGCTCCAGACCCATATCCTCTCCTTGAGGCCGCAGTAGTATGAAACATTCGAATTTCAAGGCCAACTCAGTTAACCCTATCGTCTAGGACCAGACCGTCAAGGTTGCCGAAGCCCGTGAGTTGGAGACAGAGTTGCGTCGTCTACGCGATGAGAATGCCGACCTAAAGCGCCGCGTTAATGAGACCGCCAGCATCGAAACTGCCAAAAAGAAGGCTGAAGCTAAAGCGGAGCAACTGGAACAGACAGTGCGTGTCTTTACACAGTGGGTGTATGTTCTTGTGGTGCTCAATGTGCTTGCTAGATGGAAGACCTCATTAATGAGCGCGTATCTCAAAAGGAGAACGAACTCAACGCGACTTATGACGAGAAACTGAGGAATTACGAAGAAAGGCAGCATATATTCTTATTCGTCTTGCTTGCAATGAGTGACGTCCGTCTTATAGGGAACAAGACTTACACCGGCAGATCTCCCTAACTACGGCGCAACTCCGAGACCTACGAATGTCCAATGACACTAATCAAGCAAAGCTGCTGGACCACAGCAGTAGACAAGGTAATTCTGCTTCCAGTATCTGCCCCATTTCCAACGCTTAATAGGTTCACATCCTAGATCAAGAAGTGGTGGCAAAGTTCGCTGAGGTCGATATGATGGTGGCAGACCTCGAACGTGCAAACAGTCGCGTCGCGACAGTGGAAAGGCGTAATGTCCGTATTCCAACACTCGCAACTTGATCAGTTATTTAAACAGACACGTAGGAGATACTTCGCGCGGAGCTCGAGGTTTTGCGCAGCGGGAATGACACGTCTGATCGGTACGACAGTTGCCCTGGCATTGACTCTCCTGACTATAATGGTTCACAGTGCAAAATCTCTTCAGACTCAAGTTACAGAGTATGAAGCTGAATTGGAACGCACGACCCAAACGCTAGAAGCACAGAAAGCCGTGGCCTCAGAGCTTGAGGCTCACATTAAGAAGACAAACAATGACTTTGCAAAGGAGATCCAGAAGAAGGTATGATCGTTTTCTGACTCGTTAACAACTTCGCTTCATCAATCCAGGCTTCGGAAATTGATACACTCAAAACCCGATTGAAGCAATACAACGACTATGATGAGATCAAACGCGAGCTGGATATCATGAAGGTGGGGCCATTTCGGTGTTCTGAGGTCTTTCTCATATATGTACTTGCAGTATGTGGAGTTTGCCGGTTTCGACGACGACATCGACGAAGACGGCGAACAAAATGATGGATATGAAGTGGGTTTACAACTGCCGAACCCCAATGCAGATAAGACGAATGCGCAGCAAGGCAAATCTCTTGAGGCTCTTCTTGCGACCAAAAATAAGCGTCTTCTTGAGGAGTTGACGAAATTCCGAGTACGCACTTCCTTCTATAGCAGAACTTGATGCCCAATTTTGTCTAGATCCTCCATAGCGAGCTGGAGAATTCACTACAAGCTGTTCAAGACCAGCTCAGCTCTACTGGTGCCGACCTGGAGAAGCAGAAGACGTTGAACGAGAAGCTGGAGAATGATCTGTTGTCCATGAACAAACACAGAACCAATGGTGACATTACCCCTCCAGAATCATCTGATGTTCTGACCGGGCTGGATCTCGGACGAAAAGCGGTAAAAGCTGACCGTTACATTGTTCATTTCCTATATGCTTACATTGTATTTTAGGATTCCTCTACACGTACAACGCCTATACCGTTTACCTCCTCCGCAGACACCTCAATTCTGCCCATCGTGACTAGTCAACGAGATAGATTCCGTCAGCGGAATGCCGAGCTTGAGGAGGTGAGCATGTGCATGTTCGTCGGAATTTTTAAAACTTTAAATTTTAACGTGCCTGTAGGAACTACGGCGACAGTTCCAAATTATTTCCGACCTTCGTTCAGAGGTAAAAAACCTACAAGCTGATAACCTTAAATTGTATGAGAAAGTGCGATATATGCAAAGCTATAGAGAGGAGGCCGGATCTCGTCCAGTGACTTCGCAACTAGACCCGCTTCCTGCACCGGCGGGTAATTCTTCTGATGATCTTGGGAAGTATAGAGTCCGGTACGAAGAGGCTATGAATCCATTTGAGGCATTCCGGGGTCGGGTATGTGTATCTATGCTTCATTGTTGCTCCCCATGTTCATATCAAGCCGCTATAGGAAGCAACTCGGGCGTATCAAAACCTCAATGCTGTCGAACGTGGTGTTCTCACGATTACCCGGGCTGTGTTGAACAACCGCCGTGCGCGAGCTTTCTTCATCTTCTACAGCCTGGCTCTGCACCTTCTTGTGATGTATACTACTTATGAGTGCACAACGACGTCGAGCACACATTTACAAAAGCAGCCAGGACCCTACGGGCCTTGATATGTGATTACATGGTATTGTATTTTAATGGACACGTATTTATGGGATAGCTATGCAAGATGTATCAGTACATGATGGTGGATGCGGTAACGACTGTCCTCAGGATCCACGAGAGACCTTTTTATTACGATGGAAAGCTAGCGCGCGGTCGACGGCTGTTAAAACGGGTTTCATAGCCTCACACAGACTCGGTCATTCTCGTAGTTATGATGAAAGGGATGAACAAAACGTACGATTTCTATCCTATTAACATCTAATCCTTGCTGTTGAGCGGCTCGCACAAGAGCTTCTACCTTTTCGTGTGTTTTGGATAAGTATCCGATCATTTTAGTTGCTTTTGCTGTTTTCTGTGCTGGAGTGACTGCGGCGGACAGGTCGTATCCAGAAGGATATGTCGCAGACCAAAACTGCCGTAGGAACTCATTGGCTGCCGTCTGACAGGATGTCATTTGGCGGAAAAATCCGTCAGGGAGATCATCTGCCGAGGCAAGTATTGGTTGCGACTCGTGAAATGACAGTAAGAACGTACTTGTTTTGGACCTAACATCTAAACGAGCCGCCACGTTCTGTGTCATAGATAGAAGAGCGGCATCACCGGGTTTTCGCTCCAACTTCAACTATACAAAGCACGCGCATAAGCAGGGTTAGATCGTTCGAGGTACCGAGTTGGAACATACCTGAGCAAGGTCCGTCTCCCATTGACTGAAGTTGCTTTTGGCCTCTCGGACGATAGAACCAAAATCGATATTCTTTTGCAGATATTGACATTACAAGTGAGCGATGAGAAAATCTTTCTGTTGTCAGTATACAAACCTTCCTGGCACTGTCACTATTGACCGCCTTTCTGCCCTCGAAATATCGTTGCCTGTCTTGCATCTCAAGTATTATGCCGGTAGATGCTTCTGGGTCATGCAAGTCATCAAGATCAATCTGGGCGTCGTCCTGGCATCGAATGATGTGTTAGAAACCTATTATAAGCATTGGGGGGAGTGAGTACCTCAACTCGACGGCGCTTTGCTGGTGGGCCCTCGCCACTTGAAAGAATGTATGTACGGCGTAGAAAGAGGATTGTAAATGACTTACAGAGCAGCATTCAATAATCGCTCCGAATGTTCGTTGAATTTTCGTATCAAAGGTAAAGCACCACGCTGTCGACCAGCTTGCATCGTGATGTCTTTAATGTTCCCTGTCTTTCGCAGGTCAATCAATGAATGATACACAAGCCATGCTACCGAGAGTACCTCTTCATGGTCTTCACGTGTGGCTGCCAAATCGACATATAGCTCCACTTCATCCGTCAACTGTCGTCTAGGTTCCAGCTCTGAGGAAAGATGAGACAACGAGGAAAAGGAAAATTTTGATCCGATACACACCGTCATCGTCCTTTTCCAGGTATTTATCAAAAATCGGATCTGCTTTCACTACATGTTGTGTCGCCGAAGAGCGAATAGAAGCACGGTGGGCATTGAAGAGTTTTGACTGAAAGTATCGCTTCCAGAACTGTTCTTCGGATAGCTTCATTCGCTCAGATGAGGACAGAGTACGTCAGGAACTAAGCAAGAGATTTGCCGTACTTTTTCAGGAACGGTGTCACTATACGCCTTTGCTACAACAGGGTATTCGTCAAAGATGTCATGGACCAATTGAGGGGTTATGCGAATTTTGACTTCACCGCCCTCAACAGTTTCCGGGCGGGGGTCTACCAACTGTCCGGGCTTGCCTTTTCGCTGACTCTCTGCTGCTGCTTGAGCCAGGACAAGGTGCTGTCGTCGAATGAGCTTGAAGAAGACGGCAGAAACCACGAGAAGAGCGTACCTCCCTCCCTTCCCAAAATTCTGCCTCTGTGATCTGCCCGCCAATGACTAGGTCCCTGTGCAACGTGCCCAGTTCGGGATTCCCGAGAAGTATTGTTTTTCGAAGTCTGAAATCTTGGGCGGGGTCGCTCCCCGCAAGAATGGGTGTTGCTCTGTTTTCACTGCTCGAAACAGAGGCGGCTCTTGACGTAGACGGTTTTGACGATGACGCCAAAAGTTTTGACGAAGACGCGTTTGCTACCGGGGTCGACGTGGAATGGGTGAATGCAGAAACTGGAAGCCTGGGTGCAGTATCCGGCGCGCCTTTGTTCCTTCCAATGATGGTGGTCAGCTCTGTCTTGAACTTCTCGCGTTCATTAAGCGCTACTGGCTGGGGCGACGTGAAGGTGAAATTGTGGCCGGTGTCGTCGCCCACGAGGGCCAGTTTCATGCGCACTTGAGCTGCTCCAGCCTTGCTGCAGAACAGAGCTGGATGACGCCATCAGCAGCAACCAGTATGAAGAAGAAAAAGACAGACAAGCGGCTTCTGCATTGGGAACTCGTACTGAGGGCGCCGATTTTCCGTCCTGGGTCCACTGGAGGTGGGAGTCGGTGAGCTGTAGGGTACCGGGTAGTTTCTTGTAGGATGCCTTTGCCGTACAGACTGAGGTAGGCATATACCCTATATGCGTATGCCCTGTGGTCGACGGTCAAGGTCCATTGATGTTAGGTAAGCTGATATAAGTATTCCTCTCCACCACCATCATGCGCCGTCTCATCGTATTCGACTTCGACTGGTCCATGGCCGACCAGGATTCGGACCGATGGATGTTTGAAGTCTTAGCTCCAGATCTCCGCCGCAAAATGAAGACCCTTAAGGACGACATTCAGTGGACAGACTTGGTGTGAGTTCCTGTCACCATTTCTTATTTTCCTTAGGACTGATCTATTCTTTCAAGTTCTCAATCGCTACGTGAAGCTCATGCTCGTGGAATAACCAGAGAACAGATCGAGGATGCCCTCAGGATCATGCCTTTTGTACGTTCGACTTCACATTTTCATCCGTCTCTTGATTTATCGTTACCTAGCACCCTGGCATGGTTCGCGGTATCAACCGTCTCAAAGAAGAGGGCAATACTACTTTTCTTTGCCTCTCTAATGCCAACAATATCTTCATCACTACCATCCTGGAGGTACCATAGCCTCCAATTCCCTGCCTCCTAGGGTTTAACGTGCTTCCCAAAGACAAAAGGCCTTCTGCCTGCCTTTGAAGAGATCGTGACCAATCGGGCAGAATGGGAGCCATCGGGTCTCCTTAATCTTCGTCGCAGGATCGATCCTGATGGTTCCACAGCACGACTGTACCGTTGGCTGCAGTCCGAACATGTGCAAAGGTACCTGTACCTCTCGTGGAATCTTAAGGTCTCTTTTAACACAGTAACAGGTGAAGAATTGGATGCTTTCCTCGCTCGCCATGCCCCTGCGTATGACCAGATCATATATGTCGGTGATGGCTCCAACGATTTCTGCCCCATCCTGAGATTGCGAAGGTATGCTCCTCCTTCGATCATGTGCATACCTAATGTTCCTTCAGCCAAGATATGGTACTATGCCGAAGCTTTCGCGGTCTTCAGCGGCGTATTGACAAAGACGGTGAAAAACTCGGTCTTAAGTGTCAAGTCAAGTACTGGGGTGGCGCATGGGAAGTTGAAGAAATCTTTAACGCTCTCTCTTAGAAATAAAGCCTAATTATCCCATGTTTGTACAAGTCGAAGGTAAAGAACTTCGACAGTCTCATGATAATGAGGCGCAGCCAATTGAATTGTGCAGCAAAAGAATCAGGTGTAAAATGTGTAGTGCAGAGATTGCAGAAATATCAAAGGTAGAAAAAGTGAGAAGGAGCTGCAAATTTGTAAGTTGTGTCAATACGTTGCTAGGAAGAAGGCAGAAAGAAATCGCCAAATTATCTGGGCCAAGCGTCCATTCCACCGCTTCTTCTCGCATCCTTGGTTTCTCCTTGCCCAAACGGATTTCTGCCAGGCTGGCCAGCAGACACAACTCCTGCGCCATAGAAGGACGGCGGAACGGCTTGGCTGGGGTGCCTAACACCACCACCAGCATATGGATCTGGTTGCATGGGCACAAACATATTTCCAATGTCTGTCCGCCGATCTACCGAATCGAACACCGTGCCCTGTTGTGGGGGCTGGTAAGTAGCAGCATATCGGTTGCCTGACGTCGTCCCACTACTCGTGTATGTCTGCGGCGGACTGGATATTACCCCTGCTGCACCATACACGTCGCCCCTAGCAGCACTCCGCACATTCGACATTACCGCATCCCTTCTAGTGCTCCCGTTGTCTTCTTCGTGCTGTGATGGATGATACGCATGGGCAAGCTTGCTCGTTGGTGGTTGTTGGTACCGATTTGGGACAGCACCCCCCGCGTTCCAACTTGAGATACCTGATGCGGCTGCAAGTTCGGCCTGCTGCTGCAAAAACTCGAGTTGGGGATAAGTCTGGGCAGGTTGCTTCCCTCCTGCTTGTTGCCTTCTTTCCCATTCCCGCATAGCATCGTCCCGATTTAACACAGGCGTTAGCGCATTTCGACCGGCGATGACGTCTTGATTCATATGTTGTAGCCTTGCCAACGCCGGTGGCACCGAATCCATCTGGTTAATAGTATTTGCCCGTCCACGGGCTGGATAATAAGCGTTCGAAGGGACATTCGGATTCAGGTGACCTCCGGACGAGGAGGTAGTCAAGGACGTCGTATAAGACTGCACGTTACCGCTATTATTCAGCTGTCCCGCAGAGTTTTGATGCGACAACCGATGTCCACCTGGAGGAGGTGCAGTGGCATATTGCTGCGTTTGTGAGAATCCTGGCGCAGGCGGATCAGTTTGATTGGCGTAAGATGGGGTAGACTGCTGAGGCTGTGGTGGCTGAGACGGCTGTTGCTGATTCATATACGGATTGCGGAAGGTATTTGCAGCCTGGGACTGCGCCTGCGCTGTGTACACCTGATGCTGCGCCAGATGATGGTTGTATGTTGCGGCATCCTGATAAGCTCTTGAACCCTTAGGTTGCGAAGGCACCAGTCCACCATACGGTCGTTTCGGATCTGACGCACCCGATGAGACTGGTTGGTGTGCTTGGTTGAGACCATCGGGCTGACATAGGTTGGTAGGGATACATCAATATAGGATGAGATAGCTCACCACAAATGGCTTCGTATATTTCTCTCCCGTTATGAATGGATGAAGCCTGGCTTGCTGAGGTGTCCATCGTGTCACTGGGTTCAGATCCAGTAAGCCTTGACAGAAGTTGATGAACGATGCGCGATTATTCAGTTCTGTAGGAAAGATCAAACCCTTTCAAAAAGACGCTTATTAGCTTCAACGAACCTTTCTCTACTTCCTGTCCCCTTCCACCCGACTTGTTCGACGGCATAGGTGCAGTATTGATGATATCCGGTAATGTTGTAGCTTTGAAATACTGCTTTCCTGGCTGCTCGTTTGTGTTGTGTTCCCGTGAGTATTGTTCAATAGTCTTGAGTCTGTACTTTTTCTCGTTGGCATTGATATGAGGATTCCACACTTCGTATACATCGAAGAATTGCTGGGACTGTTTCCCTGTATTGAGCATACTAAGGGGGGGCATGCCAAGCATTTCGACGATGCGAGTAAGCTGGTTATACTCGCTTGTCCCTGGAAAGAGGGGAAGGCCGAGAAAAAGTTCCACAGCAATGCATCCGAGAGACCACATGTCAATAGATGCGGTGTACGACATGCCCAAGAGGACCTCTGGCGAGCGGTAAAAGCGAGACTGAATATATGTATATACAGTCTGACGTTCATGACATGCTGAGCCGAAATCGATGACCTTGATTTGTGGGGATTGCAATGACTTTAGAAGGATATTCTCCGGTTTGAGATCACAATGGATGAGACGGGCGTCCTTAAGGACGGTCATGGCATCGAGAAGCTGAGCCATGAAAACTTTGACAAGCTGGGTGCTCAAACCCTGGAACTGGTTCTGCTTGATAAGTTCGTAGAGGTTGGAAGAGAGGAGTTCGAAGACGAGACAGAGGTGATTACGGTGGATGAAAGAGTCCCGGAGGCGGAGAATGTGATGCTGATCATCGGGATCACAGCTTTTATTCAAGAGTTCGAGGATGGTGACCTCCATCATACTCTGATTGAAGTAAGCCGGCTTGTTTTTAACAACCTTGACGGCGACGATTTCATGGGTCTTCATATTTTGACATTTGACGACCTGGCCAAAAGTGCCCTGACCGAGGATATCAAGAATGAGGTATCTAAAGAGAATGAGAACGTAAGAAGCAAAAATTGAAACGACACGCACTTGTGGCCATCTTCTGTCCCTAGCCAGTCGTTGACATACAAAATATAATCATAGTCATCGTTGTCATAGCCCTCGTTATGGGCGGGCTTGCTGGGTTTGGTGAGAACCCTACGGGGATTGTGTGTTGATTCATATCGGAACTGAGGGTTACAGATGCGGTAGGTGTCGAGAATGTTGGTCGTAAGCTGGCGCAGAGGAGAGAGATATGTGCCATCGCCGCCCATTCGACGACCTACAATGGGAGCATCTGTGCGCGGCTGGAGGTCACCTGGAGCACGGACGCGACGGAAACCCGTGGCACGACGCTTTGGGGGCGGGTCGACAGGCATGGGGTCGTGATGGTAGTAGGAAGGAGAGGTTGGGTAGGAGAGGGGCGTTGGGGGATTGGATATCGCCGGCTTAATATGGGGCGGCTGTGGACTTGTCGCGTCCATAGGGTAGGTCGGTGAATAAACGTGGTTTGAAGCCATAGAGGGCGACATGGGCTCCGTCTTGACCTGCTGTGAATGAGTACGGGAATGGGTGTACGGATATGCCGAGCCCGGCGAGTACTGCGCCTGTTGGGCCGCGTACGGGTCGAGAAGCGAGTTCGGGGTGCGGAGTGGGGACCTGCCGGTGCGAGAACTCGGCTGTCGTTTGGAGTCTGGGGAGTAGTAGAGGTCGCTGTACGAGTCGGAGCCGGATGAGGCGGGCTGGGCACTCTGGCCGAGCGATGGCGGCTGATACTGGAGGGAGGGGAAGTAGGGGCCGGCTTGAGCGGCTGGGCTCGGCTGGGCGGCGTCGTAGTGGTCGTCTTGGTGGCGGCGAGGGCGGGCACTGTTGAGAGAGGAGCTTCGGGCGACGCTGGCGGGACTGTGGCTGGTCTGCAGGTAGGTGCCGGCGTTCGGCTCGTCGGAAAGCTGAGAAATGCGCTGGGTTATGCGCTGGGGCGGCGGTGGAGGCAGATTGGGGTAGTAGGTCGAATGGGCGGCCTGTGCAGACGATGAAAGTGGATCGATGTGGGTCTGCCACCGTGGTAAGTCAAAGCCCTCGTTTGGGTCCGTCATCATGTACGCCAGTTCTGCCTCGGACATCGTCCAGCGGACAGCAACCGTTATTGTACAATAAACGACGACGAAACGACGGCGAGCGATGAGCAATCCAGGTCGTCGTCACTCTGATACACATGTCACGCTAATCACGCAGCTCCGTATTAATTATTCAACTCAGCATCTCCTTCAACACCTTCTCCACTTCAACACCTTTCTTTTCTTCAATATCGACAGACAGATGTATTGCTTTACCAGTTCGTTTCGCTGTTCTGGCATCAGTACTTCTTCGTAATAATTCATTCTTTCCTCACCTATTCTTTTCGCCATCGATAATGCTATGTCCCAGTTATTGCTTCGAAAAAGACTTGTTCCACTTGGTTCTCCTCCAGCCTTCGTTTCTCTCAATATTTGTCCCTCTGATGGGTTGGTAATCGCTGACCTTTGTGGCTGGCATCGCGTATGCCCAGTCCCGGCAGAGCCGTCCTTGGACTAACTCGTTTTCTTTTCCTGTACTCCCAACCCATACCATGTAGGAATCCACCATCCTTGTTACCTGCACCACCAATCCAGTTTCTGAGCCATCGGAAGGTGCAACGTATCTCGTTTCCACGGAGATCATCCTTGCTGTCAACGTTCACTGTTCAAAAACGACGCTCCTGTCACAGATCGGATGTAACTCGTTACGCTGGTATCCTCCTCCCAAATTGGTATCCCAATCTCAGTTTCCAGTACTCCGAGCCAAGGGTTCAAGTAAATTCGTATGTCGTAACGCGCAACGTTCCTGCAACACTAAGCCGAGTCTGCTCAAAAGTAAGAAAAGTCCGTGTTCATTGCTTCCGGTTGCTCACCTGTTCTACGCTTCTAACAATTACTGTTTATCTCTTCTATTGATGCGTCTAACAGCCACTTGTTCCGGTATCAGTGATGCAGGTGAACAACTGCAAATACTGCTCCTCCTGCTGGTTTAAAACCCGTTTTACCCGACTCGTGGAACACGTTAGCCTGGCCCTCGAACAGAAAGCTTTCCCATGGCGCCCGCAGGATGGCGCCTGTCTCCATCAAGGGACTCAATTTACGTGGCATCTTTTTAGATGTTGCAGAGCCTGCCGCTGGTGTTTAAGCGCGAAACTTGAGCGCTTTCGAGAAATACGAATCTACCTTGGACTTAGGGACCAGGCACTACATCTGTCGCGGAACGCTGAACCGGTGCGCGGGTGTATCTCATCTCATCATTACACCGAATCCCGATCTTGATAACGTGGAAGTATACCTACGGTCTTTCTAACTATCCTTTGCCGAATATTACTTACAAACAATTCATTTCAGTTGTCCCACCTACAAGTGCGAGTGTGCCCCCTCACTCTGGCGTTGATGTTCCAGGTGATACTGCCAAGCATGGTAATTCTCATGTATAATGGACTTGGATTGCCAAGGTCAGCAGAGCCAAGAAAAATATTGACAGCGCCAGTCAAAATGCGAAGGCCTTGTGTGAAAAATTACATCATTGGCTCCTTGTCATCCGGATGTGTTGAGTGCGTTTCGATGCATTGACTTTCTACAAGACAGATGTTAGAGTGTAGAGGCATGCTTTATCTTCCAACGAAATAGCCGGAGTTGTTCCCAAAAAATCTGCACGTTTGCGTGGTTTACACTGCACAAGTAACACCGCATACCAGCACGACAGTTGTCTTCAATTTCCACCTACACATACAGATTCCGTACGACCGATAGACGGTACAGTGACGTTCCTCGACAGACACAATTATGTTCCTTGGAGTGCTTTTCACTCCTGAGTCACCACTTCCGAGTCGGTCCCACTCATTCCGTGCGTTCACTTGCGTCATTTTCCCCAGGATCTGATGCTAATATGCAATAGGGCACAACGGAACTATGCATGTTCCGCCAACTGCGCGAAGCGCGCTCTGAGTACCATTCTTTGGAACTCCTGATCATGCTGTTTCCCGTTCCTAGCGGTACTAATACTGCAGTCCTTGGGTCATCACAAACGACCAGACTACGTCTTTCTTCACTTAAGCTCTCCTAGAAAGACACCGTCCACACACACATGGACAGGCACCATGTTGCCGGGGAGGCTAACTCTTGAACGCATGAGGAGACACTATCACGGTACTTTTGTTGCCCCATGTAACAATGCAATTCGTTTGTTGAGTACGCGACAACAGCGTCGGGTGATATGCTTACTGTCTCGTGACGCCAGTCCTCCCCGTCCTCCTCTTAAATTTCACCTGGTCATATAGGTGTAGGCTCAAGACGGCTCCTCCCATACCGGCTGATGACCTTACCTCCCCGAAGTCAGTGTCAAATTCGGGCATCGCTAAAAGCTATCTTAACCTTGGAGACTCCGAACCGTTCACACAGTGGTGATATCTAGGCCATATCGACCCGGGTGAGTGCTAGGCCGTCCAAGCTTCAGCTCCGGGACCTTTCCGTATGCTTTTCGAAGCGCCAGTCTATTGAACGTTAATTCTTTGTCAAAAGGAACCTTCTTGTCTTCCAGCAACGCTGTCAGGTAAGATACTACACCAATGGGTTGCGCGTGGTCACCTTTTCGTTCGCTATGTAAACGACGGGACAAGTCTTGCAAATTGCACGACTCGTGCAAGATGATAGTTAATCAGAACTCGTATGTTTTCTTTTCAATTCTTTGGTCCGAAAATGACTCATTGGACTCGGATATATGGTCTTCGACACCGACTCTCAATAGAACTTTCAATGAGGGTCATGCTTGCACTAGAGAAGCTTCCAACAATGTCATTCGATGGCAGTATTGAATAGAGCCATGAATACATCAATGCATCCACTGCCGGAACATAGCAAATTTATAAGGTGCAATCAACAAACCTTACGCAGCGAAACCTCCTTTTGGGCTGTTGCAATTTTGGGCAACCTGAATGTTCATTTGTATCGGTTATATCGGAAGCGTCGTGTCCACCCGTCGCTTAACATCAGCTAGCTAGATTAATCCACTAGCATGGCATATCTATGTAGGAGCTATTCGGGGTAATGGTATTGCCCCACAACTGGCGACGTCGATGCAACAGAGAGCCATCCAAACGGCTTTACACAACGACGTATAATTGCTATCAAGTGGCGGCGGTGACTATCTGGGTGTTCGGAATTTGTTGCCTTGACTGTGGAAGCAGCGGATAACCAGACCGCAGCCGCAAATAGCCTAGCAGTACTGTCCGTGGTGGTTGTCAATACCCTAATATATTTACCTCGAGTATCTTATGACAACAATCAATCATATCCTTCGACCACAAGGCCTATGCCGAGACCTCGAGCTCTTTCAACAACAGCACAAGCGATAGCGACATCCTGCAGCCCGACGCCGACCGACTTGAACATAGTTACGGGCCCATCGAAGTCATTAACGTAGTCACCCCTCCTCCATTGCTTGACCTCGCCTATCTCGACAACCGGATCGCCCTCTCCCAGCTCCCCAGCTTCTGCATAACATGCTTCTCTTGAGTCCACCAGCAGGATGCCTTTGAATGCCCTTTCTATCAAGGCGCGATCAACCTCGTGCATTTCCTTTTTGTAACTCCCAATGAGCACAACATGTGTTCCGCTTCTCACCCAGTTCGAGGGGAAGAGCGGTTCAAGAGCGGGTGTAGCTGTGACAATAATATCGGCTGATGCGAGAAGATCCTTGACACGATCTCGGGGGGCAGCTTCCAACTCGACTCCGGGACAAGTTGTAGCCAATCTGGCCATCAAACCATGCAATCTGCTATTCATGGCACGGTTAACGATGACACAGCGCTTGATTGTGGGCAACGCCTTCACATGCAACTCAATGTGTTTCTCGATTTGTGTGCCAGCTCCAAATGCGACCAGAACTCGAGGCTCGGTCATTCCCACCAATGTCGTCGATAAAAGGGAGCCTGCCGCGTTCCTCAATGCAGTTAGCTCCCGTGCATTGATTATAGCCTTGACTGCGCCTGATTCTTTATCAAGCACTAAAGTGCTTGCAGGTAAACCACCACCACCTTCGCGAGGTACGGACACAATCTTTATCGCGGTGCCTATATCAGATAGGCGTGCGGGCATGAACAGCGCTTGGTGACGCTCTGTGGGGATCCCAATACGAGGAGGAGTATACGCTGGATCCGACGACGATGAAACGATAGCAAACACGTCTGCCATAAGAGACCGGAGATCATCTGCGGAGAAAGTTGAGGTGATTTGAGAGACTTCAGAAGCTGAGAGAATGAGGAGCGACATAGTGGTATATCAAAGGAATTGAATTTGGATATTTGGCTACAAATAATATCCGAGTCAACTACTTTTTAACCTTTGAGATTTGACATGAGAACTTACAACACAAAACAGGGAAAGCATGCATACCTCTCATTTTCTGCTTCGAGCTCACGAACCCTTACCTCAAGTAGCTCGATTTTCTTCACCTTAGCATCCCTGCTACGTTCCGCAGCTACTTTGCGTCTCCATATCGTTTCAACGTCATCCTTAAGTACATCCATGTCATTCAAAATTGAGTCGGCGGAGTTCAAGAGGTGCCTTTGTATCGAACTGGGTGTGGGCAAATTAGGCTGAAGCTAAGGACGGTCAAGTTTGTATGCTAGAAGAGAACGTCAAAGTACACACAAGCGGCTCGTCGTCTACCTCCTGCTTCACAGGCGGCAGCGCATATTCCCTTCGCCGTGAAGTCGACGGGGACGGTGATGAGAAAACGTCGTCGTCGCGGGCACTCTGCTCGTTGCGCTCGACTCTGCTCTTACTGTGGTTCGGAGTCGGAGATGTCGGTGGCATGAGAGCGTTCTTAATCTCTTCGATGCGCTTTTGCTTACTAGCAGGAGTGGAAGGAAAGTTGGAATGAGCTTTCTTGGTTGGGGTGGTTGGTGGTTGCGCCGTCCGAGTGCGCTTTGTAGGCGATCCTTGCTCGATGTCGGTAGACAAGTTTCGTTTGAGTGTTGGCATAATTGCTTCGTCCAGCCAGACTGCCCATAGGTAATGAATATATCTTGTAGTCCAAAGTTCATTCAGCGACCCCAAACTCACCAAACAAACGACAGAGGGTAGGGTCGTTCCGTTCCTTTGGACAACGGTAATAATCGCGGCCAGGATGAATTATACTGCGAGAGGTAATGACCGTTGCCTGAAGTCCGCATTCACATAGCGCATGCCCGTGCTCGTCGATGGCGACGTTGTTTCTGGCAACAGCCATCATTCGTTCACACGCCACCACCATGTCCCAAGTCTTTGTTAAGGTTGACGCCCACGGAAATATCCTCTGCAACTGCAGCGGCGGTGTTCGTGCAGCTCAGTATACTTCACACAGCGCCAAGAATCCCGGCCGGTATGCAATCAACATTCCTATCTCGTGACAATAGACTCATGGATGCAGCCAGTTCCATCGCTGCGCGAAGAGTCGGGATGAACAATGCGGCTTCTTCAGTGAGCAATGCGGCAGAGCTTTTGGTCATACAGCCCACTGACAGATCCCAGTTTGGGATGACGAGGTCGTCAAACCAATGTTACCTTCTAGTCCTCCTAGTTCCCCAATGAAACGCAACCTTTCCGACTACCTGCAAGATTCTCCGTCTATACATAAACGACCACGGATTGATGATAGCCCTCAATCTCCTGCCAGCTTCCCGTCTACTCCGACGAGCAAGAAGAAACGAATCGACGAGATCGTACAGGCCCTTGGACAAGACGACTTAGATGTGTTTACCAGCACCTCACATTCCAACTTCGCATCTACAAGTAAATACACCCTCAATCCTGTAAAGCAAGAGCACGATGTGGAGGATGGACTTGCAACGCCATCTAGCTCGTTGCCGAGGCGGATGATGCGCGAAGCACCGCCATCACCTTCTCGCTCTCGCGTCACTCCATCCAGTCTCTTGGCCTCAATCACCAACGACTTTTCAAAGCTTGCCGAAGAAATTCACAACCTTGAAGAGCACAAATCCTCTTCAGAAGCCACAACCAACCTGGTCGGTAGACTAGAGACTGAAAACAGAACGTGCGCTCGTCCGAACCCTGACCAGGACTTTAATATTGAAATGCTGACCCCACTCAGGTTAAAAGAGACTCTTCGCAAGTACGAAAAAGACATTGAAGAGTGATGCACTTGTCCTCAATCAGTATTAGTCGAATACTCACAACCATTTTTAGCTTGAAGAATACGGTCAGGACTTTAGCTAAAGTTATTGATCATGATATCGGTTGAATCTATTGTTGCTTGTGTTACTTTGGTGTTACTTGAAGCTTGAAGCGCGATTTGAAACTGAATCACCGTCCAGGTGATCGGATCAGTTATATTAATCCATATTTGGTAACCACATCTTGACATCTTCCGTCATGTCCATGTCCCAGTCTCCCAAAAAATATATGGTCAAGCCCGGCAGTAACATTGATGTGACATGCCACTGCAATTCTCCTAGTAAGCGTTTGGTCTCTCGTACCAAAGACAATCCTCAGCGGTACAGTCATGGTCACGCTCAATTAAAGTTCACATATTCAATACCCCCAGTACTTTCCTCCGTTGCCGCAAGGACAAAAGTGGTCCTAGCTCTTGCGATTTCTTTGGCAAGTTTAGAGGCGTTTAGCAGAGCCAGTTTAAACTGTCCAGTGACAATTAGCTTGGGAGGATAGTCTAGTCTCACCCGACTCACAGCCAACTCCGTCGACCCCCCTGAAACGTTTGACTTCTGACTTGGATACGCCGTATCAAGCAAAGCGGCCGCTTTTGGATGGTGGCATTGCCCAGTCCGCTCAAGCTAGTACTCAAAGCTCGTTCCAAGGTGCAATTGAGCGTGATGTATTTTCAGTCCCAACCCAAGGCGGAGTACATCCTTACTCCCGTTCCCATGCTAAACAGCACGATGGCTCTCCTTCTCAGACGGTACTCACACCCCGTCAACCGCATTACATCTAATTTTAAACGAGCTGAATGAGCTCCAGTCGCACATTCACACTCTTGCAAGGCAAAAAATAGCCGCCGAGAAGGAGCGAGACGCCAGATCAAGAAAGCTCGAGTGCTTGGAGTCTGGGAACAAACGGTATGTTTTTGATTCCAGTGTATGGACCGTCACGCGTGGTCTCAAGACCAGACTTAGGTTGAACGAAAGTTTCCAAAGGTGTGTGTACCTCTCCACGGGTATTTCGCAATATCCACGGCCAATGTATTCAAATCAGTGTTCGGAGTGACCTTGCGGAGTAAGCTTTTCACAAGTCTTTTATGTATGTATGTGCGCTTATACGCTTATTCGACAGCCACAAAAACACCGTTAAGTCTCTCAACGCTGCGCTACTCCAATACTCTCAAGACTCGAGGTCACCTGGTGTCCGCGATGCCCGGTAATCCTTCTGGCAAATCAAGTGCCAGCTTTCGTTGTGATTGTACCAACTTTTTCTGCTCACTCTGACCGAGGCTACTTGGTGAAATATCTCCAGCAAGGAGGGTTATTATTATGAACAAATGTGCAGTTTAAGTACTGTGGTGCACAGATACTATTGCGAGTACCTCTAATCCATCTGCATATGATTTCCTCTCCTTGTTTGCGCGACAATCACGTCAATCTTGCGTAACATAGATATTCCATGCAATGCATAGTAGGGAGCGGAGTAACTATACCGCCAAATGACCCATTCATGTTCCCTACAGTCTCAATACAATCCCCACGAGCAGGTGAAGACTACCGTGGGACTACTGAACACCCATCCTACAAAGGGTAGGTACCCGGTAGCCGAGGGCCGTAGGAAAAGGAAAAGCCCAACTTAAATAGACATGACGGTGTCGAAACTCCCGAAGCAATATCCATCGTGCTCATGCCAAGACTGTATATCATCATGAGAACGAATCCCGTTATTCACTTGGTTAATTGGTAATTGATTGGAATCATGATCGGTCTATTCTCACTAGTATGAGAGAGTATTAGATGAATCCTTACCTATTATTCGCACAGGTGCGCTTGCGAATTTGAAAGTCCATCGGTTCCGACTTGTTGTGTTACCCTCAGTCTGTGTTACCAAGGCTTCATTCCGAACTATCGCGAAGCAACGCCACAGTCTAGCGTTTAAGTGAGGTTATACAACGACGGGATCGAAATTGGACGCGTAATTTGCATCACTAGCGGGGGCCTCGGAACCGGGCGACATTCGGTCTCTGATAGCAATAAATTCCATATCATCTCGTGTTCAGTATAACGCTTTGCACCAGACCAGTTAGTAGAGTGCCTGCTACGTATAATCAATATAATCCCTTTTCCGTTCCTTCTCGCGCCAAGAGAAAAGTTCGCGGCCGACGGTTAGAGGGCAATTCGTGCGTCTATCGCATCACGACGTACGTAGGCTCCACGCTCAAGGCACGACCAGTGGAATGAGATTCACGGAAATTATTGACGCATTGGACCTGACCGCGGGATAAAGCCGGCAATGAGTCTCTTTAGCCTGACCCGATCGAGGTCGATTCTGTGTGAAGGCAAATCCTCACGTGTATCCCTTTCGGCGTCGACCATTGGCACCTCCTGGTACTTGATCAGGCTTCCATGCATAGAAATAGATGCTCATAGCATCAGAGGCATGAGACCAAGACTTGGCATGAAAGTCACAAATGCCACCGCTCCAAGGATCTGATGAAGAAATGCATCATATCCACTAGAATAGACGTCTGAATATGAGAGAAGCGCAGTCCGCGGCGGTAGGAACTTGACGGGGAGCCGTATACAGTTCCTACTCGTATCCATTCCAACTTGTATCTCGAAGACTGAGAATCTTTCGAAACACAAGTCGACCCAGTCAGTGACCTAATTCATTCGGTTGAGCTGATCTTAGTAAAATCAATCATGGGGGACGTCCTGCTTGTTAGTTCGACCTCAAAAAAAACTAAATATAGCAAGGTACCTGTGGCGCATGCCGGGAAGCGGCAGGCAATTCAGGACGGGCTGGCTCAGATCAGCATCGGGAATGCGGCGCCAACAACTAAACAGCTAGGATGACAGTACGAATACAAAGGTACATGAATTGTAGTATGTCCCGAGTCGCCATAGGCAGTGAGATATGATAGGTAGTGTGCAAATGTACTTCCTGTAGATGGTGCGAGAAATGCAAACATTGAAACAAAATACTTAACTGCGAAAGATGCATGAAGGATACAGATGGTCCAAGCGCAGTGGGACAAAATCAGAATGAGGAAGAGGGGAAAGGCACGATGCATCTAGCAAAATGCCTCTTTCCACCATGAAATAAATCTTGACCACCAACTGCCTCGCCAGCCATCACTACGCTGCTTAGGGCCAACCCACATGCAACCGGTTCCGAAACGGATTTGTTTTGCGTCCAGCGTATCCACGAAACCTTCTTCCAAATCAGCTGCATGCAACTTGGATGGCGTCGGAAACCGGGGCAATGGTCGTCGAGTCAGGAATGAAGGAAATAATTTGAGTAGGTCGCGGTACTCAGAATTCGGGAGGTCCGGCGATGTCCAGACACGCAAGAACTCTTCGGACAGATCATCAGGTGCAGATCTGCCTCGGGGTGTTGGCGATACATCCTCTTCCTCATAGGTAGAAAGAGGGCTCGGAGGGTCGTCTACTTTATCAGATATCAAAGTTGTAAGTAATGTCGAGTTGGTGTCAGATGATTGTGATAATGATGATCTAACGGAACGCGAAAGAGCCGGTGTATCCAGAAAGGGATCACTAGGAGCCCGTGGACGTTTAGGCGTCGCACTCTTGGTTATATGCATAAGACTTTGGGATGCGAGAGGCTGGGATTGAGAACGCGAATGAGCAATGCCATGTGATGCAAGCTCGTCGTTGACGACGGAAGACGACCGCTTGGATGAAGGCGTTTCTTCAAATGCTAGTACCTGAGGAGATATGAGTGATATTTGATATAGGTGGCATTTTGTATATCTTACTCCTTTCAGAACATCTATTGCTTCAAGCATGAAATCTTTCCCACTAGAGAAACACGTTTGACTCCTGGACAATCAAAGAGACGGGAAGAAACTTACGCTGTCTCTTTAAACACAGCATCATCAATCTCCCAGTCTATTCTATTGCAACCAGCGCCTCCGATATTCTCTGGTATAGTCTGCAATCTCATTAACGCCCACACTGAAGGAAACGTGATCTGAGTGTCATCACTACGGAAATATAAAATAAGAAGGAAAACCTACATCCGTAAAAGAAAGGTTGAGGTCCCGGCATTCCCAATGTACACCATGTTCGTAGAAAGCGCTGGAATCGATCGCGACGTTCTTAAAAATAGTGCATGGATTCAATTTTCGCATCGCAAGGAATTTGGGAGAATTACCTTTCTGTGCGGCAGGGCTGCTTGGATTGGCTCGGGAATAAGGCAACAAGGACCCGCCAGGCTGTGTGGCACTCAAGTGAGCCTCAAACTCGGCGTGCCTTCTTGCGGTTACGGAACGGTGGTAGGCTGCGCGTGTGGACGCTTGTAGCCTCGCGTAAGACGCACGCTGAGATGGAGCTATAGTCGCCAGAGTCTGGGTCATTAGATGACCGGCCTTATCGTCTTGATTGAAATACCTTGATAGACGATGAACTGTTAGCATTGCCTAAAGTAAATCTTGTGCGTACGCACCAAGCCCGACATTGGTCGGCGAACCTTTCCAAGTCACTCTGAACGACTCCCAGTGGAGTGACTGAACGATTCCGACGGACAGGCGGTGGGGTGGGCCTGCCGCTTCTAGGTGTCCTTGAGCGACCTGGAAACGAGGGAGAAGTCGGTGAAATGAGGCGTCCCTTGGACTTGGGGCTCGTAGGTGGCGACATGGAAGTAGGAGAAGGCAATTCGTAAAGGAGCGGAGGTGACTTCGGCGACTGTTGATGGCTGCTAATGACCGAAGATGGGGTAAATGACGAATGTTCAAAATGCAAAGGGTCCGGACGCCGCCGAGAACGAGGTGTCTCGAGACGATACGACGACCCCATCACCGTATATTGCTGCAGCGAACAGAGTGCGTCTTATAGCGTCACGATTCGGTATCTGTCTAGGTATCTGTAGCACTATAAGTATTGTTGTCATCTCCAGGAGGAAAACAAACCTAAAAAATAGCAGAACATGGAAATGTGGTAGAGAGGGAAGTCTGTGGTCGATAGTAATGAGACCTGAAGACGGGTATGTGGAGGTCGAGGTCGAATTGTTCTAGTCGTATCGAGCCACCAGAGCTGAACTGTCACAGCACCGTCACGCCTCTCGCAGCCCTGCTCTTGGCTGCCCAGTCGCTGACACGAGCAGCTTCACTCATCACCGAAGGGTAATCTACCTGGCTTCGCTCGTGTGTGGTCTAGTCTGCTAAATCACTTTGTTACGCAAGTCACCTGAATCGCATTCGTCTTCCTTCTAGTACACATATTCTTCCCCATATTCTGTGCTACACCAGGTTTGCCATTTCGCAACTCTTCACTCTGGCCTTTCAAAGAGTTGCCGGCAGTGATGATAATACTTCTAGTTGCATTGGCTATGAACGCGGTGATACCGAAACAATGTCTGTGTTCTAACGGACTTTGGGAACTGATATCTTTATACTAGTATCTAAGGTGTTCCCCGAGCGGCAATAGGACATGAACTGCGTATATCACTTCATAAACGATACAAGAGCATGAGGCTCGGCCATGGTGTTTATAATATCTCACCGAAATAAAAGATTGAAAACACCACAACCTCTCTGCATTCTCCTCAAGCAAGCGACTTGTTATGATATACTGATTTCTCCGATATACGTGCGCAGATGCATGGGGAGAAGGCTGTCAATCCTCTCGGGTCCCGTAAGGATACTGAATCGCCAGAGATACTTGTGATTTATGCAGCACGCAAAACATGAGATTAGAGACAGGACCAGGCTAGCCTGGAACATTTTTCAATGCAACGATGAATGATAGGAAGCATTATTTCATTCCAGCGCGCTACAACCTTGCTGCAGAACGTCGGTAAGCGTGTGCGGTCGGCCGTAGCTAGGCCTGCATGTCAATGGTGGATATAGAGGAACAATTCTAGAATATTAGCTATCGGTGAAGTACGTGATGCCGTCGAAATCTAAAAGGGTGGTGCTAGACGGCTCTCACTTAGAATTTTAGATGATGATTGAAGCGCCAGAATCATTACAATGGTACGCTTAGGCTATTAAGCGAAGGCGGCAGCTTATGCAGCCTAACCGACTCGCTCGTCGGCCGATTCCAGCTCAGTAGGTTGCACATGGCTTTTGAACATTGTATACACACTAACACATAAAAGAGAGCTGTTTATGCTGAATCTTTGTGCTCCGCCGAAACTTTGTATCGTTTGCCCCGTCTTGACAATCTCCCTTGTCCTGGGCACCGCCTAGTACGGATGTTCGCGGTTCAATGGTATCGACTTGCACCGATTCAATTTACATTCGATGTTGTTTAAAGACTTACTCTGTGGTAGCTAGAATCATAATAATTCTGGTCTATGATCGCTTCTAGTCTTGTCTCTGGGATCCTTTCATACTCACACATCCCCTCAGGGGTATCTTCGTTTTACATCAGTGTACTAGCCTGCTACGGCATTTACATGGTGTTAAGAACACCGCTACTTTATGGCTTGGCCGCTTTAAGGGTCCCGGAAGTTCTAAGTAGTATTCGCTGCATTCTATCATAGTTTCAACGTTGATTGATTATGGTTTGGCTTTCTAATCCATCCATTACTAGGTGATGTTGATGGAGACGACTGACGCTCAACGTATACCCTTGACTGCGCCCTGCATCTCGACGGTTCCATTCCCGCTGTCTTTCCCAATCTTCGAGCTGATGATGCTTGCGCTGCGGTTGGTCCAGTCTTCGGTTAGAAAAAAATTGTACTTTTGGGACACTTTGTCAATCACTCACTGTCTGTTAGTATCTATCATCCAGCCGCAGTGTAAGCTGGTTCTATTAATTTTTTCAATACATGATAGACTGTCGATTGATTAATGTTGAAGTCAATAGCGCCACAACCATTTGACTGGAGCGACTGGGAAACAATGCAACCGTGGTCTGAAGTGCTCTTTTCGTCCGAGATCTAGGGATAACCTATGACGCATTCACCCAGTACTGACACCGATCTCGAGTTTCCGTCGAGCCTGCCCTGCCCGTTGCGTTCCAAACGCTTCTCAGAAATCCAGGGCTGCCAACGAAGAGATCTTTAGATGTGCCCGCTAAAAAGTCCGTCAGCGTCTTGATTGAATTAGTTTACTGAGCGACGGCAGTTTGGCCGAGTTCCCGAAGAAAAAAAATCACCATATGGTTGGAAGATCGTGATGCCCCCTACAGCATTCGGAGCGGCCCGAGAAGAGCCCTGTAAGAAGAAAAGGCCGTAAAAAGCAAGAGTATTCCAGTCATGTTTTCAGATTTCAGAGGACGTGTAAGGCACAAGAAGTGTTCATGTCGATCTGAACTGGGAAGCTGGAGCAATGTACATAGATGAACCATAGTAAGGGAGAACCCCATTTTCAATAACATTGAATTGTACCTATCAGAGGAGCAGATAACGTAAGTTGCAAGAATATTACTGGTTCAGCAGAGACCAATAAAATACCGCGTCGTCGATTAAAGCATCCGCTGGATGGAAACAGAGAAGCGACGCGGAGTCTTAATGAGTGACGAGTAGGAGAGCTGACGGCGAAATTCAGCCACAGTGAGGAGACGAACAAGTCGAATGAAGTGAAGAGTGATATGTCGGGTCCGGAGACATTCACTACAGTGACCAAGCAGATCAGAAAAGGCCGCTCAGCGGCAGAAACCGAGGACATTCTCGAGTGCCGCGAGATCACAACCTAGATCAGAAGCATGTCCGCCGATACGGAATACCACAAGGCGCTGGGGGATGCTAAACTAGAGCCAATCGGGACACACGACTCAAATTCGGAGCGGTGGAATACGTTAATACTAGAAAGAACCGGTAAACCGAGGCTGGAGAACACGCGAGAAGGACACGATGTCTGATTGCGCATGGCGGTAACGAATCCTAAAAAGACATTTCAAAGTCGTACACGGGATCTCTGATACGGGACGAGATCTTCCGGCCATGCCGATAGAGCTAAGCACTTGTTATAAAGGCCAAAGGAGGGGGGAGTGAGAAGAGATACACCACTCTCCTTGACTGAGAATCTCCTACCTATTGTAATATCCAGCAGCCAATACAGAGCCCAGAGGCACGTATTGGTTCAATTTCAAGGAACAGCAAGGGACAACGTACAAACTGGTTTGGATGGCTTCAGCCTGGCTTGGTTCGGAAAATGCCGAACGCCGATCAGAATTTGTCAGTGACAACCCCGCACATTCTACCACTTCGATTACTTTCTCTTCCTGACACTCATCCTCTCTTTTGTAGCTCTCTCTTGCACCTCGTCCACTCCCTCCCCCCTCCGACATTTCTCGTTGGGATCTCGCTGATATACTCAATCCTCCTTCGGGCGCGTCTCGTTTTCCCTTGAATCGACGCAGGAACTTAAAGTTATCCATGGATTTCGTTTCCCCCAACCATCATCAGCCTATATTCTCGCCTCAGGAGCTGGACTCATCCTTCTCGCCGAACAATATCGAACCGGTATGTTGTTCTTGAATTTCAGCATGTATGCGTATTTATATTAGTCCAGGAACATAGCAGCTATGAACTCTTTGGTAGCTCTTCGTCAAACGGCGCATTCGGCTCCCATTACCGCAGAAACGCGTCTTCCAACTCTTCAATTGGTCAAAGTTACGGAATGAATGGCGATGGTGCATATTCCCAGCAGTCATTCAACGATTCCGTACCTTTCACTGGATCCAACGGTAACAGTTACGATATGATCAACAGCCTACCCTCGTCTTACAGTAGCGGAAAGATCTCTCCACTGACGCCGAACGATCCTGTCCATCCTCCTGGGTTTCCTCCATCCGCGGGCATGAAGGAATATGGTTCTCAAGGCTTCCATGATTTTAATGGCGCTGAGCGTCGTATTCCCGGCATCTTACCCAGCAGCTACCAATCTGATCTTCCCGATGATTATGTGATGGGGGGTGTCAGTAATGGCCTCTCGTTTTCATCCTCTGCTATGCAACACTTTCAGGAGAGACTTCGTCCTTATCAATCTGGCCACTCGTCTGCTCCTGGCGTTCCGCCACACATCACTTCCAGCCGTAGTCCCGACATTCTGCGCACCGTACCTCCTCAGGTCACGCACAGTTTTAGGTCTGACAATGGTGTATCATTCGAGGACGTTCCCTCATATATGGGGGGAAGTGCGGCCTCGAATGATATGGCGCTCCGTATGTCCAGTGTGGATGAACAGTTGGCCAGAGTTGGCCTACGTAACCATCCCATGATGGGTGTGTCCAATGATCTGCAGACCTTCATTCGGTGAGCCCTTTTGTTTCATGCTAGAAACGGTTTCTAATACAACAATCTTAGCCCATACCTTGATCAATATGTACGAACACCCAATCGGCTAGCTTTCGGAGAGCGAACCGTAATTGTCATGTCAAGTAAGGTTGCACAAAAATCTTATGGAACGGAGAAAAGGTATTTGGTATACGCCCTACCACATGTGTACCTAACACAAGGCTCTCATAGATTTCTATGCCCGCCCCCGACGGCAATAATGATCGGAAATTCTTGGTGGACGGACGTCGTTCGTCGCGGAGATGAATCCAAGTTGTCGCCACCGCGAGTTGTAATATCGATCTCAGGAGAGCCCGCGCCTCAGGAAGGCACTGTCGAGTGGACCGGTTCTTCCGGAAAGTCTTTCGATGTGAACGACCCACCGACAGGAACAACATACATTGGCCGTTGTGTTGGAAAACAACTCTTCATTTCTGATGTCGACGAGAAGAAAAAGAAGGTCGAAGCGCTAGTCAAGATAACATCTCCAGCGACCGAAGAAGAACCCGAACGAGTGATCGGTACTTTCCCTAGTCGTCCCATCAAAGTCATCAGTAAACCTAGCAAAAAACGACAAAGCGCCAAGAACCTCGAGCGTGTGTAGTCATCTATATTCCTTCCATTCAGTGGCTAATAATCGTATAGTTTGTATTAACCATGGTTCAACGATATCGTTGTTCCATCGGTTGCGATCACAGACCGTTTCCACAAAGTATTTGTGTGTGTCTGGCTCGGGATCTTCGTTCAAGGGTTCGGACGGCGCACCTCTAATGGGCCTAGACCAGCGAACCAGAGCTAGCTCGCCTTCTTTCATAGCCCGAACGGCTAGCTGGGGTGAGCCTTCTGAACTGACTAGTTTTGATATCTCTAATATGGAAAACGATATAGATCCTTTTGTCATGTACATTGTGGACGTGAATAAGCCTGCCGGTGGGATTGACGCGCCGCCTCCTCCTCCTCCTCAACCAGACTATCCATCGCCTCCTCCGAATGCGATCCCGTTCACCAACAACGGGTCGCAAATACCCATATATTACAACCAGACCGTTGTCCTGCAGTGCCTAACGTCCGGTGTAGTAAGCCCTGTCTTGATAATCCGGAAAGTGGATCATCAAACCACTGTGGTCGGGGGCGGTCTCCAGGACGGCGCGAAAGGCGTTGCTGATCACTACTGCGCTCCGGGAGAAGTCTGCGGTGACCCTGTCTCTCAATTGCATAAAATTGCATTTGAGGTATATGACAACACCAAAGGAGCCCCAGCGCCCGGCACGCCAGGCGTGTCTGGCGCTTTCCTATCCTGCATGGGCGAGAAGGTGAATACCTACCGACCGATTGATGGCCGACAATGGAATGCGGGTAACGGCGCAAGCTCGCCAACGATGCCCGGCTCTCCTCTGAACTCTACCGGGGGTGATTATTTCAGCCCGGTTGACAGTGCGCCTGGCTCTCCATCTTCGGCGTCTGACCTCGTCTCGAATGACGGTGGGCGTGTCAAGAAGAAACGGTCAGCATCAAGCGCAGGCGCAACCTCTCGCAATGTTGGAGGAAAGAACCGTCGGCGGCCAAGTTCCGCCGGTTCGATGACGTCCTCTACGCGTCGCGGGTCGTCAAGCGATGCCGGAGGAGGCTCCGGAGCATTGTGGCAAGTCGACATCGGTGAAACTAGCGTCTGGACCATTGTGGGCACGGGTAAGCTTTTTGTTCGGTCATGCTTGGGTCTGGCACTGATGATGAACAAAAACGAACAGACCAGGTCCGTTACAACTTTTATGTGCCCCCCGTTTTGTTCGACAATCAGCATGCACCGCAGACGGGTTCATTCCCCGTTCCGTCCAAGCCAGTCACTCCATTCCCAGGTGTCGTAAAATATCTTCCTCCGGATCGTGCATCAGAAGCTCCCAAGACGAACTGCCCGTCTTCTCGTGCTGTGCTGTCAAAGCCGAATCCCCACACGGCGAAGATGCTGACGCTGTATGGTGAAAACTTCTCCAAGACAGATCCGGTGGGCGTATACTTTGGTGCGGATCCGTCACCGTACGTGGAAGTTCGGTGCACCGAGGTTCTTGGATGTCTTCCTCCGGAGGGTTCATCGTCTGGTGGTAAGCGCCGTCCTATTATTCTCATCCGGGCGGACGGTGTCGTATTCCCCTCCTCTACAATGTATCCGTGATACCGTTGTTTACCCATCTCTTCGCGCTCGCTGCTCTTTATATCGTGGTACTATCTTGCTTTGTGTTAAATTGCTACTTTTCTCTTCACTTTTGTTGGATATGCTTTTGTATGTATTCTCGTGGACTTTGGGTAGCCTAAACAACACTAGCTGTATGCATAGGATGGACTCTAGAACTGTAGTCTGTTAGTCTTGCGTATGGCACGTGTTTGTCAGCAGCCTCCGGTAATACCGTCTCGTGCTTCCCGATTTGAACCTAGCCAGAGCGCAGAGGCGACACGGAGTACGGTGACGAGTCGACTCCTTCGCCAGTCCCTTCGCAGTAAATGCTTCAGGTCCCGTCCTCTGCCTTAGTCTTGGAATCCATTGCTGCCACGAACGTCACCTACGTTCCCAGTATCGCCAGTACCATGGACCCTTCTTCCCTCCCCCGTCTCATTTGGGATCTCTACCTCGAATACTTCTGGTACTACTCCCCCAACTCCTGGGTCGCCCGCATTGCTTACGGCTTTCGTATTATCGCGATATTCCTTATATCTCCCATCGTGATCATCACCTTGCTTGTATGTCTTAGTCTCCTCACGATTCGTCTTCCTTTGCTCACAGCGCTGTAGGATCTCGCGTCATACGGTGTTGCTCGCACCCTTGGCATCAGTCGATGCTGTCAAAGCTTCCACCAGTGATTCTGCATCAGCTGGCCTCAACATTCCCGCCGTGAACGTCGACGATGTTACTCCGCTCGACTCACTCGATACATCATCACCTCATGCCTATTTTACATCAGACGAAAATAAATTATCTGGGGTTGATGGATTATCCCCAGTTGTTTCCAGAGCTGCATCACCCACCATCACTCGACGACAGTTGCCAGAGGAAGGAGCTAAAGCCTTCAGTGGAGACTCCGGCGGAGATGACGTACATTTGAGGAGACGACAGAATCAGACGGAGGCCGCCAGAGAGACATGATGCGCGATGATGGAATATTCTACGAAATACAAGGGGGTCGTACAATATGGTATATATAAACATGTTGCTCTACCATCCGAACCGAAGCTGATCTCGAGTGAACGTCGGTGGTTTCCACTTCAGACACTCGGAATGAATTCGCCTTCGTCGTTTGCTGCGGGTCTTCTCGTGGCGCTCCAAGACTGAGTTTGTCAAACATATCATATTCTGACCCTTGTAGTGCCTGAATAATTGCAGAGTTACGCATCTAGGAAGCAGTCAGCTACTTGACGGTCTTTGAATCATGAAAGACCCACGTGTTTTGCACGTCGGCGTGAGTTATAGATGTTTTCTGCGCTATGTCATCAATGCTCAGTTCGCCGTCCGTATTGTTCAGCAGGAGTTCGATGATGGTTTCCGCCCAGTACGCTCGATATCCCAGTAAGCCCAAGTCACTGAGAGGCTTTTCCGGACTTCCAAGCTTCCCTTCTTTCTTGCTAAGTTCATACGAGAACTCGATCAGAAGTTTACCATAGCCATGACGCTGATGCTGTGGTAGCGTCAGGATACAGGCAACATTGTAGCTTTCCGCCGATTCCTTTTCCTTGGAAAAGTAGCCAATGATATGACAGCCCGTGGAGTCTCGTTGAGCCTAAGCGTCGTTTAAAGCTTGCATACACAAATTTTGAAAAGAACTCACCATGACATAGTACATGAAGGGCGTTACGTCGTAATACAATGTTTTGCTATGATGGTGTTAGAATTCATGCAACAAAACTTGGCCATCCACACTCACTGATCAAGGAAACACTTAGACAGTAAACTGAGATTCCGACACCACGTCAATTGACGTTTCCCATCTATCTCATAGAAGGAGATGTCTTCATGACGGTATATTTCGTTGCCAGGAGGATGAAGCATAGTACACCGCAATCTGTGCCTGGAAAGCATCATGGGAGAGGGATAGAATGACAAACAGAATTCGCAGATGTAGAGAATAGGAAGATGGGCATATTCCTTCGGATAAGGGCTGAAGTACCATGCATCGACTTCATGTTTTCCAATCTGCAGACGATTGAGATTTTTGACACGAGCAATTTCGGAAATGGACTGAGTCATGGAGCCTGAAGTGCGTAGTTTTTCAATCTCCTGCTCTTTGCTGAATGTAGAGTTTGCCGCGAGGCTTTCTGACGGCATGGACTCGGTCATACTAAGGTCGAACGTTTCGAGGTCAGCCTCTCCATCAACATCCATGTCTCCATCTGCATCTGCATCAAGATCCTCAGGGTCCTCTTCTTCCTCCTCCTCCTCGTCATGTGGAGTCTTCCGTTTGAGATAGGATGGCGATGGCGACGGTGCTGGAGAGGGGGAGGCGGTGAATTCCGGAATATGGGAAGATAAAGTTGGAGTTGGTGGAGAGGTGGCGATGGCAGCATTTGTAGTGGCTTTCTTCAACAAGCTCGGAGGGCGAGGCGCCTTGCCGGGAGCTTTCTTGGCAGTAGTATTCTTCTTTCCTGCAGGTGTCTTTGGACGGGGCCACTCGAGATCCCGGCTCAAAACGAGACGAGAACCGGGAACCCAGTCGTCGAGGCGTTTATTGAAAGCATCCCAATGAACAAAGAACTCCCACTGATCCTCTGGCTTCACCTCCGCGTCGCTACTCTGGCTGGCTCGGGTGCTGCGAGCATAAGGATTGACAGGCTTGTCGCGAATGGAAAGAATTTCAGCAAGACGCTCTTCGGGATTGCCGTCGGAGTCAGTGCGACGAATGTATATTTTGCAGCCTACAGATACGGTCTGTACAGAGTCAGAATAATAAATAAAATGGGGATTTACAGATGACACAATACCTGGATAGAATAAGTGCCGCCTGGGGTGATGACGGGCGGTGTGTTGGGAACGTCGGTGGGAGTGGAAGGAGACATTATCTTGGCGGAGTTTGAATGCACGGCCCCCGGCTATCCGTTGCCGCCTTGGAGGATCTTTAGTAAGTAATAGTAACTTATTGTCGTCCATGGTGGGACTAGCTCGCCCGCCATCCCTGGGCCTCAGGCGCGCTGGCAAGCCCGTCCTAGGCAACTCATCCAAGCCTGGAGCTCCCGCCTTTCAGACATCCTTCTCCAGCTTCTCCCATATCGTGTAAGTCCCTCATCTACAGGCATTTCATTACTTTCTCATCGTCCTTATAGTGATGCCTCAGGCAGTATCAACTTCGAGGGCAAGGCCAGCATAAATGCCTCAGGCGTCAATTTTGTAAACGGTGCTTCCTTCGCTGTTCGTATGGAAGACTTCGAACAACTAGAAGAACTCGGCAGAGGAAACTACGGAACTGTGAAGAGGGTGCTCCACATGCATACCAATGTTGAGATGGCCATGAAGGCATGTCCTATTCATATCGATATCGCTCTATTCATTAACCTCTCGGATCGCAGCAAATTCGCGTCGAGCTCGAATCCGCAAAATTCAAGACGATTGAAATGGAACTAGAGATTCTTCATCGCGCCGTTGCCCCTTCCATTATTGGTTTCTTTGGCGCCTTTTATGATGAGGGATGCGTGCATTACTGCCTCGAATACATGGATGCCCGCAGCCTTGATACGCTCACCGCTTTTGATATCGATGAGCGATTCGACATATCGGGCGAGTCCTTGATATGGGAGGGTCTTCCCGAGGAGGTTCTGGCCCGGATCGCAGGCAGCACGGTTCGCGGTTTGAAGTTTCTGAAAGATGAATTAGAAGTTATCCACCGTGGTACGCCGAATTCCTTGTATGTATGGCGTTCCTCTCGTTAAATCACGCTCGTAGACGTGAAGCCTACCAACATATTGGCTAATACCAAGGGGGAAATCAAGTTGTGCGACTTTGGCGTGTCTGGTCAGTTGCAGAAGTCACTAGCTATGACCGTAGTAGGCTGCCAGACCTACATGGCTGTAAGTGCTGAAGGCTTCTTGCGTCGCTCTTGATATCAATAGTATGCAGCCCGAGCGAATTGAAAGCGGCTTCCAACCCGGAAATGTTGCCTACGGTGTTTCTTCTGATGTGTGGTCCTTAGGACTTTCGACGCTCGAGATAGCTATGGGTAAGTATCCTTATCCAGTCGACAGCAGAGGAAGTGCTATGGCCTATGTAAGTTATTGGTTTCCCTCTTGAAAACATTCTGATTAGTATAACCGGTGTTAGATGACTGCCTTGATCAACGGCGATGTGCCTACGCTTCCGGAGAGATACAGCTCGGCCGCCCGAGCGTGGGTTTCAAGGTGTTTAGTTACCAATCCAGACGAACGGGCGAACTATGCCGAACTACTGGCTCATCCTTTTCTTGCAGAGGAGAATAGCAAGGATGTTGATATGATTGGATGGGTAGCAACTGCCTTAAAGTTCAAGGCAGCTAAGACCTCAAGGGGCAAGATCTGAAGAACCTGGCGTTTCTGTCATTTTCGAGACATGTAAGAAGTGGCGTGCTGTATGTGAAAACTTTTTTCCCGTCTGCGTTCCTTGTTCACAAATGTTGCAATCAAGGTGGCCATTGTCTCTCCTTGCGTACCCTGCCTTCTCCGAAGTACCTTTACATGCATCGCTGTTGCCTTGTTACGCCACCCTGTCTGTTGCCAACGCGTTCATAAACTATCGCACCGACATAAATTTTCTCTGCCTAGTTGCCCGTCACTGCTGGTTTGATAGCACGTCCAGCTCCAGGTGGGCACTTCATCGGTGGAAGAGGTTATATTACAATAAATGTAGTTTTAAGACAATTCCTACACCAACTCCTCTAGCATATATGTACATTGATAATGTATAACATACCGATAACAGAATATCACGGCCAATAATACCAGCGCTTTAAAATAACTATTGAACACCTCCATCTTGGGCACCATAAGCCGCAGCTTGATGCGACAGGGTAACCTCGCCTTCTGCCAAGTGCGGCTGAAGGTCTTCCTTCCGGATTCCTCTACATTTCAAGGCGTATGCCCTGCAAGCTTCCCGGCTCTTAACGAGCTCCGGATCTTCATGAGATAAAGCAAACACCACTACATCTGGAAAGTTATATTCCAGCAGCTCTTTCAAAACAGGAAGCATCTTGGAATCAGGAGAGTACGTCCCAGAGTTGTTGTCAATCACCAACTCCCACTGGACTTGATCGTCGGGGATATCATCATTGAAATTATCCCATCCCCCAGCCGGTCTTGGATGGAACTCGCCGCCTGTATCGCACAGTCTCTGCACAATTACTATGCAGGGCATGCTTCGATGCGAAGTCAACGAAAAAAGCGGCTCCAGTCTCCGAGAAGCGGAACGAATCATCGTCGGCGGAGATGATGTAGGTGTATACAGCAGGTTTTACCCGGTGGGCAAAGTCGTTACGAGAAGTAGGGCCAAAATGACAACTATCGGCGGCCCCGTGTAGGAGTTTTATGAAGTCTCCAGGATTCTCCAAAAGGCCGAAGCCGTTGGTCGTCTTGCGAGCGTAGAGCATACGATGACTTGCTTGGATGGTCGACCGCACGGCGATAGATGCTGGTCCTTGGAATATACTCTGTGCGGCTTTGTAATTGACGTTCCAGTGCTGGTAGGTATCCCCGAAAAACACGGGAATCCCGATGATGTAAACCTTCCAAGTGGAATAGCGCCGTGCGTTATTGTCCAGGTTTGTCAGGACACCGACAGTAGGAGAGAAGTGGCGGGAGTAACGTATGGGGCCGTCAAAGAGATATGTATATTCCTGGTCGCTCTTCGACGGCTCAGACTCAATCTGATGGACATAACATGAGATTCAAGATACATATAGAAGGAACAAGAGCCATACCTTGAGCCAGAATGTACCTCTATTGCGTCTGAGAAGAGGTCCCTCGATCTCAGCTTCCTTCGCCCCCGCAGTTATGGTGGTTTTGAACTTTCCAATATAGTCATCGTGGGGCGCACCATCGTCTTTGTCGAAAACCTCGACCAGAAGATCTGCAGTTACAGGAACATTCTTCACCCGCCAGACCTCGTTCCATACTGGCGTCAAAGTATTCGTTTTTACAGTAGAGCTGCAAACGGTCGGAGTCAGAGAATGACAAAGATATGAGGAGCGCCAAGCGTACACAAGTGTGATATGGTCATCGATTTTCGCCACAAAGTATGGGTCGGCACTACCAACTACATCCATTTTCGGTAGGCCAGAGGCCCCGATGAACTTGGCAAGGAGATTAGACAAATACGAAAAAGTATCATCATGACATACCTGGATGCTGAGATCTACACACCGAATCTCGAATGAGTGTTCATTGCCAGGTGGCCTGTTCTTGTTGCTGCGGACAACACCCTCGATCTTCTCGACAATGCTGGACATACTTACTGGATTTCTTCGATGTCTGGTCATAGGAGACGAGAAAAGGCCCGGAGGTCGTCATTTATCATTACGCCCGCCTCCGTATATATTAAGAACCTAACCGGTGCAACGGATCTACTCCTAAAATATTACTCTGGGATTCTCTGGGCGCTGTAATAGTTAACACAACCGCACTGCCCGACCACAGCTGCGATTGATTTATTCGAGTGTTGCGCAACAAAGTGACGAGAAGCACGGCAACATAATTGCACCGTGTCGCAGAACTACTCATGATCCCATGCGGTTCACTAACTTTTCGAGCGCATCTCCACCAGCGATCTGGAATTCAGATGTCCCACTTCTGTTCATGACACCCCCCTTCTTGGATAAGCGGCCTTGAGAGCGAACAATCTCGGTCATGCGCGACTCAGCGTCTTTATGACGAGCGTCACGATTAGCCTTCTTTGCGCCGGACTTTTTACTTTGCGATTGGTTGCTACCGGTTATAGTTTTGGGCGCATCTCGTAGCGCAAATGCCTTGGCCAAATGTCCGATATGAAGATGTCGCACATGGAATATGTGTTTCTCTGATGAAGGATGGGTAGCATATGCCCTCATATGCGACAAAAATGCCTTTCGAGCGAGGGAGATATTCTGACATCCATCATCAGCAGATATCTCTCTGAGGGAACAAAGAAAACACACCTCTTTTTTGCTGAGAACCCATCGTTCAAAAGACAACTGTACATCAGTAGCACGTCCTTCAGATTCGCTCCCTTTACCGCCAAACCCGCTTTGTAGTAAGGCCTCCACAGAAGTGCCTTCCAACGATACCTTCCCTCGTTTGTCCTCGCTCTTCATCTTTCCCTCTATCCATTTGACCCATTCAGCTTCGCTGGGCGCGACTATACTCCATGCCTCGCCTCCTTTCCCTGCTCTGGCGGTACGACCGACCCGGTGAACGTACTCGGTTTCTCCTCCTTCCGTAGGTAGGTCATATTGTACTACCGCTCGTACTAAAGGAAGATCGAGACCACGCGAAGCCACAGAGGTGCAAAGAAGAATAGATGATTGTGTGGATGATTTCGATTTCCCTGAATTCGAGAATCCGCGTAAAGACGCGAGACGTATACGAGTGTCCAAGGATCCATGAAGTCGATATATTGCTGTGTCAGGGAGGAGCGGAGACTGGACTTCAATAGTCTGATTATTGTCTTTCGCGACATCAGAGTCATTTTGATCATCAGAATCATCATCGGAATGGTCATCCTGTTCCTGCGGCACATCACCGTTCATCATAGAACCGCCAAGCAGTTGCCAGTGAAAGTCCACGGAATCCGTGCAACTAAAGAAAACGACCACTTTATTTCCGCGTTGACTCTGGGATTGAGCAATGAGGGAACGTAAGAGGGCAACCAGAACCACCAGCCGCAGTTTCAGAGGAACGACAACATATTTCTGTGATAGCTGTGAAGGGGGGGTAAACTGCTCTGGACCAGAAGCAGTCTCAAGAGGAGAGTCCTTGGAGGTTTCGGACTTGCTCTGTGGGTCCTTTTCGACCCCCCTGATCATCAAAGGTTCGACGAGGGTTACTCCAGCTAACTTTTGAACATCCTCTCGTATAGTTGCAGAACAAAGCACAGTTCGTCTACGCCGTTCCCAGTCCCAACCACCGACATCTCTTCCAACTCCTTCCTTCTCTGCTTGAATAGCAAGCTTTCTCCGGCCGTTCAGACCGTTCAGAATACCAGTGATGGTTTCTTCAAACCCTAGTTCCATCAGACGATCTGCTTCATCTAATACCAACCAACGGCATTTTCCAACGTTGAAGGACGAACTGTTTTGCAGATGATCCAAGAGTCGACCAGGAGTTGATACAATAATAGGGAGACCCTTGCGCAAACGCGCTTTCTCATGAGTACGTGTGGCACCTCCTGTGAGCAAACCGGATACAAGCCAGCGTGTCAAGCGTGTTGAAGACGCGTCGCTGGCAGATTCGTCTTCTGGGCGTAGACGCATTTGGAGCAGTGCCTCTAAAACATCCGATATCTGCTTTGCAAGCTCTCTCGTTGGTGCTATTATGATAGCTAGGGTACCAATTGACCGATCGATATACGAAAGACTACTCAGTGGTAGTAGGTCTTGGATTATGGGAATGAGAAAGGATAATGTTTTGCCGGAACCAGTTTGCGACTGAATGAATATATCCTTGTCTGCGCCTGATGGACAGAGCATGGCGGTGAGGGTCGCACGTTGTATAGATGTCGGCTTTGCAATGCCCATCTTATTTGATAGGTGTGTGACCAGCAGTGGATCGACGCCAAGCCCAGCGAAAGAAGAAGAGTCTGTCAAGGGGGCATTGCTGGGACGAGTAAGGGATCTGGGCGTTTTCGGTTTATCTGGGATATCAACGGTCGGATTGTAAGAGAAAAGGGAAGAGATGATTTGGGTGCTGGGACGAGAAGAGGCAGTGGGCCGATCATGATTGGAAGGTGCAGCTGTCCGTGGTCGCTTTGAGGGTCGTTCTTCAGCCGGCTCTGGCTGTGTATGGGCACTCTCCGATTCTCCTGGTCGACTCTTCCACTTGGCTACTCTTTTCGCCTTCAGTCTATCCACACGGGATGAATAAATTAAACATTAGAAACTGCATAGAATTAATGACCTTTCTGTCCAACGTCCACCTCTCCTCGTGCTGTTTTTTCCTTTTCCATTGGGAACGGAATCGTCGGGGGCAAGGTTGAGGACAAGGTCGTCGTCCATGATAATCCAGGACTTTCTTCGGTAAGAGAAAATGATATCATGTGGGAATTATTCCCACGGGTCGTGGTGATCAGGCTCGGAAAGCGGACACGTCCTCCTTTCTCTCCACAACAATGATCTTTCGTCGACTCTCCTTGGTCCTTCTCTTCTTCACTGTTGCTGCGCTTTTCTGCACCCACTCAGCTGATGCTGCTAAGGGTCCTAAAATAACGCACAAAGTTTACTTCGACATCAAGCATGGCGACGAAGACCTTGGACGAGGTATGTCGCCTACTTATTCATATCCCTGCTTTTGCTTCATTCTCTTGTCTAGTTGTCATGGGCTTGTACGGTGGTGTATGTGAACATGCAGTATGTTCAATCGGATATTAACGGTGTGCTACTGTAGACCGTTCCCAAAACTGTTGAAAACTTCCGGGCTCTCGCTACTGGCAAGGACAAAGACGATAAGGAACTTGGATTCGGGTATAAGGGCTCCAAGTTCCACCGGGTCATCAAGGACTTCATGTACGTTGTCAGTTCACGCATTTCATGTTGTATGTCTAATGTTGTCCTAGGATTCAAGGTGGTGACTTTAGTACGTTCATCCGGTTTCTATTTTCTTGTTCGTATCTATAAACTCCTGTTAGCCAAAGGTGACGGAACTGGCGGAAAGGTATGTACATTATTTTCTGCCCTCGACCACAGTCTGACTTTAATACAGTCTATCTATGGTGACCGGTTCGCCGATGAGAATTTGTAGGTGTCCCTGATGTAAGGATACTGTTTCTGCGATTAACCTGCTGCAGTAAACTCCGTCATACTGGTCCTGGAACCCTGTCCATGGCTAATGCCGGTAAAGATACAAACGGTGAGATTATTTCTTCTTTCATACCGGATGCAAAGAGTACTTAGACTTTCCTTAGGGTCCCAATTTGTAAGCATCGTGCTTTATTCGCGCTCTCTATCTGTCATAACTAAGGTTCTGCGATAATAGTTCATTTGCACCGTGGTCACCAGCTGGTTGGATGGCAAACATGTCAGTACCTAATCGTTCCGTTTTACAATTTCTCTCATACCCTTTTCCAGGTCGTTTTCGGAAAGGTTCTAGATGGCATGGACATTATACACCAAATTGGTACATTCTTATGGGCTGCGCGTCCTGGATTCCTCTGACATTTTTCTAGAAAATGTTGCCAAGTCTCGAGACAAGCCTACTGTCGATGTCGTGATTGCTGATTCCGGAGAGGTATGACTCCTGTTGCCCTGTCGCTTCTGTTCTAACATGTATTACTGCAGCTCGAAGTGGAGGTTGTGGCCGACGAAGAAGGAAACCAGGTACCTCTTCATGCTGAGCTCTGATTGCTTTATTTGTGGTACAAGAGATATCATAAAAATAAATCTTCGTTGCTTGCTAGGACTCCCCGGTATCTCAGCCAACAACAGATGCCACGGCTGATGATCATTTAATGACTGGAATATCCATGACATCGGCTACAACACCAATGGCAACTGAGGTCGAGGCCTCAATCCCCCTCGAGGCTGAAGCGACATCTACAACTTTGAGGAACGTCATTTTTGGACTGCTATTGGTTGGCGTTGCTGGTGCGCTCCTCGCGTGGATGCGAACTTTCCAATGGCTCCGTCGCGTAATATCTGGGAAGGAGCGTGGCCATTATAGGAAAGTAGGAGATGATGACATAGAAAAGTAAGAACATGTATTTATCATCTCCTACGGCAGTTACTTCTCGCTTACAGGCGCGTGGAATAGTTCCTCACGTTAGTCAGATAGACTAATTTTGTTGGTATAAGTAGTGACGGATATTCTATAAAGGATATCTCATGTAGACAAAAACTTGTTACCCAGTGTAACAACACAGAACAATAAATATAAGTATAAGGATGGAGGGTATAACTCCCGCGGTTTGCAGGTTTGAATTTGTGGTGGTATCAGGCCTACTGAACTGCATTAGAAAGACTCCCTAGTATGAAAAGTAAAACCACTTGCGGAATGCCATTGTGATCAGAATATGACGGGCAAGTGTCATTAGCACTTTCCTACAGAGCTCGTTAGTAGCCACGTTGTAGATTAGACAACGGTCGCACCGTGGGATTGTCAGGACAGCAAACACTTTCGCTTCCTAGATATGCTACGCTTCCCAGTGCAGCTTCATTATCCCAACCAGCCCAATTCTCACACGAAACTGTCTGGTAGCTGATATTCCAGACTCCAAAATCCTATATAAATTGAGAAGTATACTCAAACAAAGGCGGCATCGACAACACCCTACATACGGTATAACCATACAGCGATGCGTTCGAAGGGAAGAAGTTGTCCGGAATGGCGTCCGATGGGTAGGCCAAATCAAAATTTAAATAGTCTCCCGAGCTAGGTAGAGGAACATAAGACAAAGCCGATCATAACCACAGAAATTACGGACGGGTTTGGCTTCGATCCAGTAGCAGAACACCAGCCGTCGCCACTAAGCGGACAAAGATCTGTTACTTTGACAACGATATGTTTCGTAACGGAGGGATAGAATGGAGGGGTCGATGTCCAAGTATTGAGCAAAGTTAAATTGAAGCATTTTCCGCACCCAGGACCTAGCAGTTGCAAAATAACGCAGGATGCTAAAAATAAGCAAGCCACTGACCATACGCAGTGCTGCTTCCGTATGCCATCTGAGAGAGGGCAGCAGTCGGATAATGGGTACTCGACGGCGTGCAGCCGCAAGACGCAACGTAATTCTCTGGAAGTTCATAATGGGTCATTGTTGCCATACCGTCAGCAGTATAATTTATCCATGCAGCCGTCTCCAGAAGTATAGCGAGAAGTAGTCCCAAGAGCCCTAAGAAAGAAAAAGACATATCAGGTTGCCTAAAGGAACTTTAAAAAAGCATAATGTCCAAGTCGCTGGACGTCGTGGGAGGTATCGGTGATGGTATAATGGCAAGGTCGGATCACCGCCGGCACGTGTTCGCGCTCGAACGACGGTCAACTTCATTGTGCACACTGTTCGCATCCGGCCATGAAATATGCTTATCCAGTCTCTCACGTCTTCAGCGAGCTCGGCACCCCTCAACGATCACTCAAAATCGCTCGACATTCCCCGTGTACTCGCTGTGCATGTACTGGCCTTCATCCAGACCCTGACGATGAGGTCGTCTTTGACGACGAGGCCCAGCATACCTTCTCCATTGGAGACCTTGGACAATATGGTTCTGACGACGAAGATGCAAATCCTCCATATCTCGAATTCTGCGGGTGCGGGCACGGATTGAAGGAACATGATGCCACAGAGGCTGGTGTCGGTGTCGAGGAGTTCCTGAGAAGGAGCAGAGTCGCCATTCGTCTGGATGAGCTCTTGAAGGTCTGTTTTCATTGTTGTTCCGATGGGCTTGTCTCACCAAGAATCTAGGTGCGTCTCAGCCTTACAGTCATATATTTCCGTTAAGTTCTGCCACCCCTAGGATGCAGGGAAGCTCTTGGACTTTGACTACATAGACGACGACATCGCCTCACTCAGAAAACAAATGAGACTTCCAGTGTCTGCCATTTCACCTTCTCAAGCTCTTGGTATGTGCATAGCACATTGTATTCTCCAATACTGATGTATCTGTTTACTAGGTTATTCGCGAACCTTAGAGAGTTCCCCTCCTGCAAAGAGGCGCCGTCTTTCTCTTTCCTCTCTTAGTGAGGATGACGATGACGAAGACGAAGACGAGGACAAACCTCTAGCCGCACGAGTGAATTCGAAGACAGGGCCAAGACCGGAAAAAACAGCCCGGAAAACAGGTCAGAAAAGCGGCAAAAAAGGCCCAGGGAAAGTTCCCAAAGGCAAAACTAATGGTGTCTCACGGAAGGGTCATAAGAGTAAAGGTGTGAATGGAATAAATGGGCATTCTGCACGGGTCAAGGTGGAAGAGAAACTCGGCGATGAGCAGTTAACACGCCTAGCCACGGGTGTTCCAGTGGATGCTTCCTCTCCAAACGAAGTAGGCTTTTCTTACCTTTTACATGGTGATGTTCACTCAACTTTCGAAGCCCGTCGTCCGTACAGAAAAGATGGCTGCAATTGAACTTCGGAAAGGAGTGATAAAAATTACACCTGTGGAGAACGACAAGCATCCTCGGTCGTATGTCATTCTCACCGGGCTCAAGACTCTATTCCAGAAGCAGCTGCCCAAAATGCCTCGCGAATATATCGCAAGACTAGTCTACGATGCAAATTCAAAAGCACTTGCAATCATCAAACGTGGTTACAAAGTTGTTGGTGGAATTTGCTATCGGCCCTTTCCTCATCGAGGGTTCGCTGAAATTGTTTTCTTCGCAACCGCTTCGGTGGATCAAGTCAAAGTACGTGCACCATTATCTGGCTTTCTCCTTCTTATCTGTCTGTAGGGCTATGGAGGGATGCTTATGGATCACTTCAAAGCTCACATTCGCAAGACGTATCCAAATATGATGTACTTTCTGACTTACGCGGACAATTACGCTGTCGGCTACTTCGAAAAGCAAGGTTTTTCGAAGGAGATCACTTTAGATCGTTCAGTATGGGCCGGTTACATCAAAGACTACGAGGGCGGTACGATCATGCAATGTACAATGCTTCGCAAAGTCGACTACCTTGACAAAGTTTCTATCATCACCCAGCAACAGGAGGCCGTCATCTCGAAAATCCGCGAGATGTCCAGGTCGCATATTATCCATCCCGGTTTACCGCAATTCCAGACAGGTCCCGACGAAGTTACCGTTGACCCTAAAGATGTTCCAGGCCTCAGTGAGTATTGTTGTCCTTTTACATTCGATTCGTCCGACACTACTTTGATTGTAGGAGAGTGCGGGTGGACTCCGGAAATGATAATGCAGTGCGTTGATCAATGCAGTATTTTCCCTTTGTAAACTGACGTGATCTTGCAGGCCGTTGCGTGTTACACCTAGAAGTGCAGATCATGGTTTCATGGAGCAATTGTTGCGAGATCTGCAGGAGCACGGAATGGCATGGCCTTTCCAAGAACCTGTAAAACGTGAAGACGTGCCTGATTATTACGACGTCATCACAAATCCAATGGGTCTGTCTTTGCTTACCCTCATCTACGAATCAATGGCTCATTTCGTCCCAGACTTTAAGACGATGGAACACAAATTGGAGACTCATCAATATGGGTCTGTAGATGACTTTGTTGCTGATGCTAACTTGATATGGGAGAACTGTCGGGCGTATAATCCGCCTGACAGTATATACCAGAAGGCCGCTGCTAGGTTGGAGAAATTGGTTGTTACCCGGATGGCGGAAAGAAATAAGCGTGAAGATTAACTGCATAGTCCATGGCACATGTGTTCTCCCGGCTTAACTTATTTACCACTTAATTTACAGTATCTGGCTTGCACTTGTATCTATAGTTCATTGTATTCTAACATCCATTTCATGAAGTATAGATGACATTATTTGAGTAGGATCAATTGGCAGTACAAAGCAGGCAAAGCGAATTGGTAGATAGAAGTACAAGTGAGTGCACCAGAACTAACATTGCATGTCAAACTAACGCTGTCCATCTAAATCAAAGTCAACACTCGGAAAATGGCAGTTATTAAAAGTACACGTACAAGCCTTGGTTTCATATTTCCCGAGCCCGACGATGATATTTTGAGGCTCCTGAGGTTTGTTGGTGAGATAGTTCTCCAAGATGCTCTTCGTCCCCAAAGCGTAGCGAGCCTGAGCGTCGAGAGTAGTGCCGGAATAGTGAGGAACCATGCCGTTTCCACCTCCCAAGGGGTTCTTCATGGTACGCCAGACATGATCCTTAGGGGCCGGCTGCACATTCCATACATCACCTGGAGTAGGGCTTTCAGCGACTTACGGATTAGCGCAGAAAGGACACGCACCTGAGTAGCCTGCAAGCTTGCCGCTCTTCAATGCTCTCGCGACAGCATCCTTGTCGCAAATAGCACCACGAGCAGTGTTGACTAGCCAAGCGCCGTCTTTGAAATGGCTCAACAATTCGTCGTTAACCAGACCTCTAGTACCCTCGTGAAGAGGACAGTTGACGGTGACGACATCGCACTGAGTAGGTTTAGCGACTTCTCACGATATAGTGTGATCTAAGCTTACTTGAGAAACGAAGTCCTACGATAAGAGATGTACATAAATGATGTGTCATGGAGGGGTAAGAACGGTCGTACCTTCAAATCTTCAACACGGCGGGCATTAACCTTTTCAGCAGCAGCTGTGATATGTTTTAGCATCGCAATCAAGTATGGCCACCAGACTACTGACCAGCCGGAAGGGGAGCATAGTCGTAGTACAGTAGCTCTTTAGGATCAAAGGGAACCAGCCTTTGAAGAACCCTGTAACCGATTCTTCCTGCACCGATAGTGCCTACCACTTTTCCTTCCAGGTCGAAGGCATTTCGGGCGATATCAGACACTTGCCAGTCACCGCGTTCGATCATCTACATTAGAAGTAAGTTGATTATCAGCATAAATGAACAAGAAAACTTTACTTCATGAGCGGGTACGAAGTTGCGAACGAGCAGAAGGATGCTCATGATGACATGCTCTGCGACCGACACTACATTGGACCCAGAAACCTGAGATAACCGTCAGTATGAATTCGATTTGGCGTAAATATCATTCTCACTTCCAAAACTTGAATCTGGTGATCAACGGCTGCGTTGAGATCAATATGGTCAGACCCAACACCGGCTGTGACGCAGATCTTGAGGTTCTTGGCCTGGGCGCCTTTTAGTTCAATAGTAATTTTGAAATCATTGCTCGAGGTACCTTCTCGATCAGATCCCTGGTCAAATATCCCGGGTGGAACGGCGTGGTAATTAGGACTTCGGCCTTTAAAGTGGATGAGACATGAAATAATGTTCAAAACGAAGCCGAACACGCACATCTACGATATGCTTTTGGAAGTCGCTATCGGGACCTTCCTTGCTGCTGGAGACCTGAGAAAGTCAATTCAAAATTGTGCGCGTACATGAATCTTTTTGGCTTCAACGCACTGAATGGAAAATGGGTTAATACATTCTACAGGATCAATGTAGAATGCTCACCAATGAACTCATGACCCTGGGATGTCAACCATTCTTCAATTCCAAGCTAGCAAAGAATAATCAGTTCCATGAACGGACGTGTGGGAGCTGGCCTACTTTGTTTTCGACAGTGCCCAAGAGGCGGGGTTCCTCCTGTGCAGCAGTGTAACCGTGGTACAAGATGGCAAGAACCTATGAACCTGTTGTTAGCGAACACGCTGCATACATGGACGGAAGAGACGCGACCTTCATGATGAATTGGATGCTATGGGAAGGATGGCTTGGGAAAGGGAGCTGTGTTGGATGTTAACACCCACTAATCTCTGTTTATATAGGCGGTTCACAGGTCACGGTAAGCACGAGACGGAACAATTTTAGTCCATCGTCAGATGACGGTGACGACTGACCCCGATGAAATCCACATAGTTTAAGCAGTGGTGGACAGTCCACGCGGAGAGACTGAAATTAGCCTACCGGTCATCTCCATGTTCATGTCCATATCTTCCGCCAACCAAACGTAACCGGTTGATCAATAAAGCTGAGGGGTGGCAGATATACCCGTTTTGTCCCGCTGAAGAGAACCGATTTCTACTCTGGGCTACCCGGATGATGAAATTATTTGCGGGCTTTGCGGTATGAGCCGTCACATGGCTGCGCAACTGTATTACAAGGCAAGAAGTACAAAGGCAAGTATGAAGCGTTTCACATCTTGGCAGCTATCGTGGACCTTCGTGGCGGAGGCACTCGGACTTAATCCCGATCCTTAAGCTATGATCTATTAGTATTACTGTTGGCCGATCAGCACTCAGCACTTATAAGAAAAGGAATGCCTCACGATTGCAATACATGATTTACATGCGCTTTATCGTCCAACGTCATGTTACATCCTCGACGTCCGGAGTTTGTACCAACTCGTAGTCGGCTTCGCCACCGACGTCCCGCTCTAATTTCTTAATGGTTTCCCATTCGACCCGAATGAATACCCACATCCATCTACGAATGATCTCTGCAATCTCTAAGCAAAATATGGTGATGCTTCCATCGGTTTTTGAGTGTAGGTGGCTTGACAGCTTGATCGACCATGTTAATCGAAGTACAAGATTGAGGAATATTAGAAGAGGGTATACGGGTAAGGGATACAATATTGTTGGGCGAAGTCCATAAGGATAAGGTTGACTTGGACGCGAATTTGGTTCCGCAGGGGACGGAGCCATAAGAGGTGTGCCGGAATGTAGGTGTGGAAGCACCAGACGGCGAGGGGGCCAGCGTCGATTGTGAGTACCATCCATGGCCTTGGGTTTGAGCAAATCTAAGCCCCAATCATTGCTGATATCCCACCAAAATGAATACAGAGAATTAATGGCGGCAAAGAGAAGCCTAATAGAAGTATGTCATAGCGAAGACACTCAGTCTAAAGGAAGACCTACCATAGGCGGAAAAGTGGATGTTCACCATGCCAGGCGACTTGCGCGACCTCATCACCCTTTTCTTGTCTGAGTTCAGTCACTACAATCCGTTGAGCTGCCGATAAAAAGATGACCGGAAAGGATGTTGCATATTTGACTGCATTGTAGAGGGGCCGATGGCTGTTGTTTGAAGGGGACGAGTACTCAATTATGCATTGCCGAAAACGTACAAGATACGGAAGGCTGGAAACGGTTGAATATTTGCTATAGGACTAAAGAATAGGCACCGCCCACCTCATAATTGCAGGCATAACCCATCGAAGCCACCCGTCCTCTCTTGGTGGAACTAGAACACTGTTTCCTGGGGCCAGCATGCGCATGCATAACCAGACGTCGCCCAAGACCTTAGCAAACGAGGTAAAAACATCGGCGAAAACAACATCTGCGAAATATACAGGGCTATCCATCGAAGAGAAGAGGCATCGCCGAATAGACCTAAGGCGGCTTAATGGCGTGCTGGGGCAGCGAATGATAAAAGACACATACAACAGAAACTTGTCTCGCTCTCGTTTGTGGAAGATGTTAAAAGGACATACGAGAACGAACATAATGATGAGAGTTGAGACCCCTGGTATGTACGCGAAGACATCGGTCAACACGGCGTTCCCATATGTGAGGTAATGGAACAATGCCCAGGACGTGAAGCACCAGGAAAAATACGCCAAGGCGATGCGATAGACTGGGCCGTAAGTTGAAGAGGGTGTCGATAGGTGTACGCCTGCTATTCGCAGCGAAATCGGTTGCTGGCTGGGATCCACACGGAGCTCCATCGTACTGACGGCATCCACGCTAAAGATTTTGAGACCATGGAGATTCGTTGCCCATCCTAAAATGCCTAGTCCGACCAAGACCATGACGCGGAAAGGGAGAGGAAAGGAGACCGCCCAATTGACTTCATCGTCGAGTCTTGCATCATCCATTCTCGTTGGCAAACACGCTAATCCAAGCTGGAAAGGTAAAAGAGAGGTACCCGCAGCATGAACTGCAGCAGCAAAGGGCAAGAATGTAACGGCCACGTGGCACGGTCGGAGGACGTATAATTGGAAATTTCTGCGCTTATTAGGCGCGCCCATATCTTCAAACGTGAAGCCTACTCCTCATAACTGTTCCATAAGGAGTGCCTATGGCTGTCGTCAGAAAGCATCGTAGACGACAAAAAATACCGCAGTGAAAACGATACTAGAAGTAGCAGACGCTGCTCTATTCATTAATCATTTCTTAAGATACTTACCGACGAGCATAGTGTTTGCAGTGTCGGAAGCGACAGCATGTTCATGTCACCGACATCAAAGTGAGTAATCACGCGGCGTTATCGGCATAGAACGAATAAACCCGGAATTTCGCTCAAGCATCGAAAGCATGTGTTTGATCTACCTTCGGAGTGCTCAACTTCACCCCGAGCGGGCTTGAAGGGAAACCGCCGTCACAATCACAACCCACTCAGAGCGTTCAGATATATTAAACCAGATCCATGGCATCTACCAATAGATTCGACACCGCACGATACAGAGACCGTGCACCCTCGGACGGAATAGTTCCTAAGATAGCACCTTCGACCACAGAGGTGAGGACCTCGGAAGACATGTCTTTTATGACGTCTCCCGATATTGACTGCAATGCCTCCGAAGCAATGACTCTTGTCTCGTTCAACGTAAAAGGGACAAAGGGTAATATAGTTGTGACCCGAGATAGAATGGATGACTGGATATAGCGTCAGTATAGACCCCAGATCAACAGATGCAACATACACCAAGTCGTTCTGAGACGCGAGGCCGCATGAGGGACATCAATTTGACGTATTCTTCCCGAGACATAATCTTGTCAGGATGCTTCAACGATTCATGGTATTCGAAGACAAGGTCCTGGCCAATGTTTGACGTTCCAAGCCATATAGTATTGTGCACATCAATGTTCATGGTGTTAGCCTCGAAAGAACACCGGCCTGCAGCACATCTATAATGAGAAGGAAGAAAAACTGTGTAGGATGTACATACCCAGTTCCCATGGAAGGAGCAAAGACCACAGAACACTGGGATCCTGGATCTTCTCTATCTCCTGAAACCAATTATCAGTATACGAACAAGTAGCTTGAGCGGACAGGTGTTACGTCAAGTACAACCACACATCGTTTGCCTTCGTTGTTGATCAAAAATTCTATTAGTGTGCAGGGAGAGCCATCCTGATAAATGTTCACCCAGCTGTGCAAGCATAAAATTATATCACAAACCTGATAAGGACTTATCGAATATGACTGCCATAGATCATAGGCGGATCGTAGTGTTGTCATATTAACGGTGTGAGTTGGAACGTCAAGAAGGGGCCCAACTAGATGTGAGAATCAATACTTGTTGATGGGGAGGGAAACGAGGAACAACATTTCTGCGCTAAAAGACTTTTGCCGTGCCCGCTAGGACCTGAATAATGATGATAAGACAATCAACGCAACACGGAAAGCGAAAACGTAGCTCACCACACAGAAGCATCACGATAGGCGTTGACGCTTTTTGATTGTCGTGTATGCTCAAGACCCTGAATAATTGTTCAAGGGCTCGATCTTGGCCGACAATCCCGAAACGAATGCGAGCCAGTGGTCGGAACGAAGAGTGTCGCATCAGTCTAGAAGAGCTCCGTGTAAGGAAAGCATCTGTTCTAGAAACGTAATACCTAGTGATATTGTGAATATTGAAGGACCAGTAAGAACGGTATCGCAAAATGTACCGAGTGGCTGGATCCATCTGATCCAAAGCAGAGACCGGCGATTTGGCATCACTTGGGCGGGGTGACCCAGGCTCTTTATGAAGTGAAGCAGTGTCGGCGCCAAAGGCCAGTAAGGTTTTTACAATCTCTAGCCTGTGCGACAGCTGGTCGTTTGTGATGGCAAAGGCCAAAGCCGACTGGGGCCCCGCATTATCATTTGGGTTAGCTTCGCCACGCTCCAATACCTGACGGACTTGTTGAACATTGTCGCTAGCAATGGCGAACATAAGGGAAGGCTTAGGGGTCGTGATAGAACATGAAAGAGGGCGTGGTGGTAGTGGTATAGGTGTACCTATGGGTATTGGTCGTCGAATGGTATAATCATCAGTGCCGTGGACCTGCGGCTCTATCACGCTGACTTCCTGGAGGGACTGAGGACTAGAAGGAGGTTCAGAGAGCCTACTCGAGACACGAAACTGGCTCCTTCTCCCATTAGACGGGCTATCCATCCAACCATCAGGACGAGATAAAGGTGCTGATTTTGGTACAGGCGTAGGGTAATTGATGATATTGTAGGAGGATAATAACGATGTGCGAGTAGGAATTAAATTATGATGATGTTCCGATGGATGCGAGTGTGAAAGCTGTGGATGGCCATTGAGACGAGACATCGCACGGCAATAATAGCATAACAATACCAAAATGTTGTTTGAGGATGAAGAATGTGGTGATACAGCTGTAGACGTTAACGATGTACGATGTGAATTTTCTGTGTCCGGTTGTCAATGTACAGTCTCTAATAATACGATAAATGTGTTCGAACCTGAAATGAATGTTGACCGAGACGGGGATGCAGATGCAGATTTAGCTGTTAATATGGTGGACTGATAAACCGGTTTAGAATGCTTCTTTTCGTTATATCTTACAAGATACGCACTAATCTGAGAGGTTTAAGGCCACTGCAGTCAAGCTCAGTGGACGGCGATTTCGGTGATTGTTCTCGTAGCGAATCAGTGACCAAGTCTTTCGACGAAGCCACTCTTGACATTCGATTCATCATGAGAGAAGAGTTCCGGGACCCACCCTACACAGAAGATTAGTTTGGGTTACAGGGAATGTACATCACGACGAACCAGCACAAAGGATCTCCTGAATCCCAAGGGGACCTTAGTTGAGGAAATCACTTGAGACTCTCCGTCATGCGACGACGGTCCACGGTTCGGCGACTTAGCGTCCTCAGCTATCCCGCCTTCGTAATGAGAGGAGGAGGAGGATGGTACGGGAGACAAGGACACAGGAGATCCCACTGACATTGACGGCATCCGTAAAATTGCGGCCTGTTGGCTCGAGGGTGTACTATTTGACGTGAGCATTGGGAGCGCGTTTACCTCTGATGACAGGCTGCGAACTGAGAGATGTGAATCGAACGTTGGCAAAGTTCTGGACGCAGTGCGGTATTGTGATGGGGAGTCGAGCGATGTGGGGGGTGACGACAGAGGTGGGCTCCCAACATTACTAGATCGTTTGCGAAAATCTCTAGGCGGTGGTGTGAAAATGCGACCTCTCGGAGGGGTAGAGGCAGAGGCGGTGATCAAAGAGGACCCCTTCAATGGAGTTTGTGCGAGAGATCTTGTGCTACCTGGTATCTTCCTGTTTGATGAATCCGAGTCTGAATAAGATCTGCACGATGTGGTAACTGTATCGTCATGGTTGGTCAAAACGGTGGGGTCATCCAAATAAGCAAGTCGAGCAGTCGGACTGCCATCGGAGACATCGTCCTCGTTCGATTCATCATCTATTAGCTCAGTTCCAATTGTCGACGATGGCGTGTCTATTACATCGTGATTGGGAGATTCCAACGAAACGGAAATGTTGCGGTCATACGTGGACCGTATGACACCTGACTGTTCTTCATTTGAATTGCCGACATCGTATTGATCAGGGCTGGCGCAACCTACTGCGCTCGGCTCTAACTGAATGATGGGAGACCCAAATACATCCTCAGAATCCGGAAAGCTTGTAACATCCGATAATTGAACGGCAAGAGCATTAAAACCTGACATGTCTGGGCCATCCGACACTGGAGAATCCAATGCGTCTAGACTAAGGTCTGGGGCATCAGAATCGCTACGATCATTGCTAGGAGCCGGGGATATCGGGTGTACCCGATGAAAGAATGCAGCAAAGTTTGGGGACATGATGCGTGACGAGGGAGAACGAAATGGGGACGACAGAAGGTCAAAGGTGGACGTAGGTGCAGGGCTAACGGGGGGAGACATAGCCAGGGGCATAGGTGTAAACCAACTGTCCGAAATATGCTCATCGCGGATGGAGGAGTCGTGATAGTCGCGGAAAAAGGTCTTCAGTTGAAGGTCAGGAAGACTGACTGGGGAGAGGAGATCGGGAGTGCCCGCCAGGTGAAGGTCTGTATGTGGAAAAGCAGGAATGTCAAGGGAATGTCGGGGGAAGGGCATAAAGGGAGGTGTTTCTTCTAAGGAGAGGGAATGAACCGGATGGATGGTGTCGTCAACGTTAAGTTCAGAGTAAACATCAGCGCTGTTGGAGGTAAGAGGGAGGGCCGTAACAGGACCGGAGAAAATATCATCATGTCCATACGTTGCGGGCTCGACCAAGTCTGATGCTCCTCCCGGAGTCTCCGTTTGTGTATTTGAAACTGTCATCAAAATATCATCGGAAGTGTCCTCAATGACATCCTGCAAAACGTGCAGTAGTTCAGAAACCTGTGCAGCATCGTACGAGGCGACCGTTGGTACTTGGTCGAGGACCTTGCCTGACGTGACCTTGTCTGACAGAATCTGGGATGGATATGTTTCCGGCGCGACCAGGGTAGTTTCATGTGGGCCCCATCCATTTTTGGTATGAAGAAAGTTACAATTGGCTGAGAAGATGCAATTTCCTTGCCGGTAAAAAGGGCACGGGCGTGCTGACAGGGAGCAATCAGGTCGATGTTAAGAGAAAAGATAAATCCCCCTACTCTTTACTCGCCATGAGGGTTCCTGCAAAGACATAACCAGACATCGGCTCGGAATGTGCTCTTACGTGTATAAAGAGTAAACACGAAGGCCCTGAAATGTTGTAGAATAGTATGCAGGACCGTGTTCACTGTTGAGCTTCAACAGAAACGACTGTTTTGGCAAGTGTCACGCGTTATGTTGCCTTCGTAATCAGGACAGCGTCAGCGACATCTCACCAGTGCGACGACGACGACTACTACTACTACTACTACTCGTGGGCCATGGCAGAAAAAGGCGGCGCATCTAAAGTGTCAGACACGGACTTCAGGAAAAAATGGGACAAGGAGGAATACGCGGAAAAGGCTCGGAAACGCGATCTAGAAGAGAAGGAGCGAATGCAGGATAACGAAGAACGGATGAAGAAAGGTGCGACTTTTGAGCACAAAGTGACATTATTCTGAACAGGGTCGCAGGAAAGAGACCACGGAAAACAGCTCGTCGCGATGATCTCCCAAAACCAACCGAGCTGATGAAGCAACGAGAAGGGTCCTTGGAACTCGACAAAAATCTCAATAAAACGATGGTTGTACAGAATCCGGGAGGACGAGGACCTGGACAGCCTGGATTCTTTTGTGAAACTTGTAATCGAACATACAAAGATACAACGAGTTACCTTGACCATGTCAACAGCCGAGCTCGTCAGTGAAACATACCTCCAACGACCCGTAGCTCCGCTAAGATTCCATTCCAGACTTACGGGCAATCGGACAAACCACAAAGCTCGAACGTTCTACATTAGAACAAGTTCGAGCCCGTATAGCCCTTTTGCGAGAAAGAACACAGGATTCTGTGTCAGCAAAGGCATTTGACTTTGATCAGCGGCTGGCTGAAGTCAAGGCGAAGGAGTTAGCTCTGCGGGAAGAGAAGAAAGCTCAGAAGAAAGCCGAGAAAGAAAAGGCACGTCTGGAGCTCGCCAAGGAGGTATCAGGAGGTCAAGACAACGACTTGATGGAGATGATGGGTTTTGGAGGCTTCGGTACGACTAAGAAATAGTATCTCAGGTCAATGTTACTCCCACAACACTACTATATATCCTCACTTAATTATACTGTAATACAAATTTTCTTTCGCCGCTTCCGAAGTTAGGTACGTCTATGGTCTGACCAGGTACAATATAAATTTCACGTCTGCCACTTCTTGCTCCTCCTCGATGAGCACTTCGCTGCTCTTACCTTCTCCTTTCCTCTCTACCGGTGTGCTGCCTATGGTCCGCTTGATCAAGTCTGTGTGCTCGTGCAAGGCTGCTGTGATCTCCGATCCAGAGCCCTCAGAGAAGAGATAGAAGATGTCCACATCATCCGTCGCTTGTAGACCTGCCTTTTTCCGTAGCTTCTGAACCCGGTTGGTGAACTCTCGCGCCAACCACTCGCCCTGCAGATCTGCATGAACTTGTATATCAAGTCTCACAACAACATCATTATCTGTGTGCGTTCCATATTGGCCCTGGGCGCCGGATGGCAGCTCCAGATATCGTTGCACGGTCAGATCCCCAGTTACCAGCTCAATGCCGTCAACCAAAAGGGTACCAGTGGTGAGGTACTCCTTGACAGTGTCACTCGACACATCCGGCAACACTTTCTTCACTCTCCCAAGATCTTTTCGGAGTTTACGTCCCAGGACAGGCCAGTCAGCAACTGCGCGGTATCGTACGCCTGACAGCGTCTCGTCAGAACTGAAGACAACGTCGCGCACATTGAGCTCAGATTGGATATAATCCTGGAGCGGTTTCACGTCAGCGTGATATTGCGCTTCGGGATGGAAGACAAGCAATTCCCTCAACGGTGTCTAGAAGAGCATGAGATGTGTTTCGTGGCAACGTTCAACAGAAAGCGTGCCTACCTTTAACGAGAGATTGTTTTTTTCTCGAATATTTCGAGTCAGCTCGATGACCGATTGCATACGTCTAACCTGTCGTTCAATCTCGGCATCAAAGTATTCCTCTTTGATTTTAGGGAAACCGATAAAATGGATGGACCGAGTATCTCCAGCAGCCGGGTTCTGTGGGATGAAGGTGCGGAGAGATTGGTAGATGTTCTCCGTCAAAAATGGTGTATACGACGACTAGGTATGCCACGTATAAGCAACGATCGAGTAAAATGCGATGTTCACATACCATGGTGCGACAGAGAGTGAAAAGAGTCTCAAACAATGTGTTGAGGGCAGCCAATGTATCTTCAATCCCATTTTCGCCCTTCAGACGTTTCCGATTGAAACGGATATACCAGTTTGTCAGCTCATCGACTAGATCAAGCAGGCGAGGGATGATGGTGTATAAACGATAGGCGGCCATCTCTTCAGTCACCAATTTGATCAAAGACTGACAACGTGCAAGGATCCAGCGATCCATGACATTATTCGGCAATGGTGCCTGTGCGTTGTACATGAAGTCGACGCCGCTGGCCTTCTTGAGCAATGCAACTTGACCAAGGAAGAATCGGAAGGAATTGAGCCATGGGAGTAGGACTCGGGAAATGACTTCGCGGACTCCCTCCTCACGGAATCGGAGGTTATCGCCTCTTACAATAGGCGAATTGACCAAGAACATCCTGTACAACATTACACTATAAGTCACATATAATACTTCATATGCCACGTACCGTGTAGCATCCGCTCCGTATTTATCGATGATGATACTGGGGTCAGGATAATTTCTTAAACTCTTGCTCATTTTCTTTCCATCGCTATGCAGTGGCTGTTGAAGTGATCGTTGACGGGGTAAAAACTGTGCAGACTTACGCTGCAAGTACAAGGCCAGTTACAATCAAATTCTTCCACGGCGCTCGCCCAAAGAGATGCGTTGAGAGGACAAGAAGGGTGTAGAACCAGCCCCGTGTCTGATCAATGCCCTCGGAAACAAAATGGGCAGGGAAGGTTTTCTCGAAAAGGTCCTGATTTTCAAAAGGGTAGTGGAGCTGGGCGTAAGGCATACTGTGCACAAGTTCAAATATGCATCCCTGATCAAGCAGAAGATAAAACGCACCTGCCAGACTCGAACCAACAGTCAAATACTTCTTCAATACGTTTCAGTACACCTTTTCCTTTAAATGACGGAATAGTGATGTCGTCAATGCTCTCTCTATGCAGATCTTTGATCCCTGTCCTGCCTGATAGTCTTTCGAGCTCCTCGATAGATCCTACACACACAATCTGGAATAATGTCAGCATGGTGTATATAACACAGAGATGCACAAACCTCTTCCAGATCCTCACTCGCCCACAGTGGAATGGGCGTTCCCCAGTAACGATTTCGGGATACATTCCAGTCACGAGCATTGGCTATCCAGTTTCCAAATCTGCCGTCCCCGACGCTTTGTGGAACCCTGCAACGAAATTGAACAAATAAAAATGTCGGAGAGACACAAGACAGACCATAGAGTTTCTTGGTTGTTCTTCACGAGGTCATCAACAATGGGTGTTACACGAACGAACCACGCAGGCACTGCACGATAAATCAAGGGAGTTCCCGACCTACAAGTCATCTTAGAGGAGTCATTTTTAGAAAAGAGAATACACACCGCCAGCAGAAGGGATAAGAGTGTTTGATCGTTGACTGCACTATAAGCCGACCTTTGGCCTTGAGGATCTTTTGGATTTTGCTATCTGCAGCCTGCGTACTTCGTTAGATTCCTTCCACGCATGAAGATATTGACCTCACCTTAACGTGATCACCGGCAAAGTCGGGGACCTCTTTCGTGAATCTTCCGGCGTCATCAATCGGGCAAGGCGGCATCTCATCGGGACGAAGAACGTCATGGGCTATAGCAATACGATGATCATCTTCACCAAAAGCGGGGGCCTGGTGAACGATGCCAGTGCCGTCCGCTGAGGTAACATAGGTGTCTACAACCACCCTGAAAGCTTTATCTTCGAACTGGAAGGGTTGAGTACACATCGGTGGACTAGCATTGGGTAAATATGTTACCTTCTCAGTGAAATACTCAAACAATGGTACATATCTCCATCCTTTCATATCTGCTCCAACGAACTGACCGATCTTCTTGAATTTGGCCTTCTTAGGATCTTTATAAAGCGTCGTCAAGAGGCCTTCAAAAAGAATGAAATTCTGATCTCTGTCCTGATCATGAATTTTGACATATGTGAAGTCGGGGTGGACGCATAGCGCAAGATTGGATGGTAATGTCCAGGGAGTGGTGGTCCATGCTAAAAGCGATGTACTGGGATCATCCACAAGGGGAAATGCAACAGTGACTATCCTTGCTATCTTAGAAAGCATTTTTACATGGAAAGGGAGATGACTCGCCTGCAGGATCGTTTACATCTCTATAATCTAAGCCTGCCTCAAAGTTGGACAGAGGTGTTGTGAGACCGGTCGAATAAGGCATGACTTTTAGACCACGATAGACCATTCCTTTCTTAAAAAGTTCATTAAAAGCCCACCAAACGGACTCCATGAAGGAGATATTCAGTGTCTTGTAGTCATTATCAAAATCGATCCATCGTCCCATCCGTTCCACCGTATTTCTCCACTCTGAGGAGTAGCGCATGACGATACTTCGACATTCAGCATTGTATTTGGCAATTCCAAGTTCCAGGACATCGGCCTTTCCAGTAATATTGAGGCGTTTATCGATCTCGTGCTCGACAGGAAGACCATGCGTATCCCAGCCAAATCGACGAGGAACGTGATATCCACTAACATAAGCATGCCGTGTAACGATATCCTTGAATTATAAGCATAAAAATGCAAGCACAAATTCAACGGAGAGCTCACTTTGATGGTGCCAGCGAGGAGATGGCCATAGTGAGGTAGACCAGTTGCGAAGGGCGGGCCATCATAGAATGAAAATACTGGTTTGCCTTCTGACAGTTTCATGCTTGTACGAAACGCGTCTATCTCTCTCCAAAAGGCCAAAACCTTTTCCTCCTCCTTTGGAAAATCAAATTGTGCTGAGACTAGAGAATCTTGTTGGAACGTTTCCTGTTAGATGCGAAGAGAGATGAACTGACTGTCATGAGGTGGAAACGCCATCCTTGATATCGAAGAGCGGTATTATTCGAGAGGATCGTCACAATATCGGATAGAATCGAGATGACTCCGCAGAAAATTCCAATTAGCAAGTGAGTGCAGCCGGCGAATGCCGAGTCTAACAAAATAATTGTTTCAGTAATTGTGGGAGTCACGAGACTTGTGACAATCGCGACATTGAGGATCCAGCGCGCCTTGGCCACAACTCTCATGTCGCTATTCCAAGACGTCAGGTATTTCTTGCCATCATCATTTCCAGAGGATCGTGCAGCAGAACTTCGATTGGGGCTTGATAAAAATGGTGCAGTCGTTGATTCCATGAATGGAGCCACCCACATTATTACCAACACCAACCGCTTCGAAAGCTGGCAGGAGGTTGGCGACGCTGTAGCTGTTGTAACGGTGCGTACGTCTCATACATAACATAATTTCATTTTCAATCTTACTTTTGTCGCGTAGGATCTATGGGTCGACCGCTCATTGACGATGGGAAAGCTTCAACGGTTGGTATCGACTCCTCTTCTTCACAAATCGTCTAATAGTAGCTCTAGAACGGCCTATTACTCACCAGATCCCGCTTTCCTATTTTCCGGCGTTGTTGCATGTTCTGCAGATGTGCGTGCATGTATATTTACCTACCCTCCCTGTTTTACCTCCAAACATTTTCAGTTGTCCCCAGCAGACGCAGAAACGCTGTCCGCTGGTATCACAGCACTGGGTGGCCAATGGCGATTGGGCATGACACGGGATGTTACTCATTTGTTCGCTGTCTCGTGTTCGTCCGACAAGTACAAAACTGCGATGGAGTATCAAGAGGTCACTCGTATCAACATTATTCTGCCTCATTGGTTCGATGATGTTGTTCGGCTTGGAATGGGAGGTCTCGATACCGCGATTTATCAATGGCCAGATCCGGCATATCTCAAGGACACGCAACAGAGCACTTTGGATGATGCGAAGAAGATACGTAAGTTGGATCCAGATAAGAAGGTCCTGTACAAGACAGCTCTTTTGAGACCAGACTCCGATATCTCTGGTATTCCTGTCAAAAACGTATGGGAAGGACGACGTGTCTTGTTAAGTACGAATCTAGAATTGAGCGAGGGCAGGCGCGAGGCTGTTGAAAAAAGTATCCGTATGGCTCAAGGGACTGTCATGGATTACTGTTCTAATAATGGCGACGGGGACGAAGAGGAAGAGTCAACAAAGGTGGAATTTTGCGACGTTTATGTTACCAGGTTTCGAAGCGGGAAAGCATATTTCAAGGCCAGTGAGTTTTGATCATAATATGTACTTTTGTCCTAAATATGGTTCTAGGCTGTACGATCTGGCAAGACGATTGGCACTCTTGCTTGGCTTTTTAATGTCCAAGCGACCAGTACTCTTTCCAGACCGGTTGATCAGCTACTACATTACCCCATTCCCAGGAAGCCTGTTGAAGGGTTTTCCTCTCATGTAAGCATTTACTATGGTGAGGCTGGTACATGTTCTAATCTCATTAGATTATCACTATCACCAATTATACTGGTGAAACGCGAGATTACCTCAAGAAGTTGATAGATGCTATGGGGGCATCCTTCACACCCAATATGTCGGGTGCTAACACTGTGGTCATTGCTGCGTAGTAGGTCAATATTACCATACACCATTTACTGTTCTTAATGTTTCTACACAAATAGCCAAACGGGGGTCAAGGTCACGAAAGCTCAAGCCTGGTCTATACCGGTGGTGAATCACACCTGGCTGGAAGATTGTTTTATCAAATGGCGGAATTTAACTGTAGGATTGGAGAAGTACATCGGGTTTTCACCCAACATGGATTTTTCCCAGCTCTTAGGCCGACGAGGTGTGGGAAGGGGCGTCGAAGATTTAGGCGAATTGGAACGCGAGGAGATGGAAGATCGGGAATATCTCCAAGCGTTGCAGAAGGCACCCATCCGAACGGAAAACAGTGCTCGGGATGCAATAGAAGTCGCCGAATATGTCACCCTGCCTGCCCCCGATGCGGACGGAGACGTCTCAATGAACGATGCCCCTGCAATACTCTCAAAAAGGGACCGAGAGGCCAGATCAGAGTTCGCGTCAAAAATCCACCCGTCGCCGCGTAAAGCAGACAACTCGCCGTTGACCAGGTCGGATATGAATAATAAGCCAATTGCTGATCGCCGAGCAGTCGAAGACAGTGCATCACTCATCCTCAATCCCATAAACGTCGATATTGCTGATGAGGTTCTAAACATCAGCGATAGTCCTGAACCTCAGCTGAAGAGGAACAAGAAGCGGAAGCAATCGCCTCTGGAAATAGACACTGACAGCGCCGAAGGACAGAAGAGTGGTCCCTCTAAATTGTCCCCACAGAAGGCTACTCGCACGCGCAGGAAAAGCAATCCTATGGGCGTCTCGAATGGTACAACCGTTGAAACCGGTGATGAACCAGAGGTTTCCATGCGAACTACTTCTATCCACAGCGGTCGTCGTAAATCCACTCGGTCGGGACCCAATGCGCCAACGGTCGAGGCTGATACTGAAAGACCACGAACCAAAACAGCTACCACTTCCACCCCTCTCAAAAGAGTGGTGTCCGTCTTGATGCCCCCGATGACCATCACACCCAGGTCTGCCGCCATCAATACTACGACCAACCAGAATGCACGCACACCTTTGAGCCATGATGCGAGTCTTCACGTCACTGTAGAGGAGCGAAAGAGCACTCTAGTTTCGGGTTCAAGGCCGCGCCTAGCCACTCAATCTCCGAAAAACAGTTCACCTCTCTCCGCATTACCGGAGACGTCGCCCAGAATGAAAAGAAGTGCTGCTGCGAAAGCGTCCCAGCGACTGAAAGATACAGTCATGCCAGACGTTGTTAACTTCCAGCAGGAGATGCGACGCCGGCCAAGGAAAAGCATCGTCAGTGACATGTCAAGCGGAAAGAAACGAACATCTGGTACTCTCAGCGACACTGACCATGAGGGTGATTCCAGACCCAGGAAGAAGGGAAGACTATCGATTGGTTCAGAAAAGAGCAAGGTCAGGTTAGATGGATCAGGAGACGAGGAACATGACGCTGCGCGCCCTACACGGCGCAACAAGCCACAAAAGACCAAACGTATCGTTCTCAATGCCAACAATAACGACGATGACAACGAGACTTCTGGAAATACTGGCAAGCCGGTCGAGGAGCAGGATCAAAGGCCGGTTGCACATTCGAAAGGAAAGAAAAAAGCATCTCAGAGTACACACAAGTGAGCCGATTTCTTTTGGCCAATGTGGGGGACTAAACTGCCTTTCCAGTGCAACTTTCTCGCAAAAATCATCCAAAGTTGTGAAGCTCATGACGACACAGGTGCCTCTGTCTGACGACGTTCTCAAGGTTGGTACTTTCCAAGTCATTCTACGACCAATGCCTGATAAAGGACCATAGCATCTGTTAAAGCTTGGAGTCAAGCTAACGACGCGACCGTCCGAATGCACTCATCTCCTTGCACCACACGTTGTGCGGACGGAAAAATTCCTTTGCGCTCTGGCAGTTTCACCTTGGGTTCTGTCTCCCGAATGGGCAACAGATTCTACAGCTGCCAATAAACTGCTTCGTGAGTCGCTCGTGATGCCTCATCCCTTCGCTGCTGTTAATGGACCTTCTTGTCTTGCTTGACATAGCCGAGGAAGATTATCTGCTAGAAGATCAAACGAGCGAGCGCAAATATAATTTCCAGCTTTCCGATGCCGTAGCCAAAGCGAAAACATTGAAGGGCCAGTTATTCGCGAAAAGGACCTTCTATGTGACCACAAAGGTATCCGTGGATCATAAACTTTTGAAGAATGTTATCACAGCTTTCGGCGGCCAGGTTTGACTAATCTTCCTCCAATGGATAGTATTGACAGTTGTTTACAGATATCGACCCAAACGCCGACAATCAGGGTACTAAAAAGCAGCTCGAATCGTCATGTAATCTCCTGCGCTGAAGATATATCTATCTGGAGACCGATCGCTCAACAATTCCCTATCTACACCCAAGAGCTTGTACTTACTGGCGCGCTGAAGCAAGAGGTTGAATGGGATAACAAAGCTTTTCAGCTTTCAGAACTATGATACATGCACACACAATTATTTATGATTATTTTGCTTATTTTTTGTACATGTATTATCGAATTGTAGCAGTGCAAACTGGCCACCATAACACCCTCGACATTAAATTTCTTTCGTGGAGACGGCTGTACCACACAAGCTACAGAGCGCTTCATATCACTTGGAAAGAACATCCATTCCGAGTCTCGTCCCTCTAAGATGCGATTCTGGACTATCGGGTTTCGTTGACAGTTCATTTCGGGATATTGATAGTCAAGAAGGGTGGTTCTGCATCAGGAAAGGCCAGGAGAAGATACGAAAGAATGGAAAGAATCATTGAGCGGGAATACATGGTACCGGTTCGGAAAGTATCAACTCCTTGAATAACACTACAAGCATCGATTTTTCCTTTCAGGAATGATAATGCTCGCTGATGGGAAGATGTGGTCATGATCGTCAACATCCGGATGACCGGTGGCCCTTCATGCATCATGCATCATGTCTGACAGGGAGAATGAATAGTCCTAAGTACTACGTCGTATGGGGTACGGTGGGAGGAGAGGAAATTTTAAAATGATGCATATACTAGATTAAGCGCCAGTCGATAGTGTACAATGTCCCACGAACTGATACGACCTCGATAACACGAGGTCATTGTATAGACGGTGAGATATCCAGCTCACTTCTAGTGTTTCCCTCCTACAAGAAAAAGCTATAATCGAGATCCAGCGAAGGTGAGGTCCTCAAACGGAGAACACCACGCATAGGACAACAAATACCCAGGAAAGATAAATGAATATAGGTAGACAGAAATTAGGCAGCGGTCGCGGTTCCTGTCATGCAAACAGGCGACACAACACCATCGATCAATAAGGTTCCTCGTCCGCGACGGTAGGATTCTTGCGATGATGCACTCATCCTGACGTGATGCCTCAAACCATGGAGAGATATGCAGTGTGAACTTCCTCGACTATTCTTTGTTTCCCCTATGTCTCCTAACCTCTTGGGTGTGCATCAGCCTGTCCTGGTGCGGATCGCCTCGATGCACGTTTGGTGTCTCTAAATTTGATTGCCTTAGCAACCCACTGGGCGACGTCTGTAGCCTTCTTGTCCTCATCTTTCAGAAATTTGTGCTCCAGAAGTTCTGTGTACGCCGCTCTACGGTTTGGACTTCGTTCTAGGCATCTTGCCACCCAGTCACAGGCAACATCACTGTATCCATCGGGAAGAGTAGGTATGTCGCCATTAATGATGTAGTGTAGCTAATGTGGCGAAGGATTGAACGCGAAAGTCATCTGGAAAGAGCCGAATGACATACCTGAGCAAAGACATTTTGATATGATTCTTGGGGATATGGGTACTTTCCCATGGCGATTTCGATGACCGAGAGGCCCAAGGACCAGACGTCAGCGGCCACAGTATATGCTCCCAAGTTGCCCCTAGTTTCACCGTGAATACGCTCGGGCTATCCGTTGAATGTATAAGTGATAGATCACACAGGAGGGTGAAGGCCTACCGCCATGTAGCTCTGACAGCCGATATTTGTCTTAGCCAGCGACTTTTCCAGTTGCTTTGAAACGCCGAAATCGCAAAGTTTGATTTGTCCTTTTAGATTGACCAAAACATTCGTCGGCTTGACATCTTACCAGAACTTATGAACGCAAGCAAGCAGAAAATAGGTAGGACTTACCACGATGCATGACCTCTCTTTCATCCTTCAAAAACTTCAAACCTCGGACCATACTCCCGGCTATACGAGCCAAGACATCTTCCGGTACCAGTTCCCACACAACGGTCTCATTACCAACAGTGTAGGTTTCACCAGCTTCAAAAGCGGTAAGTTGATCGAGACTCCCGGCATCCATATATTCCATAAGATAATAGACACAGCTCTCGACCGTAAAGGCGCCATGAAACTCGACGATATTAGGTGCGATCGCGGACTGAAGGATTTCAAGTTCTCGGACGATAGATTCCAGCTTGTTCATATCCAGTTCTAGACGGATTTCCTACAGGTACATGAGTTGAGGCCAGGCGCATACATGGAGAACGAACCTTCATGGCCATCTGTAACTTGGTTGGCTTATGAATGGCGCGCCGTACAGTCCCGTAGTTTCCCCGCCCAAGTTCTTCTTCGATCTGGAGGTCTTTCATAGCCATAGAGTACGATCTTCCATTCGAAAAAATAACACCGGAAGCATGTATTTGGGTACCACCGACGTTCAAAGCACCTGATGAGTCGCTGTGGAACAAGGTATGTATTTGAAAAAACAAAAACGAATAGACAGGAACGTACAGCATCCTCGAAAAGGCAGAAAATGGAGTGCCAACTGGAGCATGAAGTCGAGGGCCATTGGGAATGGGCGCCCTTAGACCAGCTGCTTGAGGACCACCAAAGTGAATAGGATCAAAGTCGCTGAGCAGCATATTTGGCTTTGGTCTAGTCCGCCCCCGCGCAGCAGTAGAATGGCCCCGTGGAACTTGGGATTCCGAAGTGGAACGGGGATTGGGTCCAGCTGGGCGATTCTGGGCGTTGGCATTGGCGACGGCGGCCATCTTAGCGCGCAAACTTGGCGGGATGGGGACTGCAGGGGGCGGGTTGGCGAGCAAGGACATCGTGGAGGACCGAGGGAGTGGTGGTCTGTAAGAAACCCGACGTTACGGTTGCTGCATCCTTGTTGACCTCTGTTTGAAGTGGGGCGCACTCCTGACGTCATCACACCGCGTTCGCTTAATGCCAATGACCCAGTTTACCCTCAGCTCCAATGTGCAGCTATCTTCCGGTGCGTTTGCCTTGCTGCATTGGAGTATTGTTGCCGATATCAATCCAGGTTACTCCATGCCCCTGCTTGGCTTCGGCGTCTATCAGAACTACAATGCGACCCCTTCCGTTCTAGAAGCATTCACAGCCGGCTACAGGTGCTGCCTTTACGCATCCTGCACCGCCCCCATTAATGCTTTCAAGGCATGTCGACTCAGCCCAGGTATACAGAAATGAGGCCGATGTCGGCGCTGCTTTTCGCGCAAGCAGTTTAAAGCGGGAAGATGTCTTTCTAAGCACGCTTTCTTTCTAATCATGCCTATCATAATTATCGACCGTCATATTCTGTAGCCTCAAAGTGCGTGTCAAAGACCCACGGATATGACAGTACCTTGAAAGGTGTCGCTGAATCTCTAACAAAGTTTGGAGTCGGTTCGTCGTGCATAGCAGTATCGTTCTTATCAACAGCTAATGCAAGTGACAATATAGACTATCTGGACTTGTTCCTAATTCACGATCCCTTTTCTGGCACTGAACGTCGTCTTGCTACATACAAGGCCCTTCAGGAATGTAGGCAGGCGGGAAAGCTTCGTACTGTCGGCGTCTCTAACTAGCAAGTCTTGCGCCGCTACTTCTTATCGCTGTGATTAATTGTCTTGTATCCAGTGGTGTCAAGCACCTGGAGGAAATAAAGACGGCGGGTTTCGATAGGCCCGCCGTCAATCAGATCGAGGTAGTAGATGTTTTAATTTGTCTTCCGCGCTATGCCAGTTGTTGATTGTCGTTCGCTCTACAGCTCCATCCGTTCTGTCAACAAAAGGAAATCGTCGCCTATTGCAAGGAAAATGCTATCGTAGTGCAAGCTTACTGTCCCCTTGTTAGAGGGAAAATGGATGACCCTGTAATAACCAACATTGCCTCCAAAGTCTGTCGCCTCCTTATTCGCAGACATACGTTTTCTGAATTGACCGACCTCTCAGTATAATCGGGACCCTGCTCAAATTCTGCTTCGCTGGTCCCTGCAGAAAGGGTAGCATTTGTGCTCATCTCCAGTCCAGTACCACTCATATTTTCCATGCTCAAGATATGTTCCTCTTCCGAAGAGTGCAACTCCAGGGCGTATTCGCTCTAATGCAGATCTATACGACTTTGAATTAACGGCAGAAGAAATATCGACTCTAGATTCGCTGGACCGCGGAAAGGACGGTGCAATCAGCTGGAATCCTGTTGACGCCCCGTAATAGGACGCTGAGGAGAATACAGATGTTTAATCTTGTACCTGCTGCAACCAATCATACCTCCCGAATGACCTACAAAATAGCGAATCGCCTTACGTGCTAAAAACAAGCTGATTTGGAGGGTCTGCGGCTGTTGGCCAATTACAACACATACATTGTGACCAATAGCAGGACACGAACCATCGACCACATGCTATCACCCCGTGCGACCCAACAATATTGATGCAAGTGCATTATTGTCAAAAACGCGCAGGCGCGTCGCACTATTCGGCTGCTCATCGGACTCGGGGTGGATAGCTCTGTTAAGTATATTATGGGCGCTATATTGTCGTTCCATCAATGGGCAATGCCAGCCAATCGAATGGTTCGGACGAAATCCACGGACGGAAAATGTCATAGGACAGAGTAAACGCAAAATGTTGATAGCGCATCTAAGTTAGTCGGTTCAAGCGCAAGATCCGTGTGTTCGCAGAATATTTGAACTTTAAGCTGGCGAACCCTGGTGATCTAATGAGGCAACTGAGCACTGGAGCACTGGGACAGAACAACGCAACAAGCTTCTATCGCCACTGGCTTGCCCGCAGCGTCGGATGAGCCGCCAATGAAACGAGGGTACTCTCTCGACAATTCACCGGCTGTGTATTGGCTGGGGCGTTAAACGAATAGGGAAGAAGATACAAAAGGCTCCTCGAGGCTTCCAATCAGACTTCGTCCTCGACGACGGTCTGCTGCGTCGTGGGAGAGCACGGTCTCTCCCAACACGGGCGACTACGTATAATTGTTGTCAATTTCAGTGACATGTCGGGCATTGTCTTCCGCGAATGATCGGAAATGCAACTTTGTTGGATGAATTTGGTATCGTAGCCGTCGACTGCTACGCCAAAGCACCTCTCACATAACATCATTTACGTGCTCACCACAGCACTTCTCAATTCAAAGCTCGCTTCTTCTCGGAGAGAAGGCATTGCCCAACATATTCCCCGTAAGCCGTGAATCTCCTGCGCAGAAAATTACATGTTTCTTCCGTCCGACACCGCGGCATACCCGCTGACCCGCTGACCCACCCCGAGTTTTTGAGGGCTATCATTCTGGGGCACGACGGATCTGCAATATCGGATACAGTGCGTTATTTTCAATTTTGAGACCGAAATGCCCAACATTTGTTATGCCTTCATGCGCTTACAACGTGTTGCGCTGTCGTCGGTCGTCGCTTGCCTCGTGCATTTGTGCATCCGGCACGGCGCATGTCCGCCGCTCGTGTAATGAGGTGATAGTAGCACATTTATATTGTCAAAGCAACAGCACATTACTGTGAATGGTATCATAGATGGTTTATGTACTGCAAGGTTTACACTACAGAACGAGCGACGAAAACAACGAATAGATAACAGAAAGGTCCATAAGGCCTACGATAAATTACAACTACATATCGTTAAGATACCCAGAACCACCAAAGTGCCAACGAAAGGACGGAACAATAGACGAGTGAGTGTTTGTATGATAGAACAGATCCAAGAGGCAAGTCATCACAGACAGCAAATACGAAGGGTAGTAAGATAGGACAGAATAATTTGAATCATGACGAATATGTGACGGGGAATTCAGTGTTATGACGAGATGCGTTTTCGAGAGGCGTCGAATTCGCAGTAGGGCCATATGGTCCGTACATCTCTTGGGAATGATTGAACGCCATCGTATTGTTGTTGCTCATTTCACCACCCTCGACGTGAGTATTGTGAGAAGGAAATCCACCTTCGACGGTGTACACGTCCGGATAGTGTATGGTGTAGTTACAATCGGCGGACAGTGAATGTTCTGAGGCATCAAACCGGAAGCTCTCGGTAACTTGGCTTGAAGACGCTGATGGTTGAAACGCGGGATCCGAGACGCCATACACGAACTGGTGGCCACCAACATTTGACGCAGATTGGGATGTGTCATCAGAGATTGAAGCATCCGTGGCCTAAGAAAAGGCAATGTATCAGATAGAATTCTCAAAGCGTAGCCAAGACACCCACACGTCGATGATTGTGCAACGCATACGCCAGCTCACTTGAACGAGAGAGTGGTAGATTCGAAGATGTGCCCTCGTTGACTAGAGACGGAGTGCTTCCGGGCGAGACTGTTGAGGATGGCGATGGGTATGTACTTGTTGCCACATCGTCACCATCTGAACGATCTTGAGTGGCAGCGGCGCCAGACCCGTCACCGGGCGGTGAGAATTTATCCAAAGGACTCCCCTGGACCTCAGAGTTACCCTGAAGCCCACTGACATCCAAATTGGACATCATACCAAGGAAGTGGTTGGAAGACCTAGACACGACGTCATCAGCCAAAAAGTTTCATGCTAGCGGATGAAGGCACTCACCCCGATTCCCTCCGACTAGTGTTTGGGGGCATGTCCTGTTCCATGCAGTCCGAATAATATACACTGGCATTGCTCGTATCGCTCGTAGCAACTGAGGCGATAGAACCAAACCGGGACAGAGCCTCGTAGGATGACGTTCGGTCATCCTCAGAGTCTTCGCTTTGAAAGGTGAAGCTCCGGTTGGGGTCTGGCGAGCTTCGCTCACTATCAGCTGACGATGGAGGTGTCAGAGATGGTGAAGACGTGCTGGCAACACCGAAGGAAAAGTCTGGAGACGGAAGGGGACCTGGTATGGTCGAAGCAGCCATGCGTGAGGACGAGAACGCGTACAAATGACTATCGGGCAAAGAAGTACGGGCATTAGGGAACGTGGGGACACCCTGTGATGTATAATGGAAACCCCGGGAATCAGCAGATACATGACGGCCATGGAAACTACCGTTCGACGGGGTGGAGGCAATGTGTGGGAGTTCTGGACGAGAGTAAGGAATGCCAGAAACTGGGTTCAACGGATGGCGGCGGTTAGAGTGTGAGGCGAGACGAGACCCATGGCCAGTGGTATTTTTTGTTCTGGCTAGATGAGCGTAGGGATTAGAGGCGAGACGATGCAGACTGGCATCGACAGATAGGCGACGAGCGAAGGGATCGAGATGACCTACAAGGGGAGGTCCCTGGGATGAGTGATCTGAATGAGGTACCATGTCAACGGGAAGTGAGCCTCGCCGGAAACGATGGACATCATTTGGGTCGCCAAGGTGGCCGAGGAAAGCAGGGTCCTCTGGGGCGATGGGCGAGCTTTGCCAGGACGAACTTGTTGAAGAGTCAGTTCCAGTGAAGACGTGCAGCCGTGGTGGAGACGGTGCAATTGGGCTGGACTCGTGGGAGCCGCTTAGGCCTGCTATGTCGCGAAGATAGGATGGGAGCTGAGAGTCAGAAATGCCGTCTGGGTCAGAGGGCGAGGAGTTTGGATCGTTCTGGTTGTCGGTAGATGTTGCTGCTGCTGGCCTGGTGGCCTTGCTAAGCTTGGTTTTCTCTTTTGCGCGACTGCTCTGCGTGTAAGACAAGAAACGGAAACGGAAAAGGGCGACGCGTACCGATTTTGGAACCACACCTAGGCTCAAAATGAGAAAAAAGATGTAGGGCAAAAAACAAAGACGTACTTGGACGCCTCTTGGGGTCATATCCAACCTGGCCGCCAATTCATTGCGTAGGGCGGCATTGGGCTTTGTGTCACGCTTGAAGATGCCCTCGAGAATCTTGAGCTGGTCGCTGGTTGTGCGTTTGCGATGCTTGACCTCATTGGGAGTATACGGATAGAAAGCGCGAAAGTCGACGGCTGACGGGTCCATGGGCGGGGCAGCCATGGACGGGAAACGGATGTCGGTAGGGGGCGGATAGGCAAGGGACTGGGACGTGGTGGAAAGAGAGTGGGACTTTGCAATGGGAACGGGAGGGAGCATGTTTGAAAAAAAAAGAAAGGGATTAAGAGGCAGGATAAGAAAGGGAAGAAGACAGGCCAAGAGAAGGGAACAAAGATTTCAACAAGATTTCAGATTTCAGATAATCGAAATAATCGAAATAATCGAAATCAGCAATCACAACTGTTTACTCGGGTCAAGCGACCTCCGTGACGCCAGTCACGCTGTCCACGCTGCAATGGCAGTATCTGTTCGTATCGCAAGAGATTACCCTCAGATCCCGTATTGCTCCCGGCCGTTGCCAGGAACCCGCTGAGAAAATGTGTCACAAGCGCGCCAACCGTTTTAGGTTTAGTCGACGATGGAGGCGTCAAAGAGGAAAGTACCACGAATTCAAGAAGAATCAACCCGCCAACGTGGTCCACAAATCAAAGAAATAAGAAATCAACAAATTCAAGGGCTGCAGCTTCCTGGTGTGCAGGTTCTCTATGCTCCTCAGCGGCTACAGTTCTCTGCATTTGTTACCAGCAACGCTGTTACGAACCTTGGTTGTCATGTTCGTCGCCGTCGTCTCTGTGCCGCTCGTTCTCTGTGTACGATGGCAAGCCATCAGATGCCGTATCCTCATCAAATTCATCGACGAAGCGCTCAGTACTAAGTAGCCGGCATTACCTACCGGGAAGCACGACACGTACTCCAAGTAACGTACCCAGGTCACAGAGCAAGCAAAGAATAGCCAGCCCAACTGCCCAGGCCTCCAGTCCCAGCACCGTCATTCCGTCTGCCCGTATGTCCAAGAAGAATACCCAACGCAAGCTGTCTTCGAGCTCTTCGACATACACATGCTCCAGCATTCGTTACGCCACCATTTCAAATCCTGTGTCCCAGCTGCTCGCCAATGGGGATCCCGCGAACAAGGAAGAACCCTCTTCTATTGCCTTGCCCAACATCTCCATCTTCTTCTGTGGCCGGCCACGGGACAACAATAAATAGCTTAGATCCCTTTCATACCGATACGCTGCAAACGTCTGCCGGATCCGTCCGCCATCCGCTCGGACATTACTGCCACTAGCGAAAACCAGGAAATACCCGATGCCAAGTACCTCTGTCATGCCATAAAGTCAGTTTCAATGTCCTTTACCAGACGGCGCGTGTTTACCCACTCCTCAGGTACTACAATATTCGAAGCCGTTTCCAACATCGTCATGCCAAAACTGTGTGTCGTACGTGACGTGAGAAAAACAAATACCGTTGGGACCGCGGGACATACCAAAACACTTCCGCTACCTGCAGTTCCTCTGCCGCCAAATATGGTGTTATCCCCTTGCTGCTCGAGGGCATTGGTCAGACAGGTCCCAGGTCACTAAGGGTCATCGCCCCAGACACCATTCCGGACCCACCGATCGTGAACCTATCGGAACTATCATCGTTCGCTGGCTTCAGATCGTGCACGATGTTTCCGCCTTTGGGAACCCCTGCAAATTCGTATGTTACTCGACATCAGACGTTAGCAGCCGATTTGCAGAAATCTTACGTTACTCACATCTACGATGCATCTTCCAAATCCTACCTTCCTCAACTTGTGGAATCCACGCCCGTGCTCTCATGAGAAATGCGCTGATTTCACCACACGATTCCGTCCATGTGAGCTTCTTTCTCATCCCTCGCAGCATCTCAATGTCGTACTGCGCTGCACCTCCAACTTGGCACCAAACTCCTTCCCTAACCGGCACCTATCATTCATCAAGATCACCGGGGAAATAACACATCGACGGACCGAGGATGGTACGACACAGAGAAGGCACTTGCTGATGATTTCCCCTCATTTCTCTTCGATATCTTCAGTAAAAAAAATTAAGACAAGTTTCACAGTTATCGAACGTACCTTGATGGGTAACCGCACCAATCTCGTCTCGTCCAGCCTATTCTTGCCCGGGTTCCTGCGATGATGACATTGATTAGCGCGCTAACGAGAAAGGACCGGACTTGTAGGCGCATCGCGTGCAGGGTTTATGCCCCAATGCGTATTAGGAATTCGGGTATGCCCTGATGTAAAACGAAATTGATCACCCTTACAATCACCATCAAAAGATAAGTTCATACCTGTTTCCCCAGGAGCACTAAAGATCAACATGTTCCTGCCGTAATATCTACACAGATGGACTTCGCTAAATCGTACTTGGGTCCAAAGAACTTGTGGACTTCTGTATTGAGTACGGCATTGTGCTCCAGTCATCGCCCGCAAGCGAAAGCAGTTCATCCCGCTTCCATTCAGCTTCAGCCATCGTCCACTCGGACATCCTGGGAGACCAATGTCATATTGGATTTGACACTGACATTTGCAGCCGAATGAGTCAATGACATGGGGACAAAGCCGCGCTTTTCCATTCAAATTCCCGCGTGAGAGCGCTCGCTTCGCCAGGATGCGATTTATTCGGATGCCCGGTCGAAGGGATGTCGATGGTGAGAACAAGAGAAAGTATCACAACCAACATCGTCCTCATCGGTGCCGGAAGATCGTACATTTTTGACAAGGGGCTATATCGATGTCAAGGATCGCATTCAAATGAAATATCCGAAATCGCCCCCGGTACCGACATAGACGAAAGGCAATATACCGCGTTGTAGAAGGCGCTAACCGTTGAATCTAGAGGACCCAAGATTAAAGTTTTTATCCATGTGTTGGAAATGTCGCAGCCCGTTTTTGGGGTAGAGAAAAACAATGCCGATGCCTGCTGCTGACCAGTTGTGCCGGCCTGCCCCAGCTGTGAGTCATAGAACAGAAAGCTCCTGAGTGCGACGTCAAGGTATACGACAAATATACAAACAAACAAACGGGACGAACCACGAGAAACAAGATGACCAGAAAGCCGACAAGCGTTCCCGTCCAATCCCCGGAATGCTCCTCCTTTGCTCTTCAGCTACGGATTTTACGAAAGAGCGATGAGTTGACAAGTCAAGCGAAGTACAAGAAGTACAGTAAAGGAAAGGGGCTTTGTCATCCCGAGTACGAAGTATGGGTCAACTAGGTCAACCAGGTCTCAACAGTTGGGGGGAAAGAGGAATCGTCCTATAATTTACATCATGGTGAAGATATAAAGAAATGGGCGTGGGCGTGTCGTAAAAGAGCTAAGGTCTATGAGCCTGACCGACGGTCCAGACAAGTTCCAGACTTTGTTCAACAAGGGTCACATGACCGTGAACTCAGCGACGTAGTGATTTGCAAGTACTGTAACTCAGTTGATTCACGCACAATTAGGCAGATCGCGCGCAGCCAACGTCACATCGCTTTGCCGATTGATGGTCCATCAATAGACAACGGCGCTTCCTCCTATATCCTTCTCCCCAAACCAGGACGTGTTAGGTCAACGATTTCAAGATGCCATTGCGACAGCTTTCTGATTATCCCCCAAGATACAATGCTGTAGATCAAGGGGAGGTTTTTACGACACGGCAACCCGAGAACGACCCGACGGGTGTATTTGGACAGTGCGTTTCATGGGCCTCGGCAGGGACAAGGACAGCCTTTGCTAGGGCGCACCGTGAACCTCATAAGTGACTGGTCACAACATCGCAAATGTCGCTGTCACCGGAGAATGAGAGGGCAAACCATTAATGGACGTCGAAGACGTAGCAGCCTATGTCAGGTTGAGTACGGCAGATGCTCAAAGCCTGCTCTGCGATGATGCTAGGCCTAGGGCCTTGACACAGACACTTCTCTGTGGCGCATGCTGAGTTGTCCGCTATGTCATCAACATCTGAAGGGCTTTCCAGATTGGTTGGACAGACTTAACAAGGCAACTTTCGGAAAAGAAGCATCATGCGCATCCTGGGTCAAAGGTCGACGCAATGGATATGTATACTATGATCATCTAGTAGTGATTCTACGGTGTTCAGGGCGCCTTGACACCCTCCTATCTGATATCATGACGGTAAGAAGAGCAGGACTGGATCTGATCAACCTGATTGGAATTCAAAGGTACTGCGCCATTGGCGCGATACCTGTTGGCGACTACAATGGAGGTTGTCCTGCAAAGTCGGACGATCAATGTTGACAATTTTCCTATCATCTGCGCTTCTTGTAACTCTGGAGGCCAAACCGGCCATAGCAGTGTATGCCCGACCGGCGGTAATACTTAATTTCGGTTGACTTCTGCCTATAATTAAAAGAGGATAAAATGGAAACAATGGAACATCCCGGAACGACATATTCGAGAGAAACACGCTGGCCAGGGAGGGGCGCCACTACATACGCATGCCGGACTTCAAAGCTCCTGCGATGGCCATTAACTTCTAATGACAAGAAGGCTTATCGGTTCGGTACTCACGATACTCAATAGATTGCCTGACACCAGCCCTTATAAACAGTGCATCAGTACCTGCGTCCGAATACGCCTCAAATAATGGTACTCACTGTTCTCAAGTACGGTCCCATCAGGAATATCAATCCTCTGACCATCTTTTGCAATGACTATAAGTTACGATCAGTGACTTGTATCCTTGGATAGCGATGAACAGAGAACCAACCGATGACAGTTCCCCGAAGAGTGACGCTTCGACCAAAATAGACATCTCCTGCAACTGTCAAATGATCCAGGTCGACGATGCTGGGTATTTGTTTAAACCGTCGCTGGAACTCGTGGATCTTTGGATATGTCAGCTCGGTGAAAGTATAGATAATGACGCAATCAATGACTGACATTCTTAAAATGGTCTCCCAGCTTGATAACGGGAGTCGTGTTAAACATTCTATTGGAGTCCAACACTATTTGACCATTCTGAATATTGTAGATTTCGCTTTTAATGAGTAGGAGATCTGAACAATTCTTGACAGGTAAGAAACGACTTCTAGGAACTTTGACTGCTCGTGCATTCTCGAAATATTTGATAGCAGCTCCTGCAGCAGTTTCAAGCTACCAATATAACTATGAGCGACACCGTTGGATAGGCAGAAAGGTGCTAAAATACCTGAATTACTGACTGGCCATCACTAGTATCTTTCGGAGTAACGATGATGTCCAAGTCCATGCTACCCTTGCTCATGATCCTCTTCAAGGCTAGGCCAGGGAATCAGAGGATTATCAGCCTTATAAACGCTGGTAACACACCCCGAAGATTTATCCACAGATTGTTCGTGTTGAGGATGCTAAATTTGCGCACTGTTGAAAGGTGAATAACGAAAAGATTGTAAAGATGGGACTTCGCACCGGATTGAAAATCCTCTGTATGCCGAGATGGTACCTGCCCTAATTCAAGTAGGCAGAGCGATCCATTGATATCGACAAGAGTACCACCCTTGAAAGGTCAGACTGACATTATATCAGCCCAGGGATGACCATACCTGTATATCTGCCTTTGTCTTGTCCGTCACCTCCATGAGAAACTCGATCTTCTCGTCGGTCATGTACTGTACAATTCTCGTGTCGACCCTAGACAACGGCTCATAAACAATGCATTTAAATTGCGGAAAGAACCAACATACGTCGCGCCCAAGTTGTCAGAGTTAGATACGAAAAGATATTCTTTCCCGTCCTCCAGTAATCGGTCAAGTACACCAGAACGGAGTAGGGCATTGTACAAATCGCCATGACCTGGGGGGTACCAGCTTTTCCTATCATCGTCTGCACGTCTGGGAGAAGGCAAAAGAGTGTCCTGAACGATCCGGGGGTATCTGGACTGGTTGAATGTCGTGATGCGAACGTTCTGATTAGCATAGTTCCTGACAATACGCAAGGTATCGTCTTCGGTATTGAAAGATGTCATAAGAAGTAACGGGACGTCAACACGGTATGTTTCGTTGAGGTGCCTGACTTGCATAATCGTCAAGTCAAGAAACGTCAGGTCGTCCTTAACGGCCAACGCGCTCTTTGCCCCCGTCATGCCTATACAATAAAATATCAAAATATGTCCGATGTGGATAGTCTTGGAAGATACTTACCCATAGATGTGCCTAAACCGCCGTTGACTTTGAGAATGGCAAGGTGATTTAAATTGGTTGAATTGACGCTAGACTTAAGGTAATCCAATTGGACAACATCGGGAACTCTGATGATGTTCCAGTCCCTATAGCGCTCAAGTCGATGACGTTAAAATAAGCGTGAAATATAAACGACCAACAGTTCTGGACCCTTGTTACGTTCTTGCTGATATCTTGAGAAAAGGTGAAGAAATGAAGTCATTTCGGAGTCAAATTCCTGAGTTAAAATGCTCGTTAGACCTCTGTACATGAAAGATATGACGCTGACAAACCTTCTTTCTGGAATGGTCTGAAATCGTATTTACCAGCCTCTGAAGCTCTCCCGGCATTGTCAGAGCTTTCGGCTCAGGAGGCACATTATTGTTATAAGTGCGCCTGCGAAAGCGGCGAGGGGAATACCTGAAAAATGGTGCCATAGTAGTAGTAAGCGAGAGCTCAGCGCTCACGAAGGGAAAGAGTGTACCTATAGGCTGGCAGACTGCCGCAGACATTTATAGAGGTTATCACATGAAGACACGTCTATATCGCGAGGAAGTCGCATTTGCAGACAGCAAGGAAGCAGGTGTACGTCCTCGTTTCAGAATCTTGGGTGATAACTTGAATCGCCCCTTAGTTGGAACTTAGAATCTAATCCAAATCGCAGTATGGGAATAAAGCACGTGATGGTCTACACGTGCAACGGCAATTTCCATCGGAGATTCAAAAAACTAAACCTTATTCTCAGTGTACCCAAAGAATCCACAGAAACTTGCCATCCTTCCGACCTCAAGACATGGGTACGTCTATCCTCCCGTCGCTTGGCTCATTTGCCTACAATTTTGCTAACATGTATTAGGTATCTCGCGCTCATCAAGACACAAGCGCTCTGCTTCGGGAGCCCAGCGCGCCCACTACCGCAAAAAGAGAAAGTTCGAGCTCGGTCGTCAGCCTGCTAACACCAAACTTGGAGCTAAGCGCATCCATCCCGTCCGTGTTCGTGGTGGAAACCTCAAGTACCGCGCACTTCGTCTTGATGGCGGCAACTTTGCTTGGGCCTCTGAGCAAGTAACACGGAAGACCAGGATCATTGGTGTCGTATGTGTTTTGAACGACTGACGATTGTTCTTCTCTAACATCGGGTAGACATACAATGCGTCGAATAACGAACTTGTGCGAACGAACACTCTCGTTAAGAGCGCCATAATCCAGATCGACGCTACGCCCTTCCGCCAGTGGTACGAAGCCCACGTACGTGACCAGCTTTCCTGATGTTTTACGCATCTCACGTGATTCCTACAGTATGCCCAGCCCGTCACCAAGAAGGGCAAGGCTCAACCCGCCGCGGAGGACGCGGAACCCAAAAAAGTGTCAAACCACGTCAAGCGTGTATTGGAAGAGAGGAAGAAAGGCAAGTTACTTGCATGTACTTCCTATAGAACCATTCTCATTTTCCACAGATGCGAAGATCGATCCTCTTCTGGAGTCTCAATTCGCTGCCGGTCGTCTGTACGCTGCCATCTCTAGTCGACCAGGTCAGTCTGGTCGTGCTGACGGGTACATTCTAGAAGGCAGAGAACTGGAGGTAATTTCGCTCTTTGTCTCTTCCACCATATTCTCACTATTTGCAAACAGTTCTACCTCAGGAAGATCAGGACAGGCAAGCAGAAGCACGCCCACGCTGCTTAGTTTATTCTTTAGTCTCATCCTAGCACCTGCGAGGGAGGACGTGTGTTGTGATATCTCATGCACCGTATGCCACGACCTGTATGAATTTATTTGCTTGCCTATGTTGTCCCAATACAATATACTCCTTCGTGGCGAAGTTATTCCTACGTCTGCGATTTCATTGAGTCAGATGGCAAAGAAGCACCTATGACTTGGAGGCGGAAAGCAGAGACGAGCAATGCAATATGTGTAGGGTATATTGTTGTCCCAAGGCTGAGGCTTTGCCAGAGGACTGAGTATGAAATAGAGCTACAGTCGACTCTGTAATAACCCATACCCCTCCGTTCCCACTCGGTGCTATGGGTTATGGGGGAGTATGGGTTTAAAGAGGAATTTGAGGGTAATTTGCACTTTTGTAGATGAACAAACCTATGGGTTATGGGGATATATGGCTTTATAGAGGTATGGGTTATTACAGAGGCGACTGTATAAGGTTGACACCGGTAAGTAAGGACAGGACGCCTGAAAGAACCACAACAAATTACTTAAAAAGGGAAAAGGTCGTTAACTCTGTTGCATAAACTAATGAGTGAATCTAGCTTCCTCTCGACCTGACCAATGAATGACAGCGGCGGCGATAAACCCCAGCAAGAAGGACAAAATGTAAGGGATGAAAAGTAAGGCCAGGAGCCGTGGTATCTAAAGTGTCCGCTTTCTTCTCGCTAAATCTATAGAGTCCATTAAAGTAGTAACCTTTTAATCTTCCGCCTGGGGTATACGCGACCATCGCAAAAAATTATAGCTCCTATAAATCGAATGAACAGATGAGTGATGCTTGATGGAAGACAGAAGGAGAAAACTTACAATCATATTCAAGTTACCAGAGAGGAGCCCTGGACACACATAAGCAAGCCGACCAAGATGATGCGTGACATGGACTTACTGTTTTCGAGGATACAACCATCAGGAATATCAATCCTTTGACCCTCGTTGGCAACAACTAGAAGACATACGATGATGAGTTCGATTCACTATGTACGCATTATCTACTCACCAATCACAGTTCCACGAAGAGTGACATTTCGTCCGAAGTACACATCACCAGTAACAGTCAAATGATCCAACTCGATGATCTTTGGAATCTTTTTGAATCGCTTCTGGAATTGTTGGATCTGTTTCGACGACGCGAATGAGCTGCGGTTGGGATCGAGTGGCGATATGTAAAACAAACCTTCTTAAAATGATCTCCCAGTTTGATAACAGGAGTCGTCTCGAACATGCGCTGTTCATTGATGACGAGCTGGCCATGCTCCAACGAGTAGATGTCGCTCTTAATGAGGAGAAGGTCGGAACAGCTCTTCACAGGTAAGAAGCGCTTTCGAGGAACATTAATGCCGTGGGCATTCTTGAAGTGCTTGATGGCTGCACCTGCGGCCGTCTCGAGCTGATACGGTGCCGTTAGACACGTAATTAAGTAGATAAGAACTGAGAATTACCTGAACGACTGCTTGACCATCGTCAGTCATTTTAGGGTTGATGATGATTTCAAGTTCCATTCCCTCGATCTCCATGACACGCTTCAGGGCTGTGGACAAGATTAGTTCAAAAAGTCACCCAAATCATCAAAGACGCATACCTTTGAGGTTGATCCACAAGTTGTTCGTGTTGAAAATCTTGAATTTCCTGACTACACAATATTGTTGGATCGGAGAATCCCATAGTCCAAGTAACGACCTACCGGACTTGAAGTCTTCAACGTGCTCCGAAGGAACTTGAGCAATCTCAAGGAGCCTCATCGACCCTTCGTAGTCGATCAGGGTTCCACCCTACATGTACCTTGATGAGTCTCAAATATTTGTGTGTGAAAAGAGCTGACCTTGACATCGGCCTTGGTCTTGTCCGTGACCTCCATCAAAAATTCGGCCTGAGTATCAATCATATGCTGCAAGATGTGCTCGTCAACGCTATATATGGGCCATGCATGTAAGTCATAGTTCAAAAATAGCACAGAGGACTTACACGGCACCCAGGTTGTCGGAGTTGGACACGAATAGATACTCCTTACCCTCAGCCAATAGTTGGTCGAGGACTCCGGAGTGGAGCAAAGCGTTGTACAAGTCACCGTGACCAGGAGGGTACCAGTTCTTCTTGTCATCATCCGCACGCTTAGGGCAAGGAAGGAGGGTCTCCTTGAGAATACGGGGATATCTTGACTGGTTGAAGGTCGTAATACGAAGTTGCTGGTTGGCATACTTCTTAATGATACGAAGCGTGTCCTCGTGCGTATTGAATGACGTCATGAGAATGAGAGGAACGTCGACGCGGCTGGTAGTATTCAGGTGCTCAATTTGACGAACGGTGAGATCGAGGAAAGTCATGTCGTTCTTGACCTCAAGCGCACTTTTGGCGCCAGTCATACCTAGATGCCCACGTCAGCGACGGCAAGAACCGGGGACGGCGATTTTTCACATACCCATGGAAGTACCTAGACCGCCATTGACCTTGAGTACGGCGAGCTTGTTGAGGTTCTTGGTGTCCTTAGGCGCGGGAAGGTTGGCGTAAGGAACGATCTGGTCCTCGGCAGGAGATTTGATGCGATCCCATGCACTGGAGATGGTTAGTTTTAGATACAGAAAGACAGGAGAGCGCGACGTACAGATCCTGGCTCTTTGCTCGCTCAGCGAGGTATCGTGTAAAGAGGAAGAAAAAGGACTGCATCTCCGTGTCGAAAGCCTGCAAGGATGAGATGAGCAGCGCCGACGCCGACAGATGCAACGATGGATACCTTTTTCGTCGCTGGGTCGTCAACGGTGGCAACGAGATGGCTGATTTCGTTGCGCATGGCCTTGGCAGCGACGCCGGTCGTGGCAGTCTTGAAATCGATGTGACTGGTGCCACGGACACGGGCGTTGAAGGAGTCACTCCTGGGCAAGAGGTTCGCCATTTTACTAGAGCAGGAATGAGGAAGAAGAAGGGAAAAGGCGAGCAAGAAAAGGCAAACCTGAGGCTGTTTATTTGTATGGGGACGGTGGTGGTGGTGGATATAAGTTGAGGAGCAGACGTGGTCCTTGTCAGCGGAGCACGAGGCCTGTGATGACGCTTATGTAGATCGAGGTCGTATTCCCGCTCCGGTACTAGATCTTCTTCTATGGGCTCACACCAGGATCGCTGGTGGCCAGTAGATGCAAGTGCAGTTAAGAGTGAGGGCGTGGTGGATGTTTGTCGCTTAAAAGCGCAACGTTTCTCGTCGACGTGGAAACTGATTCGTCCTACACGCAAACGTGCTCGATCTACAATCACTACTATATATCCTCCTGTTCCCTATATTTCCTATCGGGCCTATTGCCTGAATCGTATCCCTGTTCTCCTTGACATGTGTGCTACACAGCTTGTATACAGAGGGGCATCTGATAACGGCCTTCTGTCGGAACAAACATTCCTGCAATTGTATGTACAGCATACGAACTCCCCTTTGGCCCCGAATCCCCTAGTTCAAATGTCCTGCGGATGGGTACCTTCTTCCATCCAGGTGTCTGTCACCAGCTTGATAGGATGGGTATATTGAAGCTGTTGCAGGGGGCATCCGCGCTCATCTGGCGGGGTTAGGATGAAAAGAATATAATCCTAAAGGCACGCTAGTAAAATTTCTAGGCCAAGGGGAGCAAGGGGGAAAGCATGCGAACCTGTACAGTTACACTACCGATATTAAAGCCCGATGTTTTAACATCTGATCGGCAGCGCACTTCCCCTTCCCAGTCTGCAGCTACTTCTCTATCGGGGTCATCGTCCAGCACGTATCCAGTTGGTGACGCTATTGGCGGCTTCGCCCACACTTTCCCGTCTCCCAGATTGAAATTCCGCCATGACGTTTTTCCACAAACGGTGACCGAGGTTTGCCGAATCAACGACACACGGACCGTTGGTACACCCCGCGCAGTCCTTGATCTACTCCACCTTCTGTTTTCTGAGGGTGTGTAGCCAAAACTAGGGGGTAAAAAATGGCGGAGAGATTTCAATGTTCCGATAAGCTGTATGTGGACGGGAATGGTGTCTGTGAGACCAAATGTTTGCACAGAAGGTATCAAAAACTAGAAGTTTACATTAATAGACAGTATCCCGACAGAAATTTCGGTAGCTTACGTGGCATTGTATTGGATCCAGGCCAGACGATGGCCGGAATCGCATCGCCGTTATGATTTGATACCATTCTTCAGGAACATTTTTGAGCACGGAAAAGATTGACGGAGACCGGACAACTGGTCGATTGGGACGTGCACGCGGCCGATAGTTGACCTGGACCCGATATCTTAACCAGCTCTGATGTTGGTACAGAGTTATGACAGGTAGTAAAAACTACGCACGTCTTCGTTGGTTTCCAAAGCGAGAATCGCGGACGTCTCTTGATGATAGTTATGTTCAACGTGTACACGCATCTGACACATAGCGCGGAGCTGCCATAGAAAAGTGCCTCGTAGGACGGTGGTAATTTGCGCGTCCGATTACTGTCTTCGAACGTCGCGGGGAAAATTATTGAAAAAGGTATTACATTGGGGCAACGAAGAGTGGAGCTTTCGCTTCGTTTCCATAGGATATACTTTTCGGAGATGAGTGTGATGATACTGGATCCTGCGTCTGCGATAGAGAGCGTTAAACGACCCTCCAACTGGATCGACATGTCAATAAAAACATTGGAACATATAAATGCCACCTATACCTTGACCGAGACACTGAACATCTTTTCCCCTGAAACACCAAGCTCTCCGTTTATTATTGAATTCTTCCCGTATGAAGGCTGTCGCTCTGATAGGTCTTGATCCTTCAAGATGAGCGTAACTGATCTCCATCTTCTTACAATGCTTCCAAGTTCAGGCGGCTGGCCCGGCGTACGTGGAGTGGATTCAAGGGTCTCTTCGTTAGGCAATGGTGAAGCAGAGTATGACGGAGCTGGTCGTGAAGGCGTATAAGTGGGCAAATATTGGCTCATAGTCAATCGCAGCGTGTGAAGTTCAGCATGGAGAGGCCCTTTTATCAACGACGACCTTTGATCTCGGAATGGCGTGGGGCATATGGTAACATCATGATCTCGAGACTTAACTCGCAGCGAACGTCGCATTCACGTGTCACAAGTATTTTTGAACGCATCAGTGCCAAGTTCAGTCGAGGGCGGCGATACTGTAAGTCTGAGTGTCAGCAAACATGTATGTGTAAGATTGAAAAAGCGTATATACATGCAATGGTCCGTTACATTCATCTGAAAACTCAGGGCTTGGCACTCATCGCCTAAGAGAATATCCAAGCGATGATCATGAATATGGAGAGCGGAGGAATAGCCACATCCCTGATGTCTCGTAAGAAGCCGCCGATGAAACCTCTTTGTTTACTAGCTCCGGCACGTAGAGGTGCTGCAAGCGAGCAGCATGTGTATTTCCATTTTATATGACGTCGCCGTCCAGGATTGGACGAACCTGGTAACGGTAAGGACAACTCGTTCCGGTCGCTTGGGTATGCAAAGACTTTGTCCTTGTTGCCGTCAAATCTCGACCGAAGTGTTTTGAACAACGGCGATGATGCCCTGCCGACATGGAAATTTTGATTAATCGTCATGGAAAGATTCGGTGCCATCCATGGCGGTAGGCGTCGTGTGCGGGAAAGGTTCACCAAAAGTAGCAAAAAAAGCGAGAGTACGATCAAAGGAACGTAGATGTTCAGATAAATCCCTAACTGGTCAGGCAACAGGCAGGGCCTGTCAGCGTGGCTTGATCCCGAAACTTCGTTTGGAGGTACAAGGGATAGTAGTTGGAAACCAGGTCTCCGTACACCCATCGCCATAGAAAAAGACTTTACAGTGATTTCCCTTGCATGCCGTAACTGGCCAGCTAACCGAAACTCATGACGGTAATCGCAATAGTCGTGGTCGTCACCGCTACGGAAGTATTGTCAACGGAAATCTTCAAGTTTATCGAGTGTAAAATTTCTAACCTGAAGATCAGCGTCGGGCGAAAGCTGTCTAAGAGAAAGGTACTCGTCTGTTTTCCGAGTGTATTCTGATATCCAATTCCAACTCCGCGGCGAATAGTACCCCTTTCTCGAAGGGGACCGCAGCTAGAGCCATCGGGTCTCGACATAGGAATGTGACTAAAGAGAATGACAGGTTGCTGACCTGTAGCATTGTAAGACTACTTAGGTCTATCAGGGTAGACGGATAACGTACTAGCAACAAAGGACTTGGCGAATTGAATAGGTCCATCAGGGGCGGCTTTCCAATCGTTAAAAGACTGGCCGCGCCCATTCCTCCGGTAATCTTCTTCCACGAGGGTTGGGGCATCCAGCAGCACGAGGGTATGATTGGCGATGGAGAATTGGCTATTCAACGGGCCAAAGTGGGAGATGTATCGAGCACGAGCATCATGGGAAAAGGTCGTTGAACTGCCCAATCTGAAACGCAGTATGAGAATGGACGATGCTGTATGCGACGTTCCTTCGCCTACCCTGTGTCGTGGTTTCCCGGAATGAAATAAGCTGGCACGCCGGCTTTCGTATCAAAAATATGCATAAATCTATGATAATAGTCTTCATATCTAAAGAACACCAGTGGTAAACACTCCTCGCGGTGCAGTGAACGGGAAACGCTTACTCGGAATCCGTCATCTCAGTCCGCCCTCCGTCCATCATATCGCCTAGAAACACCATGGCATCAGGATTTTTTTTAAAAACCGCTTTCCAGCTTTTTCGCAGATTCAAATCCGTGAACAGTCTTGAGAGAAACGTCAAGAGCGCAGAACGACCGGGGTAAGAACGGTGGTCCAGAATTTGTGGGTCAGCGACAATTAGAACATGTTTGGTAGAATCCTTTGGAGCCTGGGCTGAAATCAGTCGACGAAATAGTGAGTGAAAGAGTGGACGGACGACGACATCAACATCAGGCCATGAACATCGAGCGGCAGCGTAGTAAAAAGTACCGAGCTCAAACCATAGGATGATTATGATCCAGAGCGTTCGTAGAGCACTGACTGCGAACCGGTTTCTGACAGGGAGCCTCATACGATGGTGGTAGTGGTGGCGAGAGACAGGAGAGGATGCGTGACCCACTATTATTGTATTTGATGTGCCAGCTCTATTGCTCAATTCGTTCTTATTCTTAGTAATCTCTCAGCTGCCTTGGACAGTGTTCATTCTACCACGCCCAACGGACATCCAGTGACATCCGTAATGATATTTCTTTCCGTACCTCGCCCATACATGAGACCAGTATTCTGTTCTCCCAATTCTGCAGTGTCAGTGATGCTCGCCATGTGCTCCGTGGTCCCCATGCTCGAGGAACGGATGATTGCCCTGCGAACGTTCAATCCAAGAACAAAGGATACAATTGCAGGGCCTACCAGTAATTTTGCACTCCCATCCTTTCTGTCAAATCATAAACAGCGCAGTCAAATGCTCAGACGTTGGACACGCACCTGGCACGATAGAAGATGAAGAACCACATGGTTGCACCTAGAGCTTTGGCAAGAAAATTGTGCTTGAAGCCCGGCAGATGGGGATTGAATCCAGACGCTGAGAAAACAAGCCTCAGAATAATATATACATGACCAGAAATTCCACATACGATGTGCCCCGGCCATGGTGGTAATTGAGAGGGCGTTATTTGTCACTGCTTGTCTGCGGTGGCACGCGAGGAGCGACGCGACAATTCAACTTCTCTCCGATTTTTATCTGCTTCGAGCGCCATGGCACCTAGCGAGGCGAATGAGCCACGGTCTGTCATCACCTTTCACTCGCCCATTAGGACATTTAACCGTATCTTTTCTGGTAAGCTAAATACCTAGACATCTCTTCTGACATCAAACAGACAACTTGACATATTTCCCGTGTTGTCGTAGAGAATTCCCTCCAGGAGATGAAAGATGCTGTCCGCAAAAAACTTGGTCTATCTTCCACCTCACCCATCCACCTAGACCACCTACAAGGAGAATATTGCATAGCTTTAGAAGATGGTAAGCTCTCTTTTCATGTGCTGAAGTCAGCACTCTAATTCTGCTCGGGCCAGACGATGATTTTAATGCATTTCACCTTCTTGCGAAGTCCATGGTGTCCTTAGTTGTCCGTGTCACAGTGGAAGGTATGGCTGACGAGGTGAAGCGATCTCAGCTCGTTGTTCCGACCTCCAACTAATTCTCCGTAGTCACACAATGGCGGGATCATCTCCACGACTACACATCCCCCACCCTCTGACCAAACTATCTCCATTCGGTCCCGGAAGCGAAGGTCATCTATCTCGAAAGCGGGTTTTACGAGCCAGGATTTTCGCGTGATTGAATACGCCGGTCCCTCGGCGGAAACCTCGATGAAGGGGCCTGCAGAACATGGAAAACGAAAACGCATTGCGGACGAAGATAGCTTGAAGGCTAGCACAGGCAATAATATCGCTCTGGAACCAGCACCTGCTGCCGATGTTACAGCCAGTCCAAAACGGAAAAAGCAGAAACGAATTATCATCACGGCGGGCACTTCGGATTCGATCAGCGATGTAGACATGCTCGACCCTGAAGAGTCTTCTGGAGCCGCCCTGAAGGAAAGGATGGAGGAAGTCGGTGATTCTACATCCAAGAGCCCTACTTCTGGCGATCTCCATCCTAGTATCAACACTGCGAAATCCAAAAAGGGTGGCAAAACTTCAACAAAGCCGGATCGGACGGATGAAGCTGACAAGGACGACCCTCCTGCAGCGGCGAAGGTGCAGGTTCCTAAGAAGAAGGTACCTAAGAAAAAAGCAATGGAGGCGGATTCACTTCACAGTGCATCTCCGCTGGCCGACCCAGATATTCCAGGGGCATCTAAATCCTCTGCAAAAAAGGCATCGCGTGTTCCAAACACTATCAAAAAGAGTATCGGTCTCGTACCAGAGGTCCCCATCTCAGGATCCCTCTCCACCGCCACAAAGAAGGGAAAGAAAAAGGAAGAAAAGAAAACACTCTTTCCCAATCAAGGCGAAGCCGAAGAAACCGTCGTAGACGCTTATGACAATTTTTTTCGCTCCGGTAAGTATCTATAACTTTGATACTAATCCATCGCCGAATTGAAATCCACAATTTTAGGTCAAGAATCAGATCACGAAGTACCCAGCCAAGCAACCCTCTCGAGTAAAAATGCTAAGAAGCGCCCTACAGAAATAACTAAACCCGGCGAAGATTCAACGAATAGTATGTGTAGTTTTTGTCAGTAGTCGGAGTTTTTAACTAAGAGGATCGACCAGGCAATCGTATTGGACGACGAAGACCGAAACAGTCTGACGGTAATGTTTCTTGGCAACTTTCACACGCTTATCTTGATTCTGGCCATAGCAGAGAAATCGAAGAGGCCTTCGACTACTGAGGAGCTAGAGGCTGCTCAAGCCACGATCAGAGCTGCCATTGCCCAACGAAGAAAACAAGCTGCCGTGAATAATGCAGCAACCACTGATACCACAAATGTTTCCAAGGCAACTTCACCTATTATTGCGGACGGGCCCCTCACGGCCACAGTACAGGTCGCCGAAATTGAACTATCGTCAACCTTAACATCTAAACGGACAAAGCAAAGTCTCCCGTTGAAGAAAGTACGTTTGCATGCTCCTCTAGAGCGTCATAGCTCTCCGGCGGCGTCTACCACCGAGATCGATGTTTTCGGGCCCGTTACTAGTCCCGCATCTGCGGTAAAGAAAGGGTCTGGATCTGGACTGAAGAATAACGGTCGCAAAAGTGGTAGCTCCCCTGACAAAAGTAGTTCCAGCAGGGACGTTCCCATGAAAGCGATGATTTCCGGTGACGATACTGGAGACGATGAAGAGCTTAGGGCTCTAATCAGAGGACCCGAACGCGGACGCGTAGATGTTGGCCAAATTCTTTCAGTTGCTGCCGCAGGTGGAGATGAGGACGACGTCGCTGCAGAACTTGAAGAAGATGAAGAGATTCAACCGAGGTACCGTAGCTTTGCTGCCGCGGATGCGTCCTCATCGGAAGAGGAAATCGAAGAGGACGACTCCCCCGACGTAGTTTCTGAAACAGACCAGCAAACCTCTATTCCTTTGGTCGCATCTTCTACCTCCCGCGAACCTTCTACCACCGATTCCAACGATGCTGCATCGAAATATGCTGAACAGCGTGTGAGAGATGATAGGCGTCCCGTGAATAGCATCACTGTGGCCAATACGCCTGAGGAGTCCCCTGCATCTCCGATTTCCCCCAAACCCCCGACTGATCCCGAGCCGGTTTCACCTATAGAATCTTTTGATGAACCACAACAGACGCTTCAAACTCACGTAGAATTGCCTCCTCGTCGACCCAATGGTTTGCTTAAAAAGATGAAGGGCAAAAGCGCATCACTTTCACCTCAGCAGTCCCGTCTGCGACCACCGATGTTGTCAAAAATGGGAAAATCGAACGGAGTTTCAGAAGAAGCTGATTCCGAGGCCCAGACCATCGCTTCTCAGTTGCCCCCTACTCAACCTCCAGCATTACTGGAGCCCGTCGATTTCGACAACGTTCCACCTGTTTCCCCTAGTAAGCCGCGCCGACAATCTTTGGACACGTGGGCGACACTCAAACCCTCTTCTCCCAATACTGACCCCGATTCGTCTATGAATATCGACGAACTTGTTTCGGTGAGTTACGATGAAGTCACGTCGAGTACTCCCAACGATTATCGTCTGGCCTTCCAGGTAACGATGCAACAAATGGCTGAAGAGGCCGGCTCGTTGAACTCCCATGACTCCCAACCGACCGACGATCCTCTGTTCCTTCCCTCGGAGAGTCAGCATCCATTTCCCTACTCTCAACACCAAGCTGTCTCCGCCCACGATTCAGAGGACGAGAATGAAGTCGAGGCAAGCGTAAAATCAGGGCCGGATGTAACTGCCAGCTCTTTTCGTAGACTGACAGACATTGGAAATCAGAGGACCTTCTTCTCTAGCCAGCCGCCTGGGTGGCAAAAGGCGGACTTTTCTCGTCCAACGCTGAAGGACTTGTATGGTAATGGACCAGACGACGAGTCTGATTCTTCGGATGGAGATAGTGAAGGTGGTGGTGAAAGGACGTCTCATATCCCTCAATCACGTCGAGCAGGAGCAAAATAAAATATTTCTTGACGATTTCTTACGTTGTTTCTTTGCCGCAAATAACATTTAGAGCCATGTAGCCATAATTGTATATTATTGATCTTCTACGTGTTGAGGGACATCATACATGCGTAATATATTACCTAATAATCCATGCTCATGCATCCTCTGACTCCACAAGCCTATGCCCCGTGTCTTCGTCACGATTGCCAGACCCTCGTACCTCGGGTCTTGGCAACCTGACTGCGACACGGGACTTCGGCTTGTTGGGGCCCGCCTCAAACCCAGCTTATTACTTATATATTTTGAGGTGTAAGTATGAAAAGAAATATATATTATGAGTGTAATAGAGCTTCAGGATATACAATATTCAATGTATCTGTGTTTTTTTCTGTAGATGGAAAGAGGACTTGAATCTGTTGTCCAGAGGTGCAGCAGCTAAGTGCCACATAAAGTTGTCCATGTGAAAAAGCAGGAGTATGTAAATCTAATCCAACATAGGTGACTGACTGGCCTTGGGACTTGTTGATTGTCATGGCAAATGCCAACCTGACTGGAAATTGACAATGGGAGAAAGCAATAGGTAGATCTGCTGTATCTGCATTGATTGAGATACAGGGATGAAAACAGTCTTGCCTGCATTGTTTCCACTGAGAAGACAACATTCCAATACATAAGGACAGGAACATGTAAGAATCATTCATGTCCCATTGCATAGGCCATTGGCTGGATCTAAATTGCATAGGAGCATAAAAGGGCAGCCAATCTTGAGGGCCAGCTTTGCACATGGTAATCCAGAGACATTGAAATTCTGAAGAAATTCAACTGGATAAAGGGCAGCTGAATCACCCAACTCATCCTCCATCATCTTGTCAGTGCTCCAATAGACTGTCTCCTGGCCTGTAAATTTGTCCAAAACCTGCTGATTGACTTCATCAACATCATCATTATGTCCAGAGAGAATTGTTCTCTCCAAAAAGAAATGATCTTGAAAATTGCCAGCTTCAATATCTGGATAAATGTATCTGATAAGTCCAGAAAGTGTAGAGTTGGTAAGGTGCATGGAAGGAGGAAGGGAGATAGTTCACTCTTCTATAAGGCCTTCACCTGCACCAACTGTCAATAGCCAATGTGCAAATCTGATGTTTTCTGGGGTCTGGTCCAGGTACATGTTTGTTTTCAAATAGATGACTTGAATCTGAGCCCACAAAGGTGACCAATGAAATGAAGCTGCAACAATCTGTTCTCAGGATCCTTGTGGAACAACAGGCAATGTCTGACAAAAGTCACCTAAGAGAAATGATTAGATGAAATGATCTTAGAGACTTGGAATAGAAACACACATACCACCAAATAAGACAGTGATTCCACCAAAAGGAGCATCATTATTGTAGATATCACAAAGAGTATGATCAACTGTCTCAATATCATATCAATTTTGCATAGGGATCTCATCCCAAATAATAAGAGAAGTTTGACAAAGAAGTTTAGCCAGGTGAGTTCCTCTGCAAATATTGCACATTGTATCATCATGTGAGAGGATTGGAATTTTGAAGGTGCTATGGCTTGTACAACCTCTGGCTAAGAGAATTGCAGATATTCCAGAGGAAGCATAGGTCAATGCAATCTGTCCTTGCACATGAACAGCAGCAGCAATTGTATTGCATGCAAAAGTCTTTCCACCACCTCCCACACTATGAAGGAAGACTGATTTCCCATGTTGCTGAGCTGTAGAATTGATGACAATATCAAAAGCCATCCTTTGCTCTGCATTGAATGTTTGAAGATTCCTATCAACCAATTGCTGCAGGGATGGAATATTGTAGGCCAACTGGGCTGCCAAAAGAGGATTGTCCTCATAAGCAGCCCAGTCCATCATAGAGACTGGCATCTGAGTCCATTCTGAAAGGTGTCAACCATGAGATTGAAGGAGTTTATTGATAAGATGAAGGCCAAAGTCATAGAGCTGGGCATCTGTTGAATTGGGAACATGGAAATTGACTAAAAAGGCATGATAAGATGGGCAAATATCACCAAAGATGGAATTAATTCTTTGCTGGGACAGACATGGTGCATGAAGTCTCAAATGGAGCACCGAAGGTGCTGAAAGAAGGCAGTCGTGACGAAAAAGGCAGGTGGCAGTGCCCCGCAGTTCAAACTCAGCCGGAATGGGCCGGAGGATGGCAATGGCCGGAAAATTCAAAGTCAGCTTATTTGTCATCTTCTACCTCTCTTATTATATAGATATAAATGAGTCACTTGAGCGCGTCCAATCACATGCTAAGGCTTTGTCAGCAGCCGCATCATAAAAATTTCATTGAGTCCACAGGTTGAAATTCAACGACTACCACTGAGTGTTGCATCTCTCGCAAGTTGATGCTCTTCACGCAGAACACACGGGACGAGTGAGTCCGACTTTCTTCTTGTTCTCATATTCTGACTTGCCTTTCAGTTATCTGAGTGACCTCGTATTTTCTCTCTTGGCGCATTGAAACATCCGCCCGTCATGCTGTCTCGACACATCCTTCATCTTGCTCGACTTCAACGAGGTTTTGCTACTCAAGTTGGACCCTTATCGACCATACCTGCGTCCATTCATCTTAAAACAGGACAATCATTCCATGGACGTTCTTTCGGCGCTCCTAGGAGCGTTTTTGGGGAAACCGTCTTCTCCACCTCGATTACTTCTTGTGTGTTTTTTCATCTTGTTTGGTTCAAATGGATGTTCATTATACATTCTCTAGACACAGAATCCATGACAGACCCCTCCTACCGAGGTCAGATACTCGTCTTCACCACGCCCCTCATCGGCAACTACGGTGTTCCCGCCAACACTGCGCCGTCTGACTCACAAGACGTTGGCGTCGTGCTCGAATCTAAAGGAATACAATGCTCTGCTATTGTAGTCGGTGATGTTGCTGAGCAATTTTCCCATCACTCTGCTGTGGAATCCCTTGCCTCGTGGTGCAAACGTTATAATGTCCCCGGTATCACTGGTGTTGACACTCGTGCCATTACACGGCTTCTTCGTGACCAAGGCACAACACTGGGCAGACTTGCCATTGGGCCCGACGTATCGCTCCCCCCTCCAACTGCTGAAGAATACTGGGACCCAACGGGCGAGAATTTAGTTGCACAGATCTCCACCAAAACTCCCTATATCCTCAATCCCGGAGGCTCTATCAAAATCGCAGTCCTAGACTTTGGTGCCAAAGCCAACATTTTGCGCTCCTTAGTGCGCCGCGATGCTGCTGTCACTGTTCTTCCTTGGAACTACGACTTCAATGCCGTTCGGGACCAATACGATGGATTGTTTTTGACAAATGGACCAGGTGATCCTGCTCATTGCATGGAAGCCGCGTTGAAGCTTCGAAAGACGCTTCAAGAGTGGGATAAACCGGTTTTCGGTATCTGTATGGGTCACCAAGTTATCGGCATGGCTGCTGGACTGGATGCGTACAGGATGACATTTGGCAATCGGGGTCACAACCAGCCTGTTCTTGCCTTAGCTTCGGCGGGATCTATCAAGGCTGGCAGAGTATACGTTACCAGGTTCGCTTCGTTTCCGCGATGTTTCTGATCCGCGCTAACCCCCCTCATTAGCCAAAATCATCAGTATGCTCTCAAGCTACAGGATCCTTTCCCTCAAGGCTGGGAGCCATTCTTCATCAATTGCAATGATTCATCCGTTGAAGGGATAAAGTCCACCAAGGAGTCCGGCAAAAAGGTGTGGGGCGTGCAGTTTCATCCTGAAAGCGCTGGTGGTCCTTTGGATACAATCGAGGTACGTTTTTTACTTACAGACGCAGCGCTTGTCCTGACAGTGTGCCAGATGTTCAGCGATTTCGTTGCCGAATGTCGTGCACACAAGGTACAATTCCAGGAAACAGCCTTCGGCCATGATATAAAACCTGCTCGGCTTGGAACAATGGTTGAGCCGCAACGTGTTGCTGTCGCTGCTTGAAACATAGATACAGATTTTGGCATATGTAGTGAATTTTGTACTGTATTTTCTGCTTACGTCACTCGATTTTGTCGTCAACGAATGTGAAATAGCGCCCTGACCGCGACCATAATGAGCTTCCTTGACCCGTACGATATTTCTGCTGCGGGGACCAGCACACCACCACCTGGCCAGCCTGAGCAGAGCCTCAATGAAGAAGTCACTCAAGTCTTAGGCCAGCTGAATCGCTTCTGGGGTGGATTTCGGAAACAGGTATTTGTGATTCATTCTGCCCTTGCTGGCCTTGAACGACATTCGGTAGAGTCAGACTGCCATCGAGACAGCAAGGAAAGATTTCTCACAAGTCGTCACCCAGGCGCAGAAAGAGTTGAATAAGTACACCAGTACGGAGCCAAATACTGCATCACCGACTGAAGGCGAATCAGAGACGACACCGTCAGCCTCTACGCCGGTAGATCGCGAAGAGTCTGCGTCATCGTCCACTTCCTCTCAGAATCTGTTCTCTCGCTTGCAGTCAGCCCTTCCTCCCAGCATCGTCGCAACAGTACAGGACCATATCCCGGACTCATTGAAGCACGCCTCCGAGAATATTGACTTTGTCCAGCTACGGACGACTCTCTCCACAGAGTTCCAACGTGTTCAAGGCGTCACACGGTCTCAAGCAGAGGAGTATGTACACAAGAGCGAGGCCCTGCTCAAAGAGGCTATTAAAGAGGCCAGTGACGTGCTAAAGGATGCCGTCAAAGTCATTCCTCCAGAGGAATCGAATAGCAGTGGTCTCGTATGGGATGGGTCAGATATGTGGATGCTTCCAGCAGATCCCTCAGAAACCAGCAGCGCTGACAAGGGGAAAGGGAAGGCAACTAGTCAGCGTGCCGTTGCTACCAGAGCTGAAGCTCTTCTCAAGAGACTTAAGCACGATTCAGAAATCATCAGACGTGACCCGGAAGTTGATCAAGGCTCGAAGGAGGCGTATGCTCAGTGGCTTGCTTCCGACGTCAGCAGCAAGGAGGGTGGTATTGACAACGAGGGATGGAAGGACAAGATCAATTCCGCGCTCCAAGATCCGGTCGACGGTGCAGGGTTAAAGGCTAATGAGGATACTTTGGGCAAGTCCACACTCATTCCAGCATCCGCATTTCTTCTGACGCCGCTCCATCATGTAGTGCCCTCAGAATTGACAAGAGGAACGTTCTGGGCAAGGTACTTCTTCCGTGCACATCAAATTGCACGAGAAGAAAAGAAACGGCAAGCCCTGATTCGAAGTGAGCGGTATTCAGATTTCATAGCCATCGACTCCCTTATGAATACTTCTTATCTCAGGGTCGATGGACAACGAAGAGGACTTCAGTTGGGAAGACGACGACGACGACGACGAGGTTCCAAGTGGGGCACCGCAAGCAGAAGCCCTACACTCCTCTGAGGGTACAATACACCCCAAAGGGCAGCCACTCGTGGCCAATACTTCTGTACCGTCTTCACAGACACATACACCTGCAACGACGAGTCCGAGAGAGAGCAGCGAAGAAAGCTACGATCTTCTATCATCGGGGAATGTAAGCGAAACGAAGATTAGCGGCAAGAAAGCAGTCGATTCATCTGATGATGGTGATAGCGATTGGGAATAACTTAGGACTTCTCGATGATGAATTAGTTTGACTACGATGTACTACGTATTTTACGATCATGATTACGATGTGGACTCTGCATAACACAGACCATTCTTCGACAGTCATAAGCGTACACCCACTATCTATCGGCGTAAGGTACACCAGCTGCTAACAGCGGTGGATCAACCGACATCGTTATGTTTGGGGGTGGCACTACGAACGGCCTGTTGTCCTTCCGTTTCGCTGCATCTGGTCGGTATGGCGCTACAATGATAGTTACGAATTAGAAGGGGCACCTGTCAATAAGAATACAGAACCTACGGTTTGTTCTCTTCTCTTTGATGAGCGTGAAATCTCTGAAGAAGACCTGTGTTATTGCCAATCAGGGGCAGTTGGTATATTTACTTACACATCCTCAAAAAATTTGTGCGCTTTTATTTGCTGAATACTGTATCGGTCTCCGGGTGTTCGCACAAGAAGCTTCGAAAAATGGTTAAGCAGCTTCATGCACATTACAATATCAAGGGCAACCTACACGTGAAAAGACCAGATCTCTTGCATCCGGTTTCATTTTCTCACATAACTCTATCCGGCGACGTGGGTCCTTATAAAAGACGAACTAGCAAATTACGGGTTATGTCAAGTCAGAAGAATTTGATATAACCAACGCACCTGGTGTGGGCACTGAAACATGGAGAATAGTATGAGGCCATAACACCATATATCAGCGGCAGACCCAGAAAACAAGCGTGTCTTCCAGATTTCAGGAGCTATCCAATCCTGGGTGCCTATGACTTCGCTGTAGTAGATATGACCAAGAGCATTGGTGGCAGGTTTGCTAATACCAAAGTCGACCAATTGTATGTGACCCGTCCCAGATATCATGATGTTGGAAGGTTTTATGTCCAGATGGTAGTATCCCAGACCATGCAGCCCTTCTAAAGCAATCAGCTGTGAAGTGAGGGAGAGTTAGAGACGGAAACAAAGAAGACAAGGACAAACATACGAGTTCTGCGGCATATAGCATAAGCTGATCATCTCTCATTGCAAGGTTTACTCTACACAGATCATTAAGCCTGTTTTGAAGTGATTCCATACACAATGGCTGGTTGATGTCAGTTGAAGCGTAAGCAAACGGCAATCAGACAGATTCTCACCATGACCAGATAAACAAAATTTTCATCTTGAAAAGAAGCAGATATCTTCCCTAGAAAAGGTAGACGCTCGCGAGTGATTTGTTCCAGGATGTTTCTCTCATCAATAACACGTTCCAATTTTAGTCTACGCGGCACTGTTTCTCCGTCAGCGGTACCTGCGAGCATGCTCTTATGGAAGACCTTGACCGCTACGGGTTTTGGTTCATCGTCTGGTTTTGTTCTCTGGGCATATAAAACGCGAGAGTACATTCCTGAACCAAGTTCGTATTTGAACCTGTAACGTCTGCCATTGAACTTTACTGGCGGTAGGCACTCTTTGGGACGGGTGTGTGGCGTAGACAAGACAGGATCTTCATCGCGAATCGAAAACGGCCTTGGCTCCAATGGCGCGGTCTGGCCTCGGTCTGAAGAGTGGGGACTTGGAGCGGAACGACGGGGGGATTGAGCGGTCTCAGTGGGCGATTGTTTTGCCTCCACGAGAAACGGTGGTATCCTCATGGGGGTAGACGTGACCACGACTGGCTCTAGGTGATAACGGTTCGTCTCTTCCTTGACTTGGGGTTCCCAATGGTCTAGTGCCGAGTCTCTACTTTCCGCCTCACTGGCAACACGGACCGGGCGCATGTCAATAGGAGAAATGGGGCCGCGGGGGTAGTCGACTTCAGAGAAATCACCGTCGGCAGTCAACACCATGAACTGGGCCTCCGCTTTGCGTGCACGGAGAAAACTGAAAAATTTGAAAGTCATGAGTAGCAGATGTTGAAGAGAGAGATACCGAGAAGATCATATCATATCGAAACAGGAGGTACATATCCTTTGATTATTGTCCTATCCTGGCTGAACAAAGGAAACTAATCCGAACGGTAACAATAAAGTTCGTTTAAGGATTGCTAAAATTAGGGTGATAGCCGGCGAGAAGACAAGAAGTGCCAAACAGGATCAAATGGCCGGTATTTCTTTTGACAAGAAGACACGTTGTCCAGCTGAACGATTTTCCGCCGTACCTCAGGCCCGTCCACTTTATTGGTGCTGTCTCCCAGCATACGTCGTGCAGCTGGAGACAGCATAGAAAATCTCTGATATCTGGCACAGTATGGGTCTCAAGGAACGCAGAAGGCTCAGGTCTTCGACCCACCTGCGTTTGACACGCCCTGTCCTTGTCAACGGATTGAGACTTTTCTGGGCGATTGTTATTTTCTGGGGCGACTTTGGTGTCTACTTTTGGAGTTTGGCGTCGTGCAGATGGCCAGATTCTTCACTGGTCAGTATTCACCATACTCCAACCATTCCATTCTACTGCTTAGCCTGGTTTCTAAGGCCCATTCCAAGGAGAGACCCACCCATGTCATGATAATATCAGATCCTCAGGTTAGGCATCCGTCGATATTCTATGAAGAGACCTCTTGGTTAGGCTCTCTCCGCCAACTTATATTCGACTTGAACCTAAAGAAGAACTGGAACGTAGCTGCGCATTTTAAGCCCGACGTAGTGATCTTCCTCGGTGACATGCTTGCTAGTGGAAAGCATGTGCGATCAGAGAATGAGTAAGCTTGATGAAACCTTGTCATTTTCGTCTAACCGAGCGCGCTTGCAGGTACAAACAATACTTTGATAAGTTCCGGTCTGCGTTCTCTCTCGGCAGCTCAATTGTGGTTCATTATGTGCCTGGGAATAACGACGTCGGGTGCGTAAATCTACTGTCAGGTCTCTCGCAACCAGTGGCTGATCTTACGTTTATAGCATGGGCGTCTCCCGCGCGCTGTCTAAGAAGGTCCGACAGAATTACTTTATGACATTTGGTCCTTTCAATCACCAAACAACCATACGGGGTCATCAATTCTTGTTTCTTGATGCTCCTGGTTTGGTAGATGAAGACTACCAACGATCCGCTGAGGGCATCCCGTATGATCGTTGGGACCCTGTTCCCGGGGGTCCGCTGGAATTTGTCAAGTCTATCGTTATAGGTTGAGTAATAGTTCTTCCCGACAAATATTAATGCTGAAGGGCGCGCTTTAGACTCCAACCCCGTCGTGTTATTCACGCATATTCCTCTGGCTCGACCTGACTCTGCATCCTGCGGTCCTCTAAGGGAAAAGGGATCTATTCGAAGAGGAGCCGGCCATGGTTATCAAAACACTTTTGGAAAACAAACCACTTCCTTCCTTCTAAAGACCTTACAGCCTGTTGTTGTCTACAGGTCAGTCAGTGCTTTGCCTCGTCAGCTGAAAATTGCTAATATGATTCTGAATAGCGGAGACAATCGCGATTATTGCGACTACAAGCACAAACTCCCTTCTCCAGATCGTGAAGCCCAACACAAAAATGATATCCGGGAAGTCACCATCAAATCATTTTCTATGGCAAGACACATCGAATATCCAGGATTCCAGTTACTGTCCCTTTCCGATCCCTCTGTCGCCTTGTCAAAGAATAAACCATCGTACGCAGATGCTTCATGCACTCTCCCCGATCAGAATGGGATATACAGCCATGTTTATCTCCCTCTGATAATCCTCAGCTTCATTGGACTTGTTGTTTTCAATTTGGCTAGACGACGTCGAATGAAGTTACTCCTACCCCCGATTTCAATATCAGCCAGAGCGCTTCCTACCAGCCCATCACTGTCAAGCGCTTGGGTACCGATAAGTCCAACAGGCTCTCTACCTTCTGCGCTGAGGACGCCTTCTTCTTCTGCGGGGCAAACGTTCCGCGCGGCATCACATCCCGATCCGCAGGGAACGCCCTTGAACTCTCCATTATACTACCCGCAGGATAGAGAAGAAGAAGATCCGATGTTCCCTGTACAATATGCTACTAGAGATACCCGCCTCATGCATGACGAGTGGGCCCCAGAGCACTCTGTCGCTACAGCTGATTACCACACATCTTCAGAGTTCGAGTCATCGTCGAGCTCAGAACCTTTCTCTCATCATGCACCCCGCCGGTCATGGTCATGGACTTTTGTTTTATTTGGAAGGCGAAGGCGGATAACTATCCGTCTCATGCGTCCGCCTACGCTGTCTTGGGGTGGATTCCGCGGGAGCTTCGCGTTGTTGGTTGAAGGACGAAATTCTGGCGCATTTCTTTCACGAAGGGGTATACTGCAGAGCATATTTGTGGACGCCCTTAGCATCATATGGCCGTCATTACTATTTTGGACGTTGGTATCCTGGTGGACGTTTTGATTAGATTGACGTCGTGCGCATCATTTATACAGCGAGTGCGGGCATCGAGAAACTGATTTATTATAGGCATTGTCACCGGTATCTACAGCGCTAGTTGCCGCTCTAACATCACGATTGAACATTCTAGCTTGAATGTAGCTTTTCCGCGCGCACCGTGTTTGCCTTGATTAGAGATGGTATTTGAGTGAGACCGTATGTCATTACGCCGAGAACTAGCTAATATGTCAGTATAAGAGAGCATCTAAGATAACAAGACTCACTGTATCCCGTAAACTTCTCTAGAGGAGAGTGGAAATAAGCGCTCGTCGTAGCACTGGCGAAGAGCCATGTCGCAATTAGAGCTACGTTTGCTGCGACAGCGTACTTGTGTATTGTAGGCCAGTGGGTAAACGGATGGCGCAGGGATGGGCGAAGTTGGTCGGCCAGGAAGAGAACGGACATGGTAAGGAGGAAGATATGCCCAGAGACATCATGGCCCTTCTTCAACCTGGGCTTCCCTTCCCACCCTGGAGGGGCAACGAATGATGCAGAGAATAGGTGGGTTTCGGCAGGTGTCAATGTCGACTTGGTGAAACAAAAGTCGTGAAGGACCGTCATGGTCTCGCCAGAAGGAAGCGAAACATAACAGTCCCCGCCCGACGCAAGAATGGCACGATCTAGCAAGGCGGGTCCAAAAAACCAGCTGGTGAATACGAGCCATACCGCCGTCTCTGTGACCCATTTGAGCATCCGTGAGGCTGTCCTCGTGTCCGGGCTGCTCGTAGTCCACGAGAAAAGAAACGCGGCAGACGTCCATCCCCAAGCATACTTGATGAAATACACGTTCAAAAAGTTGGACTTGGTTGCCCAGTAGATCGACTGGCTTAAAGGATGAGGAAGATGAGAAAGTAGGGGGTCTGAGGTATCGATATATGTGCCGTAGACGACAGAGTATGCAGTTGCTAGAAAGACGACGGATGTTACAGCAACGAAAGCTGATATCCGTACGTCTGCCATGATGACGGTAGTAGAGGAAGGATCACGTCGCATGATCCAGAGTTCGGTTTTCGGACCGAGATCCGTGAGCGTGCGAACACTCAGCTAAGGAGATACAGAATCCACGAGTTGAAGGAGGAGACTTGGATCATCCTAATCGATGCGGAGAGGTACCGTGTCAGCAACAGAAACACACATATATATACCTCGAAGCCTATCTTCAAGTTCCTTTTTAGATGCCAACATAACTCTACTGGTATCTAGTATCTACCGCTTGAGTATAGTCGTCAATTTCTTTGGCTCGCCGCAGTGGCTTGCAGTTCTATTCACCATCCAACCCGGATTCGTCGACCTGAGAGCCTCTCCGTGCTGGCTCAATATCATTCTCCTCCAACCAACCTTCAACGTCACCAACCTTCAACGTCACCAACCTTCAACGTCACTGTCAACGAAAGTCCCACCATGGCTGCCGTTGCGTGACTGGGTACCCCCAAAGCGAAGCGATGAAGACACACTTCCTTTCCATGTGTCATCTGGATGGGTGTGTCCAGCTGCAATGAGTCCAACAAGCATCGTAGGAGCAATGCCCTGTATCAGCAAACACATAGAAATACTCCAGCAACCCATCTGCGCCCTCTGAAATGCCGGCGTAAAGAATCAATGACCCGGAATATAATGCCGAAGACTCCGCTAAAATTTCGACGGTACGTTTGTATGCTCCAAAGCCGCGACGTGCCTCAGGGCTTGCTCGTACAACAGTCCAAACACGCCAAATGATTAGTAGTGTGCACAAAACTGTTGTTATGAGAACGAAGATAATAGAAAGCAGCCGGTAAAATGCAGCAAGGGTAAAATCACCAGCAAGGTCAGAGTTAGTTTCTAGAATCCTGAAGGCTGTGACATTATCAGTTGTACGAGTGCGATTGTAGTACTATCAGGATCAACATACCTATCTCTACCAAGAATGTAAGAACAGACAGAAGGATGATTATCCAGCGTTGTCCCCAGACGTTCCAGCAACGCCAAATCTACAAAAATAAATATTCAGTGATCCTTTTGTATAATGCGGAATGAAGTAATACTATGGCACAGTCTGCAAAAGTAGTACTGGCAATTGCAGTAGCCTCAGAGATTATGTCGGTTGATCTCCCGGGAGCATTAGTGTTATACGCCCTCCAGAAGCTTTCCCCGTTTTTTATGAAGAAGGTAGATAGAAGCGGCCAGCTATTATATGCCAAATTGAATTCGATGGTGGCATAGAGGAGTACAATCATAGCAACAATTCCCTTCGCAGTTCTATGAGAGGTGGAGGTAGTTGTAAGTGCCTATGAGTGAGAAGAGGTCGAAGAGACAGTAATGTGTACTCACAGATCGCCCACATAGCGACGGCAAAAATTCCGGTATAAATGCCTTTACTTTAATTAGCCATGCTTAGAAAATGAGTTGGGGAATGGAAACCATTTAACATGGAGGTGAGTATTCCAGAATTTAGAGACATATCTAAACTGTACATGATGAGCACCTTGTCGGCATCTGTGAGATTAGCCGGGATATTCGTCTGGGGAGTCATCGCAGACAAGTTATAGACAAGTTCGCAGATCTGGATGGTTGGAATGAGAGAGCGATTGGAACTGTGAGGGTATATATAGAGAAGCTGCGCAGATGGCGGAGTTGAAGTAGGTAGGTACAAACCAGTCAAACAGTTTTGCGATGCTTTAAATTAGCGACGGAGTTTACCTGAGAAATTAAAATAGACCGTAGTATTGGAGAATCTTAAACATTCCGTACCTGTACCGTTCCCATCATTGCCTGCGAAAGAACTGAGAACTTCAAGTGTTGATCATACAGGGTAAACAGAACACGGGTACCGTCGACTTGGCGGCTAGGAGCTTTGATGCATACCTTTACGAGAATCGCGGAGATATATGCGCTATACGCCCGCCCTTGGTATGTTGTCCTACACCGGCGTGTGGTCGAATACTACTGGTTAAATCCAAGAACTACAGCAGCACTCGATTAACGCCATTCGCCGTGGCTGGATAGGCCAGAGTTAACTTCGACCCTGAGAGCAGTGCTCATCGAAATCATTCACCAATCGCGATATCGGTAAAACTGTACGACACAATCGAGAGAGAGAGGGCTGATCGATCATCGAGACACTTTGGTATGAATAAGCACTATACATTGCCACTGATTGTACTCACCCCAAGAGCGAATAAGGTGTGCCACTGAATTGGGTGTCTATTGCCCTCGCCAGAACTTTGAATGTTTGCCATTTGCCAGCACCAGAATTGTATTTAAACTAAAAATTTGGATCGCTCAGGGTCCAGGCATAAGTTTCTGACTAGTGAATATCTCAGGTCGGTCGCCAGGATATGACATTTTCCACAAACTAGGCAGAGTGGAACACACGACACTAGACAGTAAGGAAAGGCCCACATAGCACCTGAGAACGAATAGAACTCTAATCGACAATTTCAACTGACTAGTATAGGTACAGGCAAAGATGCTCACCTGCTTGAATTTGGAGAACAGGAAGAGAGGATTGAGAAGGGCTGATCGCTCTCGATTTGATCGGTCTTGATCATGTTCTAGTGGGTCTTCCTATGCTTGCTGATAGATTCATGTACAGCCCCAGCACGGGAGGTTCATGACCGTTGATGCGTTAACGATAGCAGGTAGAAAGATCACTGTCGCAGAAGATAGTGGCGATCACCGCGCTTGAAAAGTGGTTGGCTGTAAGGAAGCGTGGGATCAAAGAAGGCGCCCGCCATCTGCAACAATGCGAAGAGATGAAGAACTTGGTAGGATCGATGCTAGTAGCATAGCTTCGGGTGCATAAGATTGGGCGAGAGATGAGGGATAACGCAGGCGGAGAGTGTGTAGGCTGCCTCAGAGCCATAAATAGCCAAAGGTTACAACTTCAAGGTCAGCCGCGCTTCTTGCGTGATGAAGCTATCGAGGTTGTGGAGTCCTGGCAATACAAACCTGGGCCACGATCAATCTGCTACTTGATGTCGGCAGAGGTGAATAGAAGTAACAGAATGAACGATAGGATGCCTCACGAAATGCAGATATACTTGATCCATCCGAGGCTCCGTGCACATTCTCGTAGGGAAAACCTATTGTTATAATGACTAGTCATCTATTCCGAACATGGAATCCTTGATGACATTTCCTATTTCTTAGAATCTACGCTATGGTTCCGCACCCTAACGGAACCAGAGCACCTGTAAAGGTGGCGTATAAGTGCATAGAGCGAAGATTTCTGGGACCTTTGGAGATCACATCGTCTGCCTCCCTGGAATGTCCCACGGTGCGTCGTACAACTGAGATCATCGACCCAAGTCTTGCAAAACATACAGGTCACGGGCCTAGATGTCCACCGGTGGAATCATAATGGATAGAGGGGCCCTTCTTCGTTGCCGGTCAGATTGGCTGGAGAGACACATGCACGAAATGCAGACACTTAGCTATAATCAAGGGTGCCGCACTGAAGTCGCGTCTCAATAGCTGCTACAGAGACAATGTCACAAATACTGAAGGGCGACGCCTACTGTGACACACCAGCACTTCTACATCCTTCTATACATCCTTCGCTTGCGATGATCGTCTCAATGATATTGTTTCTTGTGGGTTTGATCAGAAACGATGGACGGAGAGTCGAGGAGAGCAGGAAGTTGTGGACATTGATGGTGAAGACAGTAGATCTCGGCATCAAGTTTCGATGAAACCAGAACGTCGTTTGCAATCTATCTATGTTGGACCCCCAGAATCCACTGGTTTTTACGGGCGTATTTGCAACTGATCGTCTTGAATAGAAGGCAAGCTCACGATCTGGTAAAGGAAAAGCCATGAGTGACTATCTCTCCAAACAGAAAGGAGGGGATAGAGTCGCTGCCTGACGCAGGAAAGGCACGATCTGGCAGGGCGGGTCTGAAAAACCAACTGGTGAATACGAGCCATGCCGCCGTCTCGGTAACCCATTTGGGAATCCGTGAGACTGTCTTTGTGTCCGGGCTGCTGGTAGCCCAGGAGAAAAGAAGTGTGGCAGACATCCATCCCTAGGGTTTCGGTAATAAGTGACCTGTTCCTAACATGCGTTAATGTTCCATGTTAAATACTGTTAATAACACATGTTAAAGAGGTGGTCAAAAAACCCCAGGTTAAATAGTAAGACAATGTTAAAAAGGTCAAATCGTCAATCAAATTTCGTGAGATCCAAAAGGATGTATTGGAGAAAATCCAGTCTAATACCAAGAAAAGCGGCACTTCAGAAGATAGTGACGCAGACGATGTCCCAGATGATGACAGCGATGACGACGACATGGTTTTCGGAAATACAGCGGTTGAGGCACCACGCGAGAAGGAATTCGAGATAGATCCCGATGTTGACCTTGTGTCTCCATCACTTTTGGAGTAAGCTCCGAACCTGTTGAACGGACTCTGTCCTCTTCAGACAATATTCCTATATTATCCTCAGGTGATAACAATGATCTAGAGGACGAGGATTGGGTCTGGTAGGACGACAAAGCAGTATTTAACACGATTTAACAGTAGAATATAATTAAACATGGTTAATCTATACAAGCTAACGTGTTAGTAACCTTTTGTTATTACCCATGTTAGTAACATACCCTCCGCAGGCCGACTTATTAACGATACCCTATCCATCCCCAAGCATACTTGATGAAATACACGTTCAAAAAGTTGGACTTGGTTGCCCAGTAGATGGACTGGCTTGAGGGCTGAGGAAGATTAAAAAGCAGGGTCTTCAGTACCGATATAGACGACAGAATATGCAGTCGCTAAAAAGACAACGAACGTTAGAGCAATGAAGGGATTATGGTGATGGAGATGGAGTAGGAGAGAGACATGTCCGTGAGTTCAGTTTTCGGACCGATGTCCGGGGAACAGTACTAAAACACGATTCTTGTATTGAACTCGCTTTACATCTCTAAGACAGCATTTTTAAAATACCATGATATCCCCCTTTTAATCTTCCAGCCAGTCCAAAAACTCAGGTGTGAAATAAGTTAGAATGAGAGTTGCACCTGGGGTGGCAGATTATCAGCACCATATGGTCACTGAGCACCGACAAGCACGCACCAGCACGGATCATACTATCCACGGATTCAAAGGCCATCGTTCGGAGGTCATACACTCCAGCCCTGGCCCCAGCAACGACCATCGCAAACTCTCCACTTACTTGGTAGCAAGCCAGAGGATGGTCTGGAGCGAGTTGAGCGGCATCGGCAATGATATCGAGGTATGGAAGAGCTGGTTTGACCATTATGATGTCGGCACCTTCAGTAGCATCGCGTTGCTATACTGTGGTCAACGAATGGCTAAGAAAGAAAGACTGCGCCTTACAATGGCTCGTCTTGCCAGTCCCCGGGCAGACGGTGGCAGCTGGTAGCATTTTCGATCCCCAAAAGAGGGTGCGCTCCCTGCGGCGTCTCTGAGGGCGCGTTAGACAAGGATCTGACGCGACATTGAATACAGTACCCACCGGAAAGGACCATACAGTGCACTGGCAAATTTGGCAGAGTAGGCCATCAATGTACACTTATTGCCTAGTCCAGCGTTGATGAGACCCTGTTTTATGCCCTTGATACGTCCGTCCATCATGTCACTGGGCGCTACGCAGTGGGCCCCGGCTTTCGCGTAATTGACCGCAACCTCGGCAATACGATCCACAGAAGGAGCGTTGTTGATAGTACCGTCATCGTGGAGCAGACCGCAGTGACCATGGCTCGTGTACTCGCATAGACAGACGTCACAGGCGATGTAAAGAGCGGGGAACAGTTCGCGAAGCTTCTTGATGGCAAGAATGACCGGTCCAGCTGGATCATCTGCTGGCGTGCCCCTTCCGTCCTACAGTAGCCATGAGAGCAGTTATATGCGCGAATAAACAATACGCACCTTGATGCATTTCATCGGTACTCCGAAGAGAATCACGCTCTGCAGACCTTTCTTGACCAAAGGACCCAGGAACTCTTCCAATTTGTTCACCCCCCATCGCTTCTGTCCCGGGAGAGACTCAATAACCTCGCTCGCGTCCGAATCGTCCGTTATGAAGATGGGGTACATGAGCATCGACTTTGTGAGCTGGCGCCTGCCTTGCCATGATCGAGGCAGTGGATGATGGTAGCCGCCCTGCAGAATCGAGCTGAAGAACAGAACGTTGGTGGAGAATAAAGACACCAGGCATATATGCTCACGAGATATCCATGCCAGTGGAACGTTACTGCAAGGGAAGGGAAGGGAAAGGGAAGAGAGCGAGGGAGCGAGGGAGGAGTGAGAGGTAGTTGACTAACGAATTTTACCGGATCAAATTCTTGAAGTTTCTTTGCACCGGCGGTCAACGGGCCTGACCTGGTCAACGGTACCGGTGCTCACTCGGTGTTTCGCCCCGGGGCATCTTCCCGAACCCTTGGTCGTTGCCTGGGTAAAATGACACGATTGTCGGGTACAGAACGCACGTATGCACATGGACACGCTCTTTATTTCGTCCCGGGCTATTGACAAATGTGCTTTAAGTCACCACTGATGTATCCCAGCGGACTTTACAAGGTCAACGATCCCGCACAACTCCAATTATAAAGTAAAGTAAAGTAATTGGTGGTACACAGTCATGAATGTATGGATGCAAGATACTACGCACTTCCGGTCTTCCCTACATATCATATATGTTCGGAGTTGGAACATCGATTGTAGGTGGATCTGGCATGAAAGACGACCACTCATTAGGCTCATCAGACATTCGTGTGTCAGTCTGTGTGTTGTCACAAGAGGGCATGATGTCCAACAGCTGCATAAGTGGCGAATCGCTCGATACATCTGGATTGGTGGAAAGGAAAGACGACAAAGTTGGGTTCCATATAGGATCAACTTGCTGCTCTTGAAGGAATGGTGGGGGCGGATGCACTGAGAAATCCATGTTCTCGAAAGATGTAGTGTCCTGAAGAAGGTCATTGTAGGTCGTGGGGATGGGACTAAATACGTTAGACGTGTAAATCGTTGATGAAACTTCGTCAGGCTGGTAAAGCGTATAATCGCCTATGTGCGAGATCATGTAATCGACGAGTGACTCATCCGGCATCGAGCTCGGATCTGGCGTGGAGCCTGTCGTAGATGTGGGTGGCTCGGCTGTAAATTTGAATGTGCGTCTTTGTGAGAGCATTTTGCTAACGATGACTTTGGTGTGTCCACCAAATATTTCTAATTCAAGGTCGGCGGCTGCATTGGACTCATCATTAGAGTCATCCGGAAAACTGGAGGCGCAGGGATCTTGTCTCTGGGAAAAGATAGAAACTGCTTTATCGCGTAGCGGTCGAAGTATTGTCTGTAGACTTCATCAGAGTAAAAAATCAATGGATAAATAGAACAACTATACCAAGCCGCTCCGAGCTCGCACTGAATGAGGGGCACCTTTCTCAAACAGGTCGACAACCAGGCCCAGATCAGCGAATGCTTTTGATGCCATCTGTGAGGGTGGAGCTCTTGTGGCTATCGTTCCTACAATAATCTGCAGGAGTTACAGTTAGCGGTGCACAATCGATAAGTCTAACAAAGAAGCATACAGCAGAAGAAAATACTGCGACAGGGATCAGTAAGGTCTAACAAACGGAAAACAACACTTACGGCTACTCCAGATTGCCCACCAGCGCATCAATAACAATGGAAATTTTGCAAAGTACTTGACATGAGACTGGATAATGCCGGACGCGCACCGGTAGGCGGCAAGATACGACGCCGCGAACGGGCTACATAATGGATCTGCAGGATGTCCCAGTATAGCTTGAACAAAGAACGGCCGATGTATATACAGCCCAGCTGACCAGAACAGTGAGAAACTGCTGGAATACAATATTCCCATAACTTACTGACTCCTCGTAACCGCAACAGAAAATGCCCACGCATGTACTGTGAGGGAGTAGATAGCTCATCCAGTTTCCCCTTCTTTTTCAAGTGGCGTGGAGGGCGCGTTTGACGGAATTCTTTGTCTAATTCAAGAATGGTCTGATAGGATGGAGGTTTTGCACCAAGCACAAGCTCGACAACTTTGGCGACAATCTAGCCGGAAAATGAGTTAGGCCCACAATAGAAGAGCGATAGTGTTACCTTCTTCGTAAAATAATATCTGTATCGATTAGCTGTTGGATGGCATAATTGGCAGGTAACTCCAAAACGGAAGGACAACAGCAACTCACTTCCTGGTAAGCGATTGCCTTCATTATCGAGAGTCTCTTCCTCGTCTATCGGGAATTGGCAGTCAACGTAACTGAGGCGGATTGACGGAGGGCGCCCAAGAGTTAGACTCATGAATGTGTCGACGTAGAAAACCTCCCAAAACAATTTTCTCCTCTTGTTTAACGTTTTCGCATCCATTTTCCATTGTGGACTTTCTCGATCTGTAGAATATACGTTCATATGCGTGGTTCGTCTGAAAATAACAACTTACGGAGACCGAGCTGTAGGGGGAAACGTCAGTAGAGTTTTCATCCACAAGAAAAAAGCTAACGCTTTGCGCCAACTTGGCAGCCAATGAATATAAAGACCACGCTCCATCCATGGTGTATCTCCTGCCACCATGCGACAGATACGTAGCCATGAGCAAGATAGCTTGTACAGTTGCCAGCTCAGGGGTCTTGAATATATGGTGGAGATTCAACGCAGCGCAACCAAGGTCAAAATAATTATCGGCTTCAGTATTGTAAGGCGGAAGAGTTAAATCAACCAGGGCACCCAATGCGAATACCAAGAACAAGACGGCCAGTTTATGGCAAGACAAGGGTGGGGGTTTCCCTTGGCGGCGTTCCTTTTCATCTCCCAGGTATCGATAGATCGGAGTAAGGAGGTCAGCAATGACTTCACTCCGTTCCATGATTAGGCTGCCAACGTTGCCATGTTCCTGGAAAGTTTCACACAGGCTCCAAGCACGAAGTTTTGGAGGAAGGAGGTTGTACAGCATCTCCAGAGATTGTTCGACGTCCCATCCGGAGGAAGGATTGAAAGGAAAATTGGGTGACAGGCGGTGGACGACTCGTGCACAATTGTCTAGTGAACTGCTATGCATTTCAGCACCAGCCTACAATATAGTAGCCGTTAACGTATGTTTCAGTACGTTTCGAGAGAAGAACTCGCCAACAACAGGCTCTAGAACGATGTGGTCAATACTACATCTACGAAAGGCAATAAAGCGCACCTCTGTGCCCGCGGAGTGACCAAAGTACTTGACGTCTCCGTGATCGCCTATAGTGAGCGTACCCAGAGCATCCGATAATTCCATAGATGTATTATCTGGACTCTGTGTTGAAGGAAGAGACATTCCGGACGGATACTTGATTACCAGCAGTTCTTGACGCAGAAGAGGATGCGGTTCCTTCGAAGTCGAAGCTTGGAACTCGCGTAAAGCCTCCTCCAATTCTTGTATTCGCTGTCCCATTTCTTCTACCTTCTGGTGTAGCGTACCAGTGTCGGATATCACCAGTCTGTGTTTTTTTGTTTGCTTAGTATCCCGTGCTGTTGGTAGATCATTGAGACCGACATACTTTTTCCCAGATCCATTTGACAATGTCCCTGGAATACGACGTAAGCACGACCCATGAAGTACACAGGATGAGATAGACCTGTCGGGCATATCGATTCACAACCTCTGCGAGCTAAAACGGGAATTTCTGAGCGGTAGTTTCCTATACTGAGGTCGTGGACACATACCGCACGAGGCACAAGGAATATGTTTGTCACATTTGAGTTTTAGTCTAGTAGACCTGAGTAAATCAGGATCGCATTGCCGGCCGAATAAACGTACCTACGACATTCAGCACACGATAACTAAATAACAGTCAGTATCACGACATTCCGAGGCGAAGCCATGGTTCTGAGAACAGTGAGCCTACCTGACCACGAATCCGTCGAAGATCAAGCTTCTCTTGGTTGGACAGCTGCGTATAGACTTCCGGTGACATATTAATGGTCCAATACAACGCCAGGAATCAAGTGTGGAGTTCGACGTTGGTCGCACAAACGACTAATCCGGATTACGTTATTTATTTAACTTGGTATGATTTTGCGATCTTATCTTATCTTATTTCACAGACTTGTCTTTATATTTCTTCCACAACAATGGCGAGTGTCCCTGTTGACACAATGATACCTTCTGCTGACTCGAAAACAGCTCATTTTCTCTGTATTCAAGACCCTGACCGACCAACAAGTCACTGTCGAGCTCAAGAATGATCTCTCAATAACAGGCGTACTCAAATCTGTTGACCAGTGCGTTTCCTTCGTGTCAAAAGTTCAGGCAGCAAAGAACAGCGACTTAGGTTTTTAAACATTCGTTTGGATAACATCCAGGTCTTGGATCCAGCTAGACATCCGCACATGGTGTGTCGCTCTTCTGGCGCTATCCTCTCAATCTGACGCCTGTTTTGCAGATGGCAGTGAAAAACTGTTTTATTCGTGGCTCCGTTGTTCGTTACGTGCAATTACCGGGTGAAAACGTTGATACTCAACTGCTTGAGGATGCGACGCGACGAGGTTCGATAAAATCTTACTAGCTACGCTACTGATGCTCAGATTCTTGCAGAGGCTCAAGCGCAAGCCAAACGATAGTGTCAAGTCTAGATGCAAGTGCTTATGATTTGTTTTGCCATGCTAGTATATGTTACAGGGGAGTGTTATACTATTTGCGCTTTTATACAGCTCCTGGTGTCCAAGAACCGAGTTCACTCCGGATGGCGCCAGACCTTACATGTTCCATCAGCGCTGGCCGTAATCATCTCTCTCTCGCCGCTTGGATGATGCTCAGTCCATGTAATGACCTTTCCGTGCACCTTCGGAGGAGGATTTGGTTGAAGCAGCTTTGCCTAGAGACGCTTGAGCACATCAGTCGCAATCTTGTAAAATCAGACTCACATCGACAAGATCCCAGGCCCACACCATTCCCTTCTCGTCTCCACAAATCACGGAGGCTTCACCATGTCCGAAACATCCACGACACCGGTACGACACATTGGTATGCCCAGTAAAGTCGTTCAGCATTTTCCCCGAAGTCATATCCATAAGCCGCAGATGAGAATCCAATGTGGACACAAGAAGCGTTTGGCTGTCTTGCGTAGGCACAACTGAGGTGACAGGCTCTGCAAAGTATAAGAATGATCATATATCGACAGACACGATGCTTACGGCCAATGAAATCTGAGCGTAGTTCTCCTTTACGCAAGTCATAAGTTCTAACGTGTCCATCGACCGATCCAGTAATAATAGAGGTTGAGTCGATGGAAATTGTTTGAACAGCATCTTTAGCTTCTTCCAAAACTTGGATGGCTTGACGGGATTGTGCCCTCAGGTCCCACAAGCGTACTGTAGAATCGAAGGATCCTGTACAGGGAGAATGAATACTAATCATGGCATGGACGAAGAACGAACCGCTGGCGACGACGCTCGCGTCCTCGTTGAATTCGACGACATGGATCTTGCCCATATGTCCGGCCAGCCTTCGAGTAGTCACTCCAGTAGCGACATCCCACACAAACACAGAGCGGTCCCCACCGGAGGAGGCAAACTTTGCATTGTCCTGGGCGCTGTTTCACATAGTTCAGAGATAAAACACACAATTTAAATGAATTGGTGCAGACACGGTAATGGATAGAACTTCGTAGCCGTGGGAGGTGAAGGCCTTTATCTCTGTCCCCAGATTGGCGTTCCAGAGTCGGACTGTACGATCCTGGCCACCAGTGAGGATGTATTTCGCGCTGCCTTTTGCGTAGCGGGCGACGTTGACAGACCCTTTGTGGCCGTCGAGGGTAACGTGCAGCGTCCGTGCCAAAGCCTGAGGAGCTTGAGATCCTCGAGAGGGAGCCATTGGAGAAAGAGTACAAGCTGACGTGACTTTGTCTCTTACCACCATGACCAAACATCGTCTCTCCCCTGCACCTCTGCCGCCATCCAAACGTCTTCATGGCTCAAATTCTGACGGTTCACATCCCCCCTCGAAGCCCAGGCTGACATTCGAAACTGCCCTATACGACGAACTCATCCTCTGCATCTTTTCTCATCTTTCCTGGGTCGATCTTTGTGCTACCCAGTCTACCAGCAAAACTTGGTGCAGACTCGCCGCAGACAATGAGTTATGGAGGATACTCTATCTCCGTGTCTATGGCCGTCCACGCCTGCGTGGTGCCAGGGGCTTTATCGGCAGGGTTGACGGTCGCGAAGTCAGGTCTCTGCCCGGTCGAGCCAAGGTAGAAGACTTGAAGGACTGGAAATGGATGTTTCGTATAAGCTCCAACTGGCGAACAGGTATGCAAGGTCTCGCATATCGATGCAAAGTCTGGATTTACATCAACCTACCAAGGCCGGTGTTCAGTGGAGCAGTTTAGTGACAGTCCTGTCCTTTCCTCCTCGACTCACTTGGAGACCATTCATTCTCATGATGAGCGGACACACATACTACTAGCAGGGCCTCTGACTATCATTGCATCGTCACGAGAGTCTTTGACGCCAGAAATTCACGTCAGAGCATCATCAGGTGACGCTTATACTCTGTTCTGCAAATCCTCTCGCAGCAGCGTGCCCAACAGAATCACGGCGCTCTGTTTGGATCAGTCATCTCCCGTGTCCGAAGGCCGGGTGCATCTTGCTGCTTTTCTCTCCACCGGAGAGTTCACAATATACCATATTCACCATGCACATCTCGCTGGTTCAGTAGCCAAGCTAGCCTATGTCCCTGCTGCACGCACTACGCGGACTTGCCCAATTGTACAATCTGTGTACCACCATCCACTACTCATTTCCCTATCACAGAATTTTTCTCTTTCCATCTACGACCTTTCGGAGGATACCGTAGCTCATACTCAAACGCTCACATCGTTCACTTCCTTTCCGCCTACATCTCTGGTTTTGTCTACCCCTTCACCGTCAACATATAAACTGGTCATGGCTTATGCCATACCAGTATACCCCGCTCATTGGTCTGTTGGCGCCACAGAAGTCGTCATTTCGGGACATTCACATCCAACGTCCAATATTTCACGTTCATCGGCCCTGGCCCTCGATACCGAGCCCATGACAGTTGTGTCTACGCGAACAACTCGATCATTTGATTTACCCCCAGGGTGGATCGACGAGCGTAAACTTCGCTCCATCCGGGAGCAATGGAGTCGGAAGGTATCATCCATAGCAGATACACAGACTGACGGGAAATGGGTAGTGCTGGCTCCTGCTAGTGGTATCTTAGATAGTACTTTGCTATCGCCTAACAGCCACCCTTTCACTGCTGCTCCTCACATCGCATCTCCCACACACTCACCTACAACGCTGCAATTATATCGCCTCTCACTCCCACCTATGTCGTCAGTTGCGTCCAGTCCGCCAAAGTTGATGTTCGCGCGGCATTTGCATGGACAGATAGGCCCAGTGTCATCGTTAGCTCTAGCGGACGGGAGGTGTGTCAGCCTAGGATTGAATGGCGGGGTGTGCATTTGGGATTTAGAAACAGGCACTAGTGCAAAAGTATGCGATCCAGAATCTTCACCACCAGAGTACGGCAAGAGAACGTTAGTGTTTGACGAACGAAGGGTGGTTAGTTCTGGTCCTGACGGGATCCTTGTTCGAAGATTCGATGTGTAAAGGTCATTTTCTCTCCTTTTAATGATAGTCGAAATTTTGTTGCATATCTATCTCTTTTTTATGTATCAGTAACTGTTGTATTAGATCTACCACTTGTTTGAATAGAGATTTCGCGGCTCGGCTCCGGCCGAACATTTTATGAAAATTTGCCCTGAACTGTAAATCGACTCAAGCAGTTAGCTCGTAAGAGGCATCAAGTGGTGTTGTGTCCAAATTGCTCGCAGATGTATCTAACTTTGACAGGATATTGAGATGTCCTCTTATCCAGATACCGCGACTCCAACTCGACTGGCGGCCGTTGAAGAGAGGCTTGTGGGCCGGAAATTGCGTCTGGCAGGCAAGTGAGTGCAGACCACGCAAGCAATAGTGTGTAGCTGATGATAATCGAGGTTACTGTCGTATGATCCTATCACAGGGCTTGGAATCCTCCTAGATCATGACGTCGCCATCTTGGTGGATGTGTCGCTCTGTGTCGACCACTGGTCGGGTGCATGGGTTCGTGAGCGACTGGGGGTAATTATGGTGATAGGGTACTTGGAAAAGAGTGACGTGCGTACGTGGCAAAGACAAGCGGTGGTCGTACTGATAGACCTGCAGGAGGAACTACCAATACCGACGATTCCGTCATTTGCTCCAGCGCCAGCACTTGATCCCCACTTGTTTCTTCGCGCGATACTTGCAACAAAGACGGGGGACCTTGATTTGGATATATGGAATAAGTCAATCGAAGCCTTGCCTGAGAACTGATTATGTATGCTCGAGCACACGATTCCGGAGCATGACTCTGCTCATGTATCGCAGAATAATGAAAGGGACTGGTTGTTTCCGTGCTTCAGTGGCCATTGATTGTTCTGACAATAATAATACATGCACTTTGAATTTGCCTTGAGATCGAGGCGGATCTGAGATGCTGTATCCCGTCTATCGGGTACCAAGACCATTCATCTTGAATATCGTTGTCTGCCCCGTATACCAGAAAGGCCACTGTGGACAAAGCACAAAGACAATCATACCAGTGCTCTGGCAACGAGCAAACGAAACAAAGACCAGGGGTGCTTGTTCTGTCTTTCGCCTTTGATGTCTGCCGAAAAAGGAAATCCTCGTGGTCAATATACAGCCCGCAAGTCCGGTAAGCCCAAAGGTATATAGCCCCGCCACCTGCCTCGACCAGGCCTACCTTTCTTCTTCTCTCCACCGCCAACCCGGCCACCTCCATCCTGTCACGTCGTCCCAGTGCCTTTGCAGTGTCCCATTGCCTCTGTTTCCCCCGTCCGTCATGCTCGCAACCTCCAGCCGGGTACCCTCCACCGTCGATTTCGCCTCCACTATCTTTTTCTCGGATTCATCAGCCAGTCGAATTCTCACATCTTTCGCTCGCTCAGAGCCATTACCTACCACCACCTTGGAACCTCAATCCTCCTCCAGCGGCACGATGAAGCCGACGATGTCGACGATGTCGCCTGTCGCTTCTGCGCCATCTGAATCGTCCAACACCACATCATACACACATCCCATATATGAGCCAACCGACATCCCAGGTCTGTGGAAGATTGGCCGACGCCATGTTCTGTCCGTAGAGTTCCCTCTCGTTAAGCACTGTCTCAAATTGGCGGAGACGAGTTGGACGCTGCCGCAGGAGCTCCAAGATACCACCTTACGTGCTCTTGTAGCCCTCGCCGTCTTTGGAAAACCTTCACATCCAGCTCATTGGTTACTCTGGGGCAACAAGCAGGTCGATGCCACCCTCGAATTGACGCACCGGGTCCTCGGTGAGTTGTGTGGCGTTTTATGCGCTCCCTGCTTCAATTCTTTCTCTAGACGCAAAGCCTCCCCTTATCAAGTACTTTGGCGCCCGGCCAGAGATGTTCACTTTGTACCTTTGGCACTCCAAGGGCTGGCATGAAGTGATCCAGTCTAAGCTGTGGTATTCCCAGCTCGCGCAGAAGCAGGCACCTGCACCCTCAGGACCTCAGACTCGCAAGCGCCACCGAGAGCCTGTGGTTGATTCCACTTCAAATCTCGGAGATGCCGACGGTGCTTCAGTGATCAAGCGGCCCAGGATGCAGACGCGACAGTCTGGCCAGCGCAAAGCAGCGTCTTCACCTCAGACAGCAGCACCCCATTCCACTACCACCTTGCGAGCTTCTACCTCCGAAACACCTCCTGCCTCACAGCGGCCGAGCACTCGCCAGAGCCGCAGTACTAAGCAAGTACCAGTCATAGAATCAGCGTCAACATCATCTACCTCATCTTCAGTATTATCGAAATCCCCGTCTCCCGTCCCTCGCACTATTTCCTCATCGATCTCCCGCTCTCGAAACCGATCAAATTCCCAAATCTCATCTGAGACTCTCGTCGCATCTCATAGGTCTTTATCTGTTGCGTCCACAACAACAGCCACCGAGACGCCTGGGTCTCTGAATGTCAAAGACATGACGACCGAGGAACTTGTGAAGGTGGACTACCAGGAAGAGCGTATATCTGCTCGGACAACACGGTCAAAAGGTCTTTCCGCGGCGCAACAGGCGCGCGCCAAGAAATCCTCTCCGTATACAACCGAAAAAGCCGAACAACTCAAGATGGGACGGGGGAATACGAAGACATCAAGTGCTCGGAAAGTTAGAGGCGGTCGGAAATGATTTCTTGGACCTTCGATTCGTGTCTCTCCGCGACATCCTTCTACACATTATTATCATATCTAAGATCACGGAAAGGAAAGGCATTTCTCGTTGTTTTAACATTACTATACGTCTAATTAGCCGGTTCGTGACGTCTCGCTGTCCTCCCTCTGCTTTCATTGTGTACCCCTGTCCTGTATATTGTATCTGTATAACCTTTGTTGTCCCATATGTTGTATTGGAATCCAGATCGTCTTTTATTCCGGCCTTACAATGATGCGCTTGAACAGAGAAAGAAACGCGTCAACGCGTCGTCAAATGATTCAATTATGGAAATCACGTGATCGTAACTTTTGATTCCGTTCGTCGGTGCCTGTTGGCTTGGCAATGGAATGCGCCCTCGTCAAATCTGTCAGCGAGCATTCAGGGAAGCTCAAAATCAAACAAATTGCGTCTTGCGCGGTCTTCAGATGGAAGACGGCCATCAATTGTACAATTTCACTCGGAACCTTGGAAGTTGTACTTGTCGGCCCCGATAGCCGTGTAAGTTCCCGGAGTAACGATGTATTTTTCCCGCATGCAGCATCATTTATCGAGAGTTCCGTATAACGGGACGGATTTTTGAAGCTGGTAGGATTTCATGCGGAAAACTTCAAATGACTTGACGTAACCGTTTTAATTCTGCGGTGAGCGTAAGTCAAGTCAAGCTCTCCATCGACGGTATACTCTGGGTTGTAATTGCCTATGGCAGCGCAGGAAAGAGTGGAGATTGAAACATTAAGTAACAAGGCATGTTGATAGGACCCAAAAACGGGTCCAGACGGATATGATGCCTGAGATAGTCTAGCGTGTGCGTCCTCGACCGAGAACATCGGCTACGGTGCACGGGGGGGACCGCAAGACTAAAGAACGTAAGACTCGGGGGATGACAGAGCGGAGGGGACGTCAAGCAGGCTCAGATTTAAAGCTGTGATTGTTGGCTTGGTGGCTAGCGCTTTCGGAAACTCGTCGGGAGCAGAGAGGGCAAGCACAAGGGAGAAATAGTCCTTTCCATATTGTTTCCGGGCCGTCGATCAAGGATCATGGGAAGATTGGACCGATGTCCCTTCCCTGCACACCATTAGGGCAACGTTCGAGGCAGCCTCCGCCAGTCTGAGAAAGGCAGTCCGTGTAGAGGAATCTTAAGAATGGGGTGGGTAGGATCCAGGAGGGCCAGAATTGCGGTGATCCGAATTGTCAGGTGATGGCTATATCGGTGAACCGTATCTCCATATTCGATGTTCATGTGGTGCACCAAATGGAACATTCATTTGAATGGAAAGGTCGACTCGGCAGAATGGCTGAGAATGGTCGGAAAGAAAGCCTCCAGCTGGAAGACTCGAGTTATCCACTGTGCACTTGTGCTCGCTGGAAGGAAACGGGTGGATCCTACTGGAACCTTGATTCGTCCTGTATGGTGGAGCGGAGAAGGGATTCATCCATTGTGCCTCCGGCACCGGTTCCTGATCGAAAACAATGATAAGATTAGATTTCCCCTTTTTGTGAAACAGAACAGTACACAGGATGGTCGCACGACGGTCGTGGCATGTATAATGGTCGGTTGATGATGTTTCGTTTCGAATTAAAAAGCGGCTTACAAGGCTTTTTTACAATACAACAATAAATGGCAACGACGGCCAACGACGACGACGCTAGGATCGCCGGCCACGATGCGGCAACCGGCGGCCATTGTCCTGGAAGGTGAGAGATGAGACAGAGGGGGAGGGAAGAAAGACCAGCGGGAATTTCGCTTCATTATAAGTATGGATTGATTATTACTTATAGAGGTTCATTTCCCCGTCACAGAACTCGCCGGCTGCTCTCAGACAAAAGTGACCCCAAATTGACGATCCAAAAGTAGAACGTGACTAAGCCGTGACATCGTCACACTAAACTTGGAACTGCTGGCTCACCGGCCTTCAAGCGATCCTTCACTCTGCTTTTTACCACCATGGCGCACTCTGCCTCCACTTCGCAGCGCCCCCACTCGCGGAAGCGGTATATTGCCTGGCTTCATTCCTGTGAGAAAGATCTGACTAACATTGCAGTAGATGGTCGAAACAGCAGCTGCTACGGTACCTCGAGGTCGGTTAACTTTCCTCTGGAGAGGCTGCAGACTGATCTTCTCTTTTCACTGCAGGGAATCGGAGACTTGGTTACGCCATTGGCGCCTACACTGCCACCGTCGCCACCAGCTTCCCGGGCGTCATCGCCCGCTCCAGGCTCGAAACGCAAGCCAGACCCGTCGCTCCCCCAGGAGCCATCGAAGCGTCCCAGAACGAACTCAGTGTCCAGCCGTTCCTACCCTCAGCCACCTCGCACCGCGAACTCGACTCAGCCACCAGCGACCCACCGTCCATCCAACCCCTTGCCTCCAGTCGACCCCGCCGCCCGCTCGGAGCCGTGCGAAGATGGCGAAGTGCGGGAGGATCTCCCTTTGCCTCCTCCGCCACCGCCGTCCTCCACCGAAGCTGTTAATGTCGTTTCAAGCTTCATGCCGGTGCGCCGGCCCAAGCGCGGCAGGCCAACCACAAGGCACTTTGACCAACTACACGACAAGTACCACAACGCTGGTCGCCAACTCAAGTATTCCGGTGACGCACGTTTTTGGTCGACATATCCTTCGTCACATAGAGAATATCGACCGCTCCCCAATCCTCCGCCGCTCAATTCCCCTTACCACAAATATGGCGGTCTCATTGCACGGCTTGAGCTTGTGGATGCCCTCATCTGCTTCACATATTCCTTATGGAACAAGGATTACAACAAACGCAGCTGCATTGTGGATTCTTGGACTACCATTACGGCTTTTTTGAGTTGGTGCAAGCAAAAGTGGCAAACCGAAGAAGCATCAAATGATGGAGAAAAGGCTCTTCTCGGACTAATGTAAGCTCAAACGTTCTCCTGTTCAACCTCTCCGGTTCTTGACGCGGTTTATAGCTTCATGATTGAAGGCTTCATTAACGCACGTAAAGTGGCGTATTCGCCCCGGCAGTATGATCAGGAACTGGCCCAGGCCGTCGACGTTGCTAGGAAAGCAGTAGAGAGCGCCATTAATCAAGCAGAGAGTGTGCCCAAGGGCGCAAACCCGTCTCTACTCGGGGTCAACACGCAGAAACAAGGTACCCCTCAAATGCTACCTTCGCCGGCGAGCATAGCACCCGCAAACAGCGCAAACTCTACGCCTACTAATCGGGACGATGGTACCCCCAATCCCAACGGCCGATCTTCTTCTATCGCCTCCTCAGTAGCGCCACCACCTGCACCAGTTGTGGTCGCGCCAGCGCCACACCCTCGAATTATACCCTCTCGTTATCATAACAGTCAGATACCGGCACATGTAGCAACCGCGGCGAACAGCGTGACGGTACCGATGGGAACACATTTGATTGGCTCGTTGAAAGACAACTTCTCAAACATAGGTACATCCGTGGTGTCTTTAAAGATGGCTGAGCAAACTCTCACGCTCCCCGTAATTGCTCGCCATTTCCCCAAAACATTCGCTCGGATGGCCTATTCTACTCTCTCCTTCGGCGATGAACACGAGCCCGACATCGAGGATGACGAAGGTGAACTTTTCTGGCCAGGACAGTGTCTTAGCGGAGAGGGACTTGGCTGGTTATGTCTAATGGGGCAAGCGATGTTGAGGGAGTTCGGCAGGCCGTATGGGTACAAGGGTTTGGCTGGTGTTGTGCCAAAGCCTAGGCCGGAGGATGCGATGGAGGGCGGGAACAAAGCCGGCAAAATAGGTTCTCGTCCCGGTTCAACACCTCACGGCCACACTCCGTCGATGTCGCGGTAGCAGCTGTATACCTGCGCTATAGTCGTCGCTACCCTGATCTGTCTGGCATCATGGCGTTTTTCACTGAAATTTCTCATCAAGACTCAAAACTGGAATTCGGATTACCTTGCATTTTCTGTGTCACATTTCGCGATGACTCACTCTCCAAAATTGCTGGATTGCATTACCCGACCAATAGACATGCGTTATTCCTTCGGGCTTGGTAGACGACCGACTTCGCGCCATCACTTAGCGCCCGTGTTTCGCGGTTTTTCGCTCGTTTCACCATTTGCCGCTCCAAGACTTTTGCCATGAAACGTGCGAAGTGCGGTCCTCTGACACCTCCATCCTACTTTCGATGTTATCGCGTTCTCCACAGACTGTATCACTAGACACAAGCATATCTTTTCTACGTCCTTACCATTGTATACCATCGACTATCACACTCTGCATCTCTCCCTGCTGGCATTTGCTCATTAGCGACTACCCCTTCCATTCTACCGTTCTTGGAGGTTTCCCAGATACCGGTGTGGAGATGTTAAAATCCCTGCGACTTCATTTATCTCTTCACTACTTATACCAAGCTTCTCGTTGTAATATTCAAGTTATCGTCCTTTCTCGGAGCGCTTTATTAACTGTTTGTCGTGTTTCTCGCAGCTGTTCCCCTGATCTACTTTCTGGCATTATTTTGGTTTGCACAATGTTTCATTAAATATTCTGTACAAGGCAATGCAAATTGACCGCTGGTCTTCGCTGGGGCAGTAGCTCCGCTCCTTCTAAACATCCTTCGGAGCGTTTCGTCATGAGAACGGGGCTGGATAGATGCCACCGTCTAGTTGTTGCCTAGGCTGATCTATTTAGGCGGTTCTCGTCTCCTCCCGTTCACGTTCATCATTTATGGACTTCCCGTCCGAAAATGTTCCGAAAATCCGCATGTCAAGGATCTCGCCCAACATTGCGGTACGTACATGACGAAAAGAACCGCAAGGGCCGCAAATACCCGTTACTTATTAAATTCATTCAGATCAACAACAAACGGTCAACTTATAGCGAAATGGTGCAGCAGCAATGTCATAAGATTTAGACAGAAAGATGCAGTAGAAATGGCAACATCATCCAGCCTCGATTTTCTATCTTCTTCCCAGAAACATCCGTCCCTCTCCACGGCGGCGGGGAAAAAGTGAAACCCGGACCAACAACATTCTCACCGATTGGATTTGGCGACACGCTCGAGCTCGTCCTTTTTCTGATCGTTTATTTTCGTCAGCGGAATTCAGGATAATCACGTATAATGAGACTACGTACCTTGATGGCATAAGAGTTTGAGGAACCCTTGGCCGCGTTTATAAGTTCATCAGCCAAGCACTCCGCAATGGATTTGACATTGCGAAAAGCAGATTCACGCGTCTACATTTCAGGTCAGACTAGTGAGAACGACGATGTAGAGATGCTATATAGCGTACGCCGATAGTGAGAAGCGAGATCGCTTGGTTCACCCGTCGCAGAGGGGAGACATCGACGGCCTGACGACGGACGGTACCCTGCGAACCGATACGAGTTGAGTCCTCGCGAGGACCAGTGTTGACAATAGCGTCAACGAGAACCTTCGGAAGTAATAAGAAATTTGCATCCCAGATCTAATAGTTAGACAGACCTGGATGGGGTTCTGGTCTGTGAGAAGGTGGATAATCTCAAATGCATGAGCAACAATTCGGACGGCCATGACTTTTTTGCCGTTGTTGCGGCCATTCATCATCAGGCTAATACCATCGTTAAATGCATCACTATAGCGTAGAATTAGTAGCTACACACCTGTCCACCAATCGTTCAACAATAGGCATTTGAGCCTTCTTGAATTGTTTTTTGGCGTATCGGCCAGCAGTGTGAGGAAGGTAGACGGCATGGCGAACTTGGATGTAATCCGTCAAAGAGATATCCTTCACTTCAACGCTACATATCAACGAAATATTGGCAAGTCGTTCCGGGTCCTATGAAGAGCATGATAACGCACTCTTGAGCATCCCACTTTCCGAAAAGTTTGACCTCTGAGCCGAGTTTGGAGATTTCCTTGGGTAGGGTGGTGGCCGCCATGTTGGAAGAGAGAAGGTCTTGAGGAGGTAGGCGAGACTTTTGAGGTCGAATAACACCAAATTCGCGATCAGGCGTTCACGACTTTGTTTGTACTTGGTTACAACATTAAAGTTTGCTTGTTAGCATTTCGGAACTTGCCGTGAACTGTACAGTTTCTGGACTTGGCGTAATGATCTGGGACAGTGTCTAATACTATTTGTGGCACAAACGAATACAGGATCGGTGTCAATGCTTTAAAGTTCACGGTATGCTACAGTACTGAATAATGCTTGTCATGCTAAAGTTCGAATCGTGAAGTTGCTCTAAAATGAAAAATGAAAAATGAAATGACAGACAAACCGCACCCGTTATGCATCCAGACTGTACTCCGGGATGTATAACCTTCCTTCAGTTTCCCGTCTCAGCTGCCTCTCCCTGTCTATAATTTCTTCCATCCTTCGTCGGCTTTCTGTTTCCTTCATCATCTGTTCCACTGCATATGCTTCAGACCGCCTGGCCGAATCCCGTTCCCTTCGAAGCACATCAAACTCTCGTTCCATGCGCCGACGAGTTTCTCGTTCGTAGATGATATCATCCTCCAACTGCCGCTTGCAGGAGCGGACTTCCGAAAGAAGAGTGGCCTGAATTGACTGCCGGTCTCTGAGGGAGTCAATCTCTCGTTCCAAGATTTTCTGATGAGGACCTGGCGGTCTCGGAGGCAATTTGGCATGTTGGCGAGGGTCGGTGAAGGCATTATTCTGAGGTTTATTCTTCGTGTTCTTTGGTGGCTTCGAATGGGGCTGGCGCGCAACGTGTACGGGCGCCTTTGACGATTCTACCACCGCGTTGTTGTTGTCTGAAAAGGTGCCATACACCTTCTGTAGCCACTTCTGTGCGTTCTGGAAATGTTGGGTAGTACTAACGGCATCATCCAGTTTCAGCTTTTTAGCTAGTTCGGTTTCGCAACTGGCAAGGAAGAGGAAGGCAGGCTTGAGATCTGCATCAGGAATCTGATTCCTGGTCATTTCTAAAGGAAGAACAGCGATTAGCAATGCGTTAATGTTAACAAGCATCATGATAATTACCTTCTAACATCGCGGTCATCACTGCGATAGACGCTAATAAGTTCCCGATGCGTCGGTAGTGGACACCGACGAGTACCCAGTTTCCCTTATCGCTGGCGGTAAGTTTCAGCAACTCGATGATTTCCCTCGGATCAGGATGCAGACATTGCAAGTTATAGGTGAAGACTTGGTCACAGAGCGACATTGTAATGCAGATATTGGCTGGTTCTGTGTTCGTAGATATTGATGATGAAAAGGCGACAAGTACGGGATCCTTCTTGGACGACAGATGGAAAGAGAGAGGTGATATAGCATCTTGACAAGCAGACATAGTTGTTTCATGTGTTGGCACAAGGATCTTGGATTGTGATACGCCAATCGTCGCGTAGAATGGTGTGTTGGTATCGAAGAGAAGAGAGCTATCAGGACTGGGTATATTCGTGGAAGGTGTCAATGGAGCGACCATAGCCTCGCCACGGTGTCTCTGCCCTCTTGCAAGAGCTGATGAACGCGCTAGGGCGTCCAGCGAGAGGATATCCTGGAGATCGCTTGATGGTGCCGAATGGATGGAAGACATCCCCAGTATTGAGTGCAGAGGCAGCCGAGCAGTAGACAACCCCTAGCGTCTCTTGGTGCGTTGATGGCTGAAGGACTAAGGCCAAATCACTGCCGCCGGCAAAATCATCCTGGTCCTTACCGCCATCATGATCATGATACTCAATTGAGTCCTGACTCACTTGCAATAGGACCCAATGACCACTCTATTGCTGCTGCGCCTTTGCTTTTCCTGGATCACTGCTGGATTGGTCATTACTCAGCCCGTCCCCAAGCTACTTGGCTGCCTTTCAAGGCGTTCTGCTCCGATTTTTGCTCCACTTCTTCACTCACACGCCTAGCCACATGAAAGATGTGGTACCTGCATGTAAGGATCATGTATTGATGAATGGAAGCACGGTCGACCTTGGACAGCTGCCTCCATGTTCTCTTTCTTAGCTCTGATTTCTGTCTCTGCTGCGCTGGGAGCAACCCTTGTATCAGCACAGTGAGTCGAAATTGACGTCCATTAGAATTTCAGTCTCAGTAGATTTTGCGCGCATCATCAGACTCGGACTATCTACCGGTTGCGTTGCCGCATTGTCTGCGGTGTCTGCAGATCCGGAGGCTTCAATCTGCCTCAGCTTGTCAACGCTGATTCCTCTGTTTGGGAACGGAAACACCTCTATTGTAGAACCCGTCAATACATGGGTATCCAATGTTTGCTCGGTCGGACCTTGCAGCAACGATACTGTCGCTGCAGTAGTGGGGAATCTCACCTCCGGGTGTAGCACAGAATTGGCTACTATCGGCCTCAACACGAGCGAGACTGGCCAAAATATTGTGGCGGCTCAAGAAGCGTATCCCACCGTCCGCAGGATATTATGTTTACAAGAGCAAGTCACTCATCATGCTCTGGTATGCGTTTTGTTGCTGACTGTTTTAATAGTTCCGATACGTACTGCGTCACTGAAACGCTCCGAGGCATAGAGAGCTCTGTCGGCACTCTCAGCGTTGATCGCATCGTATCTTTTCTCGGGGGACAAGCCAGCTTCAGTAGCCTTCCAAGCAACGTCACTTGCTCGAATTGTACGAAGGCGGCTTACAATATCTTGCAAGAAGCAGACCCTGCGCTAGTTGGCAATGGAACAGAATCCATCCAAAGCCAATGTGGAGAGGCTTTCACTGGTGAGCACATCTTTTTGCCTCGATTCTCACGAACAGCTTTCATTTTTCACCAGATGGCTCTTCTCCTTCTGGGATCACTGAAACCGCTCAAGGTGCCTCTAATCAAAACAGTGGAGCGCCGACAAAAGCTATGCAAATTGGTTTAACAATAACCACAAGCTTTGCGATCCTTATGGCGGTAATGCTCGCGTAAATGCGGGAATGGATATGAGATTTTAATCAAAACCGTAACCGCTTTGTACTGAAGTTTCTATATAAAAATTTTGACTGATAGAAATCAGCAACACGACGCGACAGTCCTGAAGGACTGGTTCGGAAACGCGTCGCACATCGCCCTGAATGGGAGCATTGCTTTTGGAACAACTATCGCAAATGTTTTTCCCTCTGCAGTGACACCGGCACTCAAGCCTGGTAATGTCATTGGCTGATCACAGTCGCTAGCAGACAACCAGCATCGCCTTTGATTTGTCCGTGGGTTTATTTGTTGTTAGGCTAATGCACGATCATCAACCCGAATCATTGGAAGTTGCTCAGCAGGCACACGGTACAGTCATATAAGATTGCCCGAGACGCCCTTGGACGGCCAGTCTTTCTTTTTCCTTCCGTCTCTTGCGAATCGCTCCTTGACTTTTCCATTTATTCTTCTTCAGCGATCTCGCCCTCTTTTTCTTCACTGCCTTCATCGCTTTCTACAGTATGCTTGGTCGTACGAATCTTATTCTCCTTGTCGTTGTAAGTGCTGGGATGGTTTCTGCTCAGTCGTGAGTAATCTTTTGGATGCCGAAGGGAAACAATAACCAAAATATTTTTGTACTATAGTATTTCACTCTCATCAAACTGCACGGACTCGTTGAAATCCTTGCTGACATCCCCCGATTCAGCATGTATGAACCCGTCGGCGCTCCTCTCCTTTGTTGTTGGCACAGACAAGTCGATACCCAGTACCATAAACAACTGGCTCTCAGGCCTCTGCTCTCAAGGGTCATGTTCGGACGAATCAATCGAGGCAATGGTGACGAACGTGACCACGGGATGTACTCAAGAGCTCGCTAGTGTCGGAGCCCCGTTGAATGTTCGAGACATCGTGCTCAATGCCGTGAAGCAGACATATCCGACCGCGAGAAACATCGCCTGTTTGTTTGAGTATGTTCCCTTTCAAACAACTGCACCACGTTGGAATAATCTGACAGGTTTTGTCTAGTAATTCTTCTAACGAATACTGTGCGGCGAAGACTTTGTCGGATCTCGAAAGCGTGATTGGACAATTTACGCTGAACGACTTGAGTTTCTTCAATCTCACCGATGACGCGCAGAAGCTCATACAGTCGGGTGTGGAAAACTTAGCATGCACGAGTTGTATTAAGGAGGGATTTACATTGGCAAGGGAAGCGTTCCCTGACGTTGTCTCCCAAATTGACAGCGAGGCTACACAACTCTGTGGAGACTCCTTTATTGGTTAGTCGCAGAATTTACCTGTACAGGTCAAAAACTCATATTAGACATGATTATTCTAGATGGAAGTGTTCCGCAGAATGTGTCACAGACTGCTGTTAGTGGCGTGTTCACAACTACTGAGCAGGCAAACTCGGGAGTCTCCCAGGGACTAGGTGGCGCGTTGATGTTGGCGGGGGTTGCTACTGCCTTTATGTTGCTAGGTTAGCTACGGCGTTGTGTTTCTAAACCGCATTAAATTATTCAACCTGGACAATGTATTTCGACCTTGAGGCAGTGGCCGTAAGCAATCCCATAAGTCGGGGTATGGTTTTATTCAAGCTTTTGATCGCCCCTACGACTTCTATGAAATTGGACACGTGCCGTAAGGAAGGTTCATCGGAAACACAGCGCCTCGCCACCACCTCGATTTCTCGTTTGCCCATACACGTTGATGACCTCGACCTCAAATATATCCCGGTTTCGCTCTGGCGAAATGCCCAAACCAGAAGACGGCTTAGCGGAATGGGCGAGCAAAATCAAGGCCATGCAGCAGCAAGTTGATGCAGATGAAGAGGCGGAACAGAGGAAGCTCGAGCAGGAAATCGCTGCTTCACGGCTAGCAAGGCAACGTAGAAGTAGGGGTACTGGGATATGGCAGCCGCCACAATAGCACAGATTTGGGTACCTCCTACTTCGTTCGATGACGATAACGAACTTAATTCTTCCTTTTAGCCAAGAACCAGGACTATATCGCGTCTCTGAAAGACAGCACTCCGTCTGACGTTGACGATACCAAATCAATGTCCGAGCGCCAACAGAGCCAGGTCGCCACTCTACGCAAACTCATGGGGAGTGGAACACCCCCAATCCGTGACGAACCTGTTCCCTCTCCCTCTTCATCCAAACAATCATTTCCTTCTTCTGCTCACAGAGCCGAGCCGATTTCTCTGGCAGAATTCATGGGCGGACGGGCTACTGCTCCTAGGCTCAATAAACATGCCCCCCAGCAGGACGCACACGATCCGACACAGTTTGAACAGCGGACCAAGATTGATGCACCCCATCCAGTATTCGGAGGTGGCGGAGTTGCTATGCCCGGCATGGTGCATAGTGGGAAGAGTTCTCAGTGGGCTGTCACCTCCAGCGACACACGGACAAGGAGGCCAAGCACCCCGTCTGCGGCATCGCATGTCAATGAAAGGGAGCGTTCTGTGTCCCCCCAAAAGACCGGGAACCGAGATCGTACGATAAGTACGCCATCTCGTCCTGCCAGTACCGTGAATCATCAAGTAGAGCGCGCACAGGAAAGGGAGCGTTCTGTGTCACCGCAGAAATCTGCAATGCGAGTTCGTACAGTCAGCTCCCCATCTCAACCCCCCGCTAGTGTGAAGTTCAAGGTAGAACAGACCCACGAAAGGGAGCGTCCCATGTCGCCTCAGAAGACCGGGAGTCGGGATCGCACGATCAGTGCATCGTCTCGTTCCAATAACGTGAAGTTCCAGGTGGAGAAGATGCAGGAACGGGAACGGTCTATCTCTCCTCAGAAAACTGGAAGTAGGGACCGTACAATGAGTACACCCTCTGGTCTCTCACACGTTGCGAGAACCCGTGCCTCTTTGAGCTCTATCTCTTCTCCGTCCTCTAGCGCACCACGACCAGAGAAATCATTAAGCACTCCCTCACAGATGCCATCTTCTCCTCCCCCCCGCCCTTATTCAACAGGCCGGCTCTCCACGCCCTCTTCCCCTTCCACGAGGGCCTCCTCAGTTACCACGCCGTCATTGTCTCGGCCGATCCAACCAGCGCCTCGTCTATCGCTAGGGCCGCAGATAACCGCATCCTCGAGCCCGTCCCCTGCATTCTTAAAGGCACCTCCTCCGAAAGACCCTACCCCAAGCATAAGTAGGCTGCAAGGGCGAGGTTTTGTGCAGAACATGGTGAAAGCTAGCCAAAACCTCGAAGGTCCCGGCTCTCCCCCATCTCTCGAAGCCCATCGCACAGGAAACGGTCGGAAGGCGTCTGTTCTTGACCGTTGGCAGCCTGACACCCTAAGAGAAATGATGCCTTCCACTTCGCCCCATGCCCCTGCCATGCGAAAAGCGCGTACAGTGGGTCCTACAGAGACACCAACAAGAGGATCTGAATCCAGGGAACTCAGGTCTGCGCCTTCTCTGCCCTCTCTGCGCACCCCCACAGCTTCTCCTCCTGCGCGAGTTGACCCTCCTCGAAAAGGTACACCGGGCCTGGGCACACCGGGAGTAGGGTCCGCCACCACCATGATGATATTTCAGCCTACCTCAACGGAGGATTCTTTTACTACCGTCGATGAGCTTGGAGTGCATCGTACCGGAAGCAAGGAGGCACCAGTCTTGTCCAGCAAGCCTCTGGTTCATGTGCGTTCATTTTGGTGATGATTGCGTCGGGTGTTGCTTACGGTGTTTACTTTTCTATCTGTTTACTTGTTTTATGTTCACGTGGATCTTCAATATTCACTCTATAATTCACGCATTGCACATTCTATTCTTTTTGGTTTACAGCCAACGAAAGACAGAGCGAAGAAACCACGCAAAGCCAAATTATCAGAACCTAGGGTATTAGTCGAAGAGCCTTCGAGTTTTACAAAAGTAGCGCCTAGCGCAAATTCTGCAGGAATGAGTGCGCCACGGTGCATTGACACGTCAGGATTAGATGTTACTGGTTCATCACCTGAGACCAAAGGACGCCCCGTTTCTCCGACGACACGCTCCTCGGCAAGACACTCTTCTAATGGCTCACAAGTCGCCGATCGCTGGACCAGCGACACCGTCATTGGTGTCAAAGCGGCGTTTCGCACCCCTTCAGCACCGGAACCGGTCAGAAGGATGGTGGGTCGTAAAGCATTACCTGGTTTGGCGCCTACAGAAGTAAACATTGACGCTAAACCGACCTTCCCACCACTCCGTTCCCCCACTGAAGATTTGATGTCTTTGAGGCCCGCATTAACTACTGTCTCAGTTCCGTCACCCAGCAGCCCCAATTCGTCTGGACCTTCTCGACATCCGCGCATTCCTATTTCTGGGAATAGGGCTACGGTTATGAATGTCGCTCAAGCCTTCAACGAAAGTACTTCCGTCGCTGGATCCGACATACCGGCACCTCCTCCTGCCAAGATAAATGAACTATCTTCGTCGACTGGACACCCGAGGTTGACCCCTCAACCCATTTCCCCAGCAGAGAAGCGTAGATCGAGTTACGAAAGATATTCAGCTATTGCCATGCCCCCCTTGAAAGAGGAGGCAACTCCAACTTCCTCGCCTGCGGGAACTCTTTCACGAGGTATTCTTGAAGTTATAGAGTCAGTTGACGCCCGTGTCAGCAATGAAGACACGTCGCGCTTAAACGATAGTTCAAACAACATTGTGCAGCTTGGTGCGTGAATATCCATTCTCCTATATAATGAATCCTTTCGAATTTCGACACAGACTATACTGACGAACCGCTCCCCCATGTCGACATCGGTCGCTTGGTCTCGAAATCATCGATAATCCGCCAGGATCGAAGCATTAGCACAATATCCGTCGATGTTTTAACTATATCAGGTAGTTCTGCGACGGTCGTAACCCAGGATCCCCTTGTATTTTACGATACTGAGGTCCTTGCCATTGTCCATCGTTCTAAATCTAAGTCAAGTGGGCTCGCGTCAACGACAGTTTGGGCTTGGCTGGGGAGAGCAAGTCGGTTCAAAGAAAAAGAAGAACAAAAACTGAAGGCACTTGCGTCTCGTTATGGATCTAACTACGTAGGCTCTTCTCATATTGCTACTACCTCGTTGATGTTCCTCATTTGCGCAGATCATTATTCCTCAATATGCAGAACCTGCAGAGCTTCTGCAGGTGCTGGAAAATCAAGTAGCTATTAGACAAGTATGCTATTGCTTAGTATTCAAATTCCCAATGTCTGATTGTTGTCTAGGGGAGTAGGACTCATTGGACCGCAGAAAATACTACTATGCATGTTGTGCGTCAGACTGGTGACGGGATTATTATTGATGAACTCGATCTGGTACGTACCTTTCCCCCCCTGACTAGTTATATCTCTGCTTAATTCAATCATCAAGAGTATCAGAAATCTTTGTTCGGGATTTAGCTACTGCGTATCCGTTCTCGGAACTATCTATGTTTGGCATGGTTGTGGTTCACTTGCCAAGGAACGCCAGGCGGCATTGCGATACGCGAAAACTCTGGGATCGAATGTTGTAGAGCTTTCTCACAGTGAAGGCGATAATGATGACATGTTTTGGATGATACTCGGAGAGGATGACTACGCTCAAGCTGATTATTGGAAGTGGAGAAGCTCTGCTTCTTATATCGAACCTAGGATCTGGCATGTCAATGCTACCCGTCATGAAGATGCAGTAATTTTTTTTTGTGTCATCTATTTGAAGGCCTTATCTGACATTTACTTAGGTTTCCAGAATTTCTTCCTTTACACAGCAGTCTCCAACAACGTCTGTGTTTGTAGTTGATTGTGTGTGGGAACTCTTTGTGCTAGTTGGACAAGATGCACGGACACAAAGACAAAACATCAGGCTAGCGATTTCTGTCGCCCAAGTGTGTAGTCATTTTATGCAAATTCTTGGTTACTGACCAAGTCCCTATATGCAGTCGTTAGCGAAACTGGTTGCTGATGATCGCCCTTACCAACCGACAGTCCACGTGTTGATCTTCCCTTCTCAAATACCCTTGGATCTTCGCTTACATTTCAGAGATCTAGATGAAGCAAGATTTGTGAGTATTTCTATGACTTGGCTGCTAGTGTTCGCTAACCCCAAAAGTCAGAATGAAAACAATGTCCCAGACCATATGAACCTTTTGTCTATGGATGAAGCCTTAGAACATGTGCGTATGATTACACGGCCGTCCCTATCATTGTCTGATTATACATTAAGCTTCAAACGAAGTCATGGCAAAAAGTCGCCTTCAGCAATACGACAATGTTACCTCTTGGAATCGATTCATCGCTGTTATCATAATGGTGCACATGGAGATTACTTGTGTTATGCTATGGAACTAGGAAATTCTTTATATGTATAGTAATGCGCCGTCCACCTATCGTGGTATCTCTCAAGTATATAGCTGGGTTTTGGAAAGGAATATCCAAGGACTCATTAGGCCCTACGACACTGAACCTTTTATTAATATTGAATACTCAACAGATGCCCCTTTGCATAAGTAATCAAGGTCCCAGAAACATCGTCGAAGGCCAATGCTGACGACGTCAAACGAATACCGTCGGGGAGTTGTAGGCTTCTCAGATCATCAATGGGACCGTCCCCCATTGCCAGGGAATAGAGAATATATACCCGATGCTTCTCCGCGTACAGATTCATGAACATGGCGGATTGACCTGAGGGAGCTTTCGAGATCATGAGTCGATACGTGAAAGTTCCCTCGGCCAGTATGGATATACTGGGCTTGTCAGAGACCAATGACCAGCTCTCCTCGTCAATAAGATAGGTATAGAGCTTAAGCTTGATTTCATCGGCTGCTTCCTCATATTCGTTCTCATTTCGTTCGACAGCTCGTGAGAACACTTCGAATGCAGTGATATTAGAATCAATGAGTCGGATCATCTGATGATCTTTCCATAGAATGTCCACGAGGTTGAGGGAAGCAATTGTTGTGGTTTTCAAGGTCCGAAAGACCCACTTCCCTTGAACAGCCGGCATTTCGAGAGAAGAGGTATCATAAACCTCCAAAAAGAGAGAGGCATTCCATGACAAATCCTGGACGAAGACCCGACGGGATGTCAAAAGCAGCACACACTGACGACGCGGATGAAGGAAGATATCATCAATGTCGAAATTCTAATTATCAAAGGTTAGCATTTAAGACTTGTTGTGTGAGACGAAGGAATAGACAAACCACGTCGGTCGAAGAAGTACTAGGTATGCCGTTTGCTCGCTCTGGGCGAGGTGATACGCAAATGCCTGACTTGAGATTGATATCGATAAAGAAGAGCTCACTGCCCCCGTGAAGGCAGGCCAAGGAGTCCCGTAAAACGACGGATCTGGCAAAGCTGCCTGGAGGCAGACGAATATCTCCGGTTTGCACAATTTGAGGAGAAGAATCATCTTGGCTCAAGGCAGTCGAACAATCGAGAGAGAAAATTCTCAAACGCCTGCAGAGTACATTAGCTTATCTCAATGACATAAGATCTGCACATCGACATACCTGTGCACTTCGTCAGTCACGGTTGGACCACGCTCCGCTACTGTCAGGAGGATGCTTATCGTGATATGTGCACCATTATCAGTACTGACCCAGTCAAGGGAGTCCAAGCGCCCCGGATAATCCAACAGATGGCCATGAGCAGTCTTCAGGTCGTAGATACCGACATTAGTTGGAATATCTCTCATTTCGCTGAGCCGTCCAAGGAGGACATACCGACCTCCGGGAAGGATATAGCAGACTGTCGGTGATAAGGTCCCTGGGCCTTGGGGTATCCAAGGTTCCCAGGAAGGTAGATGATAGAGATGTCGAGCCTCTGAACATTTCAGAGGAGGAACGGAGGTGAAAGATTTCCATTTGACAGACAGAGAAATGGCTCGTGACGCATAATAAGGACAAAATGTCAAGTCAACGGTATCCAAAGTGTTTCCCGGGGGGAGGGGAATGATGTGACTATCGCGAGCATTTTTCCATATCTGCCTGTTGTACAGTGATATTTGTCTGAGATATGAGCATGTCTAGAGGAGAAGTAAAGGATCGGATCGAGGCCTAGGACAAGAACTGCGCTTACTTACCCGCGTGAAATGAAGAATATCTGTGACGGAGGCATGCAATAGAATCTTCAATACCAATTCTGGTGGAAGATCAATAATACTCATATCTTCAGTAATGCTGCGAATGAGCTAATGATGAACTAGTGAAAGGTAAGTTGAAAATGCAGTACGATCAGTCAGCTGCCGATGCAGACAGCATGACGTCTATCAGCCGGCATCTCCCTCGGTTGAAAAGAATTCTATTAATTGGACAAGGTACCGCGCGCCATAGGATAGTAAATATAAGATAGAAAAATTAGTCGTGAATGACCCTATAATGGAGGCATCGCACGGCTGTGATCAACCGTACCACTTGTTACCAAGTCGTGTTCGAGCGACAGCTCTCTGGGGAATCGTGGGCTCCTTTATATCAAAGACTTCTATTGCTCGCTATGTAATCTCACCGATCAGACGGATGATAATTTGCAGTAACTACAAGCTCACCTTCCATGTGGCATCATCAAATTCCAATACAATTTGGTGCTTTCGCAAGCCATTCTCATAGTCCTCATCGGAAGGTTGCGCGCACAAGTCTGTGATTAAGAGATGAAGGCAAATCTTGTACTGAGTAATGAACCTTACAAATTATGGGTTCACCATCAGCCTCCGTGTCCAGCGCGACTTTTCCATCTCGAATCAAAAACGACAGATGAAATATATTTTCCACTGACTGGGCGAAATCATGGGGGTTGATGACGAATCGAAATAAGTTAATGGGGCTGACTTCACCCAACAGGGCTTCCAACTGCATATATGTCAATTCAGAAAGAAAGAAGTGACACACTCAACTCACAAGTAACACATTTTTGGTTGTCTCATTCTCCGATCGCGCGATATCTTCTTCTTTCAGTTCCTGGGGCTTGCGTTGCTCGTCCTTATTCTTCTCCAATTTTGCGCGCTTGACAACCGCGCGCTTTTTGACCTCGATAGAAAGTGGCCCGAGCCTTGAAATCTGACATTATCATCTGGTCTTGAAGGTAGGGAGAAACACTAACATAAAGCTAAGGGCTGGAACCCTGTGACTCTTTGCGAGCGCTTTCCGACCAACCCTACCCCAGTCAAGAACACTGTCAAGATCATCCTCCGCTGCGTCTATCTCAGAGTCATCGTCTGGCATCTGATCTCCAAACTTGCGCCCGCCCATGAAGGTGATGAGCTTTGAAACAAATTCGTCGACGTCGAAGGCGCCTGCTCCGGACTTCATGGCTCGTGCTTTTTGGGCTCCCAGATTTGAGGCCATCAGTAAGAAGGCGGAATCAAGAGTAGCTTCCTGAGGACCCTTCACTACGAATGGGCTCTCTCGTGAGAAATCGGTCAATTATAACTTGGTAACAGCGTACCTTTGTCGAACAGCTTGTCTGCCTTGCCGACGTCCTTCTCAATTTGTTCTATACTCAAGCTGGCGAGGTTAGACTGATACTCTAAAAAACGCGTATTTCAGTGTGGATAGTGCGACCACGGATTCTCAAAACGTCACACCTTCCATATTTTTGGTAAGAGATCTGTAGTTCTTGCGAACGGCGCGTTTTTCGTCGGCATCTTGATCAGGATCATAAACCAATGATTCTATAAGGCTGTCAAGATAAATCCAAAAGTCAGAGATTAACATGGCACTGTACCTCTGGATGAATTGCCCATACTGGCGTCTGGCATCGTCTGGCGCGTGGTGGTGGAGAACAATTACTAGGAAGTGCGTGTTTGGTCGTGTCTTTCAGGCACGTTGACGCGACGCACGTGATGAGGTCCCCGATTCTTTCCGAAGGATGAGGAAACGACAGAGGGTTATAGAAAAACGTAACTGGTCGTGAGTAGTGCCAAACTGTCTGGACAGGGGCTATACTCCGGGTTAGCTTACAAATCTGTAGTGATTGGCGAGCATCCGGCACGCTTCGGCTGCTATGCCGGCTGATTGCCATTGTGGCTGTCTTTCCGACTTCTCCCTATTGGTCTGTATCATTCTCATTGCTAACTCATCAAAACCGAGCTCGACGTCTTTTCTGTACCAGGACTGACCGGGACCGACGACTCCTCACAAAACCCTTCTCACTCTGAGTGCCAGACTTTCTGGTATGAGGATTCAACTTTCAAATCCATTATTACTGCTTGGTGCTCACAAGGGAAACAACCTCCACCCGTTGACGATGCTGTAGCTTATAATAATTTGGCCCGACAATCTTTTATCGATAAATTGTGCTTCCCCTGAGTCCCTGAGTCCCACTATTACTTACCTCGTAGCTGCCTGAGGTTGCAGGGGAAAATGTGAGCTTGTGGCAGCTGCGCTGCCACCGAGCGAACTTTTTCCCCGCAACCAACCAGTGGATCAGATTCATGCATGTCTACAATATACAGTTTTGATTTTTTCAAGCATGTCTGAACTCCGTTAAGTGAGAAAATCCTATATCGTGCAAGGTAGCGACTTATTTAGCTATTTTTTGAAAATGAATCCAAGAAAAGGAAAGAATCGGGGACCCGGCGTCCGCCGCTACTGGATCTCGTAATTGTTAAATTTCAATTTGGAGTGTGTCGCCCCCCTTTCACTGAAAATTTGCGCCCAGCATGAGTGCACCTCACCATTTTGGCGTGAGCATGTTCCTCCGTAACTTTGACTACCATCTCTAATTTCTATCTAGTATAGCAAATCGACCCGTGCTAAATGTCACGGCCCCTTGCCGTGCAAGGTGTCTGGTATTCTCTTGCTCTCTATCAGGACGTGTCATTGATACCAGGTTTCGCAGGGCACGGCTGTTACGACTGGCACACTACGATATGGACAGACGATGACTCATGAGCACGGTGATACAGTAGAATGGCGCCACTGGTCCGCACTTTTCATCTGAGCGTATTCTCCTTGACATTGTTGCTTCATAGGGGCTGCGTCACCCCATCCATTCTTTCCCAACTTGCTTCAACGAATCTGGAAAATATTCATAGATTCAGAGATTTAAGGTGGACCACATTCTTTTCTCCGGAATTCGCCACAATTGACCCTTCCTTCAGGTCGGATGATCAGCGTAGGATTCGCAAGGCTGTATCGGAAAGACGCGTCGATCCTGCAGACATCCCACCATCTGCACAGACAATCAACTCTACTTCTATCAACGCATCTGCAACCAGCATTCCCAGTCAGAAGAAGAGGAAGGCTCTACAAGAGGCGGCGTCTGGGTCCCAGCGACCTGCACTATCGTCTCAACGACCTTCCTCGTCGGCCCAGCTACCTGCTACGTCAACACGTCCTCCATCATCGACGCCTGTGGATGAGATTCTCGTCGCGGATGAAATACCAGAAGAACCTGCGGATGAACTGTACTCCACGATGCGAACAAACGTCGTCGGATTACAGTACTACAAAGGTCTGCTATGCATAAATCCACCCTGTTTTTACTGACATAATCAAGGTCTTGTTGGGCCCGGCGAGGAAGTCATCATTCAGAGGGACGTGAACAATATGTATGACGTGTATGCATCAGCTTCCCCAGACGTGAAGGATGTCGGTCTTACGCGTGTCCTCTCATAGAAATGCAGTCAGAGTATTAAACATTGGGAGGGTCCAGGTGGGACATATACCAAGAGGCTTAGCTGCGAAGCTGGCGCCTCTTATGGACCGCCGCCTAATCACTTGTGAAGGGGTGATTCACGATGGAAATTGTGAGATTCTAACATCTGGATGATACCCTGGCTGATCTCGTAACAGTAAGCGGGTTTAGAGGGTATACCTTGAATATGTTTGTGTGCCACTGAATCGTAGTGATTAGGAGTACTAATTTTATATTCAGGAGCCTCAAAATTTACGGGGCGTCTAACAAGCATGATACACTTGAACCGCTTCTCATATGGTCAACGCCCGGCCAGCGTGGGTTTGGTTCCCGGAGGGGACAGGTTCCGTCCAGTCAAGGCTCTGCCGGGTCGGCCCTTCCAATGGTGGGATCATCTCGTGCTCCGGGCGCCAAACCTGCCCAGACAGAGGCTGCCAAGAAGCAACAGGAGGCAGTGCAAAAGGCCGCGGAACTGCGTCAGATTATCAACAGCCTTGAGAAAGTTGATGATGAAGGACGTCGAAGTTCTCTTCTGGATTCTGTCTGCTCTACTGAAGATATTTTGAACTTACCGTTACATCCCTCTCCTCCCGGAATTGAACATGGGAACCTAGTAGTCGATTTGATGAAACATCAGGTTGGTGTCTTCCACACGACACAAGAAAATGTTTCATCGTATCTTTTGCAGTGCCAGGGATTGCAATGGTGTATCGAACGAGAGTACCCGGTTCTTCCCAAGAAAGAAACTGATAAGCCTGTCCAATTTTGGCATTTAAGAAAGGACGGGAACAAGGTGTGCACAACTTCTCGTGGTCGAAGTGTCCTCTAGTTTTTGACTGTTAATGACAAGACTTATTATTACAATGGTATTCCTCTGTCGTGCGTGCTGATGCGTTGGCTCACAGTCCATTCGAAGTGGCCACGAAAACGCCTCAAACAAGCCCCCCAGTTCTCGGAAGAGGCGCCCTCTTTGCAGATGCAATGGTATAGTCTATTGTCATATCTATCGCATCCTCGCACTAAACTGTCTTGGTAGGGATTGGTAAGCAACTGATTAACTCAACATCACAGTCTTCTCATATGATCTTAGGGAAAGACGCTGACTATGATTGCTCTGGTTCTGGCCACAGGACACGACCGTCCAGCTCATTTTTCGAACAGTACTCTAATTGGTGAGTGGTAATGCATTTCCGGTGAAACATATCTCTGACTCGGGCAGTGGTTCCGCTCTCTGTACTTTCCAACTGGGAAAAGCAGATACAAGATCACTGTGCTCCTGGTGCTTTAACAGTATGCGTCTACTACGGCCAGAACCGGTCTCTGAGCCCACAAGAATTGGCAGGGTATGACATCGTTATTACCACATACCAAACAGTTGCTTCGGAGCACAGTGGCACTGCCCCTAGCGATGGTCCCAGCAAGAAGAAGAGAAAGACAGGGAAATCTCTTTTTGAAGTACAGTGGAAGGTGCCTTACGTCCTGCTACTCAATCTTATCGCTGCTTAACATTGTCGTAGAGAATTATTCTTGATGAAGGTCACAGCATTCGTAATCCCAAAACAAAGATGGCAAAGGCTGTTTGCGGTCTCAGCGGAGACCGCAGATGGGTATTAACGGGCACTCCGATAGTTCGCTCTCCTATCAGCTGTTCTTGGGTATCGATTAACTCACACGTGTCCAGATCAATTCGCCTAGGGTACGCCAGAAGCAGGCCCATAGCAAACTCATCATTGATCTTTCGTGTATCAGGATCTCGGCTCAATTCTGACTTTCCTTCGTATCTGTGGGCCGTTGGATCAAGAAGACTTCTTCAAACGACTGCTTCTTCGTCCTTTGAAGGATGGCCTTCCATCTGGAGTCGAGCTACTACGGGTGAGTATACGAAACTATACGTTTATGGCATTAGTATTCATCCTGCATATACGTAGGCTTTGATGTCCCACGTATGCATCAGACGTACGAAAGAGGTACAACCTACGACTCTTTAACATAGCCCAGTAACTGAGAATTCCTACAGATGCAAGACAGTACCGGAAAACCTCTGATACCTCTTCCTCCGGTGAGAATCGGCCCAAATATGTCTACTTGATGCTGAATTACTCTGTTCCAGGTTGAGATGACGCTGGTACCTGTGACCCTTCATGATGACGCTAGAGTAAGGATATCCTCACCGAAGCATCACATGGTTGACTTATCCACAGGCATTATACGACGAGATTGAGAATCTTTCGCAACAGCTTTTGGAAGGATTTATTGCTAGAGGAGAGGCCAACAAGGTTTGCGTGCTCTATAATGTGAATGCAGTGTGCTGAAATATTTGACAGATGCAGACGAATGTTCTAAGTATGCTCACCCGTATGCGGCAGATCGCTTTGCACCCAGGTCTTGTTCCTCGTAATTATCTGGATCAATTGAGGTCCGCCGTCGACAGCGACGATTCAGGGTCTGATACCGTCCCCCAAGTAAAACTGACACCAAAAGATAAGGCGAAATTGCAGACATTAGTCCTACAGGCGATCGAAGATTCACAAGAATGCCCTATCTGTTTCAATATCCCTGACAGCATCAATACACGAATAACAAGCTGTGCACATGTGTTCTGCCTGCAATGGTATGCATTTCCTTGTTACTCATAAGCCGGTTCTTACTCTGGTGATATCGCAGCATCACTGAAATTATATCAAGGCAGGCGAAATGTCCGATGGTATGACTACGTCTTGCCCTGCATTGTCCTTCTTTCAATATGCATGTAGGATCGCCGCACCCTTTCGTGGACTGACGTGATTGAACCGCCGCCGCCTATCGAACTTACGCAGTTACCGGTATCAGAAAACGACGAAGAAGAAGTCTTCCAAAACGGTTCTTCGGCAAAGATTGAACAACTTATACATCTCCTTACGCTCATGCCTCATTCTGAAAAATCCTTGGTATTTTCCCAATTCACGTCGCTCTTAGACAAGGTATATATAAACTGTGCATCTGTCCGTGCTGCTGACAAGGTCTCAAGGTTGCGGAAGCATTAGATATGAAAGGGTAAATCCTTCCTCCTGAGATCGCAACTAAAGCTGATTGTGCTATCAGGATCGCATATGAGCGGTTTGACGGCCGCATGTCAGCAAAAAGGAGGCAGGAAGTGCTGATACGCTTTTCTGTGCCGGTCCCAGAAGCCTGTCAAAACGAGGCGCCGCAACAAGGGCGACAGAGGACGAGGCGCGTTGTCGTTGGAGATTCTGATGAAGACGTTGCGGATGACAAAGACAGCGACTTTGTGCCAATGTCGCAAGATGACATGGACGATTTGATTGTTTCTGACGACGAGTCATCCCACAAGAAAAGGACTGAAGGTAAAGCCAAGGCCAAAGATGATATAGACCGCGAGATCTTGGGTGAAGGAAACAATCCCAAAGTCTTGCTGCTGTCATTAAAAGCGGTACGTTGGACTTGTGTATGCCTTATAGGTGACCGTATAACATTTGCTTGCTAGGGTGCTCTTGGCTTGAATTTAACGGGTACGTGGAGTCATGTGCCCACCCTCCGTGCTCTCTGACAGCGTTCGTTTAAACAGTTGCCAATAATGTTTTTCTGTGAGCTTGTTCTTTCGTCATCACTTCAAACATATTTTAATCGATCTGTACCCTCGACTAGTATGGATCCGTAAGTCACATAACAGCCTTTGCGTTTGACTTACTCACTTTATTCCTAGCTGGTGGCAGGTAAGTATACGTCATGAGCTCTACTAGTCAACTGACATATAATTACTCGTAGGAAGGAATTGAAAGTCAAGCAATCGACAGGGTGAATCGTATCGGACAAAAGAAAAGTGTCCATGTCTATCAGCTTATCGCTGAAAACACTGTCGAGTCAAAAGTGGGTAAATCATAGCATTCTACCGAACCCTGTCGTTCATCATGCATAGGTCCTCGATATACAAGAGAAGAAGAAAGCGTTGATCAAACAAGCGTTCTCCGGTACCAAGAGGACTGAAACGCCTCTTCAAAGGAAAGAAGCTCGTCTACAAGGTACGTATACTCCTGGCTACCATGGTCTATCATTACTAACCTAAGGCAGAGATAATTGAACTCTTCGGCATCAGGAACCAGCAGGCACAGACCTGAGGCCTAGCTGAAGCTTATAAAATTACTTATCCCTACCTAATGCGTTTGATAGATTATGTACTCCGTCACACGAATCATCAGGACTCTATATGTCTACCCACATCGTCCTGACCTCGGTCACCGGGCGCATAAAGCTCATACGCCCACATCCTTCAGAAGATGAGGCGGTCGCCCAACTACGCAGTGATCCAGAATTCCTGCGTTATCTTCCCATCTTCCCTCAGAGTGTCTCGGCTGAGGAAATGCGCCTACGCCGGGAAACACGATCAGTGAATCCCAGTATCCGTGATTTTCATATCCACGTCACCAACAAGAAGGGACAGTGGAAGTTTGGAGGAATAGCTGGTTTTTTCAACTTGGAGGAGACGAATAAATCATGTGAAATTGGAATCGCGATTTGTCCCGCATTATTCGGGACAGGCGTCGCAACAGATGTACTCTACCCTTTGTTGGTCTACGTCTTTGAAGATCAGGCGTTGCATCGGGCAACGTTCCAAACGGCAACGATTAATGTTGCTATGAGGGGATGGCTAGATAAAGTTGCCGGCGCTAAATTGGAAGAGGAGAGCAGAGAATGTTGGAGAACAGAAAGTGGCAGCTATTGCGACGTGGCCTGTTATAGCATTCTAGAATGGGAGTGGAGGGATAAAGTCAAAGGAAAACTCGAACAAATGCTACACATCTAAATTAACCATTCCACCTACCGTGGAGAATGTAGAGTACCCCAATCCGTGACTGTAAGGTCTAAGTAGTCGCATTGTATATGGATGTGGTATGATCTGCTGCGTATGTCGCGATGTCCTTCAGCGTTATAGTACATTCATGGGCGGTCTAAGAGAGAATACAATTATGTACTAATCTGTAATGTGATGTTAATGAAGTGACAGACGCAAGAAAGGGGAAGGATTCTCACAGCAGTAAGATACGACTCTGCGACAATCCGGGCTCTTGCGTTTAAACTGAGCTTCATATCGCTGATTTCCCGGTCCACCTCTTTCATGAATCTGTAGTGTATTGAGCGGCTGAGGAGGAGGAGTAGGGACCTGATGCACTCAATGATGAAATCGACGATCTTGTGCTTCAGCATGGTCTCGGAATGGGTGTTGGTAATTAAGAAAGAAATATCATATCCCTAGAAGGTATACATGGATGAATTGAAAGATGTGTATGGTACGTAGAGATGCTCACCTGTACAGGCTTTCGCCGCAGCACGATGAAGCTCTCTGCCCTCTGCATCATGAAGCGAGTAAACTTGTGACACAGTATGCGCTCTATTTCGTCAGCTTGCTTAATCTTGATACTCAAGCGAATGGAGTTGATTGAGGGTTCAATTAAGACACGTTCGTTTTCGTTTCTTGAAATGACCAGCGGGTTCAGAAGGACCTCCTTAGATCCCCTACGCAACGAGTCAGTGAGCAAAATATGACAAGGCAATGATACTGACGATGCCTCTACTTCGGGTTTGTTGTGTCGTTCGACGACCTGGACATCAATTCAAGTACAGGACCTGCCAACGATGTAATCGACGTACCTGCGATGAAAAGCTTTCCAGAGTTAAAGCTGCTGTCAAGGTAGACCTGACGGCCACAAGATACGGTCTAAGAGCATTCGACTGCGAAGAACGTTGAGCAAGGCAGATGGAATCCCAGAATAAGGCGTACCATATCTGAGTCTTGAGCGTTGCAGTCGAGTATCACGGTCACGACTAACGGAATTTCGGTCGGCGCTCAAAATCTTCGATCGTGATTTTTTTTCAACCTTGCTCCCAGCATCGTTCCTCCGTTTGTTCTACGAAATGACTATCACTCTTGCGCTCTGGTAGGCGGGATTTCTTTCAATGCTTTCTGTACTCACCTCCTCATGCAGGAGCATCAAGCTGACACCTGGAAAGCCTGAAATTCTCGAAGGTCACAATGACAGAACGGTCACCAATATTGCCATCGGTGACGACTCCGAAGCGCCAAACAAGTCAGGCAGAAGTACGGTCAAGCTGACATACCCAAACATCGCCTACGATGAAGATGAGGATGATAACTCGGAGGAGGAAACCATCACTACCGTGTTATGTTCATTGTCTGTGGGAAAGGTACCTACATGAGTTACCTTGGGCGTAATCCGGGCTCATGCGTTCTTTAACAGGTAGAACAAGTGGTAACCAACATTGTGCTCAACGAAGGTGGCTTGTACAAGCTTGAAACGACCGGTGAAAAGTGCGTTATTAGTTCTATATATTATTGTCAACTAATGTCCTACAAGTACGATTTACGTGAGCGGGCACATTATTGGTATGTCCTCAATAAGGCGGTCCTCATCGGTATACTGATGTCAGTTCGTAGACCAACAAAATTTCGACTCGGACTCAGAGGGGTCGATGAGTGACGACGAGGGAGCTTATGACCTCAGAGACGTCAGTTCTGATGTCGAAATTGAACCAGAAGAATTTGACAGTGATGCCAGGTACTTTGAACAACCTTTTGTCCGCTGTACAGCGTGCTTACAGATTATCTCAGTCGATTTGAAGAAGTCCATGATGATGCTGCAGAAAAGTCCCTAAAGCGACCTCGCGAGTCAACGGACGTGGATGTCGACAGTCCGAAGCTCTCCAAAGCAGAAAAAAAGAAAGCAAAAAAGCAAAAAGGCGAAGACGGGAAACCAGTCCAAGTCGAGGCCGATGCTCCTACCGACAAATCCGACAAACCTACCAAGAAGGACAAGAAAGAAAAGGCCGAGAGCACCGGCAAAACATCAGTTGAAAAGGAGCTACCAGGAGGTTTGAAGATTAAAGACTCAAAAGTTGGAACGGGACCCCAAGCGAAGAAAGGCGGTACTGTTCAAATGAGGTACATTGGTAAACTTACTTCCGGCAAAATCTTTGACTCGAACACCAAAGGAAAACCTGTACGTTTTATTTCCTGGGGTGATGTCCCGTATTGATATTTCCTTAGTTTTCCTTCCGCCTTGGTGCGGGTGAGGTTATCAAAGGTGTGTTTCTGTACGTAATATATGTGCTGCGTCTTAACAGTCGGGCAGGATGGGACCAAGGTCTTATCGGAATGCAGGCGGGAGGGGAACGTGTACTTACTATTCCACCGGCTTTGGCGTACGGCAAAAAAGGCGTATCCGGTATTCCAGGAAATGCGACGCTCATCTTTGGTTTGTGATCTTTTATCTCTTTCTTCTTTGTGCTGACAGGCTTGTTTTCAGAATGCAAGCTCATCAACATCAAGTAGATTGCAGACGGATGGTCGAAATAGTACATAAAAGTATGGTCGTCATGAATGATTGTCGTTTATATCATTTAATAATACTTCATGGAATCGCAGTTCCATTCGTTTAAAAGTGAACGAGACTTTAATGGTTTCTGGGATGAAACATCCGGTCTCTAAGGGTCATTCGACAGTGTTATTTCACGAGGAGGTAACCGCATCATCAGATAGCATTGACATCACGCTAAAACGTCGGTTCACTTTGCAGATGTGCGGGGTAAGGACATACCATCCTGTCTATATAAAGGTTTCGTCTCCGTCTCAGCGGTAAATTCTCCTTTTTTCAAAGTTGTATAACACCGTCTGCTTACCGACAGGTCACCTCCTGTATGCCTGCTCCAGATGGCAGTATACTGGCGCTATGCAAAAGGCGCAATATACAAGCCAGGGGAATTTTTGCCAATCGGCCGCCACGGAACTAAATTATATCATAGCGGAAGCAAGACGGAAGCATATTTTGCAGGGGTCCGTACTGATTCGTGCTGATATGTCTCCTCAGGCATGGACAATGCAAATTGTGAAGGTCTAAAGTGGTAAACTGCCAGTCAAGACTCAACATCCATATATTTGAAGAGCAGAATTTACAATACAGCCAAGAAGTGGACGAAGCCAATGAGATTGGTACAAGTATATCCAGCTGGGACCTGAAATTTCAAGATTTACCAATTTCGTAGGGAGGCCAGGAAGGTCCGCTACTAGTCGGAACAAAGTATAAGGTCCCTCGAACAGCGGTAGCGTCACAAAGAACTTTTTTTATAGAAACAGGAGCAGTACATCCTATAGAGGTTGTTTCTTGCAATAATAACGGTAAACTAGTGCGTAGTCCTACGAATACCGGTGCACTGCGACTGGGCGTTTACCGTGTTCATCTCAACAGCTCAGTCTCGGTGGCCACCGCCGCCTCCTTTGCCGTCACGATTTCCCTGCGCACAGTGCCCTACATTTGCCTCCATTTGACTTTTCCGTTTTCCCTGATGATTGATCTTGATAATCTGGACACGCAATTCGCAGGTTTCCGAACCATGGGATGTGTCAATGAAATTCCATAAATGGAGCCGCTTGTTGCTGTATAAAAAGGCGAGCTGCCATCTTTTGTTATCGTAATACCCCCTTCTCTTCTCTCCCATTTGCGAAAGTCCATCGCTGTTTACTCTCCATACCGTTGGACTAGACACCCGGGTTAATCATATATCCTATCGGTGTACTTCCTAACGGCTGCGAAACGTCTCGTATGGGCGTCGAGGCTCATCATTGTCTGACGTTCTTCCTTCCCATCTGTACTGCGTGTTCGTGGCTTGAAAGAAGTCGTCGAGGCAGTACATACCATGGGAATGGAAGAAGCCAGACCATGAATTGAGGAGCGACGACTCATGCAACACCGTTTTCGACGTGTTAAAGAATTTACTTTGTACTTCGAGCTTCTTATATTGTGCTCCTGTTTCTAGGTCCATCGATAAAACAATCTTTTTTCCCTGAAGGAACTTGGGTCTTGTGCAAGTGGATTGAATGGAATTCGTCATGTTCCAGGCCAATATCTCTAATCACGGCCTTTGTTCTCCCATATGGCAAGAGAGACGCATTCTATTGGGATATGAAGTGTTGCACATTGCATAGCAGCCAACTCTCGAAGGCGTCGGGATCTTCGGTTGTGGAGCGTAGGCAAGGACTTGTTCTCTCCCTCGAGTTTCTGTACAAGTATAGGGTCGCTTCCATTAGTGTACAGGCGGCAGGTAAATAGATAGGGAGATAAACAACGACGGTTCCTCAGATGCCATTTGCGAGGGGTTCCCTGCTAAATCCGAGTGGACGACTGGAGAGTTACTGTTCATTTCAACATTTTTACCGTATACGTGATCTCTACGGGCAAAGAACATTCACTTTCTGTTGAGGTAGTTACTGTCCGATCAAAATGGATAAGTCACGCTTGTCTCGAATTGTCAACCATGAACTTTGATGCTGCGACTGTGGCGCTTTCCCGTCATTTCGATTCCACCAAACTTGTCCATAAATATCCATTAAAGAGATGGGTTATAAAGATCCACACAACTAACGATCGGCGATAAAAGCCAAGCTTAAAGCTTTGACATGAGTGTTAAGGCTTGGAGTTAGTAACAATATATTGTGCCGATGTAAATGCCCTCGTAGGGGCCAAGATGATCCAAAATATCTCCCACAAAAATGTTTGGAACCGTTTCGATCTGGCACTGCGAGTCAGTCGCGTCGTCGTTACCTGCGATCACTGCTGAGTCAGGTATGTAGATATGACCAAGGAATTTCGACCCACCCGGACAAGCGACAGCTGAGCCTGGTTGGAGGATATGGATCTCCCCTTCAGGATGAGTATATCCAAGGCCTCTCCCAGGCAATATAGGAATAAGATCTAACTTCCATCAGGACTAGCATTGTATAATGATTGCGTTACCACACCCACCACGCTCATTGTTGATTCGCATGAAATCCGGCGTCTATAGTTCGAGTCAGCAATGGGATCCACTGAACCGGAACATAGTTCCTACTTTAGAATCGATCAGTTCCGCAAAGGCCGAGTTCCCAACACCTAAAATATTCAGAATGGATGGGCTGTGGCGCATGGCGGTATGTGCCAGGGATGTACATACGCGGTGTCCCGTAAGTCCTAACTTTAATGGACGCCGAGGGTATATTGAGAGCGAAGAAAAGGCCGTCAAGTTCGGCCAGAGCGCCTCCAAGTGAATGTCCGACGAGAACTAAATTGCTGGTTCCCTTCGATTTGATGAGCGATTCAACCTCAGCGAGAATTGCACTGGCTGTTGAAGCATGCGCATCTCTGAAACCGCCATGCACATAAACATCACTAGAGACGCCAGGGAAAAGCGTCGTGTCGAGGTTATCCTGGAGGACTTCGATGTCTGTCAATACAGACTCACTAAAGGAAAGTGCATGAATAAACCAGCAGAGACACGATGAAGGTGAACATGCTCACAATTGGGTTGGGTCGGTCCCTTCATGCCCTACAACTATGGAATTCTGGGACGGCCAGTACCCGACGAAGACTACAAGAACCATACGTCAAACTGAACACGTGAGGATGGGGGACCACGAACAGTATTGGACATCATTTCCGTTGCCACCTACAAGTGTAGGTTCGAAGTCGGACGTAGCGTCACAAGCCTCTGAAAGACAGCCATCAGCAATAGCATAAACAAGGAGCACAAACGCGTTACCTCCGCAGCTCCAGTCTTGCAAGACATCTGATCCACAATATGCCGCGCGCGCAAATTGCGTGTACGGCGCGAACGAGGCGAGTTCAGCAGCAGACAGTGCAGTGACGCTACGACGGACTGGTCCCGAGGGTAAGGCATAGCTTGTGCCCAGTACCGAGGCCAGTAGAAACAACAAAGTCGCGCGCATCTTGGTACCAATGCAGAGGGGATGGATAACAGGCGCCCAAAACAAAGTGCGTTTTGTTGGGCTTCTATACAGTGAGACCCCGCATTATATACTGCCGTAAATGAGCCATATAACAGCTGTGGATAGATTATCCGGTAGTGTCACAGCGAACTGAAGCATGTGCGCAAGTTGGTATGCATCAGAGACGAACTGATCCAGCGCATATAGTGAACGGCCACGAGTCAGTATCACGCGTCGGAATTATCTGCGCAAGATATACTTGGTATGTTGCGATCATGTGGGGAAGGAGAGTTGCAGCGCCAAGAATGGTTATCCGATTAATTAACAGCACTTCCAGTGGTGCATTTCCCTGTGATATCTGACTGAGATGATTCTGGACCTGGGAAAATACACGCGTATCACAGGCGGAATATTGTCTCGTGCATTAGAATTACAATGATTCCCGAGTTCTGTATACCCTATTAGTTACAACTTTAGTGCATTATGTACCGACTCACGAAATCTCGTCTGTGAGTTCCATCCATTGAATCACGGAGCTCGAATGGGAGAAGGCGCAGATCCTCCTAGTATCTAGGTCGCCATCGGAGCATCTTTACTATTTTCAGTTTGGGTCCGCCCACGCTTGGATTTTTGGCGACCCGTCCTCGACGAAAGTCTGGACATTATTGTTAAAACATCGGATTGCCGTGAAATTTTACATCCCTTGATCCCTTCATTTCCTTCCAGAATTGCAGGTTCCCAAAAGGCAGTACACCGCGGGCCGACGAGATCGATACTAGGAGATGCGCACCTCGGGTTTGTCCATTCATCGACCAGGTGTCGCAACTTCCACCGAAACCGGAGCCTTGCCGCAGCTCGAAACTCGAATAAGTTCCATTGCAAGCATCCACGGGACAACAAATGCATTTGGTGTGAATTCAGTGCTTGTACGAAGGCAAACTAGAAGTCCTTCCCGCAGCTGAGCAGCCCTCACACACGTGTTATTTGCATGTCCTGCTTTCTGGCAGTGAAGAGTTGAGGGCAGACCCACTGCTCTCGTCTTATGCCAGTCATGCCAATCGAGCTCGTGGACCCGCAGAGATATGCCTCAACGCAGTTTCCGAGCTACAACAAAAGAGAGTAGGTTCAAGTTATCATCCACTAGACATATGAAGCACCTGACAATGACATGCCTACTTAGCCTTCCCGCAGAAGGAATGATTGACCTAATTCGGGATGTTAATAACTCCCCTTCAGTCCTGATTCGGTTTCTGGAGCGCGACAGCCTCAGGTCACCATCCTCTTCCCCTGTACACAAGTCCCCAAAGGGCCATCGTAAACATCCCTCGGGTACGGATTCACGCGCTGTCGGCCACGGTGACCGGGAACGTATAACTGCGCATCTGGAATCCATTCTCCAGGCTACAACTGATCGTCTAGAGCATGAGACCCGCCGGGCAGAGGAAGCGATAGCTCGGGCCGAATATGCCGAGGTGCTAGTCAAAGAATGGTTTACCAAGGCCGCTTCAGGAGAAAAGGGTCGAAGCGAAGCGGAAACGAGTGCAATAGAGTCGGAACATAACGCTGCAAGGTACAAGTTGCAATTAGAAAACACCAAGTCTGCTTTGAAACGCCTCCAGGCGGACGCTGCTCAATTGGAGAAACGGTGTGCTGAAGCCGAGCGCTCTGCTGTGAAGGCTACAGCTGAGGCGCGCGAATCGCAAACGGCGCTGAACAGCCTTGAAGCGGAGAGAAAAGGCTGGGAGGAAGGTGTGAAGATCGGTATGATGAAAAGGGTTGGTAAAGAGAAAGACAAACTTTGGAAGGCTGGATATGCGGAGGGCATCAAGGAAGGGAAGGCTTCGAGAATGAAAGAAGGTATTCGAATAGGTAGACGCGAAGGTCTGCGCGAAGGTCTGCGCGAAGGTCGTGAACAAGGGCGCTACGAAGAACGCAGAAACGCACTCGAGGTGTTCGATAAGTTCCTGGCAGAAGAGACGGATGGAAGGGTACGTTTATACATCAAGATCAAAGTACACCGTGACTGATGGGTACGTTCATTGCTCAGCAGAGCGATTGGACTCGAAGGTGGGCCGCATCCGTCTATCACCCTACCAGCACAACGCTCTCTTCCCATTCCCTATTGCATGATGAAACGCATAGTAATTGAACCTCAGCAGATGGGGTCGACGCTGGTATTTTGGATCAGCTGATAGGTTGATGGACTGGTATTTGATAGATCGGAACGGAAGTACCAGGGCTCGTTGTGAACTCACGGGTTGGGGCCTACCTGGCAAGGTACTCATCATGGGGTGTAGGTGCATATGCAAAATATTCAAACTGCAGCCGTTTTTTGTCCCTAGTTGCAAGTCCATGCGAAGAAGGATCGCTCTACAAGCACTAGACAAAGATCAAGGACGGTCGCGTCATCAAAATTTACCAAAAATACTGGTGATGTGTTTGAGGAATCTCCGGTCGACTGGGACCTGAGATACTCGCGAAATTTAGTAACAAAGGACATATATTGCCAGGAGCGACGTGATGGTACAGGTTGGCGGGAAAATGTTAAACCATCGGCTAACGTCTAGCGTCATTATTTAATATGCTGGCGAGTGTTCAATCTTAGGACTAGGCCGCCAGACAGCCTGCTCCAGAAAACATATGCGACGGGCACACAGGAAAATCTAAGGTGAATATCAGCGATCGTGGAACCATCAAAGATCCACCTACAGATAGCACATTGTCCTAAGAGACTTGCATGTGGTGTTGAACTTTTGAGCATCTGCAGCATGATCGTTGCAATCGTATATTGGATGATGAACATGAACTGAGTCAAGCTGAAACGATGGCCGGATTCTAGTCGGCGGAAATACGATAAATCAGTTTCTCTAGAGTACCTGCAGATATAAAGTCGACATTTCACGTCTGTATGTCGAAGCCACCGGCAGTGAGATGACTATCGTTCAATGCCTTTGTTCGATGAGACAAAAATAAGATGGAGGCAGTGATGGTATCGATCAGCAGCAACCGTTGAAAGTAGTTGCATCAACGTTGAACGTTGACCACTACCCTTTCTGTTTCTTTTCCTTCTAGTTCGCCATGGCCACTGCCTTACCGCCTACTCCGCCGTCTCCTGGCGTCGGTTTCCGTCGCAAAGGCCCCAAAAACCTCCCGAGGCTCCCGCTATCAGCTTTCACGCCGCCAAACTCCGGCACGTTCGACAAGTTTCCTCTGCCTCCCAGTCCAAGTACAGTACATCCAGAAAGCGTGATAGATGCAGCAGTCGCCATCACCAACGGCCCTGCTGATTTGAGCAAGTGGAAGTTTGAAGCAGGAGACGTTCTAGGCGGCCGGACGGCTGGCATTGTATTGTCTCTTTCCCCCAGCCAAGCTCAAAACGTTGTTGAGATGTATGTCCTCTGCTCCTTTCATTGTGCCCAGTCTTATCATTCAATCCAGCTTTGGATCTGCCAAATCAGTGGCTCCCATCGTCGCTGTTGTCTTTCCTTTCAGCCTAGACTCTGCAGAGCATTCGCTTCCCCAATTTGCATATCATATATCGCTTCATACTAGCTTTACTGGACCTACGTCCAACGGGGTCGAAAGCCTGAAATGGGCTCTGCAGCAACAAAAGCCTGTTGATATCGCTATAGAGACGCCTCTCACCGATGCTCTTTTCGAGAACTTGGAGGACTTGCTCTCTAGAGCAATCGATGGCTTGTCCGAGGTACCGCCTATCATTCTTTGTGTGTATAATATTTCTCTGTTCGTGGCTACATGCTAACCCAAGGACAGCAAACCTACTTCCTCCCCCAGACAATCTTGATCTTCCCATTGTGAAGTTGATGAGCCATCCTACATACAAGGCCTTCCAAGCGAGGGTTGCAGCCTTGTCGCTCATCCCCCAGGTCTTCATCAAGTATCTACCTCCAGTCTGGGACAGCTATGTACCTGCTACCCCGTCCGCTCTGTCGCCGCAAGAACCGACTGATTCCAAGATGAAGAAGGAATGGAAACGCAGAATCAAGATGTATCGTATGTCGTTATCTTTCTTGCTTAGGCAAAGCTGAAGTTTGTGATTAGTTGGTCCGGTTATGGAGGCCTTTGGGTATCAACGCATCATCTTTGGTTCTTCCTTGGCTAATGGAAAGGGCTTGACTGGTGCTGGAGACTGGTATGCCATTTCCCGGGAGTCGTTGGCTGAGTTGGGTGTTGAACAAGAAGCTGTCGACGCCGTATTTTTTGCCACTGCGAAAAAAGTGTATGGTACTGGGGCTGTTTAGAGGATTCCGTAAAAATATTTCTGTAACGTGTACTCTCTTTTGGTATTTATTCCTAAATTGCGAATCTTTTGAATTGATGATAATTGGCGCGTTCAATGCGCGCCTTAGGCGTCTAATCGCGTCCACGTGCCAAGACGGCAGGGCTGCCGGAGCTAAGTGACCCTGATTCGACTGATTCCACCTTCTTCATCCGTAACGCTCATCTGTCACTAGAGGCTGTGGAGAGCCATGACCAGGAGTGGCAACATCAACGATGTTGGATTCGGCCGCCGTAGAGAGGACGATTCGTCGTAAGCTGTTTGCTTTATACTGTCCGCAATACTCACACAATATCCTCCAGAAGCAGCAGGGAATCATCACCACGACCCGTAAGCATGCCTTGGGCTATTATCACGATGTCTTCTTATCCTATGGCAGACCCAAAAACGATCCTTCAGCCCGAACTCCGACGATGGCGACTTGGAGATACCCCCGCTTCCTGACGATGATACCCCTCCTCCTCCTGAAAGGCCAATAATCAGGCAGGCAGTCGCATTTACCACGATCACGCCTGCCAATATCAACACATACGAACCAACAGAAGCACCACGTCCTGCTACATCATTTCTTCCAGGTCAAGAGGTCACTCAGCCAGAGGCGCCCAAACGTAAGGCGCGAAGCAAGAAGACTAAGCACAGCGACAGCTTCCCTGATCAGGTCGGACGTTTTCGAATCAAATCATATGATCCTACCGCATCAACCGCGCCACCAATGCAACAGGGAAATGGACCTTATTCGTCTATATATCGTGCTGTTCCTTATAAAGAAAACAATGCGGCATCGAGCGCTAATGTCCATGCCTCCCCTAATACGCAATCTAGCGCAGGAGGAAGCACAGGGTCAATTTCCAAATCACCAACTTCATTGGCCTGCCAGACGGTCAGCCCTCCAACGGCTTCGACATCGACGTCGTCCTCCCGAAAGGCTGCCTCACCGACGAACTCGACGACAACGAATTTTAATTCAGCTCCTGCACCCTCGATTTCGGCAGCCCCTCGACCCCTCTCTGGTGCATCGAGACCCCATTACCGAAGAGACTACGACAAAGATCCGTTAGGCTTTGGTCAGCTCCCAAATACTCAGCGAGGTTCTCCAGCTGGCAGCGACGCCACACTTGCCTCCGCTCCTGCACATTCTCCCCTTCACGCACAACCAAATGGAACTTTACAGAGGACAGCTGCTGAGGCTTCTACCAGCACCGGTTTGTTTCGATTGTCACACGTTTTCGTCCGATCTATAACAAGATGTATATAACAGACCTCACTTCAAAGGCTCCTCGAAACCTGCCTCGTATGGTCACACTTCTAATCTCGGATGTCCGGAGTGGGTTTGTTGACCGTCAGCTCGCTGAAGTAAAGGTACCCTTGAAAATGGCTGATACTCCGGAGGATGGCTTTTGGGCTGATGCAAAGGACATTGTATGTCGTACTAAATTGTTATGGACCTTAATTCATTGTTGTCGTTCGTAGTGCGACAAACTCCAGGCGGGCCCATCCAGAATCGATGGTATATGATCCAACAGTCTCTAGCTGCAATTCATCATCTGACGGGCTGTACTATAGGTCCTGCCAAGGTTTATACCTTGCGTGGAAGGTATCGACAGTTTTTCTTACGTGTTTCTGCGGATAATGTCGATGAGGCAATGTCAACTAATCTGAGCATAACGAGCCAGCGAACTATAGACATCGTCGTTGAAAAGGTTTGCGTTCCTTACATCGCACCGCATGCCGCTTACATCCTTTAGGGCACAACGCCTGGAGAAATACCAGGGAAGCCTCTAATACCTCGAGAACTGAGGAGCCCGTCTCCCGATCCTGAACAGGCGCAGCGACAACCTGATCTTGTCCAGCAAAGAGAACACGAACTGGTTCAGCGGAGAGAACATGAAATTGCTCAGCGGAGGGAACAAGAGCTACAACGGCGTTCTTACGACCATCGACGGGATTATGACCGGTATGAATACGACCGAGCCCAGCATCGTTACCCAGTGCCTTCTTCGTCTTCTCATCCCTACAGTGGTTCTAGTGGAGACTACAGTAGAAGATCGGAATACTCGAAGAAACGACGCCACTCTCCTACTGGTGACTACGGTTACGATTACAGACATTCACAACCACCGCCACCTTCGACGTCGCCACCTCACAGATCGTCATACCCTCCGCCACCTTCGCCTTCTCGTGGGTCAGCATACCCTCCCTCTCCCCCATCTCCCAGGTCATCATACCCTCCAATGTCACCTCGTAGTACATCATCTTATCCACCGCCACGTCCCATTTCGCCCGACCAGAGATCATCTCGTCCCCCCGCATCGTCACCTTACGGTCCTAATAGCTATCACCCGTCTTTCGGTCATCCCCCGCCATTTGGACCCAACAGTTACCACCCTTCGGTCGAAAATCTTCCTCCGAAAAAGACAAAGAGCCTCCCGGCAACCCAGAAAGATCTGGTGTTTACGTCGCCAGTTGATAAGTTCGGACGTGAATGGGATTACGAGTCGCCCGACAGTGATGATGAAGCAACAGATGTGTTCGATAAGATCTGCAAGAGGGTGGATCCTTTGTTGCAGGATGACAAGGAGTGGACGGAGATGTTCAAGTGGCGGTCCTCACCCCCAAGTGTTGTCAACGTTTTGAAACAGTACCGGTTTGTGCAACGGCTCTTCGACAAGTATGAAGGTAAGCTGGTACCTTTCAAGAGCCCGCAGCACCAATATAAGATTGAGAGGGTACGTGTAAAGCCCACTAATCTCGCCGGAAGCTAATTAATTCGCTCAGAAACATATCATCATTGCTTTGAAAATGGATTCTGATCTATCACTGGCACCTGAGAAGTGGGCGTCGGATTGTACAGAGACTCTAAAATTATTAGAGCTTTACGGACCTGGGGGTAGCCGCTTTCAAAGTCCGGCTGTGAAGAACATGATTGATGACGAGACTGACCCGCCATACAATGCGAAGCCCATCAAGCGACTCCTACGGCTGCTGAGAGAAATAGACCAAGAGTATAATGCGAAATCGAAAGGGCCTCAGGCTAGCGCGGCGATGGATATTGACACGGATGGACGGTCATCCAGCAGTTCATAATTTGGTATTTACTTGGGTAGCTAGCGGTAGCGGTAAACCGGTGACAACTAGTAATCTGTAACAACCTCCGGCAATTGAAACTCCGATCATTGAATTGCTTGAACCATCCATCCTGCTCTCCAACGCGTTTTACGAAATGGCGCCTGTTGCGGGGCCTTCAAAGGCCAGTTCCTCTCACGACTATACTGAGGGGGCATCCACCGTCGATATCGAAGACGCCGTGACAAGCAGCAGACGGGCCCGCCGTGATTCACAGTACAGTACCATATACGGCGAAGATGGTGAAGGTGCCATATTCTCTGGTCCTGGTCACAGTGACTTTGTCAACCCAAGCAGCGTGTCAAGGATGTCACTTGTAGAGCATGGCAGGCGTAGCAGCGAAGGACACTCTCGCAGTCGTCGGCTCAGCCAGGACTCGCGAGTCTCGGGCCGGCAGAAGATATCACGAAGAGATAGCGAGGTATCGCGACAGAGCATAGAGGATGTGTCCGATGAAGGCAATCACAGCACGCTGTCATGGGAGGGCCGTCGAACGAGAGCCATTTCTCCTGCTCCTAAACCAAGCGTCTTTGAGAACATCGCAAACCTCTTTGGCCGGACTTCGTCGCCAGATCACCTGCGGCGTCCATCTCTCTCCCAAAGGTCTTCTCGTTCCATAAGCAGACGTTCGCGTCGTAGCAGACAATCAGATGCAGGCTCTGACTACGCCGTGGACACCGAAGACTCTGAAGAAGAGCGCTGGGGATACTCTTCAGGGGAGGAAGACTCTGAAGACGACGACTCTGAGTCCATTACCAATACTCTGCCGGACAATATTTCGGTATCTGCAAGTATGGACTATGATTCAGACCCGCCATCGCCTGGTATGTCCCAAGGTATTCCCCTTCTGGCCTCGGACCAGATATTCGCTGGTGAATCACGAATCGACATGGAGATACCTTTTGCTTTACTCCAACCTCCACCGCCGGGTCCGCCCAGTCGGCAGACGATTCATATCCCTGACGAAGACAGTACTATACGCTTAATTGGATATGAAACCGTTCCTTGGCGTCAATGGGTCTGGCGTATAGGATGTCTCTTCTCGCTTGACATCCTAGGTCTCTTAGGTCACTGGTTTCCTATACTTTGGCTGCGATGGTGCGCGCGAGAGAAGGCATTCATTGACGCGAACAACGGGTTCGTTGTTGTAGAGGTAAGCTCCTTCTTCGTTTGTTGTTATGGTCTGCATGCGAATTCAGTGTTAGTCAGCCTATAGAGATATCGCTATCTTCCCTATTCACACTATCAAATACCCATATCCTCTATCCACGGTATTCTCAGCCCCCCTGGACCCATCATCCATAATAGACTCGTCTTTGAAGACTGCCGACGGTCCAGACGCAGGAGAAGATGGTTTGTTGCACAAATTATCTATTTTGGATTATCGCTATTCGCGGTTCGCTTTGGACCCTAGAACACGGTTGTTTGGTGCAGTAAGGTCGTCTATCCTCTATAATCCTTAAGTACAACTTGCTGAATGCTTACAAAGGGATTGGCGGGACTCATCTTTGGATGGAGTTGCTGCCATTCAGAACGGTCTACAGGATGACGTCCGCAAACAGCGTGGCGCGCTATTCGGTCCCAACGCCATTGATATTGAAGGTAAATCCACGATAGCTTTGTTAGTGGAAGAAGTATGTCTGCCTCTCCATCTGTAATGACGTCGAGTTCACTTCAGTTTCAAGGTGATTCACCCCTTCTATGTCTTTCAAATTGCTAGTATCGTTCTCTGGTCATTGGATGATTATTACTATTATGCATTTTGCATTGCCCTGATCTCTGTCATAAGTGTAACAACAACACTTACGGAGACAAAGAAGGTATCGTGTTGCCCCATCCTATATCTGAAGTAAAGCAATAATAACGATGTCAGACGATTGCAAGGATGCGAGAAATGTCCCGGCTTTCGTGCAAGATGGATACTCTGGTCAATGGAGTCTGTACGTAATTGTCATACTTTTCCTGGGCACCCTATCAACTATATCATTACCAAGGGACAGAGCAGGATTCGACCAACCTTGTACCTGGGGATATTGTCAACCTCTCAAGTTCTGACTTCACATTAATCCCAGCCGATATGTTTCTTTTGTCGGGCGATGCGATCGTCAACGAGAGTATGCTAACTGGCGAGAGTGTTCCAGTTAGCAAAATACCGGTCAAAGACGAGGACCTCCTGAATTGGAAAGAAAATCAGCCAGAGAACCCAAAGACTTATATGTATGGGGGAACTCGTGTTATTAGAATTCGTGGGGCTCTAGGTTCCGATGGAGGACCAGGAAGACCTGCGCTCGCCATGGTCGCTAGGACAGGTGAACCTCATGCCTGTTATCCTATGATCGAATCAATAACCGTAAACGAGGCTTCAATACTACAAAGGGCGCGCTCATCCGCTCTATGCTTTTCCCCAAACCGATTGGATTCAAGTTTTACCGTGACTCCATTCGCTTCATATTCGTTTTAGCGGGAATTGCAGCTCTGGGATTCAGTGCCAGTGCCGTGCAGTTCATCAGAATTGGAGTAAGGGACCATAACTCACATTTACAGTGCATGTTGGACTGACTTGGTGCAGCTCAAATGGCAGACCATCATCATACGCGCGTTGGACCTCATTACTGTTGTAGTTCCACCCGCCTTACCCGCGACGCTGTCTATCGGTACCAGTTTTGCCATTGGAAGATTGCGGAAACTTGGGATATATTGCATATCGCCAAGTAGGGTCAACATTGGTGGGAAGGTCAACGTCTGTTGTTTTGACAAAACAGGTACACTGACCGAAGATGGATTGGATATTCTGGGTGTAAGAGCTCTCGATCGCAATAATCGAAGGTTCGGTGAACTGCTCGACGACGTGCACGACATGCCGTTAGGGAAGGACAAAGCCACGTTCTTGCATGCTCTCGCAACCTGTCATTCGCTCAAGATGGTAGATGGAGAACCTCTTGGCGATCCTCTCGACATGAAGATGTTCTCCTTCACTAAATGGACTCTAGAAGAAGGACGGGTTTCTGGTACCGGTATTATCAAATCAAAGTCTGGTGCAATCATGGAGCAAGCTGCTCTGGTTCAGATTGTTGTGCGCCCCCCAGGAAGTGCTCAGTTTCGGCTGGAAGACGCATTAAAGGGCGCTACAAAGGTCAGTCAATCGACTTTCGGGACAGGATCAACATGGCTAAACATAAAATGATTATTAGCATGCTCATTTTTTGGAGTTGGGAGTAATTAGAACATTTGAATTCGTCTCCGGCCGGAGACGAATGAGCGTTATTGTGAAGCGACTCAAGAGTAACAGCATGGAAATATATGTCAAAGGTGCACCTGAGGTCATGGGCGATATATGCGACAAAGATTCTTGTGCGTTCTCTTCCAAACAGCGGTTGCATTGTAGTAACACTCCTTCCTAGTTCCGGAAGATTATGAAGATTTACTATCTTACTACACAAAACGTGGCTACCGCGTCATAGCCATAGCGGGCAAGAGTATTGAGGATTTATCATGGTTGAAAGCCCAGAGAATGAAACGGTAAGACTCTTGCAGTGTCGGCATTTCTCCTGAACCAACGTGTCCATATTCAGAGAACAAGCGGAAAGCGGACTTCGCTTCCTTGGCTTGGTTATATTTGAGAACAAGATTAAGCCCGGAACTGGTCCCGCAATTCATGCCTTGCGCTCCGCGCACCTTGCGTGTCGCATGATCACTGGAGACAACCCACTGACCGCGGCGAGTGTAGCCAGAGAATGTGGTCTGATCAACCAGGCTGCTCATATCTTTTACCCTGTGTTCGCTCGAGGTAAAATTTCTGTCAACCTTTGCTTCAGTAAGGCTCATGTGAAGCGTGGTAGGGAATGCATTGACGCCAGAATCCAGATTGGAATGGCCGTGCACGGATGACCCTTCCTGGAAGCTCGATTCGTATAGTTTGAAGCCCTTAGTTCCACCTGCCCACCATACCGTCGAAGCCATTGAACTTGATTACCATGACTATGCGCTCGTTGTGACGGGCGATGTCTTTCGGTGGATGATCAACTACGCCCCGCTCGAAACACTACAGCGGGTGAGTGGCCGTTTGGAATTTTTATAGAGTCGCCTGAAGTGTCCATTTAGATGCTAGTGAAGACTCAGATCTTTGCGCGGATGTCTCCAGACGAGAAAAATGAGGTAGTAGAGCGGCTGCAAGCACTTGGGTATACTGTGCTCATGTGCGGAGACGGCGCCAACGACTGCGCTGCTTTGAAGGCGGCTGATGTTGGGATATCTCTTTCAGAGGCAGAAGCCAGCGTGGCTGCACCTTTCACCGCGAGCACTCCGGATATCGGATGTGTCATTGAGCTCATCAAAGAGGGTAGAGCCTCCCTTGTTACCAGCTTCAGCTGCTTTAAATACATGTGAGGGATTTTTTGGGGGAATATGGTGCAAGGCTAACGGGAGATAGGGCTTTGTACTCGATGATCCAGTTCACTACAGTGACCCTGCTATACTCATTCGCGTCATCTTTGGGCGACTTCCAGGTATGTACGTTCAATTTCTATATGGCCTTTTATTCTGATGATTTCTCAAGTTCCTTTACATCGATCTCTTCATTATAATCCCTGTGGCCGTCACAAGTGTGTATTGTTCCATTGATAAACCTGGCCATTAATATCTTCTTATGGGTTCTGTCCAGTGGGTCGTACTCTCCCTTATCCCCGTATCCATCCGAAGCGACCAACAGCGAGCCTCGTATCCAAAAAAGTCCTAAGTAGCATCATTGGGCAGATTGTAATCATATGCGTCGTACAAACCTGGGCTTATGTGTGGGTTCGCGGTCAGGAATGGTGGGGTTGTGTCCAGGCTTCTCATTCAAGCAGCACTCAATATATGATAGGTACACACCTCCTCAGGAGGACGAACCTTCGCACGACAGCAACAAATTAGAGTCAAGGAATTTCGAGAACTCTGTCTTGTTTTTGGTGTCATGTTTCCAGTATATTCTGGTGGCTGGTGTTTTCAGTATTGGTCCACCTTACCGAAAGGCCATGTCGACGAATGGTCAGTAAGGTTCTTCTTTGAGTGGCGCCACCTGCTAATATCCCAATAGCTCTTTTGATGTTGGCTATAGGAGTTCTCTCCACGTTTAACTTGGTCATCTTGCTGTTTCCACCGGCTGTCTTGACAGAGTGGTTGACACTGATGGAACTCCCTGCACATGCCAGGGTGGTGCTATTGATAGCGGTGGTAGTCAATATCGGTGTTTCTCTCCTCTTCGAGCAGTATGGTGCATACACGGTGGCGACGGTTGTCGGAATAGTCTTGAGTTGGCGGCGAGGTCGACGGCGGGATAGAGACGGGAAAGTGTACAAGGCAGTTGAGGGCGGGATGCGGTGAGCTTAATCAAGTAGATTACAACGCAGAATCCAGACCGTGATGGTTGACAACGTTGACATGCTACCGGCGCTGGGTGTGTTGAATTTGATTACCTGACTTGGACCATCACCATGAGTGATCGCCGTGGGAACCTTACTGCGGAATGTTGCTACGAACGAGGGCGGCTGTTGCCGGTCATCACTGTTTCTCTTTGTCTCCTCATCGCCTTCGCCCTGCGGGCACTTCCCATCCTTTTTCATTCTTAGGGCGCTCGTCGTTCTCTTCACCGTCGAGAAACCGCTGGAACCGGGCTCTACGTTTTTTTTCAACAGCCCTCTTCGTCGTTCCTCGCCATGCTTCCATTCCTTATCTTGCTCTTTCTTTCGCCTCTCCTTGCCTTGGTCTCTGTCAATGCGATACCAGTAGCCTCTCGTCAGTTGAATGGAAATGGCACTACCACAGTTCAAGTGGTTCACGAACAACAGACGTACGTACACTTGCCTGCTTGAGAGCTTCCAATTTACAATTCCCCAGTACTGCGGGCCTAATGACGCAGACATGCACGATTACTCTCACCCCCATCACTGATTCAAGCGGCCAGGAGGCATTCATAGAGGTAGAGAGCTGCACAGAGTCAATCAATTCCTCTCAGAACAACGGCACTTCCGAGAGTTCTAGTGCATCATCTGTTGCCTCTGCCACTGATACGTCGACTGCTGTAAACACTGCAACTATAGGATCATCAACAGATACTTCCTCGTCATCGGCTGTAACGAGTGCAGCAGCATCAACGACGCAGTCGGCGGTTGGGGGTGGCGCGCTGTCAGTCAATGTAAGTCTTATGTCAATACGATCTCTATTCACCTGTCGACTTGACATATCCAGGGCTTTTCCTCGGTTACTGTTGATGCATCCTCCTCCAGCAGTTCGGACGCTGCTGCGGCTACAACCCCCAGTAGTTCGGAGACGTCTTCAGTTTCAGTCTCAGCTGGTAGTGCGCTCTCTGTTAACGTGCGCATTCAATTTATCAGGCATTCAAAATTTAACCCCCGGGATTCTAGGGCTTCACCTCTGTGTCGTCGGACTCGTCAAGTGCTACATCTACCACGGTGAGTTTCCATCGATTTCTTCATGGCATTACTAAAACCATGTGAAGAGCGCTGCCGGTACAACTTTAGCGGCAACCACAGCAGCAGCGGAATCGGATACTGCGGCTTCTGCATCCGCTGCTGCAGCAGGGTCTGCAGCAGCAGCAGAATCGTCTGAAACACAAACATCTGCTTTTACTCTCCCGGGAAGGAACATATCTGTGCTTCCCATCGGTCTTGGCGTATTTGCGGGTATTTCAGTCATCGCGCTCATAGTGGTCGGTTTGGTCACATATGAGAGGACCAAGTATCGCAAGGTGCGCAATTCCTTATTCTTCTCTCTTTCGTAGCTAATCGACATCCAACTGTAAAGGCATTCAGGCAAAGAAAACTTGCTGAGTCTGGTGCTAACATGGGGTACGGTGGCATGGCGTAAGTCTCGTCCGGGTCAATATGTTTACATACTTATCCTCTTTCTTGTAGCCAACGTTCCTAGAGGATATATTGCTTCATCATTGTGTTTTTAATATGAATTCTTATGCAATCCATATCCGGGTCGACTTTTTTTGTTCCTTCTCCGATTCTGTTCTATCGTAACAGCTTGTTTGAGAGTGCTCTTTTACACTTCATACGAGTTTAGTACAACCATTCGTACTTATCATCTGAGCCAAATTGGGCTATACGCCTTTAGAAACTCAGTAATGTCCCATCTGAGAAAACAGTCATCATCATGGCAGAGCCCACGCTATGCAAAGTCAATAAATTGACAATTACATTTCTTGTTGACAACAACATTGAATGGTTTGTCAGGTTATCCAGTTCTAAGTACAGCTTGCTGACGAGTGAATCATGTATGAAGGTTTACCAAGCTCCCTCCCGGTTTCACTCATGAACTTCCGCAGCATCTCCGATATCATACACCGGAAGTTGACAAGATTACTGGAGTCCAAGTCCTAGATTTCAATCAGTTTTGCTGCGGTGATAGTCCAACCAGAGCACTAACCTTCAGTGTTTTATTGATGCTGTCTCTCTAGGTGCCCATGGGTTTTCAGCTCTCATTGTAAGCATTATTCGGTGTGAAATACCACTTTAATCTTCGAGTTGACATGGTTAACAGAACACCGAATCTCCGGAAACAGGAAAAACTCACTTGACACTGTTTGATACTGGCCCAGATTCTGCCTCTCTGGTTCGCAATGTCTCGGCGATGCATGTGCCTGCTGATTAAGTAGAGAGGGTTATCATCTCTCATTGGCACAGCGACCATTCGGGAGGTCTGCTTTCTTTTCTCAAGCACAAAAATTCGGGCTTGGCGTCGACTCGGACACCTTGGGTTGTGGATGTGCACCCAGACAGGCCATTTTCTCGTGGAACAGCCCCTGGACCCAAGTACGATAAAGTTATATGTGCCCTACCGCCCGATCCTACTTTCGAGTTGATTGAGGACGCTGGGGGGTTGGTCGAAGCCCATGCTGAGGCGCATGTTGTTGCTGGAAACACGGTCTATGTCAGTGGTGAGATTCCCCGTGTCACCCCCTTTGAACAAGGTCAGAAATCCAGGTCCGATATCTCGACTGGTCGCTCATTGCTTGTACAAGGAATCCTTGGTGGAAGGAGGTGGAAGGATGGGCAATGGACAGAAGAGTCGGTGAGTAGTCGTCATTCTGATCAGTTTGCAGACTAAAGGTTTTCAAGCATATCATGGACGAAAGATATGCTGCAATTGATGTTGTCGGGAAGGGACTGATCATCTTCAGCGCGTACGGGTTTGTTTAGCTTCGTGCTGGGGTACACTGACATATTCTCTGAAGGTGCTCTCATGCTGGAATTGTAAACGTGATCAAGCATGCGGTCGATACGTTCTCTCGTCCAATTCATATGGTGTTATATTCATGATATGATACTATTAACTGAAATCTTACTATGTCGCTACTTGCAGGTCGTTGGTGGCTTACATCTGGCTACGCCGGATCTCGTTCCTCGCATAGCACCTACTGTACATTTCCTCTCCGAACAACTGAAGCCTTCTCCTACATATATCCTTCCAATGCACTGCTCTGGATTCCAATCCAAAGTAGCCCTCGAGGCGGCAATGGGAGAGGGTTGCGTCCCCGCCGGGGCAGGCCTGACAGTAGAGCTCATAGGGGATAAGGAGTATGACGCACGCTTGTTTTCACCCTCTTATTAGCGTTGTATAAGAGAAAATATATGTGCAATATCAGAACGGGACAGTTTCGAGACTTGGCATAGAATGATTGTCCTTATGTCGCCACTCCAGCTCGCATTCAAGGCGTATATATATGTGTGTGTTCCAACTAACGTCATAATTCGTGGTACTATCTTGGACAAGCTGCACCGGGCAATCTAAGAAAGTACAGGAACAATACGGAACTGATGGGAACGAACACCCAGGTGCCAAGGTCCAATCAGAACACACAGTAGTCGTTAGCCTCATTCTCTGTGAGTTCTTCGGGTTCATCGCCGGTGTCATTACCCTCGTAGGTGTTGCACCAGCTGTCCACATCGCTTGCATCAATCGAACTATACATCCACGATTAGAAGATAACAGTGTTTGAATAAAGTGAACATACTCTGTGTCGAAGGTTGCGGTGTCACCGTACTTGAAATGATAATAAGCGACATTTCCACAGAGGATTTATAGCACCTACGTTGGAGTTGATGCCTGCAAGGACTGACCCAGACTCTGCAATAATGTTGGAGAGAACAACGTGCTAGAAAACCGGTCAGAGAAACACGATGGCTGTCACAGACCAAAGAGCTCACCCTCTCGTACATGCTACATCACGTATCAGCCATTCACGTCAAGAAATATAATGGATAACAACTTACTCATCGCAATTGCCGCAGCTTCGATACAATTTACCGAAATCTTGCACCTATCATAACGTCAGTGGAAGGTATAATCGACGGTGAGATTGCCCTACACAGAAACTATCAATGGACACAGTTCCACCTAGTGTATGCAATGTTAGCAAAAGCAAGGAATACAGTACAAGCTCGCTGACCTCCGTTATGCTGAATCACTTTGTCGTCGGCACCTTTCGCTCCACCACCCTTAATGTAAGAGGTTCCGGATTCCTGCTTGATGGTGATAGCATCCTATCATGTAAATATTAACAATGAATACTGAAATATTGGAGTTAGGAATAAGAACTGACCTCGCAGACAGCCTCTTTTGTTATAAAAAAAGATCAGTGAACGTTATCCTGGAACACATCTCTCAAGCCTTACCGAACCAAACTACAGAGGATCAGAACCTAGTATCACAACTGGAAGGAAACGATGCTCACCGTTAGTCAAAGTGCAAGAGCCCAAACAGTGGATTCCTTCCCCTTGATCGGAACCCTGAGATATCAATGAAATGTAGCTCTTTGACGGGTGCGACTTACAATGACCACGTTCGAGAGGCTCGCACCTTCTTCAAGAAGGAAAACGGCATCGCTGTCACCACCTTCAGATTGACCACCACACTCAGTTCCTCGGTCGTATCTAACATTATCACCCTGGAAAAAATCAGTCCAGCGCTGCAAATTGCATAAAGTCACGAACATCAAAAGATTCACCCGTTGCGATCGTCTTAGCTTCGGAGAGACTAGTACTTGTAGCAGGCTCGGGGAAAGTGCAGCTTGCTGCGCGGGGCTTGGGTCTGGCACTGGCGACAGCTAGCAAGGAAAGAATGACAGTGGTGGAAAATATCATGGTAGTAGCGGAGTGAAAGGGAATTTTTTCAGGAAGAGTAAGACAATGAGAGAATTGAGTAGACTGCGAAGCCAGGCAAGTCAGGAAATGCTTTGATAACTTCAAGTTACACTCTTCATGGTTTTATACGCTTCAGACTCGGCGCCCATCGAAAGCCATACGTCATGCAGATATCCCTAAAAGCATGGGCTAATCAGAAAGAAATATTCCGTTGCAGTTCTTCGTTGTGCAAGCCAAGACGGGCCAAGCCCAAGCACCGCGAGGATCCTAGATTGAGCGCGTCGCGACTCAAGATGGCGCTTCTCTAAAAATAGAGACATGTTTAGTGTATTATCCTGTACAAAATAGCGGGATAAGCAATACCCACGAAATCGCTAACGCGTTGAAGTCTAGAGAGGGTCAGCTTCTTGTATAAGTGTTATTTTCTACATCATCGTGTGTCGGGTAATTTCTGGGAGTTGGCAAATAGCCCATTGATAATGACCATGGATTATGGAATAACTTCCCCGCAGCAAAGCACGTTGTCAGCCGACCGGTTGACCAGGAGACAGGACTCCTCGAAAAAAGTCCGCTAGTGGAGTGGACAGCCCGTCTAGTGAGCTTGACCAGCCAAATACTACAGAGACCATGTAAAAAATAATCAACCATGCATACCAGTTTACCTGAATGATGTTCAGAAGCTTTCGCTAGTTGAAAGGAAGATTTGTACGACTACTTGTTCCACGGCAGGCCTGATAGGTCTCCAGTACTGGTTTGAACGGGTGTCCACAACATCTAGCTTCTGGAATTGGGGGTAAATCCACCTACAAGTTAGGTGCCTGCCGTGGTATTCAGTATATAATGGAAAAAACTCGCATCTGTGCATCTGTCTCGTAACCTTTTTTCAGTATGATTTCGGGCTATGAGTTCACTATTCCTTGGCATAATAACGACCTCACAACCAGATTGTCCGGACATTGACCCACCTGGGCGGAGGGCAAGTCGGGGGAATGGAGTGAACAGGCCCCCGCCGCAGTAGAATCCACAACCTGGCCCGTGACCGGAAAATAAAGCAAGAGGTGAAGAACTTCCTGGCCGAAATGAAAACAGCTTGGCGTTGGGATGCACGAACGGTCCCAGATGCAATTTTGTGTTTCGTAGAGTAAGCAGTCGATGCGGTAGCCAAACCGTCGGGTATTAGTTTACTTCACACGAGAACCGCAGCCAGGTGGAGGGGCATATTCGGGAGAACCGAGACACAGACGAATAGATGCACATAACAGCTGTTGGATCGTTGGGCGTAGAAAACGACATGAACTAAACGTACCTCGGGCTGCGGATGGGCGGAGGGCTGCCGGAAGAAGGAAATAATTCAAACGAAGGGTCGGAAGACAGGCTGATATTAATCGGTACATTTCAGCTGGCATGTAAACAGTTGAGGTGATATGACCAGGAATCCGAAAAAGCAGTTGTACATAAATAGTGTCCACAGGTAGAATCTGGACCTATGAGCCACGTCCGTCAAAAGAAGAGTATGACACGTACATCTAAATCAATATCACCCCAGATATCTCCATATAAGATAGAAGCAGACGAAGGTAAACACGGCACCGGCGAAGAAGATGTACATATCTTGCGTACTTTGAAATAGCTGTCAATGAGCATCCCACGCAGTCAAATGAGCCCCACCTTCGTCTTTCAATCCACCCAATGACATCTCTGCTGAGCCCAAGAGTATTAGCAGCATCTAGCAATCTCCGCTGTGTGCCTTTAAGCATGTTCCGCTGATCCACGAGGTTGTCGAGGACCTCCCTTCCCTGCGCAAGAAACTCGTCTAGACGGTTTTCCGTATTCTGTATGAAGGTGTGTTCGTCCAAAGCGTGCTGTTCCCGTGAGCCAAATCCAGGCTGTGGCGTTACACCTCGGAAGGGCGATTCAGATACCTGGGAATCTGGACGAAGACCGGGATGCAGCTGCGAAGTGCTCGGAGTGTTTTGAAAGCGCCGTCGAGCATCGGAAGGAGAAGAGGGAATTCCGGAGGAGGATATTAGTTCTGCGCGCTGGTCAGCTTCTTTCTGGAAGCCAGTAAATGAGGGTCGAGGATACAGAAGGACGACCCTACGCACTTGAGCAATGGCCTCGACTTTCAAACGGTCAAATTGAGAACGAAGTTCTGAATAGTCGGTTCTGAATTTTTGGACCCGCCTAGAGCAGACAGAGTTCAATAAGGTTGAATATAGAAAAGTAGTACCCGCAGTACCATGTATACTAACGTACATTTGTGCCTTTTCCTGCTTGGCTTTGATTATCTCACGCTTTGCCATCGAGTCGTAGTCGTCAATAGTTCTGTGCATCGCCGCCAGCGAAGCTGATATCTGCCCTAACGGAAACAAACAAGCGCGTGCTCTTCAACACGGTTGTCTTTGTCGTCGGAATAGCAGCAACATACCCAGCAGTGATGCAGAAGTGTCGCCATTTCGTAGACGTTCAAGGTCAGCCTGTATCGAGCTTGTCTGGCGAACGCCAGAGGTATACAACGAGTTCATCGTGGAGCAGTCAAGGAAAGCGATACATTTGCAATAGCGTGACATAAACATAACAAAAATAGTAACAGATCCCGCCGGCAGGTCTAGCGCCTGTTCCCCTTACTGCCTTTGCCGCGTCGGGCAGTCTTTCCACCAGCCAGTTCAGCCTTTTCTCGTCTTCTGGCATGCTGTTTCGTCTGCTCCACCTTTCGCGCCCTCTTCGTTTGGTACCGTACTTTTGTTTTGGCTTTTGGTTTTGAAAGAGGTTTGGTCCGAGGAACTGTTGGTGGCGGATACTCCGAGGGCACTGACGGGGCCGTTTTCGGTGGACCATGGATTAGCATATCAGGGTCAAAGTCTTCAACGACGGCAACAGTGGCGAGGTGCCTCTCGTCCTCGTATTCCTGCTCCTTTTGCTTGCCCTTTTGCTTGGCTGTTATACCATGCCATTCTTCGTCCGCCTCGTCCTCGTCCTCGTCAACGTATGGTCCTTTGGTAAGGTAAGCAGGTAATACAACGGGTCAGCTGTTCACGGGTTCTCACCAATCAGTGCACCGTAAGCACTTTCAACCTGTGCTGCGTTCTCCGCCGCGCGTTCCCTGAGCATTCGACGTTGCTACCTGGGTTTAAGATGGGGTCCTGGCAGGAGTACTCAGTGGACGTACCTCGCGCCGGACCTCTTGTCGCTGCTGTTTCTCCCTCTCCGCTGCTTTTTTACGCACTGCCTCTGCTTTGGCCAGCTTGCGCTTGTGGAAGCCAGTCAGAAACTCCCTACAGAAAAATGAAGACTAGTTGGTCTGATTAGAAGACAGCACACCTTCTCGCATTGTCATCAAATAGGATTTCCTTTATCTGTTCTCGCTTGGCTCGTTTCTTTGCAGCGACGGCAGTGTGAGACTGGGTGAGCACGGCCAAATTGGAGGCCATGTTGGATACGGCAGAGGGACACCGGAAATAAGCGAAGAAAATTGATGGGACTGATGGGATGATGCAATCCATTTGATTTCTAAATATAGCCTTTAGAGAAATAATATTTCGGGCTTGCCCTGTACTTATACCACCACTGAGTTCTTCGCCTCCTCGGTCTCGCCGCGTTGCTTCTCTGTCCGCGGATACCTGGTCCCAATGCCTGTGGAGGCGTCTTCATTGTCCTCGCCGAGTACTACTCGTCCCTATCCTCTTCCTAGTCATCATGATCATCTCGAACAATCTCTTCCCCGTGCTCTCTACGACCATTCTCATATGTTGGCCCAGCAGGTATGGCAGAATCAGCAGCTTCACATATTTCCTTCAAATCCGTACCCATCTGCATTGCCGCCTGCTCCTATACCCCATAAAGTCTGGATTTTGGACTGCAAGTCATGCGGTACTTTCCTGACGAACCGGGGCATGAAGGTATGTCGCTTGCACCTCCTCCATTGGCCTTTCATCAAATATCTCACGCCTTTTCTTCTAGGCGGTGTTGCTACTTCGTCCGAATGTCGCCCTATACTCTTCTGATGCCCTACCGGTCAACTGCTCTGCATACACGTCAAGCCCTGACGCCCTTCAACCGCCTTCGTGCCGGCCGTCATCTTCAAACTCGTCTCAGCGTACCTGTGAATGCCTTACCCAGACGCTGTGCTGCCATGGCTGTGGTGCGATTGTCGGTTATATGATTGTCATCCCCGTAAGTGTTTGCCTATGGTTCCCATCCGACTACCTATTTATCGCGTCTACCCAGTGTAATCGATGTACTTCTTCCATCACTTCTTCCAATCGTGCCACAAATGGCCACCGTTTCGTATTTCATTCTAGCGAGATCATTGGTACAGAACGCCATTACATTCTGGACGAGCCTGGCGTTTTACCCTACGAGCACCCGTATCCTCCTGTCTCATCCCTTGTTTCGTTTGTATATCCTCCTCACCATCCCCAAACTATGCATTCTCGCCTGTTCAATCCTCATTACCAGTCTTCTCCTGTGCATAGGCCAGAAAATCTTCCGACGCCACCTGCAGATGCCTCACCCTTATCCTCCACCTCCACCTCCCCTATCTATGGAACGTTCCCTTTCACAGAGCAACATAATTTTTCCACCGATCGTACTCATGAATCTCCGCCGCATGCTCCCCGTCCACTTCCTCATTCCGAACGTCCCTACCCTTTTGTATCCGTCCCTTCTCAATCTCCTTCGATTTTACGTCCTTCTTCTGCAGAATCGGATAGCTCCGATGATTCTATCCCACCCCCACTCGTATCACCTTCCTTCCCGTACGGACTACCGTCAGAGCCGACGGGGGCATCTCTGCCTTGCAGGCTCAAGCCTGGAGATGTGCTTTATTGGCACCATCTCACCAGACAAGGTGAGATCCCTGGTGTCAAGGAGGATGCTCGTGCTCGCCAACAGGGTATCCCCGCGGTGAGACGGCTCCCACTCGACCGGTGAGCCTGAAGTTCACTAGCCGATATTTGCATATGGACCCAGCTTAAGTACGAACATTACGCGTTTATGACAACGACATCCAGAATAAAAGATAATATTCTTATTGCTTTGTTTGTTTATCCTTATCTTACTCGATTCATCTTTGGCATTGTGTCTGGCTTATTCACTGTACTTGATATCATCCTCTATTTAATTGTTCAGATAGTACGGCACTCCTTTGATTCAGATATACTGGCGGAATGGAAGATAGCTGCACCGGCACTAGCATAAAAGGTGTATATACCAGGTGACCGTGTTGCGGGCTTCGAATGATACATCGTTGCATCAGATTGTAGACAGTGAATGCCAGAGCGAAGTAAGATGCATCAGAAACACGGAAACTGTAGGAGTTATTGGAGAGACGGTCCGGGTCACTGGTCCAGAGGGTGGTGAACCTTAGCTTTCTACGGGTTTGAAGAGAGTCTTCGCCGCGAGTCAGATAGCCAAATAGCTTGGCTTAAGGTCTCTGCAAGCCTCGAGGATCTCAAAAAGGTCTTCAGACTGGTCTACACCAAATTTCAATTGAAGTCATCTCCATGGAACTATGTTCCGCGGTGCGAAGTGGGGCTCCTCGGCATCGGCATCGTCGGAAAACATTACCGTACCCAAGATTGCTCCCAGGTTCTATTGGGCAATCTTTCGTATACATAGGGAAAGGGCGGCGTTGGTAAAGCGCCTGGCAATGCTCAGAGTCATAGTGTAGTAGTGCCAGTAGGCACGAATCCGTGTGATTCGGGATTCGGCTATTGATAAAGCACCCGGAAGTTCAGGGGACTTGGGAAGCAGATGAATGTTGGTCCGCGAAGGTATGGCCATCCACGGCGAGTCTGTGAATGCGAAGAGATGAAGGACCAAAGTTCGAGATTCGAATGTTCCAGGCGTGGCTGTGATAGTGACTCAGCGATCGTCACGTTGATAAGGACAGCCACCCGCTGAATACTGACTCAACAACCTCTGTCCACAACCACTACCATCTCTCCTACCTCGACATCCTCAGCAACATGTGTGTTCCCAATTCATCGCCATTCACTCAATATATTAATTTATTCTCAGAATGCAAATTTTTGTGAAGACACTTACCGGAAAGACTATCACCCTTGAGGTTGAGTCGTCCGACACTATCGACAACGTCAAGGCCAAGATCCAAGACAAGGAAGGGTTAGTATCCTCGTTCTCTACTTCCCTCTTGAAGCGCATCCTTATCTGCTTAACAGCATCCCTCCCGACCAGCAACGTTTGATCTTTGCTGGAAAGCAATTGGAGGACGGCCGGACCCTCTCTGATTACAACATCCAGAAGGAATCAACTCTTCACCTTGTATTACGTCTGCGTGGTGGTATGCAGATATTCGTTAAGACTTTGACTGGCAAGACCATCACACTTGAGGTTGAGTCATCCGATACCATCGACAATGTCAAGGCCAAGATCCAAGACAAGGAGGGTATTCCTCCTGACCAACAGCGCTTGATCTTCGCTGGCAAACAGTTGGAAGATGGTCGCACCCTGTCCGATTATAATATTCAGAAGGAGTCAACCCTTCATCTTGGTAAGTCTAACCCCTATAATGTGTGATGCTGCGGCCGACGCATATTCTAGTCCTTCGTCTCCGTGGTGGAATGCAAATCTTCGTCAAGACGTTGACTGGCAAGACCATCACCCTTGAGGTCGAGTCCTCTGACACCATTGACAATGTCAAGGCGAAGATTCAGGACAAGGAGGGTATTCCTCCAGACCAACAGCGTCTGATCTTTGCTGGGAAGCAGCTTGAGGATGGCAGGACTTTGTCCGACTACAACATTCAGAAGGAGTCGACTCTTCACTTGGGTATGCCTGTTCTTAGGTGCTGTTCCTTTGCCGTCTAACACCGATCTGTCAGTCTTGCGTCTACGTGGTGGTATGCAGATTTTTGTCAAGACGTTGACTGGGAAGACTATTACGTTAGAAGTTGAGTCCTCCGACACCATTGATAACGTGAAGGCGAAGATCCAAGATAAGGAAGGGATCCCGCCCGACCAGCAACGTCTTATCTTCGCCGGCAAGCAGCTCGAAGATGGTCGCACACTCTCCGACTATAACATCCAGAAGGAATCGACGCTGCATCTTGTTCTCCGTCTTCGTGGTGGTATGCAGATCTTCGTGAAGACGCTGACCGGCAAGACCATTACGTTGGAGGTCGAGTCGTCTGACACCATTGACAACGTCAAGGCGAAGATCCAGGACAAGGAGGGTATCCCCCCTGACCAGCAACGTCTGATCTTCGCCGGAAAACAGTTGGAGGATGGACGTACTCTTTCGGATTATAACATCCAGAAGGAATCTACTCTTCATCTCGGTAACATTCTTCCCCGCTGCTCGCCATTAACTTGTAGCTAATTTGCTAACGCAGTTCTTCGTCTTCGCGGTGGCCTCTGAGTGTTTGATGGATAATTATATGACGTAGAAACAAGAATACATTTGAACATCGGTTTACAATATACGTTGTCATGATTGAAACAGCCACATCATTGAATGTCCGGGTGAAACGTTACCAAAGAGATGCAGGTGCAGTGTTCTAGCGCTGGGATAAGCCGGATGTGGCGGAACAGGTACTGAAGCAATCACGGAGCAAGGCAGGGTCCATGCGATGAGGCTGGACAGGCGCCGGCCCTTGCGATGATTGTTTCCGTTGCCCTCGTGCCGAGCAAAGACCAGTAATTCGACAAAAAGAGGAGAAAATACAAGGATGGATGTGCGAGAGAACACAAGTACAATAATGGTGCTGCCGAAGATCCGAGACAAGTGAGGGAGAGGATAATAACGGAATCTCGGGAGACAAGGGCGACAGGGAGTCGGAGTTTATGTAAATACAGCGTGACGGCGTTACAGTACAGGTTAAATCTGCTCTCCCCCTCTGGTCTGTTGGCCACAAATCACCATCGCTGCAGCAAGTCCCGTCCTTGCCCGTCGTCTGTCGAGCATCGAGCACTTTGTATCGCTCATGGCGCCTGCCGGCTCTCCCGCTCATGCCTCGTCCAAAGACCGTAGCTGGCGCCCTGTTAAAGTCATGAATATGGGCGACCTGTCCAAGGACGACGACTTCCTCAGCCATCTCCTCGTCGAGAAACTCGGTACCGGTGCTGTGCCCTTACTCGTTCACAAAATGGATTCGTCACGTAGACTGCCCAAGTGCGATGCCCAGGAATTATTGAAGATTGTGCGACGCGTGCGTGCTGAATCTGCATTTTATCTCTTGAACCGTCTTTTCACGCGTTTTTGTTTCATTTCCGTGTTCTAGCTCGTCGTTGTAAAGGGGCCTGTTCAAGTCGCCACACGCCTGGCGGTCGACGAGCTACTCCTGTTCGTTTTTTTCCGCTCCTGTCTTCGTTACCTGTCGTTCACCGCGCCTCGTTCTGCAGCTTGACACCCATTCGTTATTACTTCGAGACTGAGGGCTACAACAAACATCAAATCAACGCGTTTGCCACGTGTGTACCACTTTTTTTCTCACTCTTGCTGTCTCACTCAGAACCCCTACCCTCAGCCACGCATCGCGATACTTCGAGCTCTACCATCCTTCTGGCTCCATCGAGATCTCCCATACCTCCCGCTACTCGCATAGAACCGGAAAGTCCGAGCTCTGTATCTTAGCGACACGCAATCTCCCCACTGGCACCGTCATAACTGAGCTCAAGGGCTCCATGGCCAACCTCAGCGAGGAGGAAGACCGAGAACTCAAACGTACCGACCTCGTGAACTCAGATATTCGGCGAGACTTTAGCGTCATTCATTCGAAGTCTATGAAGAAGAACCATCTGTTTTTAGGGCCGGCCCGATTTGTCAATGTGGGTCAAGCCTCTCATTACCCGGCTGTTCAATAACTGACGTTATGTTTTCAGCATGATTGCGATAATAATTGCTCGCTTTTTCGTGAAGGAAGATATATCACATTTCGTACTCTACGTCCAATTGCCATTGGGGAGGAGATAACCGCGCACTATGGGGATAGCTACTGTACGTCCACTTGACTGTTCTCGTGATCTTTTTTCACTAATCTGTGCAGTCGGTCGGCGGAATAAGCATTGTCTATGCGAGACATGCGAAAAGAAGGGTAGAGGAGGATATGCCCCGGATCAAGACGACGATGACCCTGCTTCTGATTCTGACTCTGATATCGATGAACGCGATGCAGCTGAAAACACCGAAGAAGGGGCACCAGCGGATATCAATCTGAATGAAAGACGCACGCGCCGCGGTGTCTATGCCATTGCTCGCCAACAGGACGAATCAGACGAAAGTGAGGAAGAAGGAGATGACGCCGTTCTTCTTGCCGATGCGAAGAATATTCCAGATGAAGGCGAAGTTGAGATGGCGGCCGAAATCGAAAGCCAGTCCGACCTCACCTCTCTGACTTCAGGAATAGCCAGCGACGAGCAGCTGTCTTCTCTGTCTTCAATCCCGACTTCTCCTCTGACACCTTCCCGATCCCTATCCTCTCTCAGTTCCCTCACATCGGTGGAAGACTCTGCGCCCCCGCCACCGACAACGCCACAATCATCCAAGTCAACTCCGTACCGATCCATTATTTCGACTCGACGTCAGAAGGCGCGAGAAGCGCAAGAACAGTTCGGCAGCAATTCCTCCAGTCCGTCTATCGCATCCAAGACACCTACGTCGACGGTCGACAAGCGCGAGACTCGTTCCGCCTCCTCTGGGAAAGGTAAAGAGAAGGAGAAGGCCCTTTCAACCCCTTTTTCGACGCCCTCACGCAGTAGCAAGGGCAAAGAAAAAGCCACGCTTAAGGAGAAAGTTAAAGTTAAGAAAGAGGACAGTGAACCTCGGATTTTGCGCACACGCCCTACTCCCGCGGCAAGTTCCAATGACATTCTGAAGGAACTTCCAAAGGTACCTGAGGTGCCAAGGGATGCTGATGGGAAACCTCTTCCGTTGTGTGTTACCTGCCACAATATTTTGCCAGTTATATCTGTCGATTCAAAGATTGTTTGGGGCTTGGGGTTGGAGATATCCAGGAAGAAAAAGAATAAGCAGGATTGTCCTAGGTATGTGTCAACTCAACTTGCGTAAACCTGCCAGAATTCATGTCTACCCTAGATGTATGCGCCATTTTGCCATTTACGGTCAGCCATGGCCGCGCCGTCTCCCTCTGCCTGGATCAGCTTCTGCATCCATTGCAACCCCACGAGAAGTCTCGCCCATTGATTCCACACCCTCCCGCCGCGTAACTCACAAGGCTCTTGTTGCCTTGAACCACAAGCTCGCAGCAGCCGCTTCGGTTTCTCCCAGAGGTCGAAAACGCCGCTCGCCAGAGGATGACCACCCATCTAAGCGCCAGAAATTAGACCAAAGGTCTGCCAAGTCGCGCTCTGTTTCCCACGCTCGTTCTCGCGGTCGCCCATCACTCAGTGTTGCCCATCATCGCGTTGTGAGTGCAAGTGCTGGTGCCATCGAGAAGCGGCGTAGGGGCAGGCCTCGCTTGCGTAGCCTGTCTGTCAGTGCGATCGTGAAGCAGGAGCCAGATGATGATGATGCTCTGCGGGTTCCACTTGCGCCGTTCAAAGATCAACCTCGAAACCATAATGGTCGTTTTGACAAGAAACCTGGCATGAAAGGGGGCCCGCGTCGTCGACAGCAGCAGTCCGTGCCTATTCCCATTTTGTCCAGAGCTGAACGAGCAAGTGAACGAGAAAAGATGAAGCTGAAGCGGGAGCGGGACCAGGACCATGACGCTGTTTCGGTGTCGGATGATGAAGGATCGAAGCGCTCTCGTGACGACGACGACGACGACAACGACCACGCCAACAAGAGGAAGAAACAAGAGCGTAACCTGAAACCTGCTGGCATGCCAAGTGGATCTTTTGTGGCCAACCCAAATCCTCTGATGTTTGCCATTGCGAGTTGGAAAACTCGGTTTAGCCCAGGTGCCGCCAGCGAGTCGTCCGAAGAAAGTGATAAAGGTCCTGTCACCCCGGATGATCATTTCTCTCCTGAACCTGATATCCGCGTCAACGTGAATTGGGTCCCGCCACCTTCACCGGTTGCGCTGACGTTTAAACCTTCGCCGAGCAACTTCGCGAGGCTTAAATTGTCTTCAAAGTTATCGAAACCATCAGTGGAAGGGAGGATCAAGGATGCTGTGGAATCTGATACACCATCCTCATCTTCTTCCACTGACAGTGACCAACCTAGCGGGGAGAGTTTGGATGCGGTGTGGATGAAGGAAGGGGTACGTCGATAAAAGATGTTATCTGAGATCATTCTTGGACTAACGAGCGGATGGTTTAGGCCTGTGACCCAAATCAGATATCTGAAATCGATGGTTTTGGTCGACTTCAGCACATATACACTGCCATTCCATCTCCAATAAAATCAGCGAATAGACTGGTCGGACGGTTATCCTCCTTTAAATGTGACATGCCCCTCAGACCACCTCACTTTATTAATGCTGGCTGGGAGTCTTGCTCCGACTCGGGCGAATAGTCGCCCTATTTACACTTTGGACCGTGTTGTCGCGTTGCTATCAATTCCCGTCATTGTTTTTATTCTGTCAACATATTCCTCATGCAGGACATTGCAGCATAACATTATTGTAACTTGCTACTTAGTATACATACTATTACTCTATTTTTTTCTTGTTGTATTCAATGTGCTTGGCAACACAAACCCTAGTACTTATAGCAATGATATAACTAGACATTTTCAAGCTACTGTTGCCCGTCAGGCTTAAGTGAGCTTCGCCCGGCTCGTAAAATCTCATCCGTAGATAAAAGGTTGACGGCGATAACGGAGCTGCAAAGAATGTCATCAACTCATTGTCCATGAGAGGAAAGATTAGCTAACTTACCACGAGTGAAGCATTTGTCTCTTTACGCGGTAATTATCCCATATACCTTCTACAGTAGGGTCAAATGGCTCGCCTGATTGTAGATCGATACCAACAGTGTTACCCTCGGCTTGCTCCTCCTAGAAGTGCACCAAATGAAATGAACAAGATCGATAAACAGCAATCTACTTTACCTGCAGTGCCACGACCACGTCCTGGACGTCGAATCCACCGTTTGCGGCCAGCGTTTTGGGTATGATTAACAGGGCATCAGCGAATGCCTGGACACCCATCTTCACGCGGCCTTTTGCGGATTTCTTCACTGGTCCACTCAAATGCGCTGAGCAGGCAACTTCAAACGCTCCGGCTCCGGGGATGAGGGCTTCATCCTCGAGTGCATTCTTCACAGCTCTGAGACCGTCACGGAGAGCGTCTTGTATCTGTTGTATGGTGTGCGCATTGGGGCCTTTGATCAAGAGCGTCACAGATTTGGGTGATTTGACTTCCTCGACAAAAGTGAACTTCTCCTCTCCCAAGGTATGCTCGTATACTAGACCGGCCCAACCCAGAATTGACGGTTCGAGGTCGTCGACAGAGTTCTGGGCGATACCACCGCAGATGAGCTGCAGCCTGAGTAAATAATCAGTTTACTCTGAACAGAATCGTAAATGCGGATACATACCGCTCCATATTTCGCCTCTTTGCTCTTCGCAGAGCCAGGATACCATTCTTGGCAAGAATATCGAGACTGAGAGGATCGATACCCTTTTGGTTGATGACAACAAAGTTTTTCTTCTTTTCTTTGCTGTCCGTGGCTTGGTCGCACACAAGGTTCTTTAGCTCCACGATCTTTTTCACCTTCGTGTCGACAAAACGCCTCTCTGATTCTACGAGCTTCTCGCGCTGCTCGGCAGAGGAATAGAAGAAACCCGAATTCACTTCGCTGTTGCTTATGCTTAGAGAATGTTACTACGGATTGACTTGACGAGGACGTACGTCTTTTCATACTCCAAACTGACGTTAAGGGTTAGAACGAAAGCGTTTTCAACACGTTTGGGCATATCAGGATGCCGGGCACCGTGGTCGAGAACGAGACCACGAATCAATTGTGTTTCTGAGGCGGTCCGGTGCTGCATTTTCATGATTTCAACCATGTGTAAGTCTATAGGATCGCGCCATTGATCTGTTGCGTCTGTATGGATGAATAAGTCTCCAAATTTAACGAGGGGGAAGGTAAAATACCCTTTGAAGGCGGTGGTGGCCGTATGGTAAGGACAGCATCAACAACATCTGCGGCTAGCTGCTTAGCCATGGCGCCATTCAATTTTGTTGCCAAAGACGTATTCGCGACGCTAATCAGGGTAGCACGATCTAACTTTGAAGGCTGTTTGAAGCTGTCCAAAAACTATTGCGTTGCACTTGATCAACAGAAGGATCATTAAAAATACTGGTTACGCACCGATAAAGCCTCTTTTTTCGCCACGTCAAATCCTTCGCCAATAACGGTGGGATGTACGCCTTCAGAGATATATCGATCGGCTTGCTTCAGCAACTCTCCCACCAATAAGACAACGGATGTCGTCCCGTCGCCCACCTGATCGTCTTGAGCAACAGCAGTCCGTGCAATCATGGCGGCAGTGGGATTTTGGATTTGCATCTCGGACAAAAGAACTTTTCCGTCCTTGGTCATCTTTATCTGTCCAGCGCCATCAACAAGCATCTTCAAAGTTCCTCTTGGGCCTGATATGTACATATGAGCTTTCCTGTCAGTTTGGCATGAATAGTCAACGCACCCAAGTTCCCCTTGACCACATTTGCAAGGCCCATCGCTCCATTGGTGTTGACCTACCCTAGTTGAGCAAAACAGTTTTCATACGAATTGAGAGTGAGTACCTGGAGCGCTGCAGCACGCCGTACACTCTCTGCCTTGGGATTAATGAGCTCGATACTGGAAGACATTTTTGGCGAAGCTAGAAACGCGTCGTATTCAGGATTGCAAGAAGCACGTTCCAAGCTCCGCTTCAAGATCCGTTTGGCCGTGCTTGGCTACAGCGTTTACGGACCGAACACCGGAATTGATTAAGCCTGCCGCTTCTTGACATACTCATATGTAAACCCAATACCCAGCCTTCTTATTATAATCCATACGACCTGGTTATATAGCAGGAAACTGCGATATATATTTTATTTGCGATGACAAACTCGTCTTCATGACAAGAAAAGTAGACATTTACAGATCGACTCTACGCCCCTCCTTCCCGCTGCGCTTAATGGCGTCGATAAGAACCTTTGTCTTAAGAGCCGCCTCCAAGTCTACATATCCTTCTCCCTTTGCATAGGCTTCCCAGACCTTCCTCACATTAGCAAACCCGTTTCCCTCAACCTTGACCTCTTCCCCATTCACGTACAACCCAGTAGGCGTCACAAATGATACCGCAGATGCTTTAGGGTCATCGCTTTCTATTCTGATGCTCCCTTTCTCTCCATCTATGACCCAAAGCAGTGGTGTACCCGCTTTGCCGTCCGACTTTGTTTCCAACCCACCACGTAGGTGAAAACTCATGACGGCCCCATTGGCCAGGACTCCAGAAACGGCCACCTGAGTAGCTACATCTTGTTCAATGGTCTCGCCTGTTGGCTTTCCATTTTCGTCGATGATCTCAGCAACGGGGTACTGAGTACTCAGTGTTGTTGAGACGCTGGCTACGGGCCCGAGTATATAGATTAACATGTCCAAAAGATGGCCGCCTCCGATATCAAGAAGCGTACCCCCATTAGAGTCCATACCGTAGAGCCTCATCGTGCTCGACACACGAGGACCCCATATATTGAGTCCTGGAAAGGACCTGACCGTCTGTGCCGGGTAATTATCAGACAGCCGTCATGGTTGTGAGTAGATACTGACGCTCACCGTGGAAGTTGACAAAACTCGGCCAATTTCTCCGGAGTCAATAATAGCTTTCACCTGCACAGAGTGACGGTTAGCTCTGACAAGAGAGGCAAAATGCACCATTACCTTTTGAAAGAGAGGATCCATTCTTCCCTGTAATCCTACAATACTTCTGACACCCTTTTCCTTCGCGGCACTGGCCAAGGCTGACGTTTCCTTCAGACCATTCCCAGCAGGCCATTCCAAGAAAAGGTCCTTTCCTCCATCTATAACTTTCATTGCGTTTTCGAAATGGTTCATCACCTTCACGGACACAGCCACGAGATCCACGTTCGGATCAGACACTATGTGTTCTGGAGAACCATGGTAAGGCTTGACCGGAGTGCCTAAAAGGGAGGCGTATTTCGCTGCAGTGGCTTCAGCAGAAACAGGGTTTGAAGTAGAGACCGCAGTAAGCTGGTACTGAGACAATAGTGGTTCTTCGAACAGAGGCGGGGCGAGCATAGTCGATGCCCAGCCTTGTCCTGAAAGGCCGATAAAACCAAGACGAATAGGAGACATTGATATGTGGGGGCTGGGAAATTTTGAACTTGAGAAAAAAAGCAATCACATTTATATATGGTAACAACCAGATACCTCAAGACCAACGTCACTTGAGCAGGCTTGGTCATGGGCTAGTCATGGACCCATATAGCGAGATGAACGGGAAACACTTAGTCAGTCGCTTAGTAGATGATATCGCGAGGCTCGGGGAAATTTCGCGGAAAATTCACAGAAAGTGTCTCCAAGCGGGCCCCAAGGAAAGCACGAGGGCTAGATCGTCAAAGTTCAAACTTTTCAACAAGGGTATAGAAAGCTGTGAACGGGCCCGGGCTGGCGTCTATTTTTCTGGAGAAGTGTGTCAGTTTGTGATATGAGCAGTATGAGCATCGTCGTCGTTCATTGTCAAAGACCCGGCCCGCGGCCCGAACAGCTTAAATTCGAAGTCATCCTTTTTACCACACCAACACCGGTACCTATACAACACCAGCACCTCAAGGCCTCAGGCTCTAAGCTTTCTTCACTACTCCCTTTACATAACGATGCTATTGCACGTATAAAGCTTATGTATTAATGGGTTCCGACAACTATGGCGATAAAATCTGGGTGATCTGCACACTTGGTACGAACTTCGTAGGTTCAATAGGGTTCTTCCAGGTTCTGATAACAGGAGTCTGTGAAAACGTATAGTGCGGAGAATTGATTAATTGGAACTACCAAGACCGTCTGCGTCTCGTCGATGTTGATCTGAATCAGTCCTACATCTCCGTTCATCAGGCACTTCAACGCGTGTGGCATTCGCAAGTCAATACTTCGATGCTTTCTCGGCGAACGAGGCACCATATCCTTTCACATCGAGAGTTTAGAAGTCTTTACTGCTGCTTCAGTTTCTCCGATGGGATTTCTTGGTGCTTGCCCCGAAAGTGATGCCAAAGCGACATACCATCGGATGTGAACTCGGGCAAGGATATCTTACGGCATTTGTGAGGCAAAATATCGTCGGCTTCGTCTTCATTTTAATTTAATTCATTCACGCTTGCTAGGGCCAGGGTTGCCGATTGTACTGTCAAGTGATTTTTCTTGCACGGTCTGATTTTCACACATCGACGTCTTGATCCACCAACTTTACCCGACTACCGTGAAGCTTCTGGCCTGCTAACAAGCGTGGGGACCCTCAATATCCAATCTTCTAGATGATCATATCCGCCATCACACGCCAGGACATCTGGAGCAGTCGGGCTGCTGCTACCTCTGGCGCCTCTCGGTCTCTGGTTCTAGAAATTGCTCGGGTAACTTGACTCTACGTCAAGGGGCATACACAGCGCAACATGCTATGGCCAATTAGCCTCTATTTCCATCGTTCTTGACTGCCTTTCGCTCTAGTTGTGGGGCTATAGAAGGTTCGCGTTTACAATCTCTCCCCCTTGGAGTCCCAATAAATTTTCTGGTTCCTCAGAACGATGGTTTCGACGTGCATGACACATTCCACTCTACGGTGCCAACATAAATTGCTGCAGGTCACCCGCATAGTGTAGGATAATCAGGAACCTTTTTCGGGAGCACTTTTAATCCACAGAACATTCTTGCAAACGCGACACTGTTTCCCTCGTATTTTGCACACAGGACCTCGGCGAGCCCGCTTTAGAGGCGTATTCTTCTGAGATCAGGACCGTATTCGAACGTATAATATTATGTGCCAATCATCTCCCTGAATGGGCTCAACTTGAGCGCAAGGAAGACTTTGACGAATCTCTCAGGCAATGGGGCTCAAAGGTAAACTCAACACCCAATGTCGTAGGGCCCCCGACTGCGTACTCACTATAGGGTTGTTCGTTTGACATAACTTCTTGCAGGCCGTAGAACTTCTGAATGAAACTCTCGATGCAACCTTTGATAGATGCCATTCGGCGGGATGCTACATTTATGTCCCTGCTGAGAATTGAAGCGCTTTCTCAGTCTTCTATACGGAGAACGGAAGGGTGGAAGAGATCATCGCAACCGTGGCGAAAGACTTGACGCCTCTTACACTGAGGCTGAGAGGCAAGAGTCCGGTCATTTTAGATCCCTTTTACGATCTCGAGATTGCTGCCAGCACTATCATGTTTGGAAATGCGCAGGCCAAGCAAATTCACCGCTGCTCTAGCAAGCAATATCTTCGCTGATTAACATGTCATAGGTATTTGTTGCCGAAGACTACCTTCTAGTTCCCACTGATCAATTCGATCCTGGACAATGTCACCGATGCTTTCAAGCAGGCATGCAATTCCTTCTTCTCGGATGCTCCTCCTCTGGAATCAGCGTCGGTTTTTCGGATTGTGCCAAAAGCTCATTTCGCTTGAAAATTGAATCAACAGTCCTTCAAGTTGACGCGTTGTGGTGCTGTGATGAAGAGTGGTATTTTTGGTCCCGTATTCCCTATTCTACGACGCGTGCAATTTCGTATCGGGTGAGCTTCTTACACAAGCTAATATTATCTGCCGTTCATTTCTCGAAGGGACCATCCCTAGTGCTATCTGCGTTCACTGAAAGTGACGGTGTCAAATCATTGAGTGCATACTACGCACTTGGGCTTATGTCCGACATCCAGTCTGGGATAATACTACAGGCGACAACATCGTTTATAACGATACACTCATTCAGTTGGTGAGTAGAACACCACTGTGCGCGTCGCTCCTACTGTCCGCTCACTTCTTTCGTCAGTCCATGGATTACCTTTGGGGGTGGGTCGTAAGTTGCTTTCTTGTTAACTAGATTTGTTGGCGAGATGACGAACCTGAGAAAAGACGGCTGTGAGATTACCCGCTATGGGTAGCCAGACTTTTAGTTATTCACCATCATCCACGTCACTCAATACACGCATCCCGGTATGGAAACATTCTCCACCGCTCGCTATCCGCCGTATATCGATGAGAACCATAAGACAGTGAACCAGATGGAAATTCCGCAGTTCTCCCTCACGGGGTAATCGTACCTCACTACTGAGTCGATGGCGAAGATGGCATGCAATATAAATTAGTAACCGGTGAATCGTGGTGACCATTCATTGGTTGTCCGTGCTTTGACTCCCACTCCAGGAACGAGAATCCTTATGATCAAGATTTTTTTTTTTAGAGTGGTTGAAATATCTCTCTTCTGATACCGCCACGACAACACTCTTTGAGGGCTGGACCGTATGTGCCTCTGCGAAGTTCTTCCTGGCTTCATATGGGGAACGCATTCTCAAATTACACAGGCTCTTACGAAAAGTAGTAACCGAAGACACACGACGACGATCAAATGCGTTTATCGTCAACCTTGTCTGTGCTGTTCTCTCGGATGGAATCCCCCTTCTCGGCCGCTCTCAATCCACCCGCGTCATAATCCTTCAAATAAAAATACGTCGCTGGAAGTCCGACGAGCAGTGCACCCACTATGTTTCCAAGATAGGCAGCGATTAGAGATCTGTACGTGAAGATTTAGAAACACGTTTCACGCGCGGTGAGATGGATCAAAGCTTACTTGCGAATATACTCTGCAGCGGTGAGCTTCACGACGATGAACAAAAATATCCAGGCTAAAAGATTAGAAGAAAAACTCACATCTGCGCCGAACATAATCCCAAGAGGCACCGAAAACATATTGGCAACCACTAAACTCAGGAATGAAAACGCCGGCTCTTATCGACGAATAAATAGCCCCGACTCACCGTGATCAAAGGAGCATGCGACAAAAATCTATTAGAACCATTACTATCCTGGCAAGAAGTATGCTTAGAACTGGACTTGCCCAAATGGGAATCCAGATGGCGACTATCTGCAGATCACGGCAAGGGTCAGATGGTGATTCAATTGAGCGCTTCCTTTCCCCACCTTTGATATGGTGTCCCTAGCCCCGGCGGCTTGCTGCGGGGCAGATGAGAACAACGCAGCTAGTGAATAGCACGATGCCACGTACCCAGACAGCGACGCATACGAGCCAGTTGCACCCGATCCCTCTCAAGAATATCTGGTGCCAGTGTGGGTCCGCAGCTTTTTTCCTGGAGGCACGGTAAGTTTAGCACACGGGCTTTGGAGTGGATTTGATTTTACATTGCGAATGACTGGATATAGGATGAGTAGGGATCCGTTGATACGATGCCGCTGTCTGCAATGGAGCGGTTATGTGAATGCGGGGTAGGCGGGTGGGTGGGAGAGCGTACATTTGACGAGGACGGCTGCGAAGAAGAGGCTCCCGACGAGGTTCCCAAAGGTGACTGCAGGGACGTCATGTGAGGGAGGATCCCAGTGGACTGGACAGGTGCCTACCGAGGAGGAAGTTGATAGGGAGACTCCACCATGGGACGGCGCGCTTGATAACAGCCATGGGAAATATCTGGGTGGGAGTGTTGGTCGCTGGTGGCACGGGGCGGGTGGCTTACCATCATGTTGCTCGTGAGCAGCTCGAGACCCTGCAGCACGATCCTGCCAGGGAGTTGAGTACCGCCGTGGCTTAGAGCAGCTACTTACATGACCAAACCGACAGGAAAGACAAACCCGCCTAGGATCTTCACGATCCCAGGGTCTGACGCTGTGAGCCCCGTCGCTCCGCCAGAGATGACCTCTGACAGCAGGCCGCCAAAGGAGAGCATCACCCCCGCGAGGACCTAGTGGCCGTCAGTTCCGAGCCAACCACGACGATCGAGGACCTACGGCTTTGAAGAATACATTCTCATATCGATCTCTGTGCTTTGCGACGCCGCTCTCGACCATATACATTGCGACTTGGGCAGGACTCAGTGTGGGAGAGGCGTCCATGGTGTTGGGGCAGTGGAAATCGGCTCACATGCGTTTTGATGGAAATTTATAAAGTCCCACTGACCATGTAGCCCGTAACGCCATGTCAGGAGATGCTGGAATATAAATAGTAGCACCCCGGGCGCCGTCTAAAACTATTTCCTCCGTCGACGCGTACTTATAATAGCCAAGATCGAGTGATCGAGATCACATAATGAAACTACACTTTGATTAAGCACATGAACAACAACAACAACAACAACAACAACAACATGATGAAAGCAACTATTAAAAACAACACTTGACGAGCACATAAATACTTGTTGAATCATCGATGGGCACCGAGTCGTTTCGCCAGCGGCACTTTTGTGCGATGATCCTGCCTCATACTACCCCTCCCACTGCTGTCAGCCGTAGCAAACAACGTGCCCCGATTGTGCAGACTCCGCTCCTTGCGCTTCATATGCGTCGGGGCAGGGAAGGGCTCCGGCAAGCCCTGGTCCGGACCCGCAGAGTAGAATATCTTGGGCTGCCACGCCTCTTGCTCGTCCATGATGCACGAGTTTTTGAATTTCTCAACGAGGGCTTCTTTTCCTCTAGGAGCGGATCAGATCGTTCTGGGTAGAGATGGAGGGGAGAAACGCACTGGTAGTTGGCGTAACTCATCTGGAGCACCTTTTCGCTGGAGAACATGTTCCTGTTGGAGCTAAAATCAGCGGAAAGGATGAGATCGGAGAATCGCAGTGCGTGCCATTTTTGCCCCAGGCGCTTCTTGGCGAATAATAATAGATCTTCGACTTGGATAAAGTTGACGAAAGCGTATCCGACATTGCACCCTGGGTACGAGTGAGAAGATGATGGAAGGAAAGACAACAAGACGTGCCGTTTTTGAAATCCATCCTGAGATACATAAAATCAATCCGCCTCGGACAGACCTTGTCAATAAACGACAAGAGGTCGCGGTCTGACATTTTGTTGGGAATATTTTTGATCATGACAGTTGTACGGGTGTCACCGCCGTTCTCGATGAGGGCGAGGTCGAGCTGGTTGCGCACACCTTGCTGATCGTCCTTTGCTGGAGTTGATTTGTGGAGTGATCGGTTCCTTGATGGCGGATCCGGGGCCACATCGGAGGTAGTGGGGTAGGCTGGTCCTTCGGGAACGAAGAAGCTTGGGCCAGGACGCCAGAACTCTGGAGGGCAGGGGCCGAATGCGGCGGGAGGAGGAGGGGGGCCCCAGGAGAGGCCGTTCATGGCCGCGGCGAGGCGGTCGTCGTAGCCAAAGCCCAGGACGGGGGACGTGGGGTACGGGGACGTGGGCGGGTAGGGATACGGGGCGGGATACGGGACAGGCGGGCCGTCGTAATAGAAATCTGGGTGGGCGGCGGCGTAGAACGGGCCTGGCTCGCTGTCAGGAAGCGACGGGCCGGGGTCCTTGGCTGCCGAATGCTCGGATAAATCGTCGGAGGGCGGCGAGGTGTAGAAAAAGGTGGGGGAGCTGGAGGACCAGACGAGGGTGCGGTCGTCGTCCTCGTCGTCAGGCTTGGCCTGCGTGTTGATGCGCGGCGGAAACGCGCGGCGCCGTCCAAAGTGCAGCAAGGTACCCGTCGAGTCTTCGCCGCCACTTGGAAACGGAACAGAGTTTGATTCAGTCGCTTCTGATCGAGACTCGTCGCGGCCAAACACCTGAAGCTTCATCCCAAAAAGCATTTGCCCGTCCAGCGCCGCGTACGCTGCGTCTGCGTCGCGAAAGTCGCAGTACTCGATGTGGTAGTTTTTGAAGCACTGGGAAGGGTCAGAGGGGGCGACGGAGAATAGGAAAACATACCAAGTCATCGTTGAGCGAGTCGACGAGGTTGACCGAGCGAATTGTGCCAAACGACTCGAGCAGCTGCAGGAGGGTGTCGACATCGACGGCCCGTTTCCGGGAAGAGTCATCCTGGTCGTCGACGCCTTGGACGGAGATGTAAAAGGCAGCACTGGCAGCCTTGAGGAACTTTGAGTCGCCGGTCAGCTGGACAGTCTGGTTGGGGGTGAGATAGCGGCAGCGAAACCAGCTGTCGTCGGCACAGACGTCGAGCAGCTCGGGGGTACGGGTGGCGAGGAGGGTGTGGGCGGCCTGAGCATACCTGACATCGAAAAACGCCAGGACAACGATGCCCTTGGACTGTACATAACGAACAAACACGCCTTTGATCGGCGAGTCGGTGATTGGCACGTTTTTGAAGGTCGAGGACTGGCGTTCGTTGGCTGGGGGACCACGCTTCTCGGACGCGGGGCCTGGGAGCCGGCCGAGGGTTTCTGCAGAGAGGTACGCCGAAAAGAGCTGGCTGAGGGTGTCGGTCTTTACGGTGCGTGCAATGTTGCTGATCTGGGGCGTGTTAGTTCAGGGGCGGCGCGGAGAGGGGCGACTGACCAGGAGGAAGCGAGTCGCGTCGGGATGGGCGCGTTGGGCGAGGGTGGGCGCGTCGTCGAGGGAGTCGGCGGTGCGGATGCTGGAGGACGGCGTGAGCGGCGGCGTGAGGAGCTTGCTGTGGACATGGGGGCGCGTGTCGGGGCGGGGGAGGGAGAAGGAGGTGGCGAGGGCGGGCGGGGTGGCGGGGAGATGGAGATTGTCGCGGGGAACGGCACTGAGCTTGGCGGGAAGCGGGCCTGAATGGGGCGGGAACCTAGAAAGGGAATTAGAGTTGTTGTGCACGTCCAGTAAAGGCCTACCAGATGTTGGGCAGCGACGGAGAGTGCTGGAGACGGGGTGGGTGTTCGCGCTTGCGGCTGGCCATGAGCGAACGGAGGATGCTGGCTGGATATAAGGAACCGACGACAGATCTGAAACTTGAAAGGAAGACTCGAGCTGCAACCTTGATTGCATCTAATTCACGTCAGGAATTCGATTCGCGGTCTTCGGAAACGCCGTCGTCAAGTCCTCCATGTCTTCCCGCCCACTATTTCAAAATCCACGAAAATTAACGGAAAACAACGTACTCAATAGTCTAATCAGCTCCCTTTCCCAGCGATTTTCGTCCCGTACACGTCACTGCCGCAAGCATGTTGCCTTCCAACTCGGACATGAGCCGCCTTTACGCCACCCTATCGGAATATCCCAGATAGTGAGAGTAGTCCGAGGAGAGGGTGTTATGGTCGAAAGCCAATTTCACGACGTCATGTGATCGTACGTGCCTTTCTTCTTGCCATGCCGCTCTATCAAATGGTCTGCATTGCCGCCCACAACCAGGAATATGTATGTTCTCCAGCCAGCCCTAACCTCAGCTGACGCCTTGCAGGCCAGGATAAAAGCACTCGTATCCCAGACAGCAGGCCACATCCTCAAGGCCGGCGGTGTTGTCCGTAAAATCGAGTCCTGGGGCACCCATGTCCTCCCACACCGCATGCACCGCCACAGCGTCGCCCACAAACTCGGAGAGTCAGTATCCACCCTTTTTCTTTTGTTTTTTCTGACATTCCCCAGCTACTGGTCGCTTCACTTTGACACCTCGCCCCGGACCCTCCGGTCGCTGAACCGGGTGCTCCGGCAGGACCCGCTTGTCATCCGGTGGACAGTGCTCAGGCAGGGCCAGAAAATCGAAGACGTCGCGGCAAAGGGCCGTAGTCTCATCCACGCTGGCGATCAAATGCTGTAATCCCCGAGCCCGTGGAGGTCGGTCGCGTACATTTTACGTGTCTACTCTCTCTTTACGACGATCCATCCATGCTAGAACCTGATTCAGTTCAGTCCCCCCAACCAGCAAGCTTTCCATTCCAGCCCATCTCCCACCGTAGTAGTCACTGTATTTCTGTCAGTCCGTAATCTAGACAAACACGGGGCCTCACCATTCCAGCTCGTCGCCAACGTGAAGGCATTCCCCCAGCGATATAGCACGTTCCGTCGTTCGATTCACAGCTTCCAACGCCCGGATAAATATTTCCTTGGCTGGCTTCTCGACGCCCTCTTCCGAGCTCAGCACAATCGGATCCAGGTATGTGGGGAACCCGAGGTCCTTGAGCACGGATCCTGCCACATGTCAGCACAAACCATCATTAAGCTCAACACGTACGAGTCCGTGAATCCGAGTTGCTAATCACAGCCGTCCGGATCCCCCGAGAATGCAGCTCTTCAACTGAGATGGTGTGAGTTTAGAGCAAGATCCACGGTGTGCACAAACCAAGCGGAATCGCATCGTCGTACACCTTGTATCCTTCCCGTGAGCTGAACCGGTGCAAAAGTCCGTGCACAATGTCCTGCAAAGACCTGTCCAGAGCTGCTGGCTGTAAGCTGCCATGTCATCGTCACCCAACGACCCTACCAGCTGAATCCGCCTTGGCGCCCAACGCCGTCCTGTGAATCACCTCGGACCACCACGCGGTGCTGCCACTGTCGTACTGCCGGCCGTTCCTTCTGCAGCGCCGCCAGTGCCGCCTTGAACGACGATTTCACAGCGTCCGGGTCGAGCTCGCCAAGGTAGGGCCTGAACTGCACGTGCATACTGGACGTGGACGGGTTCTCTGAGGTTTATGAGCGTGAAGAGGGCGTCAAAGGTGACGAGTCGGATGGACATGTAGCCTTCACGTAAGCTGTCACCGGTCCGGACTGTTTGTGTTGCTGGCTGCCATGTTGCCTCTGTTTCTCCTTGTCGCTCTTGTTGCTGCGAGACCGCCAAAGGATGCCTGTGCAGCCATCGCCGGCAGGAAATGGGTCACCCCCGTCCAGGCGCGAGCTTGCATCTCCCTTGCTCCCGTCGACCCGGTGCTCAAGGCCAATGTACGCGAGCCATACTCACCAGCAGCAGCATACTCACCTTGTCCTAGACCATCGACGTCCTGAACAAGACCCTCGCCTTCCATACCTCGGTAAACTACCAGATCCAAGCACCAGGAGCCCTTCAGCAACGACTGTGCACGAAGACCTTCACCGTCGACCTCGCCAGGATCAGCAGCCAGGATCACCCCTCCGAACTCGACCTCCATCTCGACCTCTTCCGGGCTTTCAAACGCGTCAATGACGGGCACTGCGTCGTGCTGAATTACTGCTACGACTGTCAGTTCCCTTTCATCTAATCATCACATTCACTGATCGGTCACAGCACTCTACGTATCCTACCTCCCCACGCCTCTCGTGCTTCTTTCCGACCGTACCGGCGCCCAACACGTCCACTATAGCACCAGAAGCCTTCTCCGTCGCCTCCGCAGAATTCGGCCACGAGATCGAGTATTGGCAGAAACGATTACCTGGGACCCTCAAAGGGAAGCTCGAGTCCGTCAGTTGTATCTCCTCCCCCCCCCTTACATATAATTATCTCAATAATCACTATTTAGCTCTCTGGGGCTCGCGTCCTCCTTATTGATGGCCAAGATCCATTCGCAGCTGTCAACGCCAATGCACAAGTTACTGGAAGCTATCAATCATTCGGGACCCGTCAGAATTCGTGCGTGCGTTTATTAATTAGCGTATGCCCAATGTCACTAATACGTACTTAGTTTCTTCGCCTCGTACCACCGCGGCCGGGACGGTTGGGAGTACGTGATGGGCAACTTTGCACAACAGACGCACCCGCTCGTAGACGCTGTCGAGCTGACGATCCAGCGCGTCAATAGCACGTCCATCGACACCGTCACTGTGGGCTGTTTCATTTTACAACGACGTAGACGCGTGTTTAATTCCATCTAGATCCCGTATAGGTCTCGCTTTGGCTCCGGCTCCAAGAATTTCACGGATTTCGAGTCTTATCGGACGAACAACTGCATTGCGGGGAAGCACACTAATGGTTACGATGTGTATGAAGGCTTGGACGGCGAGAGACCGATAGCTTACTTTGAGCAGCAGCCACCTGTGGATCCTAGAGAGGCGCGGAGGCACCCCATGAACGTGATCGTGGATGCTATTCCTCCCACTGATATCAAGCTGCCAGAGGAGCTGCAACCCACCCCACAGGCGCTGAACGAGAGCTATAGCGTGGCTCAGTTTTATCTTCTTGATGACAAGATCACGGGGGTACTTGCTCTTGGGAGTTTCTCGGCGCAGAGTTTCTCGACGTTCCAGTCTAGCCTGCTGGCGGGTCTGAACGGCCTCAAGTCATTGGGGGCTAAGCGCCTAGTGGTAGACGTGGTTTGTATCTTTTGTGTATGAACGTTGTCCACGTCTTTACTGATGAATGTAGACGAACAACGGTGGCGGTATGCGATCTTTTATGACAGACAAAGCTTATAATGTTTATTTTACCACGCAGGATACATTTGCATTGCCCATGTTAGTCTTACCTTGCTTATCATTGAGCCGACTGCTGACCACCTTGCAGTGGCTTCACCGCATTGTAACGTACCAACAGTTCCCTGGAAGGGCCCGAGAGCTGACCAGCCGAAGATCATAGGACCCAAGGAATCCACCGAGCCCCAAGCAGGTCTGGACAGCAAGATACGCGCTGGACCTCTGGCGCAGTTGATCGTAAAGAATATCCTGGACGGTGCTGATCCGGAGGAGCTGCTCTCTTATAGTCCTCAGCAGTGGACGAATGCTTCGCATGTGCCGTTCCCGGCTGACTATGACTGGCTCCATCCGGTGGTGAATGTGGATATTAATGGGCGTGCTGATGCGTTCAGTCCTAGGTTGGTGCTTGGGCTTCAAGGTGTTCTTATTTGCTGATTTTGTCTGTTAGGTTAGGACAGGAGTGCCAGCCCTTTAGTGAGGAACCTCCTGCGGAACCGCTGTTCAAATCTAGTGAGGTTGTGATTGTGTCGAATGGGAGGTGAGTGTATAGGCTGTCTTTCTTTGATATATATATGTGACGCCCGCGTAGATGCGCCAGTTCTTGCTCGCTCTTCAGTGTGAGTCTCCTTTTCTTTTTGTGGTGGTCTCGTAGAATGAGTCTTGCGCCAGATAACAATGTCCAAGCTCGATGGCGTCAAAACTGTTCGTCGTCGGTGGGAAGACGGACACGCCTCAGGAATATTGTGGGACGGTTGGTGGTCAGTCGACGGATTTCTCGACCATCGACACCGAGATCAAGGTGAGGTTGACCGTAAAAAGAATGAATGAGAAAAACTCATCATCCATATCAGACGACGCATCCTGAAGAACCACACACTCGCTCCACCAGACTTGTACGCTTTCCTTACTGACATTTGCGTTTCCAGATTGACGGACGACGTTGTTATAGACTCACGAATACCGTGCAAGGGATCACGTGGAGACTTGGGTACGGAATAGACGACCCCGAGGAGCCAGAAGGTACGCCAGTGCCCTTCTGCCACCCCAGAGTTGATTTTGATTTTCGAACAGAGTGGCAGGGTCATCCTGCGGATCTCAACTTGCCGCTAACGGAAGCCATGTAGGTCCTGGTATTTTTATTTTCTTTACGTTGATTAACATACCTGCTAGTGTCAATAAACCGGTGGCGATTTGGGAGACGGTGGTTCGAGAGGTGTTTGGAGGAGCTTCTTAGTTCAATAGTTCATTTTTGTCAAACCGTTTTTGTGCCTAGCCCACGTGTCCACGTGAATTATTTAAGTAATGATGTCAGTGCGCAGGGCCGGTTTAGAACCGCTTCCTTTCCTCCTTGCATACTACACTCAGCCTATTCTCGCTTTCTCTGACACCTACTATTCATGTTGGCAACCGTTGTTTACTAGATCAATCACCGTCCCTGCAATTTTTAACTTCTACTCCCACCATCATGGACGAAATCATTCCCGGTCTCTGGGTAGGAGACCTCCCAAGCGCCCTGAACGTCGAGCTATTGAAGAAGAACCACATATTTAGCATTCTCTCTGCGATGCGCGGCCGAATAACTATACACGAGGTACGTATGGGGTACCCTCGCCTTTTCTTTTATTCCATTCTTACCTTCAAAGTTAGACTTTTGTTCGGCATCAGATTTTACTCGACGATACGGAAGAGGCAGACATCATGATTCATTTTCTCCCTTCGATAACGTTCATTCAAGCGGAGCTGGACAAGGGCCGGAGCGTGCTGGTGCACTGCCAGGCTGGAATGAGTGAGTAACAATTAAGTTGGAATGATTTGTGGGTGACTGGATGTTTGTCTTCTAGGCAGGAGTGTGACGCTGGTAGCGGCGTATCTCATGTATACCCGGCACTTGACGCCAGAGGCGGCATTGGAGCTCATTAGGAAGTCGCGTCCGAATATTGAGTATGTTCACCTGCTCCCCGTATTACTCCTGTGAAACTCATCGTCGATATTAGTCCCAACCCTGGATTCCTAGTCCAGCTGGACCTGTTCCACAAAGCTTCATTCAGGATATCACGCAAGGACAAGGCGACTCGGATGTTCTATATGGAACGAGCGGTAGAGGAGGTTATGAGTAAGGACTACCTATCCATGCTGCCTCCATGCGCTAACTCTCACCCAGACGGCGACGGAACCCTACCTCCCACCGACATGTTCGCCAAGTTTCCCCGTACACCATCTGACTCGACGCCCGCCACGCCGGCGGGGCCGCGACGGCGCATACGCTGCAAAATGTGCAGGTAAGATCCTCTCTCGGATGTCACACCGTTGTCAGCGTCCCCATGAATCAGGCAGGAGCTGGCAGCAAGAGAGCATATGCTAGACCACGGCCAACTCGGCCCCGCAACACCAGCATCCCAGACTCCGGCTGGGTCGCGACGCCCATCAACCAACACATCGCTTTCGCGACCCTCGTTCAGCCAACCACGGTCAAGACTCGGTTCCAGCAGCGATGCCCCGCGCCCTCGACGACCAACTTTCGGTGGCCTTGGTGACTCGCTCTCAATGTCGGCGCTAGAGACTGATGACCCGGATGACGACGAGAACACAGCGAAACCCTCCCCGCAATCCCGAGGGGGAAAACGGCCATTTCCCAATCTGTCGAGGAGCCTCATGGACTCGCTCTCCATGTCTGCCCTCGAAACTGAGGACGACGACGAGATAGATTTGTCCGGTGTGACAAAAACGGACCTTACTCCCGCGAACAACGCGGGAGTCCCGTCGATCGATGCCGCAACCTTGCTGGGGCGCCGTCTTTCTGATGCGGTTATCGCAATGTCGCCCTCTGATACGGAACCGGGACAACCGCCCTCTGCGCCTCAGAACGGAGCCGAGACGACACAGTTCTCGAGTCCCGGAGACCTGGCTGCGCAGCTATATGCTAATCCCAAGCTGGCTGCGTTACGCACCCCCATGGGAATGGGGATGACCCCGATTCAGACAAATGTGACTAGATCGAATACCAGCACAACCAGTCCGCCTATTCTCATGAACCCCAAATGCTCAGGCTACTTTGTAGAACCTGTAAGTTGGTCAGAGAATGCAAGCCTTGCTTTACTGATATGTAGCCTGACAGATGAAATGGATGGAACCGTTTTTGGAGAGTGGAGAATTGGCTGGAAAGATTATATGCCCCAACAAGAAATGTGGAGCGAAACTTGGCAACTTTGACTGGGCTGGGGTTCGCTGTGGGTGTAAGTGTTGGGTAACTCCTGTAAGCGTCAGACCTTCCCTGTGCTGCACACCAGTAATGACCGGTGTTCATTAGGGATTTTGTATCAATCGCTCCAAAGTTGATGAGATAGTCCACTGATTTGAGCACCTGTAGTGTGGCTGCACTATCCAGCACTTTTTGAATCTCGCAGAGGCTCTTCAGGCAAGTCAGATCGGTAATGATGCTCGAAAATGCTTGAAAGCATGGTAAAAACTTGATTTAATCATGCAAAGTATAACGAACGGCGCAATCGTAACGACTGCCTACTCGTCTTCCTCGACATCTCCGAATTCGAACATACCAAGACGCTCACGCTTGGCTTCCTGAACGGATGTCTGAAGTTTCTTAAGGAGCTGTGGGTATGAATGCAAGTATCGGCATTTGCGATCTATCGTCGCTAGTCCATCGCGTAGAAGATCCGCATTGATGCACAACAGAGGGTCTTGGGCAGAAGCGGGATCCGAGGGATCTATGAGTCGGAGGTGAAGGAGTGGGCCTTCTTGCTGATCAACATTGGCAATCAACTTGCGACCTTCACACAGGGCGCGGAAGCGATCAACCGCCTCCGTGTGATAATCACTGTTGGGGTCGACCAGTTTCACGAAACTAGTGAATGACAACGGTAAATAAAAAAGCAAGGGAAAACAGTGGAGAGGAAAATGCTCACCTGAGTCGCGCCTCATGTGCTTGCCCTGGCAAGTTTCGGAACCGAGCATCAAGAGGTCTAATGTTGGCAAAAGATACCGTGTCCTGGTTTCCGTAGTCGATAAAAGTCACCTCTGCCTCCTTCTTTATGGGCGAGGCTCGGCGGATTTTAGCGCGGTACCAGGAACCGTCCGAGAATTTAGCTGAGACTAGGTCGCCGCCCTTCGGAACGAAACCAGCAGGTACGGCGGCTGCGGTCTGATGGTAGGCGGAAAAGTCCCGCATGAGTTCACGCAACGACGCGATACCTAGCGCATTATGCATCAGCGACAAGAGCGTCAAGAATAATAAGTCGGGATAAAACCTTCAGAGCTGAGAATTTGCACAGAGAATCCAAAACCATTCCTTGTCCGAATGTCGCTTACAATGACATCCTGGTACTGGGTCTTCAGTGCTCCTGACCCATCGTCCTCAGGAACAGCCTCTGCTTCTTGTTCTGCAGCTTCGTCGTAGTCCTTCCATAGCTACAAGAAAGGATATTTAGTACATCAACAGACTAACCTGAGGAAGCAAAACATACATTACGTTTCGCGGCCTTTGCCTCGGCCTAGAAATGGGTGTCATTGAGCAGGGAAAGGAGAACATTACAAGGGGACCGACTAACCTCAGCATCATATAATTGCCGTGCCCAGGGTAAAGTCTCTGCAGAAAATGAATGCACGGTAGCCAACCCTTCCCTCACGAGTGTAATAGCGGCATTCTCCGTCTTGTTTAAATATAGGGAACCGATGAAACCACCAGATTTATCGATGGTATCCACCTCGAATTCAACGTCGCGTTGCATGTATTTCCGTGTCGCGAATTCGAAGGCTTCGGCACCGGATGGTTCGCTTTTTTCTGACGCGTTCCGTGCAGTTCGGGGTGCACGGATACCTAGTTTATGGTCAGTTTTGATCGGACATGTGGAATGTCAGTGAGATTTACCACCAAGGACCAAAGTTAGGGTCTGGTTGTCCTTGGGAAGGAAGATCCTGTTGTACTATTTGAAAAAAAGAAAGCAGCGTGGTAGATAAAGGACATACTTGAAGCGCGACCCCGCAGCGACATAATCAACGACTGCGGGTATGCGACCCAATCTCTTGAAACCGTTGAGGAATTGGTTGGCACGCGAATGGGTCTAAGAGAGTAGAATAGTCAGTGATTGGTTGCTGGGTTGAAAAGTTTTGGCTACTTCTGATATATTTAGCGGCTGCTTGGGAGGAGGGATGTCTTTCCCGGAATGAATACCTCGTGTCTCAGTAGATGCCCTGAGAAGAAATTCAGAGAAGCAGACATAAATGAAAGAACGAAACCTGCATACGTCTGTTCAGCTGCCATTAGCTTGTCATAGTCCGATGATCGATCTTCATCGTCTCTTTTATGACGTACGACACTGGCGTAACCCTTCTCTACCAACTGTTCTGCTACGTTTCTGACAGAAAACGGGTCGGTAACGGCAAGTGTTGTATAGAGGGAACGACATACACATTTTGGTTGCCATATCGAACAGTGGCACATTCACGCTCGTCATACTCTCCATCGCGAGGGCGAACAAAGTCGATCGTGACGCGAACATGTTTGCCAATAAGCTTTTTACGCAAAAACTCCTTGGCTTCCTGGGCATATGTGGCCTGCTTGGGATCGGCAAGTCTAGAATGAAAGAACACATGAGCACCAGGCTTTTCTCAGCACCAGAAATTTACTTTGGCCCTCTTGTTGAACTTAGTTGGAGTTTCCGTTCTTTACCAGTATCCTTCTCAACGACTGATATCTGGTCCCCGTTCCAGACTCGGATCACGGTGGCCTCAAATACTCGCTTGTTCCCATCCGCAGCACCGCCGTTAGTTTTCGACGTGGAAGATGCTACACCCGCTGTACAGACATGCACGCTTTTCTTTTGCGGCTTTCTCAGCTGCGCGTAGTCGTTCCATTCCACCGCTACTCGACAACATGCCGGCATGCCAGTCAACGATGCGTGCCAATCCAGCTGCGACTAGAAATTCTGCGACGTTTCCAGCCGGATGTAGAACTGAACGTGGACATAAGTTTTGCAACGTGAGACTTGGCATTTTGAACGAACCTTGACCAATAAAGATGCTAGCCGTTGAGGGGGCACTGCCAGTGGTGCCAGTTTGAAATGGTAGTTGCAGTTGACGTCGGTAAAGACAATATTTGAACACGTACGGGACGTTGAAGAAGGCGAGACTCAGTGAAGAACTTGGCCTGCCCAGACGTATATTCATCAATAAAAACCACAGGAGGGTACATGACAAAGTTGCGATATAACCCACTTCTTCTCCCCATGGCTCCGAAGATTCTCCTGGTTTGCTTGCAACGCGAGGACTACGAACGCCAGCCAAGGCGATGTTGACGATCTGATGTTCCCCATCGGGCATGAGCAGACGCGTCCGTAGAGTAGTACCATCCCGGACTTGTTCCACGATGGCTAGAAAAAGATGAGATAGATTAGGCGGGATAAATAGGCCTGGAAAGATTCGCTGTACCGTCCAAAGATTTCCCTTTCCATTCCGAAACAAAACTTTGAGAGTCGGTAGGCATTGTGTGATGGACCGCGCGGGCCTGTAGAGACATGTGTGACTGATGATCCGAAAATACATGCTATACGCACCTTGGGACCATGCGGATTCCATAGACCTTTGCCAGCTGATTTGGCCTCATTCTCGAGCTCGCGTTTGCGCGTGTCCTCATCAGTGGGTTCGCGTTTGATTTCCTTAACTTTGGCCCATCCCGTTTTTGAGCAGTTCTGATGCGATGTCGAGCCCGCCAATCTCAGCGGTGCCAAGGTCGCGTGGCATGTCATCATTGGGCGGTAAAGAATGTGTAGATGTGAATGAGATTTCTTTTCCTACGGCAAGAGCTCGTAGGAACTCGCGAGATTCGAACGCCCAAGGCTGAGAGACAACATATTAGCACGTCTACCTGGCAACAAGAGTGACTCCGTACCTCAGTCTTCCCTAGTGGAAGAGCCCATACGAGGTGCTCCAACATCTGCAAGATGGAGAATCCTATATGGTGTCACAAGACACGTTGGCACGACAAGACGAAGGGAAACACACCTTTCTTTTGGAGGCTGTCCCTGAGGTCCGGGACGGACCACGGAGTACGAGAGAATCGCCAGAAATGACGGCTAATGCAGATAAAACCGATAAGAACCAAAACGCCAAACTGAAACAGAATAGCTTCACATTTCACGATCTAGGCAGGATAGAATCACCTGATACAAGAAGAAGAAAGATTTGACTTGGACTCACAGCTTTCAAGGACATTGCAAGAAATCAGAAACGAGGAATATGTAGCGCAAAGATAAACAAGAAAAGAGTAATTGTTGGCACAGTGGACTAACAAATGGGTTTCCAAATTTTGTAGATCTACTTGGATCTGCTTGTCATCGGGCCCTGTTTGAACCACATCCAAATAGTCAATCGTCCGCATTTGGGACTTACACGTATACGTTAGTCGCCAATTATTCTGTCGGGTACTTCCTTGGCATCAAGAGCATGAATACCCAATAAATTTGACCGGGAATCCAGTCAGAAATCACCCGTAAAGTACGGCACTTTTATCATCACTCTTCGAACGTGGAAATCCTTGTCATCCTTTACCCACAATGCCACGAAAAGAACTATACGGCTATTCCAAGCAGCCAGCAAAACAGATTTATCTGGCCTATCAGCTGTTTACTACCATTTTCTTTCGCTTACCTATCTGGTTTCTGCTTGCTGTGCCCAAGTTCGTCCATCTCCCCGTGCTAGGTGGTATTCGGTCTGATTCCCGGTAGGTCCCGCCGCCCAAGGCCAACATGGCCTTTGAAGCGCGCCCTGTTTCTTCGACTTTTTAGACATTTCATGTATATCACTTCTCAGTGCGTTATTTAACCTTGCGTGTACGAACGGTTGACATATATGCCTGGCGTAGGACCGGTCCTATCTATACCACTCCAAATCACCTTGCCATCACCCCAGGTGTCGGAATAGAAGGGGTTTGGATTCCCCCAGCCGACAATTTCATCACCAAAAGCCTAAAATCTATGGCAGAGGTTTCGAAGGTGTCGCCTATGCGTATTCCTGGATACTGGGTCCATAGAAAGGGATCCAAGATCGAGTTCGGTTCCCCGCCTGCTGCCGATGAAAAGGTTGTCTTGTCCTTCCATGGAGGAGCATACATCCGTTATTCCGCTCACCCCGATGATGCCACGGCCACTATCGCGAAAGGACTGCTGAAACATGTTGCATCAGTACAGCGTCTTTTCTGTGTGGAGTACCGATTATCGAAGACCTCTGCTGGTGCATTCCCAGCAGCTCTGTTGGATGCACTGTCTGCGTATGTATATCTCATCAATTATATCGGCTTTTCGCCAGCAGACATCATCGTCGAAGGCGATTCCGCGGGCGGGAACTTGGTGTTGGCACTGACTGAGATATCTTGTCGAGTCTCAAAACAATGCCGAGGGTGTATCAATACCTTCACCGCCATCTGCTCTCATGTTATTCTCGCCATGGGCAGATATGGGTGTGTCGCACTTCACGTTTGGATCCATTGCTGCGAAGAATTCGTCGACGGATTACATTGGTGCGATGGGAGAGGCGGACTATGGAAAGAAAGTCTTTTGTGGTCAACACGGTAGAGACGCTGTGTCAGTAAACCCATACATATCACCAGCCTCCATCGATCCTCGAATGAAGATTGACTTCAAGGGATTTCCGAGGACGTTCATAGTGGCTGGGGGAGCAGAAGTATTACTAGGAGTAATTCGGACACTCAAGGAAAGGATGGCAAGGGATCTTGGGGAGAATAAGGTAGGGATACTATGAGGCTGCCGAAGGCATACACGACTACGTTGCCTTTCCACAATGGGAGCCTGAGCGCACGGAAACATACAAGGCCATTGCAGAGTGGCTAGCGAACCCAGTCCAAGCACGGCTCTAAATAGAAAATACCCTATACGAGAATTTGAATTTACTTGTTATACCGCCACCGCCACCACAATAATGGCACTATCAGACAGCATGTATACGCGACATCCATGGAAATTCGTCTACCTGCTATACCAGTTAGCTGTTACCTTTACCATTCGTCTGCCCATATGGATTTTTCTTTCCATGATACGACGCCCGCGACAGTCATGGAGTGTCTTGCGTACCGTGCTTGTGCAGCTCGTTCGGCAACTTGTGTATATCACCGCAAAAACAGGCCCTATCTCGCCTTGGGAGGAACCCAGCCATAGAAAGCTCGTGCCTAACTCAGGCGGCGTCTGGGTCGAGCCATTGCCGTCGTCGGAAACCTCTCAAGAGCTCCTGATGCTTGCCTCCGCGTCGGGGGCAGTACCAGTCCGCATACCGGGGTATTGGATACCGGCAAGCTCATCGCTGTCGCTGGCGAAGAGAGGGGAGAAGGTGTTGTATTCACTGCATGGTGGAGGATACTATGAAGGCACTGCCCACCCTTCGAGCCTTATGGCTACCATTCCGGCCAGCATACTCAAAAGCTGCCCATCTGTCACATGTGCCTTCGCCATCGAATACCGGCTCTCAAACATGCGTGAAAATGCGTTCCCCGCTGCATTGTTCGATGCGCTCTCAGGATACCACTACCTGGTCAACATCCTCCATGTGTCTCCCAGTGACATTATCGTTGAGGGAGACTCGGCTGGAGGGAATCTCGCTCTTGCCCTCACACGCTATCTTGTCTCAAATACAACAAACCTTCCTGTGCCATCGTCATTGCTACTTCTTTCTCCTTGGTGCGACATTGGGTTGTCCCATGACATGCCGAGATCATCGAGTATCCTGAAGCTGCACGCAGGCTATGATCCCGAACCCCATGGCGTTGATGATGCTAAACGAGCATTCTTAGGGTCCAATGGGTGGGGTGCAGCAGAGATCAATCCATACATATCACCTGCGTCCCGTAATCCAGGACTCAGCATTCACTTCAAGGGATTTCCGCCGACGTTCATTGTCGCCGGGGGTGCTGAGAACCTTGCTCCCCAAATACGTCTGCTAAGAGACCGGATGCAAAAGGATTTAGGCTCAAAATTGAAGTATCTTGAAGCCGACGGGGGGTCTCACGATTATATCATATTTTCCTGGCAGGAACCAGAGAGAAGTGAAGCGCTCGAAGAAATTGCAGACTGGACTTCCACATAGGGATCATGGAACTGTATGATATCGTCAGCGATTATCCATCTCTCTTCTTTCCCAGCAAATTGAAGTACACCGCCTGAAGGTCCTTCCACTTCGGTCGAGCAACGTCAAACCCCTCCACGACCGTGCTATACGTATCGCCTCCCATACGAGCGACCACTTGCAATTTATCGGAGTCGACTCTAGCACCATCGCTGTCCAGAACCGATTCCATGGCGTGACAATGTCGTATCAATCCCAACACGACAGTCACTGTCGGCTCCGTGGCCCCGACAGGTGTGATGTCTTGATAGGAATGAAGCTAAAGAATGAAACCCATCAATCTATACTAAGTACTATTCAAAAACCAACCATACCTCGCACTCCATGGAGAATGCGCTCTCTTTCACTCGTGCCGGCTTGACCTGGGTCCTGCAGGCAATTTATAGACCATTGAAGATAAGCCAGCTAAAACAAACTCACACTCGGTTCCATAGTCAACCCGCTGACAATCCATTCGTCAACTTCAGATGCTTCTACTGAAGTGATGTTGGCTGCCTCGACAAAAGCTTGGCTGATCATGTTGACAGTGAATTCCTTCGTAGCTAGAACATTCTCTCGCGTGTCCTTCTTTCGTCTTGACGACAAACTAAACGAAATGCTGAGGCATTGGAGGATTGGAAGATACCTAGAAGATATAATCAACAACGTTTGAACGCCTCTGGATGGGTATACGGACCATAGAGAAGTAGCTAAACGGCGCCAGATTGGGTACGCCATCTGAAGATAAGGACGATGTAAGAGCAATAGGACGAGGTACAATGGCGGAGGTTAATAGCTTGTAAACGTCCCTGCAAATGGTATGTATTCAAATGCGGCAGCAGCGCCGAGTAATACGTGCCAAGTACCGACCTCGTTGGCGTCTCTTCCAGGTTCCACGACTTGCGTGGTCCATCAGCATCTTTTCTCCACGATGGCTGCGCCTCCGAGAGCCCTTGACCCGCTTTCATGCTGGCGAAGGCGACACGGAACGGGTAAATACTGTTCTGGTGTTCGCTCGCACTAGTGGCGCTCGGACTACAATCTTTCCTCCGAGTCGCAACATGGAAGACCAAATGCAGCTGCCCGTGGATTCATGATGCAATATTAGCTATCTCATCGCTCGCAGTGACTAATCTCTGGCCGATCTCGGATATTCTATTGGTGTTCTCCATCACGATATCAGGTTCCCAAGCATACAACCATACTTTTATTGCTCCAGAGGGAAATATATATAACTGAATGCTAAGGGAATCGTTTTCTTGCTTACTCATGGCCCTCAGCTCGTTGCAAGGCTTCTATGGCTACACTGATACGTTGTCCGGCGTATTCTACGGCCCTGGGTCTGTGTCCGCCGGGCTACCGGCCCTTCTTTCGTCCCTGGGGGTTCGTAGGGCATTAATAGTGACCACAAAGAGTCTTGTCAACAAGGCGAGTCCTGGTCCCTTCAGGCCCGATGCTAATAAACCAGGCTGACTCCCTGTCCTCAGACTGATGTGGTGAAAAAGATTGAGACGATCCTCAAGGACAATGAGGCTTATGGTGCCACCTTCTACGAGATCGGAGAGCACGCTCCCATTGCGGGTATACGACGCGGTGTCAAGGTTTTTCGTGATTACGAGTGCGATGTTATTGTCTCTGTCGGAGGGGGGTCACCAATCGACGCGGCAAAGGCTATCCTCCACTACTGCCAGGAAGAAACTGGTGGCCCTACACTACTTCAGATAGCCATTCCAACAACTCTGAGCGCTGCGGAATATACAGTAAGAGTGACTATATAACTCGCCCAATCAATCTCACCGAGATCATTCAGATCGGTGCAGGCTTTACGAATGACCAGGGTGATAAAGTTGGGGTAACGTCCCCAAAGCTTGCGCCGGCTGGGATCATACTGGATGCAGAACTGACTTTACCGACTCCAGAACGCTTATGGCAAGTATATTCTGCAACTACTACGCTGCAGTTATTTACCATTCTAATCATCTTCAACTTAGGCTGTCTACAGGCATTCGCGCACTTGACCATGCCGTTGGTACGTTGAAATATTGTGACGAAGCAGAATCTCGTTCTTATCGTATTCAAAGAAAACCTGTATAGAAACGAAACGCCTCATCCGATTAAGGTGCTATGCTACGCAGCAATCGCCGACCTTTTCACATATCTCCCGGCATCAAGAGCTAATCCGCAGGATGTTGTGGTCCGCCAAAGGCTACAAATCGCGTCCTGGATGAGCCTGTGGCCATTGAAGCTAGAACGGTACAGGTTAGTTTGCAGCCAATCGTTTGTCGGAAAAACCTGATTCCTGGTTCAGCCCGTTGGGGTTGTCGCATGCTCTAGGCCACAGGTTGGGAGCGACGTACGGAATCCCGCATGGTATCACATCGGTGAGTGCAACTGTTGTGATTTTCCGCAGGAAGCATGAAATTATTGAAACAGTGCATCACACTCTCACCGGTCGTGGCACTGAAGGCAGAAATCGAATCGCAAGAAAACAAAGAGGCGCTTTCCAAGGCGCTGTTCTATCTGCATCGTCAGACAACGGGTGATCTGGATCAAGATGTGCTGCTACTTTCACGACTGATACAAGAGTGAGCACAAATATGCCTGTACGATTTTTGCAGGAATTCTTATGCACACAGGTTGGTGACCTCACTTGGCCTGAAATCGAGCCTGGAAGAGTACAAGGTACCGAAGGAGGACGTGGAAAAGATTGCAGAGTTAGCGCTCGGTAGCAAAGAGCAGGGAGTGTACGACAAGGTAGTCGGGGTATTACAGGGTCTGTATCCGAGTGGGGAATTGTAAATTTGATTACAGAGACTGGCAGTTACAAATATCGATGAGCCTATCGCACGACATATTTTTGTAAGAAATTTTGGAAGAAGCAGACGACCAGCCTGATCTGTGATATTAGCGACTGCGGTACTCGACGCCGTACTACAGAGATCGCCAGGCATTCTGTACCAGGATCAGAATTCCTGAAGAACTGGCAGTGGGGACCGCATCAAGCTTGTCGAGGTATACGGTAAAGTGATGCCAACAGTACCCAAGCGTTGGCCGTCAGCCTACCGTCTCCTACTGCCCTCATCATCGTCGTCGTCGTCGTCGTTGTCGTTGTTCTGCTGCTCTCGGCGACTGCGACTTTCGCCGCCATCAGTTCACCTGAGAAAGTTCAACGTGTCCACTTCGCGCAGCTATAAATCCCTTCATTTGTCGGAAAAACCTCCTTTTCACTTTCTTTCTTTCTCTGTTCCTGCCACCATGGCCCAGCGTCGCCAGTATTCATCCAAGTCCGACGAGAAGAAGCCCGCCTCTAGCTCCGACAGTGCTCACCACTCGTCCGACGATGAGCACGGCCATTCCCACTCCCACTCTCACTCAATATTCGGTCACTCTCATTCACATGAAGGACACGGTGGTGCCGAGAACATAATAGCTGCGCTCGAGGGCAAAGGTGCGTCTCCTGCCTCCTCCATCGTGGCCCCTTCACTGAGTTCTGCGTACCAACAGGCGACAGAGGGAGCCGAGTGACCCTCATGGGACTGGGATCCAATATTAGTCTTACTCTCATCAAGGGCGTCGCCGGTTGGTACCTGCACTCCGCTTCTCTCTTGGCAGACGCAGGACATTCTCTCAGTGGTACGACCCTTGCGATCCATCGCGTCTTTTTCGCTGATATCATGTAGACATGCTCGGAGACTTTGTCACCCTCGTGTGCTGGAAACTTTCGCGAAGACCGCCATCAGAACGGTACCCTTATGGCTTTGCAAAGTTCGAAACGCTCGGCGCGTCTACGATGTCGCTCCTTTTGATTGGAGGTGCCCTTGGCATCGGTTTCCACTCATACCACCTTCTGATAGCTGCGCTTGCCGAAACCGCGTCGACGATGCCCTCCGGCCCTCTCCAGGACGTGCTGAACAACGTTACTTTTGTGGTACCAGTACCTGAAGTCTTGATGCATCATGATCACGTCCACACGGTGGATCCAAACGCGGCATGGTTCGCTGCACTCAGTATATGCGTCAAAGAATGGATGTATAGGCTAACAAAAAAGGTGGCAGACGATGAACGTAGCCCAGTTCTTCTGGCCAACGCCTATCACCATCGGAGCGACGCCTACTCCAGTTTAGTAGCGTTGTTCGCCATTTTAGGGACTTGGTGGTTCCCGGCTCTCCCGTTGGATCCTATTGGAGGTGAGTACCGCCAAGGTTGCTACACGAACGGTACCCCAGTGACCATTTCTTCGATACAGGTCTCCTTGTATCCATTGTCATTCTTAGGCAAGGATTGAGCCTTCTTGCGGGTTCATGGTCGGATCTCACGGATGCCAGTGTCTCCGCCAACACCAGACATTCTCTGAAGCATGCGCTTGAGCCACTTCTCGAGCCCTCGTCATCACCTGCCCTTTTGGCAGTGCGCCACCTTCGTGCTCGACATGCTGGTTCATTGGTTTACGTCGACCTTATTGCTGATGTACCCAGCTCCCTCAGCGTACTTCAAACCACCTCCCTAGAAGAAAAGATATCACAAACCCTAATGCAGGCAAGAAAGGAGGTAGCAGAAGTCAGAGTCAAGTTCCACCCCGTCGATACTTAGATCCTACTTGATCTCGAGACGTATCTTGTATATCTTTATTTCTGTGTATTTTACATTCGGGGCTTGATACTCTGCGGCAGAATCATTGAGCTAAGCTATTGAGAAACATTTATAGACGTGATGGGGTATCCTGAGCGTGGAATTCTAGTGTGCGTGTGTAGGTATGGGTTTATAACTTTGGGCGAGGCAAAACTTCGAATAATTCTGCGACAGTGTCTTGGAAGTTTCCATCTCGAATGGCCTGAATAACACGGATTAGAATAGTAAACAATTGAAAACGTTCATTGTGACAAACCTCGAATATGGCGGTGATATTCTGGCCAATGGTAACGTCGTCCACACCTAAACCGTTCGAGAAATTACGGAAGTTCTCTATCCCGTGCATCTTGACACCAAGGGTGATACGGATGTAGTCATACACCACTCGCGTCTTACCCAGGTAAGGACCCGCAGGTGCCGGTCCCCGTCCGCCCAAAAGATAGCTAGAACGCAGCTCAGCCATAAGTTTGGTAGCTTTGGAAGCCACGTTCGTGCGGAACAGTGATATGGATGGGAGGGCATTGTTAATAGCATTCGTACGCGAAACCGTTTCGATCAGCGCCGGGATACAAGCGGTGGCGACTTCTCTCATTTGATCAACTGCGTCCATGGTGCTCGTCTTGTCCAAGGTGTTCTGAGCCACTCCCCACATCGAAGAAACAGAGATGTCTAATTCTTGAGAAGAAAGTTGAGACCCCAGGATAGCTGAGAGCTCTTCTGAGAGGATCAAGTGAAACCCTGTATTAAACTCTCTTCGTAAAGCTCGAAGGTCGACAGCTAAAATAAGTCAGTATAGGATCCAAAGGGCTTGATAATTCTAGCTCACCTTGACACAGCAGGTAGAGGTAGGAGGACATGAGCATGGTCAAAACCTCCAAAGCATTGACAGTGGCACGGGCGGAAATCAATGCCAACGAACTGAATATAACAATCATCTCACATCAATCTTTGACGTGGAATAGAGGAGCTTACTTGACAGCCTGATTATGCATCTCAGCCGACGGTATGTGGGTCGTAACCGGACCGGCTAGGTATCCGAGCTCCGCAACATACGAGGCGGTTGCGATATCGATGCCTTTGCCATGGTAATTCAAAGAAGGATCCGATGCAGCCAGAGAAGGAGGCAGGCCGTGATTCATGACCGGATTTACGAGTTCTGTGCTTTGAGCGAAGAGTAGTCTCCCAATGTGATGAAGTGCCAGCCTTGTCTTTTCCATTGCGTTAGAGACAGCCATAGCCTGGAAATTACCGCCATGGTGAATTTCACCGGTTTCCCCGTCTATGAGAGGATTGTCGGTGGCTTGAAAATTTTGTTAATTAACCGAAATCGCGTCACAGATCGTGACTTACTTGAGTTACATTCTTGAATCACCGTAGACAACGCAGACAAGATGTCCTCAATTTGGGGTCCAAGGAACTGAGGTGCAGTCCTAAGAGGATATCGGTCTTGGCGCAGCGAGTACTTGTCCTGATTGATGGATACTTCCTCCTCATGCGTCGTAGCCAATTTTGATCCTTGTAAGAGGTTCCATATGTGACGTGCTGACTCGACCTGAAAGACGCGTCAAACGCGTATCAAAACGCGTTTAAGAAGACTTACTTGACCAGGGTGTGGCCGCGCAGTAGCGTGAATGAATGGATCGTAATTTCCGAGGGTTCCACAGAGGGCCTCGGTGCCGAGTGCAGTGCATATTTGAGCCAAGAGTGCCAGATGAACGGCATCATTGAGGGCAAGAGAAGCGACGGAAGCAGAAAATGCAGTTCCGTTCAAGATTCCTAGACCTTCCTTGGAGGCTAGGCTGATTGGCTGGATACCGTGCGAGGTGAGCGCATCTTTCGAACTGACCATCTTACGTGCGCCAAACTTCTTAGGGCCGTCAAATACGCGAATGGAGGGGTTCGCAACTATTAATGATCATGTTAGACATGTCTTAATCAGTGCTATCGTATTGGACTTTACCTAGCGTTCCGGCGACATAAGATAGCGGAGACAAATCTGCGTTAGAAGGTGAGTTAAATCGAAGCCTCCGAATTAGAATAGCATACCGCCGGATGCCGAAATGCTAGAGCGGAGAGGTACTACGGGAGTGATGTTTGCGCGAAGAAGCTCGTTGATCTTTTCAAGTAGTTCCCATCTGTACCTTGTGAGATGCAGATCAACATTAGAAGACGAAGACAAAGTACCGGACACCTGAATGACCGCGTATCAACGAGTTCATCCTCACTAGCATCGCGCCACTGTCAAATATCAGCGTCACGTTTGGCGCGACGATGTCAGACTTACCGAACCCACGACTCAGGCATGCTGGTGGAAGCCGTAGGGTCGAGCAGTGGGAGCACATCAAGCGTCCTATCTGAACTCGGTAACACCCCAGCATGCTGGTGTTGTAGCAACGCCTGCCCCAACTTGAGTGGTTGATCGGTTCGAGTGTCGGCTGTAAAGTACGTTAGCATGAGAGTTGCACCAGTGAGCCGAATGTCATACCGCTTCCACCAAATCCAGTAGAGACTCCATATACGCTCGTTCCATTGTCGACTTTGTCGGCGATGACATCACGACTCTTCTTGACGCCAGCTTTGACCTGAGGTGAGCCGTCGAGGTCCACTGTAGCGTTGTACCGTGCCGCAGCTGTGACAGCAGCGATGGACAGTGTGTGGCCATCTACTTTCACCGGGCGACCATTCCTGAAGACATTGTTTGTTAAGAAATCGCCTTTGCAGAAAGGCGGCTTACCGGTAGCTCTTGAGCTCTCTGTGGGAGTCTAAGAACCTGGCGAGGAGGCTGGGTGTGCGGTGGACCCCTGAGGCTCCACCAACGCCTTTACCAGACTTTGTTTCGGAGTTGATGTCGTCGAAAATTGAAGCGGGCATTGGAGTGGATGGTGGTTGAACTCGATATTACATGGTTGAATACGATTTATACCTAAGACCGGATGAGATCCGGTGCAGATCGAGGATCTGTTCGCAAGGTGATTTCATGGAAACCCCGCTGATGATTTGAAAGCATGTCAGACAGCCACAATCGAGCAGAGATAACATAAAAACAGACACAGGTAACATAAAGGGTGAAAACCCTCGGAAAACGTGGGGGTGTCGCACCTGGGTAAAGCAGCCAATCCACGCCCGAACGAATCATGCTCAAGCTGAAATTCCCGGAGATGTGTACGATGGAGGAAACCTTGGTTTCTGTTCAGAACTTCTCACGAGACCAGAATACTTGACTCACCCATGTTATTGGTTCAAGATCCTGCCGGGCTGCTAAGGTTGTGACTTTTGGGGTTTCAAAAGAGCGTCCGGATTGGACCAAAGAAGATGTTGGAAAATTCAGGAGCAATTGCAATGAAATCTGTTGGTCGTAACATCCGAAGAACAAGATCCGATGGCAAGCGACAGATGTACAGCACCGATTCCAATTAAGTATAGTTTCCAAGCCGGATGAGACGAAGTATATGCCACGATGTGAGTACAATAGGCGGCCGTTGACCTGAACAACACCCATGAGAATTCATAGATCACGCACAATGAAAACCTCCAGGAAGGAGGGAAATTCCGGGCCGGAGCGTCCACCGTACCCGTATACGGGCACTACCACAACCTCTAACGCTACCTCTGCCGCTAACACGACTACCATCACTACCGCAAATAAATTCGTGATACATCTACCAAAGCCCTGTTGTAGCTCCCAGTGGGGCGGTATATCGGACGGTACATTTACATCATTATCCTGCCGGTCATTTGGTGACTTGCGACACGAGAAAAGGTTCCACGACACAAATATGTCAATATCTTGGCATATGTCGCCGAATACCTCCCTGGGTTTATTTCCCTGTTTGTTCATTCCCTCTTTTGTCCCATATAACCTTACCACCGCCATTGACAATTATCACTGTCAAGTTGTTGCAGTGTTGCAGTGTGACAGCCATGTTTCTTGACCTTCGTGGTCTGGGGTAGATATCAGTATCAGTATCTGATGTCGGGGAGGCGCAGCTGGTCTTTGATGATCAAAATAACGGTAGTCTGAAGGGATGCAGAGGTAATGGAGGTGTTTACTATAACTTTCAACTCATGTGCTAGGAGATAATGTTGCTACACCTGACATCACTTCTCACAGTGGTCGGTCGGAGCAGTTTTCTATTAACCTGAGCTGTATTAGCGGAGATGGTCAATCAATTCAGTCTTCCAGTCCTACGGGTATGACCGTAAGCTTTACGGGCAACTGACGGGTACGGGTCATTCGTACCCGTCCAGTAATAGTCTTCTCAAGAATGTGCACGATACGGCCGTAATACGGTGATACGGACGATACTGTAGAGTTGCAGTAGGATATATGTGCTAGATCAAATGCAATCAGCCTAAATGCTACGCAAAGAAGCCATTCCGCACTAACCGCCCTTGAAAACATCCGAAATGCAATGAATCCTCAATGCATGTATAACCGAAGTAAAAGAGGAAAGCGACCGAGATGTGGAGGTCGGAGTCTCGGGCGGTATATTAGGTAGGATCGAGGTCAGAACAAGTAGAAAGCCATTGTGTCATTGTGTTTACATGGTGAGGACCATCTGTCTCTGGAAGAGTCATTGGGAGCAAGATGGAAGAAATTGCGTCTGTGTGATGGAACATGGCGGCAGGAAAAGCAGTTAGTTGAACGTGGCGCACAGCCACTTCTACAGCCAAAAGCGACCGATTTACCGTACCCCCGCGTCTTGGCATATTCTCATACCAGAATAGATCGTTTACCAGCAGGAGTCACTAGTCATTCGTTATGTATTTTTATCCCCTGTTTTCGAAGGACATGCATACCCTTTCGACTTGCTTGGTACACCGTCTTTCTCAAAGAACTATTATTGGCATCGCTTGGCAATGGCAGGTCGTCATCATCATCATATTTATTCTGGTGAAACGGTCCAGAAGGGTACCCCCAGACTTGGTCCGGAAAATTCACGAAAATCGGACCTCAAATATGCAACATTTGGGTGCCAAAATATGCTGTCTCAGGTAAAGCCCTTCGGCCCGATGCCAAAACATCCTTTAAACCGATTCCCAACGTCGGTGCTCTGCGGAAGGATTTAGCGAGAAATTTAACGACAGTGAATTTCTCATGGTTTTTATTCGTACTTAATTAGTATCTGCAGTGCCCTTTAGAGTCTAGACGCGGCCATTGTCACCACCCAAAATATTATCCTAAATCCCAGACAAAGTTGACCTCACTGGAGCCCAAAATGCACTAACTCTGGACAAATTTTTTTTGTCGCATCGGGGCCTACTTAAAAATATGCTAAAATCCGGATAAAGTTTGGGTCTGTCGCGCTCGGGCGATGACGAGAGAGCAACCGACTCATAATATCAATCGCGTATTGAGCACGTCAGCATCTTCATGTCATGGCGGCCGTTGGGCAATACGAACAAACACGCCATTGCCTTTCTCCTCCGTCTACCCTTATTACTACACGCACCTCTCCATTCTTCCTCTCGTACGACCGTACAGTACTCTTCATTATATTGCATGGACGAAGATTCCCCAACAATCCCCGTGTCTGACCCAGTTCCCGCCCATCATGCCAGCCCAGTGGTAGCATTCATCATCGGTCTCGCGATTGTTCTTCTGGCTTCCGTTCTGAACGCGGCTGGGTTGAATCTAACAAAATTGGACCATGTTCGTCGTCAACACGTGCCCTTTTTAGCCCTTGTATCACTCCTAATGTATCACCTGTTTGCCAGGTGCGAACGCAAGCTATACCCAAAGCGTCACGAAGAAAGGATTGGTTGAGACCGCTATGGCTTCTAGGCATGTTATTATACATGTACGTACATTCATTTTCGCCAGAGTAATCTCTTATTTGATGACCCTACAGTTTGTCGCAATTGATTGGAAGCACTCTTGCTTTGGAATACATGCGAGCTGGTAATCTCATTTTTCCTCGTCGCTTTCACCAGATCTTTACACATGGCTCAGAATATGTCGCTCCGCTTGGTTCTACCTCACTTGTCTTCAATTTTCTCTTTGCCCGGTTTCTCGTTGGCACTCCAGTGACGAGCACAGATATATACGTCAGTATCTAGACTTCCCACTCCCCCTTGATACCTGTCTGATGATGGCATTCAGGGTACCATCGTTGTTGTCATTGGTGTCATCGGTATCGTTGCATTTGGATCCATCAACAGCGGGCTTGCGACCGAGACCGATGTTGAACATCTCACTCAGTTATGGAGACGAGGAGGATGGCTCGGTTTCTTCTTCCTAATGTCGTCTGCCTTGATTTTACTTCTCTATTTTACATCCAAAGTGGACGAGTTACTGGCGACCAGAGGGGATATAGTTGGTGATGGTGACAATCCCGTTGTCACCCGTGGCGGTCAGGGGCTCAAGTTTTGTGTCTGCCGCTAGAAGAGTTTGGGCCTTTTTGCAGCGGCATGTTGTAGATTGGCTTGAGCTATGGACTGCTCCTAAAGACGACAAGACGATTGCTTGGACTCTCGGTATTGGTTGGGCTTGCTGTGGGGGTGGATTGGCGGGGGGCACTTTGGTATTCGCTAAAGCAACGCAAGTCCACCGTTTTCAAGTCAAAGGCATTTCTGATCGCTTCATTTCTAGGGTAAAACTTTTGTCTGGGTCTTTGTCGCACCAGAACCCAGGCAATCAGTTCGGCCATGTCGCGCCCATCTTCACCATTATCCTGCTGGTGATCACTGCTGTCCTTCAGATCGTCTGCTTGAATCGCGGACTGAAGGTTTATGACTCCACGTTGGTCGTGCCCGTGTTTTATGGCGTATACACAGCTACAGGGTTCGTAGATATCTAACTCAGGCATATCTCTTTGTTGACCTTCCTTGACTTCAGGTTCCTTGATTCCTTGGTAAGCACAGTCCACTCTTCATCCTCCTTTTACTCATTTTCGTCCCTTCAGATCTTCAACAATGAGGTTGATTCATATCAGTCGTGGACACTGTTCCTTATTTTCGTCTCTATCCTCATCCTCATCTCGGGGGTAGTGCTCCTGACCCACAAAAAGCCCGAGCCAGGCTCTAAGGCCTAGACCTCCGCACCTGTGGTTCCATCCAATCCACGTGGTAGAAAATCAAAGAGAGCGAGCACGAGTAAGGTTAGCCTTACCGGGGATGACGGCGTTCATCCTCAGAACGACGATGAAGAGCAGGTTTTATGGACGGTAGGGGATGTCAGTGATGCTGAAGAAATGGAGGATGAGGACATCGACCATCATCAGCATCCTTTGAATATCCAGCATAATACGAGCGACGCCCCTCGGATGGCGAAGCCTCACGTACCAGGGGAAGAGGGTGTGGGCTTGATGAAAAACTCAGAATCCGAAGATGTCGATAGAGACTCGGATGAGGAGTCTGATGCCGACACCCAACGACGTCTTGTTAACACTCCTAGGCAAAGTAGGCATAGCGACAACCCATTCAAAGATGAGTCGGAAGAGTTTGGAGCATGGACGTCTGCAGGCAATGCGCGATAGTTACTACTAGTGGTACACGACGATTTATAATTTTTAGATTCAATACTGTACTATATCACAAATTTTCAAGCATTTACACAGTGTTCATTCTGTATTTCCACCTAATATTATGTTCAGCCTAGTCATTCCTAAGCTTTGCCGAATTTTGGTGAGCGTACCAAAATGGAAATATTTTGATCTCTTTCTGCATGCTACCACCATGCCTCCCCGCGACAATGACTTTATGGATGCGGGTTCAGATTCTGACATATCTTTAGGCGACGGCGCCTACGGCGTTTCCAAAGGGAAAGGGAAAGGGAAGGCAACCGACAAACGAAGACGAGATGAGAAAGGAAAAGGGAAGGCAAAAGATGTCGTGGGTGGTACCTTTTTCGCGTTTGAAATTTGACTTGAACATGAAGGCAGCAAGCATACACCTGGGAAGCATCTTATACGCGTTCATGGGATACCGTCAGAGAAGATGAAGCTGGGAGCCTACAGAGTGCCGTTGAAGATTGGATGACGAGGGGTAGGCGGAGAAGGTACCAGCTATCGCGTTGCCAGGTAATACTCGGTCTAACACTGCTCTAAGACTACAGGCGCCATCTGCAGCAATTCGGCGGTCTATCATCCGACATCTTGTTCTCTTACTGGACCTCTCTGCTTCTATGCTCGACCGGGACATGCGACCGACGCGGTTCACCTTGACCCTCCAGTATGCTCGGGAATTCATCTTGGAGTGGTTTGACCAGAATCCGTTGGGGCAGATAGGTATCGTGGGCATGCGCTCAGGCTTGGGAGAACGAATATGTGAAATGTCTGGTAAGTTCTCTCGTTTTTGGGCTGGTGAATGTGAGTAATTTCCTTTCTCTAGGAAATCCCCAGGAAGTTCTCAAGACGATATCGGATAGACATAAACTCTTACCGACGGGAGAGCCCAGCTTGCAGAATGCAATTGAAATGGCGCGGAATAGCATGAAGTACGTGTGAGGCTTCTACGTGCATAATCCTGTACTGAATTCCACTAGCCATCTGCCTACGCACTCTTCGCGTGAAATCCTCATCGTTTTTGGCTCTTTGACTACTTGCGATCCTGGAAACATCCACGACACGTTAGACTCTTGCGTAAGAAACAAAATACGAATTTCCGTCGTTGCACTTGCAGCAGAGATGAAGATATGCAGAGATCTCTGTGACAAAACAGGCGGTAAGAGAGCTGATTTTACAGTGTCCTTCTTCATTTATGTTCGATAGGTCAATTCGGTGTCGCGATGAATGAGGGACACTTTAAAGATCTTTTGTTCGAACTTGTGCCTCCTCCTGCACAGCAAGCTTCTGCTCGTGTTGGCTCAACAAATCCCGCTGCAGATTTGATGATGATGGGATTTCCTACACGTCTCCCGGACGCATCACCACCAAGCCTGTGTGTATGTCATTCGGATCTCAAGAGCGAAGGCTACATATGCCCTCGGTGTCTTGCCAAAGTCTGCGACGTACCGACTGACTGCGACGTTTGTGGATTAATGATTGTAAGTTCTCCCCATCTAGCCCGGAGTTACCACCACCTATTCCCCGTGAAGCCGTTTGATGCTGTGTGAGTCTCTCCATTGTATCTCGTATCCAGTTCTGAATTCTGACATGTGTACTGTTATTAGAAAATCTTTACAAGAAGCAGGCCCGTCGCCGACGTGCCACGCGTGTGCGCGAACTTTTCCAACGACAGCACTCTCCTCTACTGCAGAAGGCATGAGTGCGGTGGGTAGGTATCGGTGTCCGGAGTGTCGAAATGAGTTCTGCTCAGAGTGCGATGTTTTTCTGCACGATGTCGTACACTGCTGCCCTGGATGCGGGAAATGACTCGATTTTATTGGGGGTGGCCCAGGGTCTCTCTGTGGCGTTCGCGTTATTTGTGTGACTCTTCTGTGACAACAATAGCAACAATATTTGCAATATTTTTTAAGTTTTCTCCCGGTCCGCCGGATCGGGACAGGTACGAAATGAAAGTCGACCTTCCCCGTCATCCTGCACTTATTTTCAGCATACATATTTTCGAGAACTTTGAATATCGAATTGGAGATACACATGCATGAACAGAAGTGTCTACACTGGATGGTATCATTGGGATGACTGAGATGAGAATGGGACCGCGAAGGCCATAAACACTGGAAGAGGAAAAGTTTTGGGTGGGTTGTCATGGTATCGACAAGGTTGACGGTACAATAAGTACTAGGTTCGTTTGCGAGTGTGGTACACGCTGGATGGTCGTGCCCTTGCTTTCATCCAGGTGCGATCGGAATTCGGACCGGATTGGTATATTTCGGCAAGTCCAAAAATGTAAAGAGATTTTAAATCCGCAAGTCACACGGTGTCGGGGGGTTACGCGACCACGTGATTAATATCTTCGATTTTCTCACTCATTTGCGAAATAAGACGCGTCTTTCACCTCGACGACCGGCTCGTACCAGCTCATCCAACATGGTCCGTGCATCCAAAAAAGCGCCACCCAACCCTGGAAAGCCTATCACCGCCTTCTTCCCCAAGATCGCCTCTACCTCTCAGTCGAAGCAGCAGTCCGCAGCCGCGTCTATGGGCTCCAGCCAGAGTAGGGCGAGCAGATCAGCTACAAGGGCAGAGGATAAGACCAAATCATCTCTGCCTCCCACGCCAGTCACTCCTGGTGGTGGTGGTATATCGACTTTGACAGGCAGGGTCGGCGCGTCGACGAAAGAGCCTTTGTCGTCGCGTGGGAGTGTACAGAGCACAGCCAAATTGTCGACGTCGCTGCTCTCGCCATCTGTGTCAACTCGACAGCGCTCCAGGACTCCGGACATGCATGCAGGGAGGTCGATAAACGGCGCCAAAAGTCCAACACCCTTGTCGCCCAGCCAGAAACCTGCAACCAAACGCAAGGCAAAGTTCGACCTTGATGACTCAGGCGCCGATTTAATAGCAACCAATGTCGTTGTGTACGTTCCACGCTCCTCTACCCGACCCCCAACCAGCAGTATCTGCTCAAATAACCCCTGGCGACCCACCCCAAACCGACAGAAAGCGACTTCGCTTCTCTTCTCCCGACGCTAACACCGACGTCGTCCCTGGGAGTCTCTCAGATGAGGAGGAAATGACTTTCGAATTCAGGCCGCGACGCGACACCAACATCGCGAAGCCGGACGTGAATCAATGGCGTCATGGTACTGCATCCCCTGTTCCAGTTGAGGATGTCGTAGCTGACAGTGAGGATGCATCGTCACCCATGTTTACGCCTGCCGAGAGCCCCTTTGCTTCTCGCCCCGCTACACCGCCCGTTTTTCAGCAACATACCCCACCGCCGACAGACATTTCCTCTGCCTGTGTCACCAAAGAGTCACCTACCATGGCTAGAACCGCAAAACTCATCGCTGCAATCAAAGAGCAAGCTTGGCAGAAGGCTTTATCCAGTCCTGAGACGTCTACTCTCGAGTTCAAGGAGGACCTTGACAGCAGCAGCAGTGACGAAGATGATGTCTTGCCCACTCAGCTCTTTGGCAAAGGAAAAGGCAAAGCGTACGTGGCCTCAATTCTTTCGAGAATATATCTTGAAATGAATCTCTACAGGGTACAACGAGATCCCAGTCCCTCTGCGAGGCCGAGGCGTAGTCTTCGAAATAAGGTTTCACCCTCCAGCTCTCGCTATGATTCGATTTCTCCTCCTCGTGGCTCGAAACGGACGCGTACCGTCCCAGCTCGAGGGTTTGTGACGCTTGCGTCGAAGGCGCCTAAAAGGAAGTCGGTCAATCCGATCGAGGCTCTTCTGAGGGAAAAGAGACGCGGGGAAAACAGCGGAGGGGGTGCTGCTGGACTTCTCCGTGCTGAACACGCTCTTGCTAGTGGTGATCTAGACGCGGAAAGTTCTCTAACCGCTGAAAATATGGCATTAGACGCGATACGAAATCAGGACCATGTTTTGAATAGGTCTTCGATAGATTTATCAGATGTTGGTGATCTGTCGTTTGATCGGGAGAGGGGACAAAAGTTACTAGGAGAGAAGCGTGGAAAGGCTGTCTTGGGGATTCTAGAGGGCGACAAACGTGAACTCGAAAACATCAGAATGCAGCAGAAGTATTTGGGTGTGCCCCTGTGGGACGAACCCGAGGGTACGGCGATGGATTCAGAGTCAGGTCTACATCTGTTCAGCGGAGAAGACACACCAGCCCTAAAACTATTCGGGGATGCCATCACCAAGCAGAGTCAGTTCTGTTTTATATTTTTATTGTCAATGAATGAATTCCTGTCAGACACTGCCCAGGCTGCATTGATGCTGGAATCTGGAATCTTCCTCAACCTTGATTCACAGAAAAGTCCCTCTGTCATACCCTATCTGTGCCATTTAGGTACGCCTTTCTGGCTTATGTCCTTCTTTTATGAAATTTCAGACCTCTTCTTTTAGCACTGTGCTTTCACGAAGGTTCTCTATCATTTTCAGCATTTTCAGCCCTCATCAACATATGGCACATGCCTAATTGTCGAGCCAGCGGAGTGTCGTTTAATTCAATCCTTTCCGCCATCACGCACCTCGGTGCTAAACCCTCTGTTATGGAATCTGTGGGTTGGGTACAGCCCTCTGAGGTCGCCGGTCCACCTGCGAACAAGGAAGAAACTTTATATCGCATGGTGGCCATGGTGACCATGAGTGCAAGGTGTGCTCTCTTACAGCCACTATCTCTGAAATGCTCACACGCCACTGGCCTAGATCGGGGCGGCTAGATACAAACGAAATCCCAGATATCATTATGGCCCTTCTATTGATCGCACTTGATCCTTCGAGCTCAAGCGAGATACTACTGGATGTTGTTAAAGCAGTCGATGCTTTGTGTCATGCAATCGCTCCGGGAGACGACATACACAAGTCAATTGTAGGTCGTCAGTGTCCTACCCTCTGTACTTTGCGACTAACGCTTAGCAGGAAAGTCATATTTGCAGCAAGGTCGCCAAGCATGCACTCAATCTGACACCTATCAATAAAGCACATATGATATCCTTTATCTCGGCGGGAACGGGGCGCGCGCAACGGATTGCAAGAAATATTGCTCATTGTGTTCTCACTGAAACAGAAAGTATATCGCCGGTAAGGATCTCCTGTACTTCGCTTGATTGGCCTAACATTTATGCCCCTGGTAGGACATGTACTCGGATCTCCCCCCTCTCATGGAAATCCTTGACGTGGTCTCGACGTCTGATATCTTCAACGTTTACGACGAGACAGATTACGTCGACATGGGTTTCTGGACCGAGTTACTAGTAGTCGCCCTTTCAAATATCGACGGCTACGTCGCACAAGAAATGAAAAACCCTCCGCCTATCGGCAGTCCTAGCAAATCTGATAAACCTTACACGGTTTTGCAGTGTGTTCGGAATGCGATCGATGATGTGCACTCACGGATTAGTACGTAGCCACTTATCCGCACCTCGCCTGGAACGTTCACACAAGAGTTTTCTTAGCCGATACGCGGGCGGCGCACCTGGACCGTACACGTACTAAACTCTCTCTCAAAAAACTATCCTTGCGGGTGGCCTATCAGTGTAAATCTGCCACCGATGTAAGGAATAAGCAGATCCATCAGTATTTCCAGAAGCCTGAATAGAGTAACACACTACTGTAACGAGGCGTGCCGAAGAAACTTGTAAATCACTGCTTAGCTGTCCTTCATGGTTGTGTAGATATCTCGCCAGCTTGATACTCGTTGTATGTTTTACCAAGTCTGTACTTTTCTGTTCAATGCATTCATAGCGTATCTAAATCTACAATCCAATTCTGAGCAGCATCACTTTCAGGCTCGATCTGGGCTTGTCGGGGGCCGCGCACCTCGGGTTCAGGTGGAGGAGTAAGGTCCAACTCTATATCCCACACTGGACTTGGTGATCTAGGAGGTCGTACGGGCGGCGACGCGGGCATCGCTGCTTTCTCTTTACCCTTTGAACTTGAGCTGGCAGCGGTAGTAGGCTGAGCATCAGATTCCTGCTCCTTCATAGTGGAGAGTACGGCAAGAGAGGCGGTAGCATTGTTCCTAAACGGCTTCTCAAACGCGTTTTTTATGTTCTTGGTTTTGACCTGCCCGAATCCAGGTAAATTTTGAAGATGAGTTGTTTCAGCCTTCGCGATGTGAGCAAAGCTCTGCGAAATACGGGTAAATTGCGTGTCGGGTGGCTGTGAATGGGTGGAATCATACGCCAAATGATGCACGAAGCGTCTCGACATCTGTTTTGTTGACTTTACTGATACTTGTTAGTGATGTCCGTAGCATGGAAATGTAATCTTTGTCGGTGCGTTCTTTGATGAGATCTGGGGACTTGTGTTCGAATTGCTTGAACGTTGAAAGATAATGACCAGCCTCCTCAAACCTGGATTCGTGAGGGATATGGCAACAGACAGGGCACAAGATGAGCGTACGAAAAGGCCACAATGATAGTGATATTGTTAATGAGACAAGTCTGTTTCCTGAAAGTAAGTCATGGATACCACGGAATAGTAAAGTCGACTAGCCTTTGTCAATTCCCGTATCGGCTCTTTGTGTTCGCTCTAGGCAGCGGAATCAGCTTTCTGAGTTCATATCGAAGGGAGGAATGCTCGCAATATCTGAGAGAATTAACAAGATTCTTAAATTATAGGAATGGCCCAGTTTTTCGATGCGAGTATGGATATATTCAGGATGAAGTCGATGATATTTCAGACTGCAAGGTATACTTCAAAACAGCGGCTCCGAAGATATAGGGTCGCGTACCTAAGAAATAGAACCCCAGTCGTCTTTCCAACTTGGTAATCTGCGGCAATGTCTCCATACTCTTTGCCGACATTTCGAATGCATTCAAGAACAGGATTGCCGCGCTGTGGAAAGTATAAGGCCAATGTCCAGTTCGACCAGGGCACGCCTTTCACCTGTAGAGGGTTGAGAATTATGTTATTTCCCAAACTTGGTACAACGATTGGAGGCACCGGGGCACTCGTACTAGCAGCGGTCCCTAAGCTTGTGCTTGTCATAGAGGAGACTGGGCTTGTGACGTCATAACAACAGTAAAATTGTTCAATTATCGGCATATTCGATCAAAGTACAAGAAAAATACAACAAGATGTACTACCGTTCATTTTCATTATCAGAGTGAAGATGCGAAAAAAAGTTGAAAGGCTAGCCTCAAAGATTCAAACCTTCATCTGTCTCAATTTCCCTGCCATTCTATTGAGCTCCCCACCGTCTTGGCGTAGGCGCCCACGACAACCAGTGAAGATAGCAAGGGTCTGTTTCAGTGCCCTGATTTCCTCAGACATGTCTTCCGAGGAGCGCCCTCTGGCGGCATGTGCATTCATCCATCTAACTGTGTACTGGCCAGTCTCCTTGGTGTTCCCCAGTGCAGCATGAACCATGGTCAGGTGCAACAGAAGTTCGCTGTGGCAGATCTCTGTTTCAAGGCCCTCATCCTCCACGAGCTTCAGCAGCCTTTCACCCTCTCGGAGTGCAAAGTCGTCGGATAGACGTGGATTCATGGACCATCGAGAGAACCGGTCAGCAAGGATATCCCCTTTACATTTCTTTGCGATCTCCATTCGACGATCATCGGACACGCGTGGATTAGAGCAAGATGCACAGTCACAGCGCACACCGTAGGGTTCGAGTTGTTGCTGCCTTGTGGTAGTCGGGACGAGCAAATCCGAGTAGTACGTAGTGAGTTCTTCGCCTTTTTCGATATCGCGGACAGCACGAATCTCCATGGCAAAGGACACCCTATCGAATGTACGATATGTATTCGGACGACAGCTGTAAATGGAACAAGATCAAGGCCCTGTGTGGACGCAATTGTATTTAACCTGACCTATGATTAAGGCGAGATAGTTCGTTGAAGACGCCCGTGTAGGTTCCCCCCACGGCACCAAGCCCTGCAAAGACAGGTTAGAGAAATGATCAAATTGTTCATATTATTCCACAAACATTTGTCTTCTAGCTGATTGCCAAGTCCATAGCCATTCGTTCGTATGACGCCCATGATCGGGCCACTTCCATCCTGAGTATGGCTGTTGTACAGAGCTATAAAAGCTTTCTGACGCTCTTCAGGCATACGCTTGTAAGCGATTTCCAGCTGCTTTTCCCACTCAAAGAGTACCGTTTGTCTGGCCTGTTCTGCAGAGTACTTTTCGAAAATACCAGGCGATCCCCGAACCCCGGCCGGCACCATCATCAGAGCTCTTTCTGCAAGTATAAGCGCCCCCGCAGTCACTTTGCGCGTTGTGAACATTCCTAGGCCTTTTCCTGGAGATTCAGAGATGCAGTGGGCTGGTGTGTCCGGTCGTTTGATGTGAGCAGGATAACCTGGGGTTTCAAGGATGGTGCTTTTCAGTGGAGCCGATACCATGCATTCGGTCCAGTCATCGGGCAAGTCAGCGAGAGTAGTGTCCACATTGATAGGAGGCTGAGTAGTATATAGCAACAGATTGATGTCGTCTGTATCCCATTTCTTGTGGGCATCGATTTCCTTAAGTTCGAGCTTGTTCTCGACGTATCCATCAGGAAGAGCTGGTACATATCAGAATGTAAATATAATGTAGCGGTGGTAAATTAGGTAGCTGACCTGTATTTTCCACAACACCGTAGGAGAATCTTGAGACTAGGACGTCCTTATCGGTCTGCGACAATGTAGCCACAGCTTCATTGGCTGCCATATGATCGATCAGAGGTTGCATTCTGACGGAGATGTTGTTAGGACACTTACTTTTACCTGTCTGCTGGGACGCTTTTCTTTTGGCCTTTTTGGCGGCGGCTTTCTTGGGGGCCATCGTGGTGGCAAGGTCGATAGTGGCCAATCTGTATCCAGGCCCTTTATATGGAGATACATACTTTTGTCCACCTGATATAGCCACCACGTTGCTGGGTAAGAAGCTTCAGGCGATTCAGATGCGATAACAATCAATTTGCCGAGTTAAGTAGAGAAATGGGGGGAAAGTGTGGGAAATTTGATTGAGACTCCGCTAAATGGAAAGCGCGTCGCGTCTTCTTTTGTCTCTTTCTCATCCCCACCATGGTACGCTGCTCATTTCCCGTACATGTTCAACATCTGACATATTCTAGTCTCAACATCAGACGCCTAGACGCGCAAAAAGAAGACGCGAGCCATCTGCTGATCCTGCATCGTCGCCGCCGGTACAGGCGACGCCCCAGCGTCGTCTTTCACAGTCCTCTCTGCCTCCTTCCTCTCCGCCTGCGCCATTCTCGGACACGGATGACAGTCTTGATGATAGAGATGCCGTCAGGGACGTGGAGGATGACGAGGATGATGACGGGGAGGACCTGTTCGCTGACAACCTTGAGGAGTAAGTTATCGTATCACACCACGCGTCTAATCGTTCACTGATCCACGATTCACAGAGATTATGCTGCAAATGAGCTCCTGGACAAATATTCAGACGCGGGCATCGATGACGACGAAGACCTAGATGAGATATCCGCGGAGGTGCGCCGGAAAGCCGAGTTGGCGATGGCGCACAGAGACCGCAGGGAGCGCGCCGGAAAGAAGGGCACACGTGCAGCGCAACGCAGCCGTGTCCCAGACTTCCTTTTAGACGATGACATGGATGCCGAAGATGAGTCGGACGATGACCTCGGCGTCTCCAGGATGAAGCGGCGGACGCGACGCGTGTATGACGAGCGAAGGGATGCTGACGATATGGATGGTATTGAGGACGTGAGTTCTGTCTTTCTTTCTGCCTGACCTGTCATTTCTCACTTTTATCACAGGAACTACCCGTAGAGCAGCTGAGCGACATCAAAGCCAAGTCTATCGTCGAATGGATCGCCAACGAACGCGTTAGACGTTCCATCATCCGCCATTTCCGCCATTTCCTCATGACCTATGTCGACGAAAGCGGTTCATCTGTCTATGGAGCGCGCATCCGTAACTTAGGAGAAAGTACGTCCTGCTTCTCAAGTCTTTTATATCAATCCGCTGATTAGCTCTCAGCCAATGCCGAATCTCTCGAAGTTTCATATCTTCACCTGGCAAATTCTAAGCCTATCCTGGCCTACTTCCTCACCAATTCACCTGCCTCCATGCTTAACATTTTCGACGAAGTCGCCCTCGCTGCCATCCTCGTGTACTATCCGGCCTATGAGCGCATCCACTCCGAGGTTCATGTCCGTATCGCTGACCTTCCATTGAGTTCCTCTCTTCGTGACCTTCGTCGGTCAAACTTAAACAACCTTGTTCGCATTTCTGGCGTTGTCACCCGTAGAAGCGGTGTATTCCCGCAGCTCAAGTATGTCAAATTTGATTGTCGAAAATGCGGAGCCGTCCTAGGGCCATTTTACCAAGATGCAACAACGGAGGTGAAGGTTAGTTATTGTGCAGCCTGCGAAAGCAAAGGACCATTCCAGGTCAACTCCGAACAGGCAAGTACGCCTACTCTGTACATCACAAAAAGCTCGCTAAACAACGTCTTAGACGGTATACAGAAATTACCAGCGTATGACATTGCAAGAATCCCCTGGATCTGTACCAGCCGGTCGCCTTCCTCGTCATCGTGAAATTGTCCTTCTGTGGGATCTCATTGATAGCGCTAAACCCGGAGAGGAGATCGTAAGTCTACTTTACACTGTTTCCTCTCTCAATTTTCCTATCTCTCTTTGTAGGAGGTCACCGGTATTTACCGCAACAACTTCGATGCATCTCTCAACTCGCGTAATGGATTCCCCGTATTCTCCACTGTCATCGAAGCCAACCATGTGAACAAAAAGGAAGATCTCTTCGCCGCCTTCCGCCTCACTGAAGAGGATGAGCGTGCCATGCGCTCCCTTGCTCGTGATGAGCGAATCCGCAAGAGGATCATAAAGTCTATTGCTCCCAGCATATACGGGCACGAAGACATCAAGACGGCCATTGCGCTCTCCCTTTTCGGGGGTGTATCGAAAGACATCAACCATAAATTACGAATTCGTGGTGACATCAACGTTCTCTTACTCGGCGATCCAGGTACTGCGAAATCTCAGTTTCTCAAGTACGTGGAGAAAACAGCACATCGGAGTGTTTTTGCCACAGGTCAGGGTGCATCTGCCGTCGGTCTCACAGCAAGCGTACGCAAGGACCCGGTGACCAGAGAATGGACACTAGAAGGCGGTGCCTTGGTGCTAGCGGACAAAGGGACATGTCTTATCGACGAGTTCGACAAAATGAACGATGCAGACAGGACATCCATTCACGAGGCGATGGAGCAGCAGTCTATCTCCATCGCGAAAGCAGGGATAGTGACAACATTGCAAGCGCGGTGTGCAATTATCGCTGCTGCCAATCCTATCCGTGGGCGCTATAACCCGACGATTCCTTTCCAGCAGAACGTGGAGCTGACGGAACCAATTCTGTCTCGGTTCGACGTTCTGTGTGTGGTGAAGGACAATGTTGACCCTGTCATGGATGAGTTGCTGGCAAGGTTCGTGGTGGGAAGTCATTTGAGGAGCCATCCCAAATTTGAGAAAGAGGTGGATGAGATGGATGTAGGAACGACTCTGGATGAAGACGTGGGTCCATGCATATTTATAATCTTCTAGAGTCTGACCAGATTCCATCTATAGATTATACCCCAGGACGTGCTCCGCAAGTACATTATGTATGCAAGAGAAAAGATACGCCCGAAGTTGTTCGACGTGGACCAAGAGAAATTGTCTAAGCTGTTTGCTGACCTGCGTCGCGAGTCGATGGCTACCGGTTCCTATCCGATCACCGTTCGACATTTAGAGAGCATGATACGAATGGCGGAAGCGAGCGCGAAGATGGCTCTCCGAGAATATGTTAGGGCAGACGACATTGATTTAGCCATCGAGGTAGCCGTGAATAGCTTTGTCAGTGCACAGAAGATGAGCATTAAGAAGACTTTGCAAAGAGTAAGTCAACTTTTTCTCTGCAACCCTCTGCAAGGTGCTGACAATTTGACGCAGGGCTTTAGAAAATACCTCACCCAGTCGCGAGATCACGAAGAGCTCTTGGCCTTCTTGTTGGGTCAACTTGTGAAGGACAAAGTGCGGTTCCTTCAGTCGTTGCGCCACCAGCAGCCAGAGGTCGTCACCGTCAAGCTCACGGACTTGGAAGAACGGGTGAGAAAAGATCCCTTCCGTTATTCAGATGAGCTGACAACTATTGTAGGCCAAGGAGCACGATATATTCGATATCACTCCATTCTTGCGGTCAAAGTTGTTCTCTACGAACGGATATAAGATGGTCAAGGAGAATGACGGACCGGATGTTATCGAGAAGAGATTTAGGATGGACTGAGCCTTCTTTCTTGTACTATTTGCGAACTGTTTTGCTTGTGAAATGTTTATTAATTATGGCTATCCAACTGAGTGGCGGGGTGTAAAGTCTAAGAGGCCGTATTATGACGGGGGAGCAGAGAGCTGACTGCTTTTCTTTTTTTGAGGCTGCTGTGCAGATCCAGACTCTGCTGGCGCAACAGGTGATGGTGCATCGGCGGATGCTGGGGCCGGTGTCTCATCTTCATCATCTTCCATGATATCTAAGAAGAATGAGAGTCTAGTCAGGGGAAGAACAACGAAGAAATACCTGGCCCATATACATCAGGGTGAGCCCGGAAACAAGTTTGCATCGCCTGGAACTTTTCAACGCAGTTGATACCCTTTGGCTCGTCTTCGGAGTGCACAAAACACGAAAAAGCGTCGCGGAACTCTTGCCCGCAAGGCCCGTGCGCCATTCCACCGAGACATGGGCAGTCCCAGTTTATTTCGCCGGTTTCTGGGTTATATGCACCTCCGCCTCCACTGCTTTCACTCTGCGGCTCTTCTGCGGGGGGTGTCGACGGTTTCTCTCCTTCCTCCTGTATCACAGCAGCTAGGGAATCACAGAATCAGCTAGTTTTTTTGGTCCATGAGGACGGCTCACCAGCTGGTGCATCGAGAGCAATAGGTGTATGGGTCGTCCGCCATGCGCAATAAGTAGCAACGGCTGACACGCCAAGAGCGATACCCGTCCGTGAGAATTGGCGCGTCCGGGGGCCAGCTGCGGTGTGAAGACAACGACGAAGAGGCAGACGCGTCAGACGGAACATGATGATAAATTATCGAGCAGCGGCAGGGATTACTACTAAGCAAACGGCCTCGAAACTAAACATAAGTAAATAGGAGCCCCTATTTCAAATCATTCAGCGCCCTTGCGACGATTCCCGCTCCTTCCTTGATTTTCTCCCTGTCACCCTCCACAATTCTGCCCAGCAGCCTCTGAAACCGGTCTGGATGCCACGTCAGCTGGGCACTGCGAATGCGCTCCTTGCGCGACTGCGTCCCGGGGTATGCGAATATGAAACTGGCGATGGCGGCAGGAGATATATCGGATGGCGTGGCTGGCTGGATTTTCTGCGGCCATGGGATGGAGGAGAATGACAACGGCGACGACGACGAGTGGATGGCCTGCCATCGCATCTGGTAGTCTGCCCATGTCATCTTTAGCGGTCGTTCCTTCGACCTGAATTTGCGACTCCGTTTCGCTGCGACTATCTCCTCGACGGTGTGTCGGTGTTCGTCTGCTCGACGCCTCTCTGCTGCGGCCCTCTGCTTCTCATCTAGACTGGCGCCGTAGACTGTCCGCATCTGCTGCTCAAACACCCACTGCGCCGTCGCCCACCGCTGCTCCTCCACCCAGATATACGTCTCCACCATCGGCTGCCATGGCTCAGGGTTCCTCTTCGAGCTGGTATAGGGACGGTGTTTCCGCTGGTCTGCCATGGGGTCGGGCTGTTTGGATGGATTCTCATGCATGGCGGATGCCAATATATTCTCTTTCAATCCGAGCGCCTTGAAACTGCATGCATACCTCATGCGCACCTTGCTGTTACCGACATGATAAGGGGTGGGAGCGTAGGACATTGCTTGTTCACCAGACAGCTATGGATTTTTCGATGGTAGACACGCTCTTCGATTTGACGCCTTTCCCCAATCATGAGATAGCGGGGTCATTTCATTGTTCTGTTCATAGTAGCGGTAATTTACACGTTCAGTGATTTCTGCTCTATTTTAGCACAGGGTTTACCATCTCCGTTGATCTTGCCGGCACCCTTTTCATGATTCTTACCCACGTTTCGAATGACTTGTACCGTGCGCAACTTACACCGATACCAATATATGAATAGTACACATGCTGCAGCTATTATGTCCCAATGGAATAAAGAATAAATCGCACACAATAAATAACACAGCTTGGGGCTCTATCATGTCGAACAGAAGCCAGAATCGCTCACATGCTCGCCCTTCGTCGAAAGAGCCTCCAATCTCACAGAATCTGCCACAAGCACGAGTAAGACGCGAGTCGACTAGAAGCAGAACCAAGGACTCACTAAAGTACACATGGGCCTGGGCCTCATGCGCTGTTAGGCGTTCAGCATGGTCATATCGTAGGAGTTTATCCAACAGATCCAACGCCTCCCCAGACGCAAGGTGCTGCGTCTCGCTTGTCACATACTCCGACCAGCCCCGTTTCGTGTAACTGCGGTCCGTGTCAGCTCATCAGTTTCACACACAAGGCATGCACGGACCTCGCTAATAGCGCATCGTTCTCCGTCTCAAAGTTTATATCATACTTCTGCAGGTACAGATCAAATTTGTCCGTCCCAAGCGTCTTTAGTATCCTGAGCAGCTGATCGCTGTTGTCTGAGCCACGCCAAAAATGTTCTCTCCGGAAGGTCATCGATGCAAACATGCATCCGAGACTCCAAAGGTCGAGGCTGTAATCGTACTTGCGGTAGCCCACGAGCAGTTCGGGCGATTTATAGTAGCGTGAACCGACCCGGATATGGTAATCTGTACCAGGGTGATAGAACTCGGCAAGACCCCAGTCAATGAGGCGAAGCTGCGGAAACTCGTCAGTTTGTCGTTCAGCAAGTAAGACAGTGATTGACCTTGCGATTTAGATGATCTATCATAACGTTTCCAGGTTTGACATCCCGATGCATGATTCCGTGCGAGTGAACAAAATCTAGTGCCTGCAATCGCCGTGATCGTCACCACAGGCGACGGACACAAGAGTCGGGTCACGTACTTTGAGCATTTGGAACATGTACAGTTTGATGTCTGCTTCTACCAGGCGTCCAATGAGCACCTTCCAGTCAACATTCTCCACATACTCCATGATTAGACTGTGGTATTTCCCCGATGCTGGTACCACCGACTCAGTGACGCACAGAGAAAAGAGCCAGGCAACGCACGGTCCCGCACGACGTCAATCAACCCCACTACATTCGGACCACCAGAAAGGTTCCTCAGCACCTTGATTTCCCGCTTCACTTTTGTCTTCGCAACGGGCTTTAGTACCTTGATGACACACACGTCGTTGTTCGCTGTATCGATGCCCTCGAAGACCTGAGGAGAATCGTTGAAAAGTTGGAAAGGGCGAGCCAGGGCATGCAGGCGCACCTCAGAGTACTTTCCTCCGCCCATCCGTCGCACAATCTCATACCGGTCGGGCGGGGACCACTCAATCATGGAATTATCTGCGAGTCATCTTCAGTGACGGTCTGGACGGCGCCAGGCTAGACCCACCGTAATCATACCACCCCTTCCCCAGGGTGGCGTTGACGCTTGCATATACACGGGCCATATGAAGGGGCGCTATCGGGGCATTTAAATAATATGGAGAGAGGAAAAAGATAGGATGTGAAAAGAGAGGAGGTCTAGGTTGAGTGCTGTTGATCACCGTACCGACCTTGGCAAATACCAGTAAACTTCACTCCTTTTCTTTCCTTCCCGAATAGTTTTGCCCTTTGTTTCATTCGCCATGGTGAACGTCGCGACACATTTCAATCACACAAGGATTCGCTATATATGTTTCCCCAAGTCTATTGGCTGCGTAGTCTAGAGCGACCCGCCACATTACCTCGATCTCAATCTTCGAATTCATCCCATCTGCCTCATGTCAATTCATTTCCACATTCTTTTTTTTATCATGACGTCTATTATAGATTACTTTATTTAAGATCAGAACAGATTCCACATGTTAATGACGCTACAACACAATTGTATACCTAGTTAGAAGCAAAGTCATAGAGATTAAGAAAAGCCATAACCAAATCAATAATAGTAAACGAGAGGGAAAACCAAAGAAATCGAAGGGCAGGAATTCATGCAAAGCAATAATACTGAGCGGAGACATCAAAGAAAACGTACAAAGCCTGAGACAGATTCGATAAGAACGGAGCAATTGATTAAAGTCTAACCAATATGCGTTAGCACCCGAATCGTCTCCAAGGTCAGAAGACTCACAAAGAAAACATCTCCTCACGTCACTGTCATGATACCCCTGGAGCAGGCGCTCCCACCTGCAAATACGACAGCACCAACGCAATTGAGCTATTTTGCAGACATTGCATCTCCAAATCACGACCCGTCCACACAGGATGGTCGTCTCCGCTGGCATCTCCCTCTGTCGGATCGGTGCTAATTTGTCCACTAGACAGCTCCAGCTCATTTCTGCCCGCCCCATGTCGATGATACACTTGACTACGCGACTTGGATCTGACATGCATGCTGTCCAGTTTCGTCTTCCTTGTCCCGCTCAGCTTTTCCATTGCCTTGTGGATCTTGGCAGCAGGACCGGCCGCAGGCCCCACCAGCGTCTCCTGCAACACTCTGAACGCCATCACCTCCGCAGCCCAATGGAACGTCCCAGTCCCCGACATCTGCGTAGACGAGACATCATCACACCGCCTTCGCAGCTCTGCAACCCAGTTATGCTTTATCACCGGGTCGTCTACACTGAACATATACCGCCTCTTGAGTCCATGGTGATTTCTAAAGGCGACCTGGAACGTATTGCGCATGAACGCTCTCTCCACAACGACAGTATTGCTAAGCGGGAGGCCGCTGTATCTCAGCGCGTTCGCACCCGACCGGCACATGAGCATCGTTTTGGGTCCAAGCGAGACACCCGTCACACGAAAAGAGGCCTCGGACGATTTAGCAAATGTCAAGACGGGTGGGTCAAAGACCAGCCCCTCTCCGTAAAGATGAAGGCTCAAGTGGGGGTCGGCTTGAGGTAGACGAAGAACAATAGGCTCAGACTGCTGCCTATAAGTCAAGCGTGCTGGTAGTGGACGCTTGATGTTGATCGTAGAATTCATTGAACTCGATGGACGGGCCAGGGAAAGATGTTCCCGCATCGTCGCATCAAAAACCTGTTTCAGGACCTCATCAGATACGAGACAACGTATATCAACGCGTCGGAAGGCTTCGATGAACTCGCGACAGGTGACTTGGTGGCGAAGAGGTCCTGTCGGCTCAGGTTCTTGCGAAATCCTCCCATGAACAATGTCATTCATTTGAATAATTGCCCGGACGAAGCTTTGCGCGAGATCTCTGTCGTACGCAACGATGGCAGCATTGGCCTCGTACCACCGAATTGCGAAAGCGTCGGCGAGATAGTCAAGGCTGGATCTAGACGTGACATTTATGGAGAAAAGAAACGCCCTCAGTGCCCTGTCCAGCCTCAAACCCACAAACCCAAAGCTGTCGAGGAAGCTTTTCAGCACAAACTTCGAAGTCCTCCTCGACAAATATTCGCCAAGCTGTCTCCGGTCAAGCTCCATCGTTCGAAAAAGCAACTGGCCCAGGAAAACAGGGTCGTCGGGTATTCCCGATTTGGAAAATAGATTAGAAATCGCCTGGTCGGGGTCCTTGTTGAACTGATGGATAAATGTCCGAAGGATGGGGTTCCTGGGAGGTACAGCATAGCTAGACTTCGATTGAGTTTCTGTCCGATCGCCGCTGAAACGGAGTTGTTGCAGCATAACGACATTCTTGACCGTAAAGGTCTTGTCGACGGTAGGCCTGTCAATATCTTCATCCTGTATGACTGGCTTGGCAATGACGAGAATGTCATTGAACAGGAAAAGAAAGCGATCCTTGACCGTATTGGCGTTCACCACCTGTAGAACAGGGGACGATATGAGGAGTTTGCGGGCAGGCTCCTCTATAGCAGCAGCCCACATAGGACTTCGCGAGCCTCGGGCCAAATTCTCATCCAATTGTTCCAGGACAATAGGGCCTTGGAGTCCGGATGCGTCGACTGAGGAGTAATGGGATGATGATATAGAGGATGAGGAAGATGTAGAATGAGCCGGATACTCACTCAGTGAAGATGAAGGATCGGGAGTTGGGGACAGTGGATCAGGAGGCGAAGACATGATGTTGCTACTGCTATGTGAGAGTAACGGCGGAGAAATGGGGGACAAGTCGTCACTTGTTTCTGATGCAGGAACAACCTTCTTCGCCTTCGGGGTCTCTTCACTTGGTGAAGATAAAATGGGCGAGACTTCCTGAGGAGATACAGAAGAAGTGGGGAGGGTCGGCGACGGCTTACCAACAAGAGTGCTTGTCGTTCCAGTGGTAAGTGTCTCTTCGTGGTCGGTTACTATCTCATTGTCTTTCTTAATGCGGAGTAAATCGGAGAAAGAGGCCTTCTTTGATGCACCATCTCCGGGAGGAGACGACGGGGATGAAAACTTTGACCTTTTGGTGTTCAGCCATTTCCGTACAGCCGGCAGCGTCATAGGTAGCTTTGATGTGCTAGATCCCGCAGAAGGAAGGTTGAAATAATCCTGTTGACTCGACGAAGACGCAATGGGAGGTGAATTGAGGTATTGATATCGCATAGCTGTATCAGAAGTTTGATGTCCGATCTTGTGCTCAGCGCTCAGTTCACCACCTTGAAGCGCGTTCAAAGATCTGGCTGACATGGGGGCTTGTTCTTCCTCAACTCCGCTGCCTAGAATACTGACATCTGGCGTGGAAGAGGAACCGCTGATCCTGCCTTTGGCTCGACGCTGTTCTTCCAGTTTCCTCATTCCCGGGAATGGGAACAACTTGGAGCTCTGATACTGGGGGTAATCAAGTCCTGAAGCAAGTGGAACAGGCGACGCAGAAGGGGCTGACAACAAAGGTACCGAAGCCGAAGCAGGCGGTGACTGCATGACCTGGGACTGTTGCAGGGCAAAAGCACTCCCATCATGCCTACCGCTATTAAGACTCGCCCCGCTTTCGCGGCTGATGCTGGAATCTGTATGATCCCGTCGTTCCCGTACTCCAATACTATTAGTCCGTGAACGACGTCCGCTACTGGAGCCAGACCTGGTAAAGCTTTTGATCTTCTCCCAGGTGCTGGTTGAAGCAGAGTCTCCACCACTGCGTTTCGATGCATCAGTAGCCAATATTCGATCATCCAAATCTATGAAGTCTGTGCTCAGTGGTGAACGGTCTCCTTGCACAGGCGACGCCACAGACAGCCGCAATGGAAATGCCTGGGCTGAAATGGACTCATCGCTCAAGCGCGCCATGGAGGTAGACAGTGCAGCCATTGACGAAGGCGGTGAGGGTGGAGCCTGCGACGGGGTTGTGTCTGGCGATGTTTCGGATTCAATGACCACATTTTGCGAATCTGAAGACGCGCGGGGGGATGAGTCGTAGGCGTCCTGCTGCAAAATTGGTACAGAGGTTCTTGACGCCGGGCGATCTTCAAAGTCCAATTCATCCTCTTCCTCTCGATCTATGTCGTCGTCATCATCATCAATTGGCATGCGGATTTCTGGAACTAGGTGAGATGAGTACCGCTATGTTCGAGAATGAACCACACTGACCTGGGGAGGCAATCCAACTGATCTCACGACCATATCCGTCGTCATAGGGTCGAAACGGATATGTATCAGCAGGATACAGAACCTCTTCCTCGTCATCTTCACTGCGAACTCTGTCTTGACTAGGCGCAGCGAACAGACCGCCTGTAAATGTGTCCCGCTTCGACGGCGTCCTGGTACTGAGGTAGACAGGTACACCGACGACCCCTGTGTGAGCGGATTCCGTTGATACAGTCGATGGCGCGTCGGAACTATGTGGAATTCGTAAAGGAGACCCGTTGATTGGTGTCCGTTCAGGTGGGCTGGGGGGAAGACCGGGATATTGGAACAACATTGGCGATCGTTCATCTTCTTCCTCTTCGACGACGACACTTCTCCTCCTTGCTGGCTCTGGTCTATCCTGCTCTGTCCGAGGTTCTTCTTCAAGAGTAAGGAGAGGGGATGATCGCATCTGTTCCGGGCTTGCGCTAGTACTGGGGAAATGGTTTGGAGTTGTGGACCTAGCCCTGACATCGGGCAATATGTCCAGATGCGGCTGAGGAGTTTGGGGTAACGGTGTAGGAGGCAGGGTGGGCGGTAGTGGCGTCAGTGGAGGAATGGGGGTATTCGTAGAAGTTGTGAGGTACTCAGAGTCAGAAACACCGGCATTAGGAACAGGAGTATTCGTCGAGGAACGCTTTCTACGTCGCCTCCGTTTGCTTGTAGGTGAAGGTGCCGCTGAACGATCCTCACCACTAATTGCCTCAGTATCCGCCTCTTTAGTGAATCTCGGAGCCAGAACGTCGAGTAGCTGTCTACGCACAAGGGTACGCTCGGCAGTAAGACGTTCATCCCCAGTAACTGTTGGGTTACGACGAAGTTTTGCCGATAATGGAGGCGGTGTGGGAGAAGGAGACAAGGTAGGATCGTACACATCGGCGCCTCCAGTGAGTTTGTGCATTGCTGTTTGTCTGCCGATGGCGCTATGCGACCGCTGCAGTCCCCTCCGCTGAATGTCTTCCAGGGATGGTAGAAGCGGTGTTGGTGGCGCACTGGGCCTGTCACTGGGAGTGGGCGACCTGAGCAGACGCGTTCGCACCAACGGAGTAGTAAATGGTATTGGAGAAGGAGGTATCGCTGGGGCATCAACAGGGCTTAGACCTATAACACCAAGTTCCGGAGAAGAGTCGCCATGGGTAGGCGTTGGTGTCTGCATATTTCTAGTCTTCATTGCTTTGAAATCTTTGGAGCCCCGTGAGGACCGCCGTCGTGAACGTGAACGACGGCCCGAACGCGATGATGGACGAGCAGCGGCGACCTCCTCTGCTTCTTCTGCCTCCATGTTCTCTTCTACCGGCGGTTCCTGGATTTGCGCGTCGACTTCTACTGGCGCCGCCTCTGGTTCTACGCTCTCCGGCGGCGGCGTATCAATATCTGGCGTCTGGTCTCTGCTATCCTGCGCCTTCTCTCCCTCGCTGACGGCCTCTGTGTGCATTCGAGGTCGTCGTCCGCCTTCCATCCGCGGCAGTGATGCCTGCGCGTTTCAGTTTGGCGACCGCAAGCTTCCGCTGCTCTCTTGGATCTGGAACAGCTGCATTTCCGTTTTCCATTGGATGCCCAGGAGTCGTTGGAAAGCTGGAGGGGAGCGCTTTGATCAATATAGGCATATCAGAGGAACACAGGCCTATAGAGAACCGACCTGGGTTGAGCTCCAATTCACCGAATCCAGAATGAAAAAATGCCGGGTATATCGACGGAAAACAAAGTTGAGGCGGAAACGTTGACGGTTGGGTGAGAAGAGCAATCCGCGACCAGGAGCGACTGCAATTTACAAGGGGCCTGAAAATGTGGAACCACGTGGCTTCCATATATGGACGTAACATTCAGGGGCGCGGAGTCAATTGAGGTGCAAGTTGCGCCTTCCCTTCTTTGCCTCTTGCTTGCCTCGCTGTTTCCGCGAGGTTCACAGCCTGTTACCCACTCATGTTAATACTGTCTATCCTCAAGAAACCTACTGTAGCGGTCAGGATGCTCGCCGGCCATTTACCGCATTGTTATCCATCAGTCGCATGAATATTGGCTGGCGAATTGTCGTCTTGGTAAATCACTTCACTCGACTTCGTCGCTACTTATTGAACAGACACACCGACATTCCAGTCCCAAACTGACACGTTTTCTAATGCCGAATGAAGGCACACATAGCAAAAGCGTCATATGAAAGGCAAACCGAATAGGTGACGGAATTTCTTTCCATATGTTCGAAAAGAGCTTCACTTCGTTGTCCGATCTCCCACCTACGTATCCGATGACAACTTGCATGGATCTACGACATCTGTGTAGCAACGCCTTCCCGTTAAATGGGGAGAAATCCGGCAGCACCTGGAGTACGGACGACAGTATATCTATATGAGATTTGCCGGGCCCGTACTTTAACTGATCTGTGACACAGCGGAGCCGGCCGACAAATTTGAAAGATGTTTGTTGATTCACACGCCCAAAGGTGATTAAATTCTTTGAATGATTTATCTGTCTGATGGCTTCTGCGCACCCCGTCCGCTGAAAATGAGAGGCTTCCTAAGTACATTCTCGAAACTGCTGTCGGCGGATAGCTTCTTGAAACTTTCGTAACGCGACAACTATCATCCCCGGGACGTACTCGCAGTCATACATAAGAGCCCGTTCCTTGTTTGGGGTTTGGAGATGCTCTAATATACTGTAACGCGGACAGTATGACCGTGGTGTGATGAAGATCAAGGAATAGCTGCAGCGAGCCGAAGTCGAATATTCACAACAGCGCGCCCATAAAGAAGCCGTAGTAAGTACCGGTCTGTCACTGGAGATCACGGCGATAAACGATGCCATCTTATGGAATTGCGGACATAACTCAACGACGTGTGCTGTAGTATCAAAGCAATTATCAGAACAAGTATAGCGTAGGGGCAGTGAATCAAAATGAAAAGATGCCAACTTTGAAAGATCAGTGACCTCCAGATAAAGAACTGTCACCGCGCACTGAATCAGATAAAAATATAAAGCGAAATCTATGCCTGAATGATGCATCGATGATGGCTTTTGACCGCCGATGAGATCTAAAAAATAGAGCCAACAAAAACAACGCTATGGCCGCCGATGACGAGGCTGGCGTCATCAATAAGTAACCGGACTTCAAATAGATACAAGCAAGGTACATGTACAGGGCATTTCACTGCTTCATGAGAATAATTGATGTCGTCAAGATACCCAGAAGACCACCAAGGAATCCAACCACGGTCCATCGTGTGTATTCCTGAAAGTGGTGTGATACCATAGGTGAACCTGTGACGGACATCCCTCTAAAAGAATAAAGTACGATGCCCGCAACGAACCCGATAATCGCATAGGCCAAGAACACTAGTGGCAAAGAGAATAATACATGTCGTCGCTTCATAAAAACACCGATTGAGTTTGCCGTGATTAAAATACAGGGACAACTTACAGAAATGATCATCAGCCCTTCACCGCCTATGAAAGACACAGCCCTCTCTGCGTCATTCTTGTATTTGAATATAGCAATAACCGTTGATGTCAGAGAAAATGCGGAAAAGAGCGCGGTGAGAAGCCCTATAACACGCGCGACATTGTCCAGCCCCGGTAAGGAAAGGAAAGTCACCGATGCGCTCAAAATAATCGAAGCCTATCCAGAGAGAAAATTTGAGGGGTTAAAGGCTGGAAGCAGAAGAGAGTGAACTTACCACGAGACAAGTGCAGGCACCGATCACTACCATGGGCGCAGCCCCTCGAATGCCACCCTCTTCGTCCATTCCTCGATGGTTCGAGCGGTTGTAGAAGATAATCGGAATGCCGAGACACAAGAAGGAGATACAAAAGTCGATCAGAGCGCGGCCCAAATGCCTGCGACGTACAGGCGGACGTAAAGAGTCCCCGCCTGCATCGCGGGGTAGTGGCTTGTAGGGACGGAAATTCAATTGACGCCAATGAACTATGGACGAACAAGTTAGTAATTCATACAGCTCAAATGTTTCATGCTCACTCATGCGAAGATGGATCCTAGATACGATCCGGGTAATTTGCATCCCATTCTCGGTAGTAATTTCTGGAAAGAACTTCAGATATGTGCCGTTCTCTGGGCAGTGGAGCGTACCTCCACGAAGTAAAGAAGTGAGCTCTTGATACTCATTTTGACTGAAAGGTGCTGAGGTTGCTTGCTGAGAAGGAAGCAGACGATCTGAAGCAAACGTTTAATAACGATCAAGACCGCTCTTGAAAATAAACAATCACCTGTCCATGCCCATGTAAGAGCATTCAAGGCTTCTTCATGCGCTTTCGCAGGGAGCGGGATGTGCGCAGGATGTGCCTCCAAGAATGCCCAGTAGCGATATTCTATATCCATGGCTGCAAGTCAATTAGTCCATAGTTCCCAGATCCTGAATCGTAAATTTCAGACACACCGTCCTCATTTTTTCGTCCCGATCCTGAGGGACCTCTCCTCGGCAGCCATGACGGCACACTTCGATTCTTATGATCGATCCACCATCCCACAAGAGGGGGATCGCGCTTCTTCTTCTGGGCGCTCTCTCTTAACCACAACTCCATTCCGCCGGGCGGAGCAAGTTCGTCTTTGTAGTTGTCAAAGTAGGATGTGACCAGATCTAGCTTCTTGTTGTTCCGTAAATCCACATCGGTCGTCACCCGCAGGGTAGGGTGAACGTAGTATACCGTGGAATCAGGAAGAGAGAACTCGATCCAGCCTAGCTGATTCAATCTAGGGGCAGTCGACGGTGCCGGCAAAGGCCAAAACGAAGAAGATGGCAATGCGGACTGGGGAGAAACATTGACCCGAGTCTGGTGTTGTGACTGAAGGTACGAGGGCCCGGGTGACCTGGGGAAAGGTACCTGCGGGAGTAGAGGACGCGTTTCGCTGTTCGGGTCGAAAGTTAGTCATGTCCTGTAGCGAAACAATCAATGAAGTTCACTTACTCTGTCTCCGGTTCGAAATGATGAATACTGTTCCCAAAGCTTTGTGTTGATGAAGTAGCACGAATAGATCTGTCGTTTTTGAGGTTATTGCACAATTCTGACAAAGTGCCACGTACCTTGATGGAATCACGTCCTGTATTGGCGGGAGCGGCATCACGACTACGGGCTGGTTACCCTGAGGCGCTGGTGCTTCTTCATGCTGCGGCCTGGTTTCAAAGGGTACATTAGTTTGGAAAAAGGGAAAGAGGTCGGAAGCACTGGCACTTACTCGGGCATAGTCCATGTCATCATGCGGAACGTTTACCACAACAGGAGGATCGGCAAACGGGTCTTCCATCGGCATCGAAATTCTGGAACGTGTAAGTATACAATGAAACAGTGAAAGGGTGGTTTACTGACTGCCCAGTTGTTCCTTCGTATTGAGACCCGTGATCGGCGATGTGTTCACTTATCGTTCCTGCCAATGATTGTGCAACGGACGAATGGCGAGTATCTCTCCAAGCCTCGTGAGCCAAGTCAGCATCATATGAAGGTAACGTGGGGGTTGCTAGCACGGGAGTAGGCATTTTTATGACCGTCTTCGCCAATTCTTCATGAGCGTCGGAGAGGGAAATATTTTCGGTCTGAATGTCTCTAGGACGGGATGTCGACTCTGAAGGAATGGTTTGTTCCGGTGCAGGGGCGGCGTCATGAACTGGTTCCGATGGCATAGGAACTTCGGAATGCGGTGGGACACCTTCCGAGTCCATTTCATGAGCCGGCGGAGGTGGAAGCGATGGCGGAGGTGCTGTGGCAGGTTCGGCCTCCAGAGTGGTGGGAATGGATTCGCTCGCTAGTGAAGCACGCTCTGCTTTTGACTCCTCCTTCTGCGTTTCATGAGGCTGTTCCTCGACTTGAGGCACGGCCGTTGGCACCTCACGGGGAGCAGTTCCATTCTGCTGATTAGCTTCGTCGGTCTTGCCTTCGGATGCCACAGTCCGCGAGTCCTCCACGGAAGTATGGCCCTCCACGCTTCTGTGATCGTGCATTCCTTCAGGTTCTGCAGTGAGCACGGATGTATCGGTGACGATATTGTGAGCTAGTGGAGAAGAACCTGCAGGCTGGGGGGTATCAGTCGCCACTGCGGCAGCTTCTCTCGATGGCGACTCTGCTATAGGGCTAGGGGCCTCATGTACTGCAGGGTCTGGCGGAGACAGAACTGCAGACCGTGCTTCGATATTTTTGCCGGAGCTGGTATCCGACCCAGAAGGCGTGCCCGGACGTGACAGGGATAGAATGGACGACGTTCGGCGCACGGCCTTACCCATGCGGGAACGAAAGATAGACTTTGATGAGGAGCTCATGATGCTTCTGCTCTTCTCGGAGAGTCGAGGGTCGTCGAAGGGCAGAGAAAGCAAAGGGAATGAGAGAAAGGAGCGACTAGGACTGTAGGGAGTACACTGCGACGAGAAGACAGAAGTATCACTTTAATATCTTCGCGCGAGCCTGCCAGGAGGCGTCATCGAGGCGAGCAGTCGGTCCAAGCGCAGCATGGATTATGCGTGCATGGAAGAGATCGAGGGATCGATAGCTGAACACGTTGCAGACATACGCCGTGCACTTGGGACATGATGACCGAGGAAGCAGAAATGAAGACGGTACGTCGTTTTTGTTTAGCAAATGTTGATTGGACAAAGTCGATCCCCTTCTTACGTGTTAGAGACCCGTCCATACTTGGATCGTATGAATGTATAGCAGAACACAGTGTACTGCCTTGCTCTCTTCGGCGCGCAAGTAATCCATCTGCTAGCAAAGATTACTGTGCATCAAGTAGCACACCTCGTCGTCATTGAGGTGCTGCAGTTGCCGGTAAGTACTCCAGCAGATTCCCAACTATAGATCGGATCAAGAACCCGTCCACCGGAAGTTTGCTGATGGAGATACACGATGCACAGGCAGCTCGCCTAGCAGACACTGCAGAACCAGGGTTGAGCCGATTGGTAGATTTGAAAACGTAACACAAACGTGGAAACTGTAATCACCGGCAACTATCATAGCCGGCTTTGCCGTATCATTGCCGGTGTAGGTAGCCGCAAGGTACAATTCAGCTAGGTAGAGGATGGCGACACCTTGCCTGAGGCGATTAATATTGCTCTACTATACATACAAGGCTCCGTTTCTAACGAGGCGGTTTGGAGAATAGATGGATAGATAGCGGTAGGATTGTAAGTAAAGTCAACCGAGGATTTGCTGGAGAGCAATGCTCCTAAGCTCTCCTTTATCTGTTTTCCCGTTTCTTCATGAGATTTCCGTCAGCTCAGTATTGCAGGTAGAATCTGGGAAACGTACTTGGTCAAAGGCAAGGAGGGAATCGATATAAACTTCGTAGGCACAGAATACCATGGAAGGATTCGAGTAACAGCGTCTCGTACACCGTCCATTGCAACTTCGGACGGTGTGTAGAATCCGACAAGATCGTCTCCCACCAGGATAACACATGCTCCGGTGATTTCAGGACAAGACTGCATTGCTGCACTAACACCATCCAGCTCAACACGGAATCCCTACCGAACGATTAGTCGGACACAAGCGCTCTGAGAAACATGCCAGCGTACTTTAATCTTGACTTGGTCGTCGACACGACCTAGATGGTCCAGTGATCCATCTTCTCTCCATTTTCCAATGTCTCCGGTATTGTACATTCGGCTAGAAGACTTTAGAAAGCGACACAGGAAAGGCAATCTGACATACCCGCCATCCGAAACGTAAGGATCCGGGTAGGAACCTCTTTGCCGTCAGTTCGTCCAATCCAAGATATCCTTTGGAGACACCCTTCCCCCCAGCCCACATCACTCCAGGAGCTCCAAAGGGCACCGGCTGCAGGTATTCATCCAAAATGTAGACTGAGTTGTTTGCAGTTGGTTTTCCGATGGAAAGGAGAGTGTTGGGGATGTGTTTATGTATCGTGTTGACAATGGTGATCTTGAAAGTATACCTTGTGAGTCGAGAACTACATTGGCACAAAGCATCACATACTTCTGTTGGACCGCATGAATTATAGAACGTGGCTTGCGAAGCCCATTTGTCCGCCAAAGATTGTGGACAGGGCTCCCCTGCTGTAGCGACCACGCGGACGTTCGGAAAATCCTTAGGGTCATGTGGGAGCAGGATAGATGGGGTAGCAACGACCACATCCACCGTCTTCAAGACCTTTATCCAATCTGCACGGCGGGGTCCACGCAAATAGAGTGTCCCTCCGTTCATCAAACAGCCAAGGGTCTCCCAAGCACACATGTCGAAACCAATATTCAAGAGCTGGGCGACCTTGACTCCGGGTTCGATATGAAGATTTCCCGGAGCCATCGAAAGAACTGGATTTTTAATTTTGGGACACTCGTAGGTAAAACAAAAACTTACGGTTGACAACATTGGAGTGGCTGACCATGACACCTTTGGGTTTTCCTGTAGTACCTACGGCCCTGATAAGTATCTGACAAAAATGCATAAGGTCTTCATACCGGATGTGAAAATGATATACGCAGGTGTCGGAGCCCTGGGATCGATCTTGGACAAAGTCGATGTCAGAGTCTTTGATGGAGTCGAGAAGATCTTCTAAGCAGCCGTACGGATGGCTCAGTAAGTCCGCACGAGAAATACATCCTTTAGAGACCAGAACGTATGAAGGATTAGCATCTGCCATGATACCTTGTAGTGTGTCATCCCGTATGACGTCGCCATCCAAAGGAATATACGCTGCACCAGTACGAAGAACGCCGAGGATAGCGACCACTTGAGGAATTGACCGTTGTACAACAAGACCAACAAAGGACCCAGGGCGGACCCCGCGAGATGTCAGGTATGAAGCGAGACGTAAGGAGAGGCGGTCGAGTTGGCTATATGTCATGGAATTCCCGAGATGGTCTACAACTGCGACCTGGTTCCTGTTGGACAGGGCAGCGGACTCGAAGGCATGATGGACGCAGTTGAATCTCGCCTCGAGCTTTGGACCAAAGCTATGTTCAGAGACAAGAGGATTGGGTATCTTTTCGGGTACCCCCTCCTTCAACTCTTTTGTGGAATGAATGGGCTGGGTCGCTACCAGGAAGTAACGCCCGAGAACGGCAAGAAAGATGTGGTGAAGAAACCGGAGGCCAGTAGTGAAGATACTTGGGGATTCCATGTCGAAGTTGTTGGTTTAGTAAGGCTGCTGAGTTTTTAAAGCTACTGAGCCTCTTACGAAGTGTCATCTCTTGAGGATCCAGCCAGCATCCGACCTTGGCACGACGAGGTAGAAATCAATGATGCCCATGCACCAGCAAAGAATATCAGCATCAGATGCCAGCCGAAGATACGCAGTGTAAGAGTTCGACCTGCAAACGTCGTAATTGTACAAGTCCGACTTGAGGGTGTGATGGTCCGGCAAGGGTAATGCGTCCGATCATAAACGATCACATTGTGCTTCGTGATCGACAGGTATCGCTATGGTCGAGTGATCTTTAGAAGTAGGTAAATCATCGTCGCCCAAGTTGGGTGGACCTCGGTAATATGACGGAATATCGACCTAGGGAGAGCACGGTTAGTTGAAGGAAATTTTTGAGGAAATCCCAGCCGAATCGTTCTGGATGGAGCGAAGTTGGACGCCATAATCTCATAAAATGAAGATAAAATCGTTTATGCGAGATCAGAAAATTTCCTGGCATTCACACATGCAAGGACAAGTTCCCATCTGCCATATAGAAATACAAATGGATGAAATCTGGACGATGAGTAGAGATGCATGTTGATCATCATAAGTTGCATGCCTAGGTCGGAGACGGTCTGCTGAAGAGCGCGCTGCCAAGCTTCATTGCCTGACGACAGCCAGTAAGAAAGATCGGTCAATTGCGGGGGCGGCCATTTTGATCCGATGTCAATCCGAATCGGATGTCTCCAATTTGAAATGTAACCCTAACTTGCGATCGTAGTCTCCTGTTGCTCAACAGTGTCGATGGGCTCTGAAGAATTGGACCTGCCTTCCCTTTCCGCCTCCGGCAGCATACAAAGTCATATATCAACCTCCGTGTCAAAAAAGCGCCTTCGCACTCACCTTGCTCAAGATCTTCCTAATGTCGTGACCCCATTCGACCTGCCAACATTGCCTCCGAAACGCTCCAGGCGCCTTGCTATCTATCTCGCCTTTCACGATGGATTAATGACGGAAATCCGCTCTATCTGGTCCAAGCAGTTGACAAGCAATGCTTATCTCCGATTGACATTCCTCACATACGCCTGCTTCAGCCTGTTTTTCATTTCGGCCTCGTTGTATTGTTTCTGGGTCAGACCATTAATCACACCATCAACGACAGATCTTGGTAGTACGTCAGCTACCTTTGCCTACTTTCGTGTCTTGAGAATCCTTGTTATAGAACCGTGGTACCTCTCTACAACTCGACGAATCTCACGTATTGCCTCCCATCATCCAATGAAGTCTGGGCTCGAACCCTTCGTTGTGTTTTCAGAGGTCTCAGGTAGCTTGAAAGGTCCTACAGCTTGTCTTTGGGCAAACGATTCGATAGATCTTGGGTCGCTGGTTAATTGGGCTCGGTATTGGCGTGGTAACCTTTAGTCATTTTGTGCTTTTATTCCCATCTTACCCGGAATAGGACCGGTGTCGCTCGTCATAACAACGAATTCTGCACCTTCTGCTTCTGCCTATCAAAACCTTCTGCGGCGCTTGACTGCGATCAGGACACTTCCTTCATTGGCTTATTTCTCTGTCCATATTCTCCAAACGAATACTCAAGTATCTTTGTCGCCTAACATTTTTCTTAACATCGGCAGACTCTTTGCGCTCACTGACACCGTCATGATTGTCCCTGCAGAAATTTCTACGGTGACTCCCTCTGCCGAAATGTACCATTCTGTATCAGAACATTTCTCCCATCACTTGCAAATTCCGGCTGTTCTGACGATTGCTAAAGAGATAACCTTTCCTGTTGCTTCCTTCTCGCCTCTTGTTCTACCTAGAGATTATCCTGTGTGGTGCACCGATCGATTCTTCCTCGCGAGTTCACGCTCCTCAGACTGGGACGTATGCCTGTGGCAGATCTGGCTGGAACAACAAGGAAAAATTGGGCAAGTTAATGTGTCAATGAGCCATGCGCCGGACCTAACGGTCGTTCCTTCAGCCACCGTAATCCTTCCTTCGCTTTCTTCTGCACATATTAACACCGCTACTTTCAGATGAAGCTCCGACATCGTTTAACATCGAGATATCGTTCTGAGACGTGCGATACAACCGTCAAAAAATTGGCTATTCTGGACCCATCGAATTCCAAAATCGCGAAGAAAAAGATGCAATGGGTGAAGACGTTCTGTCGACAGGTTAGTGTCTATTTATCTCTTTCCATGACCGATGAGATTGAAAGACGCTACATAGACTACAGATAGTACATACAAATCGCAATAATCATTCTCCGTTTTCAACGTCCCATAAGTTCCTCTTCTATATCGTCTTCATTCGTCACACTACCCGCACCTTCGTCTGTGTCTTGGAGTGCCGTCCAAATAGCTTCATCTTCCGGTTGATCTAGGACAAGTTCCACCATATCCCTAGCCATTTCTAAAGCGTCCTGTCAGCATCGTGCACAACCAAAAGACCATATGACATACCTGACATGATGTTCAACTCATTCTGGGCGAGCACTGGCATCCACTCCGGTAACGGTGAATAACTTAACCGTCCAAATGTGAGGGTAAACATATGCATGATACCATTGAAATGTCGGGGTGGAGCACGAAGAAGTTTTTGCCGCAAGTTGATAGCTGTCGGGTCCCTGCTAACGATGTTATGGAGCAGGTACAGCGCGTGATTCATCAATCGAACAATTCTGTTGATCCGTTAAGCGTGTCAAAATGGATAATAGAGGTGCACGTACGTCAATGTGAGATCCGCAGACGAAGTGTACTTTACATCTTCCTCCCATAGTGGCGTCGTCAGCATATGAAGGCATACAACCAATGAAGGCACCAAGACGACCGAGCTGGTCAGCACAGCAAATGCCTTGGCATCAGCGATTGATACCAAAGCAAAGAAGATGAGAATATGTGTTTTCATGGACAAGCACTTATGTTTCAGAATGTTTAACGTATCTTAGGAATACCAAAGTAACACCCACCTCATCATCTTGGCGATTGATATCAATGAGGAAAGAGCATAACCGATCGAGTACAGGGTATTTGGACGCTTCGGACGCGGCAGGCTGTTCCGCCTCGGATGTCGGAAAGGCAAGTATGTAATGGCAAAGTTGAGGGTCTAGATTGATGTTTCCACAGGAAAGATATATCATAGGATAACATGCGTACATGTCATGAGACGAACGAGAAAGCGAATCGCTTGGGATAAAACCCAGTTTGGTTGGAGATTATGAAGGAGGACGGTGAATACGTCCCGGTTCTGGCATATATAGCCTAGTCTGGACGATATTATGATCATAGTCATTAGTAGAACAGGAATTTCTTACTGGTCAACATCTGTGGTAGTGACATTCCAGCATAGCGCTTCTAGCAAGGCTAACGTTTCCTTTGCAAGTAGCTTTAGGTAGGCCTCGTCCTTCGAGGGTTGTAAATGGTCACGGATAATGCCGGAGAGTAACACCAGAACGCGAGAATCGCCATTGGAATCGGTCTGTGATAGTAATATGGAGGAGAATGATGGCAACGAATGGATGAGTGATACTAGGAGATCTAGCATTTCAATTAAATATGAAGTCTAGTGGAAGCCCGTAGATAGATATGCGACAAAGGCAGGGGAGAGCGGCTTACCAGGTTCAGCGTAGTCAAAACAGACGCCAGGGAAACCAGACACGGTGACAAAGCTATAGCTGCTATGGGGTAATCGTGAAACTTTGACGTGCCTACGATAGCTAGTATACTTGATATGACTTCGTTATATTGACTATTGGAGCGAGTAGCTGTTACAACAGGTGCTTCTGTCAGCGAAAGGAGTGTCGGTTGATGAGACGATGATGTCGTGTGGGTAAGCAATATTCGGAACAGCTAGAAGAGAAATCAGCCTCATAATCTTGGGGGTTAAAGATACCCACTTCTGCTTTCCAGTCAAAGGGTTCCAAGCCGAAGACCTCTTCAACTTGGTCTTCTATGGTTATCGTGTTTCCGTCGTCATTGAATACATCGTTGCTACTTGGAACCGCTTCATCTGGTACGTCACTTTTGAAGAAGTCGTCCATCTTGACATCAGAATCGGCGTCAGGTCTGTTCCTTCTAGACGGGCTAGAAATCGGAGACCTGATTGTCTGGCTCTGCCTTAATATTTGACTTGAAGAATCTGTGTCCCTTCTTTTATTACTCTGTGGTTGTAATGGGGGGCTAGATAGGAAAGCATTCTGAAAGTCGAGCAGTTTCTGGGACTTTTCGGGAGTCTGTTGAGGATTCCGGGAAATCTTGGGACGTCGTGGAGTACTGGGCCCAGCCTGGGAACTATGGTCGGGGTTCCACCCTTGCATCTGAGAGGAAATTGGTAAAACTTGGGTATTGACATCCTTTACCGCTCTTTTAGATCGCACAGACGATGGCCTTCGTGACGCTTCCGCTTCCTGTTGCTGAAGAATCGTATGTATCGGACGGACTGGAAGAAACTGTGTGAAATGAATACCTTGAACATGAATTCAGTCCTCAGCCTCTCCATTTCGTTCTTTCGATCTCGTTGCATTTGCACCTGCCTGGCGTCTAATTCTTCCTTCTCAGCCTTGAGTCTTGAGATTTGAGCGGCGTAATCTTTGGCAGTCTTGAACACGTTTAGTGAACAGAAACTGAGGGCTGGAGGCAGGTGACAATACCTTTTCGATAGTTTGACGAAGAATCGTTACCTCCCCTTCCTTTGTAAATCGTGCTTTCTTAGCCTCTTCAAGCGCTAGTTGGACCTTCTTTCTTTCATCTTCCGACTATGGGGTACTCCATGCTGAATGAACAGAAGACAGGAGAGATACAATGTAGCCAACCTCTTTCAACTTCGTTAGTAAATCCTGCACTCTGGCTTCCACAGCATCTGCTTTTGATATTTGAGGAGCAAGGTTAGAAGATGTCGTGTTAGAGTCAAATGTCTGCCCTTGATGCGGCTGGGGAGGAAGATGGCCATTTCTTCCCACCTGAACACGTCCAAGTTGCCGTGCACGGGACGGGAGGTGGCTGGTATGCGGTGTACGGCTTGTATTGTTCTCAGGTAGCTGAACGTTTCGGTCCGTTACATCTGCCATTGCAATGTCAGTATCGGCACGCCTGCTCCCACTTGGGCCACTCTCTATCTGTCTATTTAGGATAGACGCGGTGCCTGCGGAACGGCGAACAGCATTCCAGGTCGCGTCGGAGTCGCGAAAAACACCGGGTGGAAGACCATACATGCCAACATCGGACACAGATATTTCTGGGAGGTCGTCTGCGACTATTCGAGTATTAGAAACGCGACTTTGTTGGACATTGTCCGGTCTCTGTTTCTTCGGCGGTGGTTCTGAATCTTCGACATTATCTGATTTCTCAGTCGTTGGCGGAAGCACACGAGCAGTATATGCTGCTACGGCACTGTCAAGCGCAGCGAGGGTCTCGTCGGCGCAGAAAAAGTTGTCATCGAAGAAACCGTCGTCGTCGCTCATGTGAAGGAATTGCTTAGGTAACGCGGAGCATGACTTGAGCAGCTACTAAGCGCTTAGGCGACAGCACCACTCTTCTCCACATCCACGATTCATGGAATCTGCCAATGGCGTCCATTCATTTTCAAAACAGGACGATGAGAAATCTCGCTATGTGAAGCGCGCTGCTCTCAAGGAGCTCAACATGAATCCCGTTCCTAAAGGTGCGTCAATAACTGTTGCTCGTGTTTCAGGAGATATTCATTTTATTCGAACAGAATCGTCTAAGCTCGATTCCTCATTGAAGCGCCATACTGCTCTCATTAAACGCATACGACAGTCTGTGGCCTCCGACAATCGTGACCAAATTCTCAAGGACATCGACTCTCTGTCACTCGAAAAGTATGTCGATGAAATTGCTGGCGCTATTGTAGAAGGCATATCTAGGTGCAAGACAGAAAAGGATGTGTGGGGTGCTGTTGAGGTCAGCTACATGAATCCTCCTACTGACATATCATTTCCTCATGTCGCTAGGTTATTTCTGCACTTCACCGTCGATTTCCCTCTTCGTTTGCGGCAGCGCTGGTCCCGTCCTCGGCATCTGCTCTTAGTAGCCCATCTCGAGCAAGTTTGTCTAATCTTCCTCCAGAACAAAGAGAAAAGGACGACTCATCTCGGGTGGCACGGCAAAGACCTGTCCTTCGAGTATGTTCCGAACTGGCATTGGTTGGCGTCATCAAAGATTCCCCTAATCGAGGCGGCGGCGAATGGATCATGAAAGTTATGAAGGAACTGGCAAGTATCTCATGTTATACCCTAGACGGACCGATTAAACCTGTGCCTGTGTCCAGCTGTCCAACGACCCGAGTCTCTCTTCACTTCCCCTACTAACTACGTTCCTCAAAAGCTACTCTTTTCCATTTCTTGGTATCACTCCTGCCATAGTTAAGCAGGTTTCTGCCAATTCCGAACCAGGGACGATGTCCGCCACACAAGCGGTAGACTCAATGGCATTTCCTGCTCTGGATGACGATACTGGGTCCCTCATTGAGCAGGACATTCGTGATCGTTTTAGGCGCATGTGTGAGGGTTATTTTGAAAGTGTTTCAAAAAAGCTAGTCATCGAGCACAAAGTCAGTGCTCGAAATCTAACTGGCTGTCATGAGCTTATACATACTTACTGGATAGCGACTGCAAGAACAAGATCGTCGTAATCATGAAGCATACATCCGCTCTGGAGAAATATTTGAGGATCGCCAGCAGGCGTACGAAAAGATGACGAAAGGTTATGAAAAGTTGTTAGCAAGCTGCCAGTCGTAGGTGGTCCAGTTGTACATACATCTTCCTTAATAACCCATCTTTAGATTGTCCGAGCTTCTATACCTCCCCATGCCATCATTACCTACTGCGTCACAGAAATCGGACTCGATTTTGATCGGAACAAACAGCACGAGTTCATTTTCGAACGATGATGGCGATGTCATCAACACTGCTGTAGGAAAATGGGAAGATGAAGAGGAGAGACGGTTCTTCGAAGATGTTCAGGACCTCAAGGACTTCGTTCCAAAGAGCATCCTTGGAGTAGAGGAGGGCGAAGGCAAAGATCAGGAAAGCGAGGAAAGCAAGGAGAAACAGAATGAAAGACACGAACAGGATAGGGAATACATCAAGAAGTTAGAAGAAGAGCTTGAGAAACTTGCAGAAGGGGGATTGCCTTCTACTTCACAAGACGAGGATGAGGATGAGTACGGATATGTATACTCTTCACTGCTTAAGCGCTCAGCATATTTCAAGGGCCCCAACACCAGTACCAGGGACTCCAAGGGCCAATACCCCACCCCTATCTTCGCAAGCACCGCAAGGTCCTTCACAGCGTCTAACTGCTCTTTTGACCCAGCTTCCCGATGCCACTAATCGCGAGCTAATCGACCAAGCTGCCATTGACTTTGCCTTTCTGAACTCTAAGGCTGCTCGTAAGAGACTCGTCAAGGTGAGATTCAATATACTTTCTTTTATTTTGCGCTTAGCGCTGTTACGTCGTAGTTCTTGAGTCAAGTGTCCAAAAGTCGCATTGACCTTCTACCGCATTACTCGCGCCTTGTCGCTACTCTTAATCGATATATGCCGGACATTGGATCAGACTTGGTTTCTATTGTAAGTGTTATCGACCTCCCGGTCCAATCACTGAGTCATCCGTGTAGCTGGATGAAGAGTTCCGATATCTCCAAAGGAAGAAAAACGTCGTGAAGGAGTTTTCAGAAGTCAGACTCAAGGTGTGATATCTCAAATTCTGTTGACTTACAGACTTCACGAGCCCGATCCAGAATATCGTATTCATATCTAACTTAACTAAGTTCGGTGTAGTTCCGACTCATCTCGTTCTACATATGTTCAAAGTCTGCTTGGATGACTTCTCGGGGACGAATGTGGACAACATTGCCCTACTCCTTGAAGGGTGTGGTCGATACCTGCTACGAAGTGAAGAAACACGAGAACGATTCGGTACTATGGTTTGTGGACAGAAGAATCCCCTGTTATTGATTCTGAGATGCGTGTCGACAGCTAGAACTCATGCGACGAAAACAAAGCTTGCAACACTTCGATCAGCGTCAATTACTTCTTTTGGAAAATGCTTACTATCAGGTGCGAAATATATTTACGTGCCCTCCATTGGAAGCTTGATCTTTGGTCATCAGTGTAACCCTCCTGAGCGTGCGCCTCGCCAGGAAAAGGTCCGGCCACCGATGGAACTATTCATTCGACACTTAATATACGATGTCCTTGCCAAGAGAACGATTGACAAAGTGCTCAAGTTGATTCGAAAACTAGACTGGGAAGATGAAGACGTACGACGTGTTCTATTCAAAGTTTTCACAAAGCCATGGAAGATCAAGTACGGAAACATCAGCCTATTGGCTATGTTGACGTATGATTTGCAAAGATATCATCCCGACTTCCCCATATCCGTTGTTGACCAGATCCTAGAGGACATCAGAAGAGGACTAGAACAAAACATGTACAGCACCAATCAAAGAAGGGTTGCAACTATCAAATATTTGGGGGAGCTGTACATCTACCGGCTGTTGAGCTCCAGCATAGTGTTTGACGTTTTGTGGTCCCTAATTACCTTTGGACACCGTACGTTCAATGCGTAATTTTACTTTGTTCGGCCCCACTGATATGGTTCATACAGCTGATGGGAGAGCATTACCGAACCAATTCTGTCCCCTAGACATGCCAGATGACTTCTTCCGAGTACGCCTTGTCTGTGTCCTTCTGGACACATGCGGAATGTGCTTCGATCGTGGAACACAGAGAAAGAAACTCGACAGCTTTTTAACAATGTTTCAAGTAGGTCAAAGCAAATTTCATCTTTTCTCCTCTGATAGCCGCATTGTTTAGTTTTATATCCATTGCAAGCAGACTCTCCCTATGGATGTCGATTTCATGCTGTTAGATTCTCTGGACGTAAGTTCGCTGTTGGGCAGTGTACGGCGTTTATCCTGACGTCCTGCGAAGGCCATAAGACCCAAGTTCGAACTGGCCAAAACAATTGAAGAAGCCGCCGCTGCTGTTGACAACATGTTGGGTTCAATCCAGGGGGCTGACCGTGGGTTTATTTATTCGACGGCCATCGCACAACTGATGCAACGATACATTTTTCCACAGTAGATGACGAGATAGAAGCAGACGAAGGCGGTGATGATAGTAGTGATGAGGATGAACGTGTCGATGAGGATGAAAAAGAAGATGATGATGAGGGTGATGTTGCGGCCCAAGATTCATCGGTGAGCACTTAAGTGTACGCACTTCGCAAGGAATTCACCATCATGCGTAGGATGGAGATCGACCGCCTTCTCCAGAGCAGGAAGTTGTTCTCTCTGGGAGCGGTAGCATGCAGGAGAATCTCGGTCCCTCTGAAGAAGCTGATGCAGAGTTCGCGAGAGAGCTTGCGAAGATGGTTACAGATTCCTCGTTAGAATCTCGGAAAGTCGACAAGAAGACAGCACTCGCGCTATGGGACTCTTCTGTGTTGCCAGTACGGAAGCGGCGTGAAGACCCTGATGAAGCGTCTGACATCGACAGCCCAGACATGATGAAATTCACAGTCCTCACAAAGCGCGGGAACAAGCAGCAAGTACGATATGATTATTTGTACCTGGTTCGATGTTGTTTATCCCTTTCTAGGCCCGGCAACTAGCGGTGCCATCTGAGTCTGCTCTGGCCGTCCATACTCGGTCCGCTCAGCTGCAGGATAAGGTAGAGCAACAGCATTTAAAGCGTCTAGTCCTCGACTATGAACAGCGCGAGGAGGCGGAGGAATTGAAAGGTAATTCTCACGTCAACCACATTACATCAATTTACCCCTATCAATGCAGCTCTTGAGAATCGGGTGGGAGCTATCAAAATACGATACGCTGGTTGACACCAGGGCAACATGCTCACACAATTTTCGCACAAGTCTTGTTAGCCTTTGGTGTGCCATTGCAGGCGGGAGAAGCAACTGCATTCTCGCCGGTCAGCTCGGCGACATTTGAACTCGTTGATGAACAGATCCATACGTGATGATACGTGATTGATGCGGGGGGAGATTAGATTAGTTGTGTACGAATTTGAATTACGCGGATCTGGGGCCACGCGTTATGGTGCTACTTCGGTAGTCCCTTCTGCTTCCGTGTTGCTGTCGCTGTAGTGGAACACCGAAAACTATCTCCCTTTGCTTTCTCCTTTCTTCCCGTTTTATGTACATATTTGCTGGTGTACATTGTCGTCGCGTTCAATCCTCAGACCTTTAATGGTTTACGAGCCTGAGCGAATACCGGCCACGTCCTTGGTGACGACGAACCCAGACAAGAAAATCAATCAATACGTACAGCGCAGGGTGCTTCACACGAAGCATGGAAGTTCAACGATAATGCTCTGTCGGGATAGTAATGCGGAAGGCCGTGAGGTGGTACGTTCTCTGAAGGGACCAGTCTCAATCGTGTGTAGGAATAATCTTGCGACTAGGTTGTAAAAGCCGTCAAGCGACTTAGCATTCAGGACAAGTCCAAGATGTTCAAGAAGAGCTACGTGGCAGCTCGAAGGAACGACCCACCCAGCTCTGAGCAGAGCGTCCAGAAGGAGATATCCATCCTCAGAGCGTGCCGCCATGCAAGTCACGTCCAGTTGCTGGAGGTCATCGATGACCCTTCCCAGGATTCTGTCTTCATAGGTACTGGTCGGTCACCTATGCCTGGCTTTTATTTGACCATTTGTCCCGCTTAGCTATGGAGTATCTTTGTGGCGGCCAGATTCAGTGGGAATATTTGGGGAAGCCAACGTTGACCATCGAACAAAGCCGCCGAATTGTTCGGGACGTCGTCCTAGGGCTGGAATACCGTTAGTAGAACTCGTTTCATGTATTCCTACTTTTATTCATTCAAGCTCAACGTTCTTCCAGTCCATTACCATGGTATCATTCACAGGGATATCAAGCCTGCGAATTTGGTCTGGTCGGGGGATCGGTCATACGTAAAAATTATCGACTACGGTATTTCGCATTACAGCAGCAATTTTGTTCAAGTGTCACGCCCTCACACGAGGCCCCAATTGGATCCCTTGAGGAATTGTGCATTCTTCAAGGACCAGGACCTCTTGAAAATGCGTGGGACAGGTTTCTTCTACGCACCCGAAGTCATTTGGCTTCCCAAAGATACACCTTCTCCGTCCACGTCATCCGACACTATAGAACCGTCCTGCGAGACTCCAGCAACTCGTCCACCTGTGACCAAAAGTGTCGATGTGTGGTGCCTCGCTGTGACGTTGTATTGCTTCCTCTTTGGACACTTTCCGTTCCATCCTACCAAAAAGCGGCATAATCAGTATGCACTGAACAAGCTCATTCTTGATAATGATTGGGAGGTCGACGAGACAATGGGTGCTGATGCGGTGCTCACAGGTGGTAGACGCCATCCCCCTCATACTCCAAGCGTAATTGGTCTCCTCGATCAAATGTTGCAGAAAGATCCAAGTAAAAGGATCAGCATTGTGGAATTGAAAGTAGGCTCTAATTATGATTCTGGTTCCTCTGTGAGTATTCATCTTTGGAATAGCGACACCCTTGGATCCTGCAAGGGATAGAAGACGTAGACGGCTGGACCTGGAATACTTCCCCGGCTACGTATTATATGCATCCCGGCTATCGATGGCTTAGACAGCTTTTCTACAGACTATTTTCAAGAACCTACGGGTGGTAGCTGGTTTCGTTCTGATCCTAACCCCAAGTTCCCCTCATTCACTACGTCATTGGACATTCCAGGATTTTCATGCCTGGTATATTGACACCTTCGTGTACTTAATACTTATTCGATGGATACTGGTAGATCCTTTTCCCAGATGCGATGTGATGCTCATATACTGTCATCTGCATAGATTTTCTTCATGGAACACCGTCTTGGTACATTATAAGGGAATTCTGATTGTCGTAGATCGATCTTATTTTTTCTAGTTCACACGCGGATGTTTTCTGCTGACACTTGTCGCTAAAATATGTGGAAGAGATAATCGTATGCGCAATATGGCGTCGATTTAGGTTCGATCCCTTCAGTTACCAGTATTGAGAAGAAAATGAAATCAAAGCTGGCTGGAAGGAAAAATACCTTCTTACCAATTAACCAACACCAACCTTGTTGGCGTAATGTTGAGGTTCATAAAATCAAATAGTACGCTTTACACGATTTACTGCGGGTGATATTAAGGTATATAATGCGGATGGCAGACCTCTATGACAAAAGGAGCAATATTACACAACATTGTTCGTCCGAGCAGTTGCGTTTTTTAGTGGATACCGAGCTAGTTCCATCTGGACATAGTCCTGAATAGCCGGAAGCGCTTTCATGATCAGCTTTATAGGCTGTGTCTCATCTGAAAAGAGACTGTTAGTGAAGTAGACAACCGTTGCACAATTTCCCATATACCAATGGCTATGACGTGGTGATGTCGACGTAAATCTCTTTTCCCTTGAGAGGTATTACCATATACAGGGTGACTTGAAGGGACAGCTACGAGGGAGTGCTATTACACGAATCAAACGGAGGGCTCCATGGAAGAGTAAAGCTAAATTAAGCTAACCTTTGAATACCATGCTTTGAATTCATCAGACTTTGGAACCGTTGGAACTTTGGAGTTCCCCACGACTTGTACGACAGCTTTTATTAGTTTGTTTCCTAACATCCCTGGAAAACAACAGCATCAGGCAAGCATAATTTCCAGATATGAAAGATTTACATCTATGATCAACGAGATCTATCATTGACTGGCAACCAGGTCCATGTCCAACCAGGACGACTCTCTCGGCGTTCGAAAGTCTTAGAGCGACTGTTAGTAGATCTCATTGTGAGCATGCACAACGTACTGGACGTAGTTATCCCATAGATATACCAACACCTCTTTTGTGGGGTCCTTTGGCGTTTGCGAGCGCTAGAACTACGGTTAGTTTAGCCAGATATTGTCCGATATAATTCAACTTACCCTGGTGGGTGCCGCAAAGGGCTTTGGAAACTGATTGATATCGAGCAAAGAATATCCTTGCTTTTTTACCCACACTATGAAGTCTTTCGAAAAGTCGACCTGATGGATTCTTATGTTAAATCAAAACTGGAATTAGACAACTGCAAATTCGCACCAAGTACGATCGTTCCAATTCCAGGTTGCATGTCGCGGACGACTCTAGCTCCGTCCGTAGGTTTCCACTAGAATCGTTATAGAAGACAGAGAGGAGAACAATGCTAGGCCTTACAATTCGTGTATGAAGATGACCATAGTCTTATTGTCCAACAAGTCTGGTCTGAAGAAATCGCGTTAATATACATGTATCGAACGACATTATACGGCCACCCACGTGCATATGATTTGCATCGAAAACCGGTCATCGAGATAGTCAGAGAGTAAAGGAATCTGCATCATGTCGTAATTGGTAAAGAGATAATGCTGACGATGCGCCTTCAATATTTCTATGGCAAAACTTCAGTCAAACTTATACTCGTAGACGGGGCACCTAACTTACCAGGTATCGAGAAAGTAGCACGTTCAAAGTCTACGTTCACAGGTCAATAATGCGAGAGTTACAGTAACGGAAGGGGACGACCTTTCCGGGGTTCACACGCTTTGGGATCCACACTCTTCCAGTACTTACTCTGCTCTTTAGCCACGAGCCAGACTGTTTCTGTCGCAGACTCGCCCGCTGTCATAGGCGGCAGTTCCGGCGGTGCTTCGCCCAAGAGGACTTGAGTTACTGCGAGTGCTGATTTCGCGATTGCATTGATATTATAACCTCCCTGTGATTGTCAGAGAGCCAACCTCGAGGTATGGGAATGAGATGTCTACCTCTAAGGCGACGACGACCTTTCCACTTGCTAACCCTGACAACATATGTGTCATATGTGCATAGCCAGCTGGGCTGACATGGCACTCGCCCAACTCGTCGCCTTCTGCGGCATCAAATCCCGCAGAGACTGAGGGCCGTATAAGAATATAAGCGTAAAATGATGGCGCTTGGAGCTCACTGATTACAAGTTGGGGCGCAAATTCCATGGCAATTGGCATCACAATCTTCTGGAAGGCATGTATGTAGTCGGCATCTTTCATTCCTTTCTCGGGCCAAGGTATGTTCACGGAACTAACAAGCATAAGAGACGAAGGAACGGTATTGAAAGGGCTTACAATCCTAGCCCTGGTCCCTCCCCGCATGACTGCATGCCACCAAATGTACCGCACGGGTAGAACCGGCCATCTTCATAACGGTGTAATGATATGTAAAGAACACTGGGGTCGTTATTGAAGGCCTTTTGTGTACCATTGCCTGCTTGACTGTCAAACTGATGTTCGCATCTTTCCATTCATGGTACAAATCGCGTACCATGGTGAACATCCCTAACAACGAAGTCTATTACCAGGTAGTTCGACGACACTAATTTAAAACTTACCAATCCAATATAAGTATTCGCTTCAATTTAAGGCGCTCTTGTACAACACGAGCAGCAACCGATACATTGTTGAAAAAACAAAAGCCCATATGCTCATTTGGTTCGGCATGGTGACCGGGGGGTCGAACTATCGCAAGGGCTTTTTTCAATGACGAGTCGGAAGCGGTCACTGCTAGACATGCTTCTATGACGCCGCCGCAACTGAGAAGAGCAGATCTTGTAGTTCCTTGCATGACATACAGAGAGAGCGTTTCGTAATAGGCCTCTGAATCAACAATCTGCTGGGGAGTCATGTCTAAATGAGCATGGTTATTTGTTCAGATTTCTGCGTATATACAAGCAATAAACATATACTGCACTTACATTGAATAGCATGAACTTTGTCCCAATGATCCTCGCTATGAACTAGCAGCGCTTCTTGCTTGTGGACCGGGCGAATGGGGAGCCATTTCATCTTTGTGTTGCATTTATTGACAATAAGGGTGTGCCAGATATGGGAGATACGAGCAGGTTGCTCTGGATGGTCCTGAAGTGAAAAATGACTGGTCATCTCAGTCGAATAGACGACACCGACAGTAAACTCGGAGGGGACGAGCGGAACAGAAGACGCGCGAGGGCCTTTAGGACTCGAAGGTCGGACTAGTACTGGGCCAGATGTTGGTACGGGAGGCCTGGCGTCATTATTCGCCGTAGTAAGGCACGATACGCTAGGTTCAGCGTCCATAGCAGCTCACAGATGGGCGTAGAATTTCAAGAAGAAACAAACTTGGCCAGGTGCCTTAGTACCTAACAGGGTCAAAGATTCTGTCCGGTCCGAACGCCGATTCAGTCCCTTTGTTTTTACCACATGTGCAATTACACGTCTTCAAATTAACCAAGCTACATATACCGTACAGAGAACGAGTTTACTCGCGAGATTCAGCCTTTGGCGCATGCTCATATTCACCAAAGCCCAGAGACTTTTGAAGAACATCTTCCTGAGCATCAGGTTCTAGCTGTCCAAATTTGTTTCGTCTTGCTCTGTAGCATTTATAAGAGAGATTTCACTAAGAGTGAACAAGGTGTCTTACCTGAAAAATGTATACGATAAGACGACATCTCGAACATCTCGACACGAAGGATCGTCAAGGATATCCTTGTCAATGAAGAAGAGGATGGGCATATCGACCTCTTCCCCAGCTAAAAGACGCTGCTCCTCGAAACAGAAGCATTCAACTTTCGAGAAATACGGAGCAACCTTTCGTAGATGTCAGCTGCGCAATTTCTAGGGAATGGGACTTGACTCACTCGATCCGGGGTAACATTATACGTCGCGATGCCAATGATATCTTCGTCCGATTTGTTTTTTGCTACGTAAAAGGCCAAGCTAGACTCGCCCGGAAGGACATTCACGACTGTTTGCAGTGGTTTGAACGACCAAGGTAGCTGCTCGGACTTGTCTGCATTGAAATGAACCTTGATTCGTGGTGAATCCTCGTTGGGAACCAGTCTTTCAGGCTCGAAGCGTCCGCTGACATTGGGGGTCCCAGCGAAACCTGTAGCAGCGCAGAACATTCTGTACAGAGGAACAGAAGCGTATGTCACACCCAATGCAACTACTATCTTCGACACAGGTCATGCTTCAGTGTAGACAGGAATCGCAGCAACTCACGACTGCAGAAGAATACATCAACAGGCTCCTGTTCTTTCTTCGATGCATCTCAGCGAGCGCCTGAGCATTTGGCAGAGGTCTTCTGCGAGGCATTTGCTGCGTCGACATGCGCCTGAAGGCGGGATAGAAAGGCGCCTCACGAAAGCATTGGCGCTGCAGGTGCTAAATATTCCATTACTGGTGACCGTTGGGTAGGTTTTACGGAACATACCGTTCTGCCAGCGGCAAGAAAAGCACGAGCGGGAAACATGAAAGGAAAGGCCGGATTTATCAACGCAAAGGTGAACAAACAAACGGGTCCTACTTGCTTACAACCACCGCCTGCCGCCATATAGACTACCGCAGAGATCGTTGCCTCTCAGGATTTCTTTCTTTACTTCCCGACTCAATGTCAAGATCTGCGCAGTAACCCCGTAGTCTCGTCGTCAGGATATCTTTGCTCATCGTGACCTCTTCATCAAGTTCATGGCCGCCGAGGCTCGTCCACTACTTTTGCCACTTAATGATTAATCAGTTTCTGAGAACCGTCTTGTGGTCATAGCCGCACAAAAGTGGTTTATACGTGATCTATCGCCAAGAGCTAGCTTAAGTGGTTCTTGAGGCATTTTTGCCCCTTCAACAAACTCGACGTATCAGTGCCGTTTGCTAGGTGTTGGACGAGACTCGTATAGAATCGGGTCCCGCATTTCAAGCATGTCGTCATGGCGCACGGAAATTCATGGGGTGAATGTATGTTGAACTGCGGCCACCTTGTGGGAGCACTGGGCTACCTATAAAGCCTAGTACTTCGGCAGGTATGCATATCAAGTCCTTCAATTCTATCCCCACTCACCGCTCTGTTTTCACTCTCTTGTTTCCCCTTCTTTTCTAGTCACTCCCTGATACTCGACATTATTTTTTGTGATTACTTGACTGTGAACATGTTCTCTTTAGCTCTCCTTCCGTTGGCGCTGGCGTTGGCTGCCAAGGGAGACTCGTGGGGTCCCGCCTATTCGTTGGGTCCCACTAACTCCGCTATAATTGAAGCTATAACGACCTTCACCCCCGGAATGCCTCCTTCCGATGCCGAAAAGTAGGTTTCCAGAACTTGGATTACATAGTGTGTGCATGCTAATTAGATGCTAGTTATCTCTTCCTTTGGCCTGGTGAGACAGAACCGTCATACTAGTATAAGCCCATTCTGACGGTTGCAGGCATCAGCAATAGCACCAGTGGTTTGATTCAGGCTGGTACAGATCAAACCGCTGATCAAAATGACTAGTAAGTGACATTTTCTGCCATGCTTGCCCTGTTGCTCAATTGCATAGCTGTGGCGCTTCTCAAGATCAATGGTGTGCTATGGCGAGTTATTATGGGTATGTTTCTGAGTGTTTCCTGGAACCTAAGGTTCTGATTATTTTCGTTTTATAGCGTTGTCGACGGTGTCACCACACAGCTGAACGGCGGCATGGTGCCCATTGACGCAGACGCGTCTATAACTATACACTACAAAGTCAGATTTCGTTCATTGTTGAGAAAATCTCCCAGTGCCAATACTTTTATCCAGCTCGCCGATGATGATGTCACTTGGGAACAAACGGTGACTCTCAACGGCGAAGCTATTTCAACTCTCACGAGCTGTATGTATTTATTTTTTCTTGGAGAGAAGTTTGGCGTTGATGATCAATTAGCTGACGGTCCGTTGTACAACGGAGGCTGGGGCACTGGTACCGAATGCCAACAAGACTGTACTGGTACTACCTCTCCTCAGGTGTGTAGCCTAGAATCACAGTTGCATTCCCATTCCTTATTTTTTTTTCCCCATTCAGTACTATACGAACACCACCATCACGCTCCTTGAAGCAGACCCTGATTTTTCATCAACGTTGTCCATGGGAGATGGTGTTGAAGCTTCCTCCATGGTCACTTCCGATGACGGGAAGACTTGGACAATCGACAGCATCACCATTCCTGCCATGGTTTCCGACAACTCATCATCATCTTCATCTAAGTCCACGAGTGCTACATCGTTGCGAAATGTTGTTGCCAGCACCACATCGAGCAGGACCTCTACCGCGCGCGCCGTTGCCACTTCTGCTTCCACCACCCTTGCCGAGTCGTCTGCCACTTTATCTAGTAACGGTGAAGCCGATGCAAACTCCACCATGTTCTCAACGGCTGTTTCAGGGAGTCCTGTGGGTGGAAGTACCTCTACGTCTCAGCCAACTGGCTCACCGGGATCAGACAATCAGTCTTCCGGCCAGGCCTTCCCTAGCGGAAGCTCGGAAAGACAAGTCTCCTCTTTCCCCACAGCTTCTTCTAGCGCCGATGGCCTACTTCCAAGTGGTGAAGCCGGAGATGGCGGCTTTGGGGGCGAATCTGAAGGTTTTGGCTTCGGAGATGGCAGTTTTGGTGGTCCAGGTAACGGCTCATCCACGAACGGGACTTCTGGCGCTTTACCCTCGGGTGATGCGGGAAGTGCCAATGCCACCGCTACTGCGTCAGGTTCTGCGTATTCAGCGACGTCCCCTTCAGAATTCGTGAAACGCTTCTTCCGATACAAACGTCAGTCTGAGAGCATCACAGAGTCGACAGCAACTTCCGTCTCAGCTCTATCCACTGCTAGTGCTTCGAGCTCTGAGGCAAATTCAACCCATGCCCCCGGAGGATTTGTTAGCGAGAGCACAGGCTCTTTGCCGACCGATTTTCCCACCAGCACTTTCAGCATGGATGGCTCCTTCCCAAGTGGCAGCGCAGACGGATGCGCTTGCGGTGGTGATTTGGGTGGTGATGTCTTTGGTAGCGCCAGTGGGAGTATTTTCCCGACAGCTGTATTCGGAAGCGCTCTTTCTCTTCCCACGGATGTGTCTGCCTTTACCAGTGATGCTGATGATCTCACGACTGCGGCAACAGCAGCAGCAGCACTTCCGAGTGGTTCCGGCAGCGCCGAGGCTCCCTTTATCAGTGGCGAAGTTTCTTCCGGTGGATGTGACTGTGACGGCATTGCTGGTGGAATCGGTGGCGGTGGAGGCTCGTTTTCTGGCGCCAATGAGGCTCCATTCTCCACGGACAGCAATGAGGGTGCCCTGCCTACAGGCGAGTCGGGCAGTGCTAGTCAAGCTGGTATCACTGGGTCTGGTTCTATTGTCGCGATCACTACTAGTGGGGCCACTTCCACAATTTCTGGTTCTGGTCCAGTTCCCTCATCTTCATCCCCCTCATCCCCAAAATTCCGACGCGTCCCCCGACGTGGCATCTGGGAGAGATTAAACCGGCGCACGTCCAGCGCTGCTTCGTCTGCTACGTCTGAGTCCAACGATTCTTCGACTGCAAATACTGCAACGGCATCCGCGCATTCGAGTGGAGCCAGCGGAAGCTCGGACGCTCTTCCTACCGGGATCTCCATTAACAGCGCCCCCACTTCCTTCCCCACTGGCGACGAAGGGACGGATCAAAGCGAAGGTCCCTTTCCCACCGCTTCCATGAGCGGTGATAGTTCTTTCCCAAGCGATGTGTCTACCAGTGACTTTGGTGAGACTGAAGGGGGTATTCGTGGAGACGCAGGCGTCTTCGGCGGCCAAGGCGAGGCCGGGAGCAATGACAGTGAATACAGTGGGTCTGCGACTGCTGATAATTCTTCCCCGTCTTCCACTGGTGCACGAAAGACGCCTGATGAACACTTCAAAGAATGAATCTGATGTCGAATCTATATGAAACAGTATTATTTCCTCTTCAGACTTGGCCACTGCAGGCGATTGGCGTTAGATCTTGTTGGTCGCAAAGAGATGTATTGTAAATCTCTAGTTTTCAGTATTTAATACAGTTATTTGCTGTAAAAAGCTAACAGGGCCTGGCCTAGCTAGCAAAGAAAATACGATGCGTAGTAATTTCCTACGAATCGCAGCGGCATTACGGCAGACCATGCCGTTGGCGGCAAACCACTTGTTAGATATCTCTTTACTTGAACGTCCACTTTTCTTCAAGCTTGTGACCGTGCATGATGCAGAGTCATGTTTCCAGAGAACATTCAGACACTCGAAAGCAACGAGGCGGATGAGCAACACCTACGGGAGATTCTCTTACCCGAAATTCAACTGGAAATTAACCTCAGGAATCGACTTGCTCAAACGGTGGAGTCAAGAATTGCATGGGCAACGTCCCTGCAGGAATCTATCTTAAAGGGTAAGATCTCTATTATTGCTGCTACGCAAAAGCCTAAATATTACCAGGAGGGAACGCTGGGAACGATTCTGCAACGTTTAAAATGGCAGCTCTAGATGCACTTTCTGCCATCGAAGAACCTTCAAAACTGTTTTTGGATCATGAAACGATTCATAGAGTGTCGTCCGTTCCCCTTGTTCAGACGACTGTAGCTCCTGGACGCAAAAATCGCGTGCCTCCACGAGAGAGCAGAGCAACGCGTTCTCGACAGAAAGCCAAATTTCTTTACACTCGCACAGACAATCAAATCAACGTCTTGACGTGTCCGGAGTGCCAGAGGACCCAATTCTCGTCCACCCAAGGCCTGTACAATCATGCTCGAATCACTCACCAGCTAGAATGGGGTAACCACGACGATTGTGTCCGCGCTTGCTCCGTTCCGCGAGATGATCTTGATCTGAATGAAGGGACGGAAGTGGCCCTCACTCTTCTCGGTGTGCGCGGGTTATTTGAGAGAGCAGTGGAGGAACCTTCGCCTTTACCGGTGGTCGATACCATGGATGTTGACGAGCCAGCGCCCGACCCAGAGGCCACCAATCATATCAGTCGAACATTAGGTGTTCACGCCGAGACCTTCGCTCTTGCATCTGTTCTAGGCAAAGAGGTCAAGAGAAGGGAAATACGTGCTAGGAATGAAGATGAAGACGTTGATATTGATAGTCTTGACAATAAGCGTTCGAGGTGGCACATGCCCTGGATGCACAGGAGTCTGGCGAAACCAGAGTCTCCTAAGGAAGGAGCTGTCCTGGCCCCCCCAAATGTCCATGAAGCATACAACTTAAAATCTGATGCCGTTGGTCATTCGTCAATTCTTGGGGTGCAGCCAAACTCTAGTAGGTTTCATATTGAGGCTCGTGTGGTCGTCATGGATCGCAGTTTGCATCTTGGTTCGTACTCTCTTCCTAGTATTTTCCTGCCATTTTTCATTCACATCAATACACACAGGGATGCGACCGGAGGAAACCAAATATACACATAAATGGATGTTATCTGTCGAGGCACCCTCATATGTGCGTTCCATAATATAATATACAGGTGGTACTGATAGTTCTTTAGAGCATTAATATCACGACTATACTGAAGCGCATCACTGTGACTTCCTTATCCGACTACCACGCTTTCTCTCCTTTAAGTGTCGCTGAACCGCCCTTCATCGTCGTTGGTGCTGCTGCTAGACCCTTCTTGGCGAAAATCGAATTACTCTTTAGTCACGCCCGAGGACAGGATTCACAAGGCCAGAAGTTCGTCCTGGAACACTGGGTCGACGTTAGTCTCATTTCCACCCCCTCCTTCACGTATTGACTCCGTTGATCAGCTCGCATCTCCACGACCTTCCAAACTACCGGTAAAAGGAGAAGAGCAAGTTGTTGATATCGAGCTTGACAAGGAGACTGTATTTTTACCTGCGAAGACAAACTACGTCGCAGTTAATGCCAAGGAACATTGGCAGCGGGAAACCAGTGTCGATCCTGCAGATTCCGCTGTCTCGTGCAATTCGACGAACATGGCTGCCATAAGTCCTCCGTCTGTCTCCAAGAACATCAGCGAGACAGAGAAGTCACCTAAAACAAATCCTACCGAAATTGGTTATCCGATGGTTCTCCGAGAACTATTGCCTAGTTTCCCTATAACGCTAGAAGGTCAAAACAATTTCCCTGGTTTATTTTTAAAATCTTATAGTTTCGTAGATGTGGTTGCAAAGCGGGGAACAGCACCACCTACGGTTCCTTACACGCTCGTGGTCTCTCATGATGAATTCCATGAGCTGGTTCTGGGTCGACGCAAGGCAATTGAGGTAAGTTGTTTCAAGAGTATCTGGATGCTTCTCACTACGCCTTTGCCGTAGTGGGGTCGTGCTTCTGCCATCCGGGAGGCCTATACTACGCTTGTTAAGGAGACTCGCAGGGAACTGGAACTCGACAGATTATCGACAGCAGATGTCTTCTGTTGGTTGGAATCAGAGGGCCTTTTCCTAAGGACCAATCCATCCTTAGCAGCCAAACCACAGCCTGGAGTCACTGATGGGCTTCATGCTGAACGATGGTGCACCGCCTGTGGTCTCGTTTCTCGTGTTCATATCACCAGCGACGGCCCATTTGCCTGTGATTTCGTTCCGACTGAATGGCGAATATCCAGAATGCCTATCGTCGACCTGGACAGAATCTTGGCCACTTCGCAGACGGTTTCTCTCAGTCGTCCCACTCTTATATGTGATGAGCAAGATTGGAATGATGATCAGGTTGTCAGAGCATCTAACCCAAAAATGCTTCGCTCTATCAAAGAGGTCATACGTGTTTTGAACCTGCCGACTTTTCTATCTAGTGAAAGCGGTTCGTCGATCTTTCCTATCGACAACCTTGGTCGCGATGCATCGGAGACCACACAGACGGTGGCTCCTTATGGCGTTCTTGGCTTGGCTGTTGAACGGTTTATTACGAAGTTAGTGTCGGGAGGTCTTCGGATATCGTCTCGCTTTCAGCACCGAACCCCAGGCGAACGATCCTTGCTGACACGAATGCATATAGTGCAAGGCATAGTAGAGGGAAAGGATCGTGATAAAACTGGGTTGGCTATGTTTTATGCCTTGGTGAGGATTGGAAGGCGGGCGGAAATAGGAGATGCTGGCGGACAGGGTTCGCACATCGAATAGATTTTACAGAGTAGCACACGCTACGTATGAAACCCAACAAAGTATTTTTGAGAATTAAAGCAAAAAAGGTATAACAATCTTTCTCTCCTGGGGAAAAGCTTCTGTAAATCTTTGTTTATACCATAAATGTCCTTTGTAAGCTCGAGGAAACATCAAGACGAATTCGTTGATCAAAAAAATCCACGGAGGTGTTAATGTCGGCGCGAACTGGGAGGCAGAGGAGAAGATCATGGAGAGGGATTGGAAAGAAAATGTCGCCAAGGTCACGGTTGGAAACGGAGAGGCGGCCAACGCAAATCCAAACCACTCTACCCACTCGCAGAAGTAATTCGGAAAGGATACATATTCATATAACAACCCGTAAGGAATACCGTAGTGTTCATCAGGCTTTGGACTATGGGATGACGCCTTCCCCTTGTTCTTGGCCTTCCGGCGGATGTTGAGAAGGATTTCGTCATGAACGATGTTTCCAGCGAAACCTATGGCCCACAAGAAGACCCCGACATAGAAGGTAGGCGTAGCAAATGCATTCGAAAGGAAGTTGCGCGCGGTATGCGATGAGAGGTAAACGCCCATCAGAGAACCGTTGAAAAGGTTGAAAGTGATACCAGCGAGCGGTACAATGATATCAGTTTTGGACCGCGAAGGCGTACGGAGAGGAGATAAAATGGCACGGTTCAGATAATGAATCAGAAAAAGACCAGCGAGGGCATGTTGCTGGACTGTGAAACCGGACATCGACCCAAAGGGTGACGTGCAGTAAGCGTATGCAAAGCATATGGGAGACACGATCTCCATGACCATCCATGATTTTATGCCTACAACAATGGTGGAATAAGCACACAGAAAACGAACAAAAGTGAAAAACATGATGTACCGTCTAATCTGACGATATTGATGCTTGCATTCTCAGCGAAACGGCCAAAAGGTGCATTTATGAGGAAAGTTACGGGAAAAATGGCAAGGCTACCGATTGTGAACCATTTTCTGCATGCTGAAAATCAAGAAAACTTAAACACAAAGCAGAGGGAAAAGCTCGTCAGCCTCACCGTCATATAATAATTGTATCGAAGCCATGGACGACGTGTGCAAAGCGAGCGAACAACGGTGGGAACTCGCAGGACGCTGCCAAACAAAGCAGCAACCATCACTTGTTCAGTGACCTCGACAACCGCTGCAACGCTCACGACAACCTCCCAAGACGATTCAGACATGGATGACGGTACGTCTTCAGCATCACAAACGACGACGAACTCTCTATTCCGCCTTTACTGTCGCCATTCTTGCTAGCGACAGCAACTTTTCTCTCTGCCTCTTGCTGGCGAAACATAGGCGAACATGCGACATACATTTTCCATTTCGCTATTCAGTACTCTTACCGCCATGAGATAATCGACCCTCCCTAACTTTTCTGCTTTTTGTCACCCTTTTAAATTTGTTCCTTCAGCCTGGCAGTCTCAAGACATCGCTCCAGCACAACCTGCAATCAACATTCCTTCCAATGATGTGAATATGACCAATGGAACGGGTTCTGGGGATGATTACCCAGCTGAAAGGAGCGGAGATGCTCCTCGAAGAAGCCGCAGCCGGAGTCCTGGCCGTGGGTGAGTTTTGAAAATTCTTGTGGTATACAGCGCTCTGTTGACGTTTTGGCTCACAGCCGCTCTAATGGAGGCCAAAATCCAGGCAACAATCTCCATGTTTCAGGGTTGAGTCTCAAGGTGGACATGAGAGAACTTGAGACGGCATTTGCAAAAATTGGGAGGGTGCGCATCATGCCACGTTACCATTGTTGGTCCTGACTTGGGTCATAGGTCAAGAAAGCCTCTGTTATGTATGACCCCCACACTCGAGAGTCTCGCGGCTTTGGATTTGTTACAATGGAGACCTCGGAAGAAGCTGAAGCAGCGATCACTGCGTTGAACGGGACGGAGCTGATGGGAAAAACCTTGACCATCGAGAAGGTGCACCCCTTCTCGGTTGCTCTGATGGTGATGCTGACATGAAATATAGGCTCGTCGTGGCCGTGCACGTACTCCCACTCCAGGAAAGTACTACGGCCCAGGTAAACGTGGCGGCGATCGAGGTTGGTACCCTACTCGTAAACAGTAACAGTCCTAATGATGCATCAGGTGGATACACTGCGGACCGCCCGTACGATCCCCGACCCTATGATAGTCGGTACGCCAGAGATTACGACTACGACAGACGTGACAGACGCGGAAGGTACGATGATTACCGCCGTGACTATGACAGAGACAGGTATGACCGGGAGAGATATGGCGGTCGGGACAGGGACAGGGATTATGACCGTGACCGTGGAAGGTACGACGACCGGAGATATTAAGCGTTTGCATCTATGCCTTTGTTTGTTTTCTAAAGAGGACCCTTACTTAAATCCTTGATTGTTTCTCTCACCAAAATCAAATTTCTTATCCTTTCAGCGCTTCTTACAATCTTTGATGGGTACCTTTCGGATATCTTCAATTGTGTACTAGCTATGGAAGAATTCTTCAATTTTCTTTGGTCTGGTAGCTCGATGCACGAGGTTCTTACGACTTATTATCTTGTCCCCTTCTTGCGGAACTTTAACTGTTCTTAAGTTTGAAGTGTTAGGATACTTGGTCGCAAGTTCGACCTCATTCGTTAATTAGCAGAAGAGTACAAGTCACTCATCACCGAATCTAAAGTGAGCTTTTATAAAGCACAAAGAGTATTTGACTAAGTTAGCGGCGACATGGTATATAGTACATTATAGCAAGGGTGAAGTTATGCAAACCAGTAATACAGTCGTCGTAAGATTGTTTGACGCTCTGCCTCTACGTCCTCTACCACATGTTCTACGTACTCATCAGTAGTAAGGTCAACCGTCTTCATATCCACAATGTCAGACCAATGAAGCGCCCTGGCCGGTGCTTCCGTCTCAGCAGCAGTCTTCGTAGAGCTACGGTGCCTTAAAGTGAGCCATACCAAGTACATGGCGATCATAACAGGAATCTCAATATACAGAGAAAAGAAATCCACTACGCTGAAAGTTGGAATTATCGACGACCATCCTTGAACTTTTATGGCGTTGGCATGAGGGGAATTCAAATGGAGGGAAAAACTCACTAAGGATGAGTGCGGTCACCGTAATAACCTAGTCAGACAGAATCATTAGACCGGCAGTTGGTAGAATAAAGGTATACGTACGACGAACGGTGGACCCCATGGCCATGTCCATGCCGGCCGGAACTTGAGTTCGTCCAGCGAGCGACCTTGATGTATCCAAGCCTTTCTAAATCTCCAGCTGGCTAGACCTATGGATAGCCAAGCGATCTATGATGATGCCAATGTCAGGCGCTACCGCCACGAAGACCAAGAAACCCATACCTGGTTGGACACGCCGACGATATTCTGAAGCCACCCCCACAGCTGGCCGCTTCCAATGAAACTGCTACCAAAGCAAAGAATACTTATGCTACTAGTCAACATCAGAGCTGGTAAGGGCACTCCTCCACGTGTCGTCCAGGAAAAGATCTTTGGCGCTTGCGGAGGTGCGGTCACGGAGAGCCCTATTCAGGAGACCGAATCCATTAGGTGTCTACAGTCAAGAGAACACCGAAGGCATACCATAAAGAACTCTGCTTCCGGCAAACATTGCATGATTCCCCGCCGACAAAACAGAAGATAGTATCACGGTGTTCATGAACGATGCAGCCACCTCTGATCATACTTATAGTGAGAACGACTGCAATAGGAGTTAACGTAGAACATACTAGAGCCAGCATACTGGAATACAATCGTGAAAGGCGAAGTGGTCGTTGTCTTATTAGACAGATTTGGGTAGTCCCAGGGAACTGCACAGTCTTGTCAACTCTCCAAGACGTAACAGAAGTACTTTCACTGACCGTTTAAACCAATAAGGAATACGCTCAAAATATAGAAAAGCAATATCCTTTACGAGTTTGTCAGCACAGAGTCCTTCGGGGCGCACCTAAGACGCACCGCCAAAACACGAATTTGACAACCTTGGGCATGTTCTTGGAGGGATTCTTGGTCTCTCCGGCGGTTATTCCCAAGCTTTCGGTTCCGCCATCTAGATGAAATTATCATTTCATTGACGAACATTGGGGAACGTATCACTTACAAGCAAAACTGGCTGTCACGAATACCTTTGCAAACCCTCCAAACCCTCCCGCAAAGGGAGCACCGGGGATTCTCCAATTACTAGATCCGATGTACCTGTGGTCTTCGTTGACCCCAACATTGACCAGAATGCCAAGGATGATGAATATAACGACGGTCACGACTTTGAGTGATGACAACCAATACTCTGCGACGAAGATTGTAAATAGTACTTATACGCAACGATACACGTACCTAGTTCTCCATATGCTCGAACATGGGCGGAATTGACGGCCACGAGGAACACCCAGAACAGAAGACTAATGACCCACGGGTGCCAGTCTGTCCAGTACTCGAGTACTAGTTGTGCAGCAGTCAGGTCGGATGTGACAGAAACCGCATCATTGAACCAGTAGTTCCAAGAGAGAGCAAATCCATAAGACGGAGAAACGAATCTCGTCGCATATGTGTTAAATGAACCGGCAATAGGATACTGGGTGGCCATCTCTCCAAGCAGGAGGAGAGTCACGTAGACGATGAATCCGATTATACCGTAACATATCAGGATACTTCCTGGACCACCTTGTGCCAGAGACCGTCCGGTACCTGTATGGTGCTCAAAAGTCAACGCATCGAACCAAGCAGTAATGCGCCCAACTTGCCTAAAAAGAGACCTGTTCCAATTGTCCCAGCAATTGCAATCATCTGCACCTGTCTCGCTGACAGTTCACGATGAAGTCGCTGCCTGTTCTCTTCCGCAGGCTCTTCATTGTCTGCGGTTGACCGATTAATGGTCCCGTAGTCGCGATGAGCATCCTGCAACGACTTGCCTGCCATGATTGGTGAAATGGGAAGACGAAGGTCCGTGAAAATCTCACGGGTATCAATGCGGGGCGATGACGCGAGTTTGCCTCAAGATGAGTGTTCATGGTAGAGATGCGGCCCGCTCCTCCGGGGACCACTGAGCGGCGCGTTAACACCGATCAGATTTTTGAATAATAATTTATGAGAAGTGCATGGGTAGATAATGATACATGGCGAAGACCATTGCCTGTCCCTAAGAACGCTCGCGTCGTCTATCTCTATCTCTATCATCTCGTCGTCGATCCCCTCTGTCATAGTCACGATCTCGCTCCCTGTCTCTTCTTCTACTGCTCTCACGATCATAGCCATCGTCCCGCCGACTCGTTTTGCTGCTCCGTCTGTCATCATACCGGTCAGGAGAATTTCTTCTCGACGACCTCGACGAATCATGACCTCGCTTGGGTGAGACGGAGCGGTCTCTTCGCTTCTCGCCATTCTCATCCTTGGAGATCTTCACGACGGGAACATATCTGCGGTCTGGACGCTTGTTGCCATTCTTTTTCCCGGATCCATCATCATAGACCTCTTGCTCTTTTGCACCGATGCCTAGAAGTGCAGGGCGGGCCTCCGGCAAATAGGGTTCCACCATCCCTTTCCCTCCCTTCCTCGTGGCTGCTGTACCTTCCTTCCATCCCATGCCTCTTAGCATTGCCGCTCCGAACTGAGAGACGGGCACCCGGTTGTAGTCGGCGAGAGTGGCAGGTTCCGGGAGTTCATCGATGTCTTGTTTATAGGCATCGTCTTCTGATACGGGAGTTGGAATGATGTCGACCTGAGGGCCATCTATTCCTTCGGTGTCCCCAGCAAGGATAGCTCGCAGCGCTGCCTGGTCCTCTGTCTCCTCCATAGTGACGTCCTCCATCTGAACTTCCTTTTCCTGGCTGGCATCTTGTTCCACTTTTACCACCTTCTTTCTCATCTGCAATCCAGATAGAATGGGACCAGAATTGATGCTATCTCTAGTCCCCAGGCCACCAACACTGCCATCGGCACCCGTACGTGCTTGGCCAGAGGCAGGAACGTATTGGTTTACACTGCGCCGCTTGCGGGCGAGCTCCCGCCAGTCTTTGTTCTTCAAAGCCGGTATGACAAGCGGTCCTTGGTGGAGTTTCTTGGGCTTATTGACTCTGTGGACGCAGACTGATGTGAGTTGACATCTCTGTGGTGGAACAAATGAGGAAAAGACACACCGCTGCGCACCAAATCTATCAAACGCAGTCACCAACTCATCTTGCTCCTCATCATCCTCATCGCTGGAGTCCGGTTGCCCGTCATAGTATCCAGTTGCTGGTCTTGGAGAGGAATTGGCACTGCGAGCCAGCGGGCTGCCGGGAGACGAGTCATTTAGATGACGGGAGAGTTTGTGATGTGGCAGAGAAGGAACCTTAAATGAGGAATCGGAGTCGGCGCCAGAAGATGCTCTGGATACAGGGGTTGGTCGGCGAACGGTGAAGGAAACTTTTTGGGCGGACATGGGGGACAGAGCGAGAGTCAGATTTCCGAAAAGAGATAGAGCCCCAACCAATCACGTGCAAATACAATCCAGTGGTACACACTGCACCGCCACCGTTCCTGCTTGGAAAGTGCAATGTCGTTTCGATCCATATCTAGCTGCCTCAAGCTCGCACCCCGGCGTCTCGCTCGTCCACCAGCATACAGGACATCTATTCTACTGCCAACGCGGTCTTTATCGTCGACGAAATGCCGTCGTGCAGCCTTCGCCGAGCAACCGCCTTCTCAGCCTACGAAGCTTCTGTCCACACCGTCGAAGGATTATCTCGAGGAAGAAGAGATAGATGTCGAACTCCCTGCAGACAATGATATACGGATTGTTATAACAGACCGGGCGGCGGAGGTATGTATTTTTCCCTCCGAGTTGAATGCTCCGTCTAATCTATTCCAGAAATTGCGCGCAATCGCTAAACGTGAAGGGAATCCAGAGGCCGCCCTTCGAATAGCCGTAGAATCTGGTGGTTGCCACGGCTATCAATACAAGATGGATTTAGCCAAACATCAATCCCCAGATGATTAGTAAGTGGTTAGCCGAATTCTTGTATCTATCTGACACTCCCTTGCCAAGCCTGTTCTCCCATCCTACTATCGCACCCTCCAATATACTGGTGGACGCTGTCTCTTTGACCCTTCTAAATGGATCTACAATCGACTTCGCGACTGAACTCATTGGAAGCAGCTTCAGAGTGACGGAAAATCCGCACGCTAAAGGGAGTGGATGCGGTTGTGGAGTTAGCTGGGAACTCAAGACATGACGACCGTACATCCCATACCAATCTGTTCAATATAACAACTCTTCCTAGACTGTCTTTTGTGTGCTTCAAACCGGGAACTTACAGAAATCAAGGTGGTTGCGTATGCAGTACATAACTTAAATAAATAATATTAGATACATCTACATACTATCTGGTGAACGTCTCCACCTCTCTCGTTATATAAAGACCATTAAACACAGAGTGACCGGATTCGTAGTTATCTGTCCCGCCTTGACTCGAATTGCATCCAGATGAGGTCTGCGAAATTATCGAGTTGACTACACTAAGATGGTACAGAGCAGGACTCAAACCTTGTCTTGGGAAAAACGGCGTTGATTGCTCGACAGTACTTCCATGGGTATCAGTCGAGACAGGTGCTTTCTTGTGCTTGATCTCGAGTTCAAACTGAGGGGAGATGTGGTCAAAGTGGCCATTTCGAAAGAAGGATACACTAACCTAGACAAGAGAGTATTCGTGTAGACTGTTAACATAAAGGTATATCAGAACTATATTCATGGACCAGAGAGAATGACGATACCTTTTTCGAGAAGGAAACACATAGCAAAAGGAAGCATCGTATCCGATGCAGCAAGTTGACACACGAAAGCAGTCAGCGCTACTGCGCTGTATCCAAGCCTCTATCAAATTCTGAGGGTCTGGACGACTGGTAAGATCTACCTCGAAAGAATGCCATTATTTATCGTCAGGAGTGTCAGACGATTCACGACCCCGTCTGTCCTGATGATCGTGAATTCGTTGAATGCGTTTAAATGTTCATCAAACTTACTTTCCAAGTCCAGATTTTCGGATTTGAAGGAAATAGCATAGGCTGACGGTAATGAGAACGTCGGTGGTAGCGGTAATCGCAAAGGCTGGGGGAACGAGATGCTATTCAACACTGGATTAGCTTCGTACATAGTTATACATGAGGGATACACTGTACCTCGAATCTATGGTAGTCAATGGCAGCGGGGAATCGTATGCTGGAACGCGTAGTGGTAGTGGTACGTCAGGCATGTAAAGATAGTTTGTAGGCGACTGACCTTTGTATCATGACAGCTAAATGAAAAAGGTACTATGATAATCGTCCTGAGTGCTGAAAAAGATAGAAGACGCACTGAATGATACAGCTGTATACAATGAGAATGACTGGGTATCAAGCAGATGGATCGGATAGACTCGACATACCAAATTGAGTCACCGACATGACGCACTGTGTGAAGGCAGTAAGTACCAAGAATAATTCGACGGGAAGACACCCGTACCGCTGAACCTGTAAGATAAAAATTTCTGTCGCTCACTAAACGACATCAGCTTGGCATGAACACATATGCAGAAGGAGTGGCCCAACTGATATACACTCGGTAGGCGAAAAAGCTATCCAAATATACCCCTGAGCAGTTATTATCGGAGTAAAAAAGTAGAGCACGAACAATTGAATGATGGACGCTGCCAGTCCCTATTGATGCAGCACATGATAAGATAATTGTCTAGAACTGGTTCACTTACGTTGGTCCCAGAAGGTATCTGAATCCTATGAGTTTAGACTCTCCTCACAAGTGCACAGATAACTCACGGCTAGCGACCTAGGATGCAAGATACATGAGGAAGTACATGCATCATAAGACAACTGACCATTCGGTATATGACAATGCCTTCATGTTCCCTCGATCCCTCACCAAATAGTGATAAAGCGAGAACATCGTCAGACTTTGGTTCAATGTCTCTAAAGCCCTAAAAATCCGGTTCTCCGGTAAACACCAGAACAGTTGATATGCATTCGTCGACACGCACCACACTACAGCGACCTCGTTTGTTTAATAACTTACGTGTCAGCGAAAACTTCTCGGTTTTTTAAACTTTGAGAACTTACAGACACTTTAAGGACCGTTGAATCCGATGTATACCGCCGATAGTATTGAAGCGCCTGCACGCAGGTGATCCTATATATCCTGTGAAAAATAAATCGAAACTAATTGATGGCCCAAGAAAAGGCGACCCACGAGCTTGAAACTGTGAGTGCAATCAAGAGAAGGCCCAGAGTTTTATGGGGAACCGCGTAAGTATGAGGAAGCTCTCCAAGGTCGGACATAGCGATAGTCTATAAAGAACCTGGGTCATAATGCTGCAGTAACACGCAACACGATTAAGTATCCTCCTCCTCATCAAGATTTGGTCCCATGCCGCACTGCCAACACGTCAAGTAGTTCTCATACACCTCCTTCGATCTGATGATCAGCTCTTGAAGGTATCATTGATATGTATTGAGCTGCAGCATGGTCTGCTATAGTAGTAACAGATCAATAAAGCATAGTTTTCAGGTTGTCGTACTCGGAAAGCCATTATCTTGGGTAGAACGTTGCGAAAAAGGCGAAATGCGGTGGATTGTTTTCATAGAGCTCATGCTTCATGGGGATTGAGAAAATCCCGTCAGTGTCTCTAGTCCCGAGTAAAGAGCAAATGATATCGAGGCCATCTTCATGATATCGATGGAACTTGAAATCACCGAAGTATCGCCTCTCTCTGATGGAAGGCTACACAAGTAAAACAAGGAGGCCAGCCAAACGAGTACGCAGAAGCCAGAATCGATGGTGGTCGGCAGAAGTATAGGCCTGGATTTGAAACAGTTCTGCACAGATCGTCCTCCACGCTTGAGCAAAGACCAGATCTAGGGTTTCATTAATGTCTTGCGGTAATCGTCTATTAAAATACCGCGGTCCTAGTGACGATCAGTGGCTACTCCTGTACTTAGCCTGCTTCTAAGAGGTAACAGATGCTTCTAAACGAGTACGAGAGTTTGTTAACTAATAATACTTGTTCTTACGTATTCTTACAACGGGTTGAAGTGTGTCCTTTCTTAGCGAAAGCGAGATGGTAAATCAGAACGGAAACGATGCAAAAAGTTAGCGATGTGGTCATGATGTGCAACAATAGTGATCTAAAAAGATGAGAAACGGTACTATATATGAGGGTAAAAAGTAAGTAAAAGCAAGAAGAAACATCCAATCTCGTCTGGGGTCGACCACATCCTAAAGTCCGCTACAGTTGTGTGGAATCCCGACATTATAAGGAAACATATGACATAGACGTAGACATCCACGATCGTGGACTGCGGTCATAACAGTTTAACACACCACGCAGCAGGTCCAGCTCTTGGACGTTTCCTTGTCCACGCCCTTGCCGCTGCTCCTTCGCCTGTGATGCCGTCCTTCCGTAGTCCCGGCGTGACCGTTAGTCGGTACACCGTCCCTCATTAGCATGCTGGCTCGAGTGGCTGTCTCAAATACATCGTCGACACCTTCAATCTTGAGAGCTGAGCATTCCTTGTACGCGCGAGCACCGATGGCATGGGCGACACGCTCGCCCTGCTCTCTGGTGACCCAGGTGCGAGAGCTACCTGGAGGACTTGGCTGGTCCGGAGATGGGCGGAGGTCGGCTTTGCATCCAACCAGTATGACAGGGATGGTCGGACCACATATAGACCGAACTTCCTCTATCCACTGGTGACAAACCCATTGTCAATTAACGGGGACCAGAATCTTCGGTCTCAACTGACCTTGGTTTCCACGTTCTCCAGCGAATCCGGAGTATCCAGGGCGAAAGCGATCAGTATAACGTGTGACTTGGAATATGACATTGGCCGTAAACGCTAGGCAATTGTGAGCATGCGGGTGAGCGGGTAAGAGCGAAACACCGCACCTCGTATTCTTCTTGTCCACTGTTGAACAGGTCAGGTGTTTGTTCTCAGGTGAAAGAAAAGACACGCACGCAGTATCCCAGAGCGCCAGCTGAACAGGTTTCTCGTCAAGCCTGATCTCAGCAACATAGTTGTCGAATACGGCTGGGAGGTATCAATGAGCAGAGTACGACAAATGATGATGTCAGAGGGCTCACTTGGTTGCTAGTGAGACTTGTAAGCACTTTGAACAAGGAAAGGCGGGAACAACATACGTATTCTTTCGGAAACTCTCCCAGAGCAAAAGAACAGAGAAGCGAAGTCTTTCCGCAAGCACCTGGAAGAGAAACGTTTAGAGCGGTGTGGGCGCAGCTGCTGCGATTACGTGCCGTCGCCGACGATGACTAGTTTCCTGCGTATCTGGAGAAAGTAGAACGGTCAGTAAGGCCTAAGAGAGGAAGAGGAAAAGAGGAAAGGGCTAGAACGAAACGAGCGGGAATGGAAGTGGATACGTACAGGATTTTGGGAGGTCATGGAAGTAAGAAGGAGAAAGAGACAAGGAAGAAGAAAAGATAAAGAAAGGGATGAATGGGACAAGAGGATGGCTTGCAAGGCCTTATGAATGCGGATAACGCAAAATGTTTGAGGAAGAAGCAGGAAGTCAAGACTGGATTCACAGCCTCTGTCGGTGACAACCTTGACCGTGTTGGCCTTGTTATTCTCAGAAGGCGATCGCCACAGTGATTACGGCATCGCCATTACGGGCCGTGTTCCTTGCTGTGTCCTTACTCGTCCCTGCTCACTGATCCAGCTTCTCCCTTTCATCGACCCCCTTACTGGGTTCTCTGCGGTCTTCAAAAACAGAATGTGTTTATTAATACAGTACAGCCGCAGCACAGATCCCAGCATGAGTTCCAGATACAATCGAAGCAGAGCGAACCAGACCAGAGGAGACAAAAGTTTGAAAATATAGCCTATCCACACTGTTCACGTAACCACTATCGCTTCCTCTTCAGTGGATTCTTCACATTCAGATTCTGACATAGCGTGTTGCGTTCGAGTGCCGCGTGTTCAGGCGCGTCCTGTTCAATACCGAGCTCTTCCGAAAGCTCCGTTGCATCCTGGGGCGCAAGTGCGTCTGTTGTAAGCTGCCAGAAGCTATCCCAGTCGTTAGAATGGCGGTTATGGAGCTACTCAACTTACTTGGTGAAAATCTTGCGTCGGCGCACCCATTCTGTTCGCCATTTGATCCACTCTGCATCTACTAGAGCGAGGTCTTCGGCGGACACTAAGGGGCTACCGGATCGTAAAGGCTGAAGTATAGCATGCTTCTTCGCTACCTGCGCATCAGCGATTTACAGTTAGCACCGCAGTCCAGCCACGAAAAGGTGCAGATTGTGAGGCGATTGGTGTGGAATCTTACCACTTGCATGAGCTCCACAATCTGAGTGTCTAGTTCTACGTCAGAGGGCGTGCTCTTGATCTTCGATAACTCTGTTGACAGCAGAAATGAAGACAGGAACCGGCATATATGCGCAAATCAGGCTCACCGTTATTAGCGAATTTGATATCAGATAATAGCAACTTATTCTCGTCATCGATACGTTTGTGTTCTCCCTCAAAAAAGGCGATTTTCTCTGCCGGCACCGTATCGAGTTTAGCTTGATTCGCGACAAAGAACGTGGTTTTTCCTATCAGAGGATCAATACAGTGTTATGGGACGAGAAGGACGGAGCGCTCGTACCATATGTCTTCTGCACCAACGCACCCTTCTCCGCCAGATTCACTAGAATCTTCTGTGTGGCAGCCTTCGGAACGGCCCCTTTGAGGTTTGCAGCAACGTCTACAGCACCATACGGCCGATTCATCTACAAAGATACGCGTTAACATCGATGCGAACGGTGGCAAAAACGAAGGATCTTACACGCTTGACATATTCGAGGACCTTGTCTTCGGCTGCGAATGGTATATTCAGCCTGCCAGTTTATAATTTCACAGAAATAGCACCTTCTTGGCCTTTGAGAACCTTGATGTCGGATTTCGGTTTTGACATTAGAATAAAGACGAAGTGTTCTAGGATTGAATTCGGAGGATGGGACGCGACGGATCACGTGTGTTCGGGATATTTTCTTTTGGTTAGAATGTCGTCCAAAAGAGGCATCAGGATATTGCCGACTTGCCGGATGATGCAATTCTTGAACAGCAAATCGCAAAAACAAGCGAGGCAGAAACGCCTCGGCCGCCGGCTTTTGCCGAGCAACATGAGGGACTATATAAAGGTGGACAGAGGCATTTATGCCTTTGCCTCTCCCCAGTTTCCTCCCCTCCCGTCTCCATTCCCTTCCCTCCCTTCTCTCCCTTCCCTTATTTCTCAGGGCTATGGTATTCATCTCGGACGGTTTCTCTAGTGCTGCAAGCTTCCACAAGTTCATGAACTTCTGAAAACTATGATCCTTACGGGTTGTCGAATGCTTCTCTAAGCAGTGCTGGAAGATATTGAGACCTCCATTGCGTATCAGAATTCCCTGGCTCTAGGTATGTACCCCCTTCATTGATATCGATATTAGCTTGTTCACCTGTGGCCAGCTCGGCCTTAACTGTTTCTTCTAGTCCATGCGTAGGGCTACGGTCTCCCTTTCCATGTGGCTCGCGTCGTCGTGCACCTCTCCAACGGAGCTCCGTGTCATCGGCCTCCCGCAGCCGTTCGGAACAAATCGTCGTGGACATTGCTAGACCTCTCTGGGTTGGGACTATTGCCCCTCTCATTGTACTGTCGCCTTCTACATCATCACCTCTGACACATCGGCCATTCTTTTAGCCGCTCTCCATCATGGCAACGGTCTAGGTGTCCGTATATCGCCTAATTTCAGCCGTATCCAGGCTTGTTCGACAGCTGGCCAAATTGTTAAGCCACATACTAGACAGCTTGGCGTCTTGGGTCTTGCAAATTTGGTCGACAAATATGCGCCTGACTCCGATGTAATCGCGCCTTTTGCATCCAGAATCAACCGGATACTTCCGTAGCATGTAAATTTCGGGGCAATAAATAGTCTTTTGACCTTTCCTTTTTCTTGTGCCACGTCGCGTGTGTTCGTAGTTGCTCTCAACCAATTTTCGCAAATATGGACATGGGTTCAAGTTCTTCGTCGTCCTCTGGGGCATCCTGCCAAATTTCTATGATGTGGAACTGGACCACCGTGGATGCTTGCTTCATCTCGAAGCAATGGCACATCAGGACTGTTGGTGAGAGCCCGTTTGACCGTTAATTTAGATCATTTCGCTCAAGAGATGCAATTGCAGGTGCCTACGTTGGTACACTGATCGCCATCTTCGCTTGGGTCGTCGTCCTTGAAGCCTTCCGTCGCCTTTCCAGGGAGTATGATCGTCGGATCATCATGGAATGGAACAGCGCTCGGACTGATGTCGAAGCCGCCGCACATGACAGTATCAAAGGACTGAAAGGACTCGGTATCATGCGTTTTGGTAATAGCAATGGAGAATTCCAGTTCGTATTCTATCCCTTGTTTGCTTTGTCCTTTGCTCATTTTTAAAATAGACCGACGCACACTCAACAGCTTGTTCGTAGCATCTTCCACACGGTTCAATTTGGCGCCGGGTACATGCTCATGTTATTGGCCATGTACTACAACGGTGGTATTATTTTCGTGATATTTGTGAGCTCCTTAAAATGTACCATCATGACAGTACTTCTCACATTGTTATAGGCGGCTACGTTCGTAGGATACTTCATCTCTGGTCGTGATATGTCCGGTGGAGGCTCTCAAAGTGAAGGGGGCAAGGAATGTTGCGGTTAAGCAGTAAAGTCGTGAACACATGTAGTTTACAGCAATAACACAGCCATTATGCAGAGTAATTCAATTCACGCCTTTTTCTGGAGCAGTCTGACCTTTGTTCGGGTCTTTCATCGAATGCAAAAGCTCTAAAAATACATGCGAAGTACGAGAACATTGGCATCGAAAAAAGTATCAACCGATTGACATTGCTGTGTCTGTGATATCAGATAACTGGGCCATTGAGGCCTCACCCTTTGGTCTCATGGAAAATATGACGTCTTTAATCACTTGGGAAATCAACCCGTGCTGAGCCTCGACAGCGATCTTCGTGCTGAACGAGAAAAATCAGCTTACTGATCTTTCAACAAAGAGCCTTCGTACCTGTCTTTGACACTCTTGGCAAGCTGGTTTTCTTCTTTCTTCTTCTCTTCTTTCTCTTTCTGCAATAATGTCGATGGAATTTAGCAACTGGGTATAGACATATAGACATAACTTACCTTGCTTGCGCTGCCCTCCTTGTCTTGCAAAACAGGGACGGGGGCGCGCGTAGTGGTAACGGAGGTTTGCACTTTAGACAACTTCTGGTGTAGGTCCGATAATTGTGAAACAGCATACGCCCGATTCTGTTGAAGAGAGATCCAGAAGTATGCTTTGAAACATGTAGCGAGATTCATACCGAGATCAAAGGGCTCTGGCTCAATGTATTCACCCAGTACTTGTTCCACAGCAATCCCAGTAATTCGTTATCCAGCGTCGACTTGAATATCTCCACGTCTATCTGGTAGTACTGATTTGCATGTACTCCAAAATCTTCAATCTTGCTGAGGGGGATCGATTGGTATTCAGACGAGCTAGTGCTTGGGGGTTTGTAGTTTTCAGGATACGTGCGGAATGCACCGATATCCACTTTGCCGGCAGATATTGTTCGGTTCGGATCGATCTGCCGTACAAGATTGTAAGATAACCGTCGATAACATGGTGATGAGACTTACGACGACAGCAACGAAAGGGTCTTGATACTTTTGGTTGTTCATCTGGGTGTTGACGTCGATACCCGACAGCCAACATCCATAACCTGGATGGGAATGATACCATCCAATGGCATGTTCGGGTCTTTGAGCCTGTTACTATGTAAGGGGATGATGATCACCTATCCAATTCGATACGCACCTTGCTACTACCCTCTGTATACTCTACCATGTACTCATTAGCTTCGTTGGCAGCGTTAACACGCGTTTCTGTGCCCTGTACTGGTAGTGCAAAGGAATCCATGATGACAATCGAGTTTCCGACAACTTTGCCTTGCATCAGCCCCATTATCTCGTGTGGCACACCAGAGCGCGCATGTATCACCTGCAGAATCTTTCAGCGGTGGCTTCGGGAGCAGAAAGCAGAAAGCAGAAAGCATGCCATTTTTATCAAGGCTACAGCCGAAATCTTGCACGATTTGAAGAAATGGGGGCTGCATGGGGCTTGATGAAACATCGATATCGCAAGGAAAGTAGGCGTACTCTTTCGACCAGGGCGACTCCTGGTCAATCCGCCTGGCTTCATCGGCATCAAACTTATATATCGCATCCTGAGGCGATATCTCAAGAATGCTGTTCGTTAGAGAGAATGTCTTCAGCGCCGTGCTCGACATGGCTGAAGGACGTGAAGGACGTGAAGATGTCACATGCGTGACAACTCGGACTAAGTCTCTTCTTGACTTTCCGACCATTTCTTAACGTATTCCTCGTCTAATGTGAGTGGAGGGGTAAATTCTCCATACCTCTACAGCGTCTATAATGTCTGATATGCGGTCATGAATATAAGGCCTTTACAGCCTTTTACACGACTCAGTGGGTAACTGTTCGCTGCATACTCAGTGAAAGGTAGCTACAACCATCAACATCATTGCACCCAATCTGCCGTCTGAAAGGAGGCACCCCGTCCTCAAGATGATCAAGGTACTTCTATCTGTTACTGAACAATATCCATCTGACACCTTCAACAACGTCGGAAGTCATGGTATTCTTCGCCGAACGGGGAAGTGGGAATGTACGCGCAGTCATATTAGGTGGTCCTAGAGGTACGTCAACGCGCAGGCCAACGAAAAAGAGAAAAATACGAACTGACGAGAAGAAGCTGACAATTTCTGCTTTTCCTTCAACGCCCTTTCCAACTCTTCAAAAGCACTCAACGCCACATTACTCTTTCTCTCTGTGTTCTCCGTAGGGGACAAGATTCTCGCTGGCCACTCATACTCGGGTACTCCCATACTGACGAGGGCATTTCGTAGGGCAGCCACATTCTCCTTGTACGCCGCCATGGACTCCTCGTAAAGATCGTATACACAGACAGCACAGCCTGACATACAGCACTCTAAAAACTGCAGATTAGACACGACTACAAGCCCCATAAATGCACGCACCATCTGATTCGGGAGCTCTCGGTAGCTCTGGTACAACTAGACCTCTGAACATGTTCTGTTGTTTCTTCTTCCCAGATTTCTCAGTTACGACGGTCGATGAACTCGATAGCTCCTCCAGATCCCCTTGTAACGTCTGTTTCTGACGAAGTGATTTTTCTAAGCGTGCATATCGAGCAGACAGGTTTTGACCATATCCAATTGCCCTCTGCCGACCTGTTGCGGTTGAAATACACCGAAGGAGATCTATGGCTCGAAATCGATGTCTAAGCAAGCAGGAAAGGAGGTACGTATACATGGATACATGGTGGGGAAAAGTCAAGCCGACGCCCCGTCAGTTTGTTCGGGCCACGGATTAATCGGTCCGAGAATTGATAGGGGTCATCAACCAAAAAATTTCGCTGTTGGCACTGGGCGTGTTAATACGTTTGGATAAACTTCCAAGGAACAAAATCTATAGAATGCAATATCAAGTACATATTCTCTAGTCTTTCAAATCCACCACTATCGGTCTGAACCCAGGTCCTCCAAAAGGAGATCTTCCGTTTGGTCCCCAGGCATGCCTCCCCATGGGCCAATTTGCCGCATTAACAAATACCGTGCGATCCCCGCCTTCCGAAAGACTATATGGTTCCGGAAGATTCACGCTGTCATCCATGTAATCATCAGCGTCGTCAATATAGTCTCCATCCAATTCGTTCTCAACTTGAACCTCGGGCGTCTCGGTAGATCCGGCATACCACTCGTGAACGTACGCGCCATGTCCTTCATGTATATGGCCAAAAAGGTGAATCCTAGGTCGAAGGTAAGGCAGTCTATTGGTGAGATCTCGGCATCCTACACGGGTACAGCCAGTGGTGAGATCAAAGATCCCCAAAGGAGGCCCATGAGTAAGTCTGCGAGCATAGTAAATACTACGAATGATGAAAGAGAGCTAAGACGCGTGCAAGATATCGGTCTTGGGAAATTGCGAGACTAGGTCTAGAAAGGGACGTCAGTTGTTGGATGCGAAGAAGAAACCAAGATCACGTTTTCCATCCCGGCGGTCATAGTTAAAGGCCCAATCGCAGAACTCTGGGGACCACTGAAATGATATCTGAGATACGAAGTCAAAGTGAAAGAAAGTGAGCAACCAACAGGAGATCCATAGACACTCCAGGTTCGTCGACCTTCTTTTGCTTGGAAAGTGTGCGATTCATTTTGCAAATACACAACTCCCGCGTTTCTTGCTGTAAGACCTTTGAGAAGCTCGAGGATGGGTTCGAGATTCTGAAAGAATGAGCTTGGGGAATTGGCGCCAAGGTGACTACATACTTCTGGCTTTGTGTGCCAACCCTTGTAGTTCTTCTCATACCAATCATCGTGCCGGTCAAGAGTAAGATCATGGTTTCCTGCGATAATGCTTCCGTAATTTGAGGAATGGGAACAACGAGAACGATCGAGTGGCACTTACATTTTTGTCCGGTGAGGCAAAGAGCCGATCCACTCCATGGTCTTCTTGAAATCCTTCAAGGTTCCTGTATTGGTGAGGTCTCCACTATGAATGAGAACATCTCCCCAAGGAACGTCAAAGGTATGCGAATGGGTATCACTTATGCAAACAAAGCGAGTCCATTCGTCGGATGGCGGTGGCGGAAGCTGAAAGGGATTGTCATATTCCACATAGACGACCTCGGCATCCGATTCAAGGACCACAGCGCCCATATGATTTTCCATGGCAGTGACGTTTGAATGCTGAGGCTTGCGAGACGTCTTGAACTTGAAAGGGTATCTCTTTGATAATTGCTTGAAAGCGTGCATAATGAAGCCCCTTTTAACACCGGTGATCGGAGATCGAAAATCTAACTTCCCGGCACGTCGGCTGCAGCTTCCGATCACGACCTCAACCTGGACTGTCAAAAGTGATCAGTTCTGCAGTACTGGCGGACCGTCAGTGGCTCATCATGCTGGCCCTGGAAGCTCATGACTGTCTTCTTGCTGACCATACACGATGCATTTCCCTATAAATCCAGAAACCATTAGAGATGCGGCTCAGGAACACCCAGGCTGGTGCTCTGAGTCCTCTCCGATCCTCTGTGTCCTGGTATACCAGTTCTTCAACCTTATGAAGAGGTCTTTATACTTTCTCGCCGCTCTCCTCGAGCTTGTCCAGTCTCTGTCTCTGAGGCAAGATCGTAACGATGGCATCCACCTTGCTGTTGGACCGCATTGCGGCACCCTTCATGGCAACGTCTCCGATATCAACGCTGGAGTGAATCCTTCACACTTCAAGACCATTGTTTCATTTGGGGTTCGTGAAAACCCTTATTTCGTTCAAGATTGGAAAAAAAAAAGTAACGGTCCCCTAGGACTCCTACACGGACGGTGGCGTCAACGACGGCTCTCCTCTTGCTCCAGCTGTGATTATTCCGCCCAGTGTGCTCGCAGGGGGGAGATCCACAGACGGTCCTGTGTGGATTGAATGGGTCGCGAATGATACCGGGGCGAAGCTGATGGATTACGCTGTAAGAACCTCAATGAACGCCTCGTGTCAGCCTGCCTGACACCTTCAAATCAAGCAATCCGGGGCGTGCATCGACCTTGCGCTCTGGCCGAGCAATCCTCGCAAAGTCGACTTTCTAGGGCAAAGTCAGGACCTTTTTTCTGATCTGTGCCACTATTAATATTCTTGTAGTGTCAATATTCCTCAATCAATCGAATATGTTGGATCCAGACACGACCCTGTACAGCATCTTTTTTGGCATAAAGTTGGTCTTTCCTTGGTTTCGCCGCGCATCACCAACTGACCCAAGTTCACAGTGATTACATTGCCTCCTTAAGTACGTGCCCGTTCGTTTTCTCCGGTACTGATAGTGACTTGCCATGCAGTTGATGGTGATCACCTGCAAGAGGCTGCACAAGAGCTCCTAGCCCAAATTAAGATCTTGTCCAGTGCTCCTACCAATGGCCGCTCGTTCATGGTTCTAGATGTATACGGCCGAGGAACGCACACGGCTTCCGGAGAGGCTTTCAAGCAAACCATCTATAATGGTCTAAGCGATTTTCACACCGGCTCTGATAAGTTAAATGTGGCGTATGTGGATTTCTCTCGGATCTGGGATGGCGTTTTGGGAACGACTCCAGGATACGAGGCATTTGGATACACGAGTACGAATGATTGTGTTGACTGCTCTGGGAACTGTGACACCAATGGGTGGTGCTTGGATCCGGCGCACTATTTCTACTGGATTTCGGGGTAAGTGATGTTTCTATCCGTTTTCATGCAACTGAGGGAATCTCCCAGACATCCATCTAACGAGACCATGCGGATTATGGCTGACTATGTCCACGAGGTTCTGACGGAATGTCAAGTAGCCTAAAGATACTTATTTACGAATTGAAGAAGTAGTAGTACGCAATGATGACGGTCTTTCAGAAATTAGCCGGTGGCTGTGTGTTCAGATTGATGGTGTCTGCCTTGGCCGTTCCCTCTCAACGTACTCTCAAACTCCATTCGGAAATCCGGAAGACAAGTATAGGTAGGGGTATTCCCTTTTTCCTACCATCGCAAACACGTTGAAATGACTATTGATAGGTGCTCGAGGACTATACTGGCCAGCTGTTCTTTTAATTTGATCGGTAAACTCTGAAACATCCAGCTATAGGGACTCTTTAAGGGTTTCGTTACCAGATACCACAAAGATGGAGATTGAAGCGACATTTACTGCCCATACAACCATATACGACCATAGGATTCATCAATGGTGCTCTTCGGTCCCATGTATCTGGCTATCCCAACTGCATGGTCTGATCGGAAAGCTCTATTACTATCTCGTTGCTGTACTTGGTATCGCATCGACGTTCTCAAATGGCCCCATTCTGATGAATGAAACCGGTAACGATGTTCGTCTCGCTGTATCGCCGCGTTGCGGCCTTCTTCCTGGGGTTGTATCCGACGTCAACACCGGCATTAATATTGGTGTAATTAAGACGATCGTTTCATTCGGCGTTCGTGTAATCTCTACACCCCGATATACTAGCATTTTGATCACCGAACTAGGATTCCTATACTGATGGCGGAAACGACGATGGTTCTCCTCTTGAACCTGCTGTTCTCGTTCCCCCAAGTGTGCTAGCTGGCGGTCGATCGGCAAATGGACCGGTGTGGATTGAAGGACTCGCTAACAGAAGTGGGGCAGTTCTTATGAGCTACGCGGTAAGAAGCCGAGCATTTTTGCCTTCAAAAAATTCACATTGTTTCTGATGTATGTCTCAGCAATGGGGAGCGTGTATCGACTTATCTATTTGGCCCAGTAACCCCCGCAAAGTTGATCTCATAGGACAGAGTAAGTAAAACACTATATAATTTTTAATGAATTTTTTGTTAAACGGGCTCGCCAGTGGCAACGTTCCTCGATCAAGGTCAAGAATTAGATCCGGAAACAACACTCTATAGCCTCTTTTTTGGCATCAAGTTCGTAGTTTTACTTATGTTTCTAGCTCGGTTGTGCTCTGCCCTTGATCTGATCATCGTTTGATAGTGACTTTGGTGACTCGAAGGGTAAGCCTTGGCGTCGATGAATAGCCTGTCGTATTTACACGGTATCTTTAGTTGATGGTGACCACTTGAACGACGCGGCAGGGGCATTATTGGAACAAATAGATACGCTTTCAAGTCCACCTATCAATGGCCGTCTATTCATGATATCGGACGTCTACGGGCAAGGAGAACACGCAAATCGGGGAGAACGCTTCAAACAAATTATTTACGACGGCTTATATGACTTCCATGTCAGAAACAGGCGTCTAGATGTAGCTTATGTTGATTTCGGTCGCATATGGGACGGTGTTCTCGGAGTAACACCGGGATATGAGGCATTTGGATACACAACTACGGAGCAGTGCACAGAGTGCTACGAGAACTGCGATGAGAATGGGTGGTGTGATGATCCTGATCATCATTTTTATTGGATCCCAGGGTACGAGGTTGTGAACATTTTGAGATGTTGTAGGTATTTACACCATTTAATAGGCACCCGTCCAAAGAAACGCATCGAATTATGGCAGATTATGTTCATGAAGTCCTCACGCTATGTCGCATCTCTTGATCTAGTATGTCAATATTCGTGTATTTAATTGTCCGAATGCAGTGGAGTACTGCCCAAACTAGTTCGTACTCTTCACTCAGTTTAATGAAGTGATCGAAATCTTCATCAGGGTGATCTTGTCCGAATGACGTCCCGAAAAAAGCAATATTTAAGGAATGATACCTCAAACGTGGCCGCTTGTTGGGTGTCTTCCACATCGACAACTCCTTGTGGACACTACGACCTTGATACCGCATCTTTCCTACCACGATGCATCATTGTCGCTATAATCCGATGTGATAGAGGGGAACCTCTTGACAATATCAGTCAACCAGGCGTAGGCTGTGGGGCTGCGCAGGCTTGTAAAAGTGCATGTCATGACCATGATCAACCAGAACTTTTATGCGAGGCGCCCATAACCCAAAGGCTTCTTCCTGTATATCCTTTGTTTCTCAGTGCCCACCAAAATGCCAGCGGTATCGATTGAATCCTAATTATCTCCCGTATGCTCACTCGGATTCACAAACCTACCCGAACGTGTCTCTACTGGCCTTCATGTCTATTTATCTTGCACCAAATTTATTTCCTGGCACATACAGAAAGATGGATGGGGTTGGTCTTTATTCAGAGTGTGTCATCCGCAATCACTATTGTTTAGTTTGACTTGCTTATCAGCGCATTCTGTGGATCTTTCCAGGAGTCGCATGTCTGAGCTTTTATATCTTTTGTGCTTTCCCTTCTACTCGCCAATTTCGAGAGACACCGGTTTTCTGCTGTAGAAGCCGTTTGTGGCGTATACTGCGCGTTGTTTATTGTGGGAAGCGTATGTCACCTTGGGGGTCTTCCATCCTTCATGCCCAATTGATTGACTGTCCCTTCAACTTCTTTTCCAGGAGCACGTTCTTCGTGGCGGTCTCTTATGCAGAGGTTTCTCCAGGTTCCTAGACAAGACAAACCGGACTGACAGCACCTTTCCGCTTATTATTGCTGTTTGCAATATTGTTGGCAGACCTGCCTTTTTGGGCCGGCGCCAACTTTTTGAGGCGTTTTGACGCTCTTGAACTTTTTGGCTGTATCTCGCCCATTTCTACACCTTTTAGTACCATTCTTTGTTTATTCCTACTAGTTAGAGCATGGCCGACAGGCAGGTATCAAAATTTTGACCATTTAACAGTGAAAGAAAATACTTGAGGTTAGATGACCTGGTAAGCAATGTTTTCGCTCCTGTCCTTTATTGAGGCCTCGTACATACATGTCCCTCTAATATGTTCTGCTGGTATACATTATTGAGAGATATGTCAAAGCTCAAGACAATCGGTCTCGCCATTCCCGAGATATCGTACTAGGTGGTCACACTCATGACGTCGCTTCGTCTCCCAACCTCATCTGCTTAGCCTCGTGAATGCCCATGCCTCGATGCCCTAAGACGGATCCTTGGTGTTGTGCTGAAGCCTTTGCCTGTTTTTTGGATGAAGAAGCGGCCGGCTCTGCACCAGGTGCTGGTTTTTTGTTTGCAAGCTGTGCCGATGTCCGTTTAGTGCTGGCAGTGGCTTTGGCAAGCCCTTTTACTGGCTTAGCAGGTGGGGTTTTCCTTTTGGAGCTTTTCTTCTCAGCTTTTCGCTGTTTATCGCGCTGAACAACTATGGGGCAGGAGACAAAGCAATGTCATGGGTGTGACCACCTAGTACGATATCTCGGGAATGGCGAGACCGATTGTCTTGAGCTTTGACATATCTCTCAATAATGTATACCAGCAGAACATATTAGAGGGACATGTATGTACGAGGCCTCAATAAAGGACAGGAGCGAAAACATTGCTTACCAGGTCATCTAACCTCAAGTATTTTCTTTCACTGTTAAATGGTCAAAATTTTGATACCTGCCTGTCGGCCATGCTCTAACTAGTAGGAATAAACAAAGAATGGTACTAAAAGGTGTAGAAATGGGCGAGATACAGCCAAAAAGTTCAAGAGCGTCAAAACGCCTCAAAAAGTTGGCGCCGGCCCAAAAAGGCAGGTCTGCCAACAATATTGCAAACAGCAATAACGTCTTGTGCCTCTTGAGTGCCTTTTTCTCGTGCGACTAGTCTATGGAAGGGTGTTACTTTCACCTTTATGAACTTTGAATATCTACAACTGATACATAACTTTGAGCACACTTTGTATGTAGTGAGGAATAATGTTCCGGTCATCTATATACTCGTCTTTGGGGGAGGCGGCATAGTTCTTCAAGGTCGTTATTGGCTGTGGTTCGCATCTACCCACATATTGATGATACCATTGTCGCTAACGAGGATTGCTCGATAGGTTCACGGGCTGTTGTCCATGAAATATTTGCCAAGTAACCAACTGCTCAAAGGAAGACGTTTGCTAGTTACTCATTGCTCGCCCTCAAGAAACAAAATCTCCCTTCGAACATCATTTCTCATCACGAGGCCCGGCATTTAGGCTATGTAAACATTTATGAGCATTCGGACGATCATATACACCCGTACCTTGCTCGAAGCCTCTAGAGACCTACTAGAAACTGTACAAGTAATGTCAACGAAACGTATCGATCTATTTACATGAGAGGGGTGAATGACTCGGGAAATAACGGACAGCGATAAGTAATTCTACTGAGGAATACCGTGGTAGTACTGTGATCCAGAGTTCCATTTTATGGCTCTGTTCAGACGCGCTTAGCGATGCATAACCGCTTGAATGATAACCCGTAGTCAGCACGACGCCACCCCCAGGTCGCGTGGATCAAATTCCGTGGCCGCAATCACTCGGCAACTACCGGATCTACTATACCCCCCACCCTTTCCGTCCGTTGGTAAAACTTGAACTTGCCAACGTTAGGGAGCGCCTTGGTCACCTAGTCGCACATTCCCCAGCCCTGTCCAGCTCATACATATGCACCTTGCGCCCCGTGCAAATGAGTTCAAATGTCTCCGGTCGGCGAGATTCAAAGAACATTGACTATGTCCTCCGGTCTGGTCTTGCCGGTGGGATTGCGGGTTGCGTTGTACGTGCTCACCGTGGCTCCTTATCTTTCGTTCTTATCACAATTCTTGTGGCAGGCAAAGACCGTGGTGGCGCCTCTTGACAGGGTGAAGATCCTTTTCCAAGCATCCAATCCTGATTTCCAGCAATATGCAGGTGAGTGGGCGGAATAGCTGTATTCCGCATTTTTTACATCTTGTCTTTAGGGACTTGGAGTGGGGCATATCGTGCAGGCACTAAAATATTCCATGATTCCGGCGTACGAGGTCTATTTCAAGGCCATTCGGCGACGCTGTTGCGTGTTTTTCCTTATGCTGCCATCAAATTTATGGCATACGACCAGATACACAACGTGAGCCGGTCCATCATCTTTCTAGCCAACTCGCCTAAAACAAACTACTCTTGAATAGCTCTTAATGCCCACGAGACGAGACGAGACCAACTTGCGCAGATTTTCAGCCGGTGCCATATCAGGTTTTGCATTCAGGCTATCTTTTTTTGGACCTTAGTTATTGATGCATCTGGAGCAGGGTTAATATCTGTTTTCTTTACATACCCTTTGGAGGTTACCCGCGTACGCATGGCTTTCCAAACAGACCCCCCCTCACAACATGTACGGATTCGACCCTCCTTTGTCCAAGCAGTGCACCACATGTACTATGAAACCGCGTCAATACCAAAAACTACAGCCGTCATCAGCCCCACAAGAACTCTCTTCACTCGTTTCCCCATACTCAAATTTTATCGCGGGTTTACCGCGACAATTGTCGGTATGATACCCTACGCAGGCATGACTTTTCTCTGCTGGGGATACTTGCGCGCGCGTTTCGTTCCATATACCTCGGCGACGAAGGCTACACCAGTTGCTGATCTAGCTGTAGGAGCTGTCTCGGGCGCGGTGGCCCAAACGGTTTCATATCCACTGGAAGTTATTCGCAGGCGAATGCAAGTAGGCGGGGTCACTCGGCCAGATCGTTGGCTTCGGTGGGGAGAGACGATGTCCTCGATCTGGAGGACTAGCGGTTGGCGGGGATTCTATGTGGGACTGAGTATAGGCTATTTAAAAATTGTTCCTATGACAGCAGTAAGCTTTGCCGTTTGGCAAGAAGGGAAACGGCTGTTGGCCGTCTAATTGTGGAAGGTTCAAGGTATTGTCTTTGGATCCCTATCAATACATTAAACTGCTTATTAGTCTGTTCTAGGGTTTGTATACTATAGACATCATAATTGTTGTATTTGAAAGCAAATTACTAGAACAATCGATCTCGGCTCTCATCTCTGTACAGCTTGCGTATCTGTTCCTCGAGAAACGTGGCCGGCGCCGGCGCCCTATGGTCGGCTATGGGCGGTGTCCCTGCATACTGTTTCCCGACGCCAATGTTGCCACATGGAGACATTGGGGTGCCTTGCCTGATCCCAGAGCATCCTAGACGGCCAGTGGCAGTGATGTGGAGGTGCTTAGCGTGTTGCTGATCTGCTGAATCCAGGAACACTTTGACAGGGAGCGGGATCCTGGCACGTTTGAGCGGTTTGAGCGACATCATTGCATTAAAGTATGATATTTAACTTTTCACGGCGAGCTTTATTTGACCTGACGTCAGACCAAGACTACATTCCTATTGTACTCTTTTAGTACCACCGGTCCCGGGGCCGCCATCTGCGTGAAAAGCACAGGGAAACGTCTGACAAAGAGCGTTGCATATTCAAATAATAAGGTTATGCGGCCAAGCAGAACCTCGTGATCGCTCAAGACGCCTTGGATGGGAAATTGTTGCGCCACAAGACATTGAGGTCGCGGCCGCGGGAGCAGGGAAAGGGTTTGGGCTACGTTGGGCGAGGCCGATGGACCATGCACGCCATTTCAAAGCATCGTGCATAAAATGGAGGATGCAAAATAAGTAAGGTTACATGTAAGACACGAGGAAATCCGGTGTTTGATTTGCCCGGGGAAATGAGGGGAGTGAATAGCCGTGTGGAATGTAAGGCACAAGTGGATAAACGTCAAAGAGTGACAGTGATACCCTCTTACTCGACGCATAGATTACTGACGAACAATAAAACTGGCGCCATAAGTATAATACTCACTGGAAAATGTTGTCGTTGATAGCCGATATGTTGAAGTCGCTGATAATCCGGAATGGCAGGGTCAAATGCTTGCGATGCTCGCCGTACTTTGAACGCCGAAGAAGATCGGCTGGGGGGAAACATAATGATCCTCTTGGATGAGCCCAACTGAGATGACTAGGAAACTTGGGAACCCGGTTGGATCGTGGGGGAATCACAACTCATCGAGTTTACAAGTTGTTATGCAAGTAGATGGTTACTGGAGCGAGGTACGGACAGACCAGTGCAGTACATCGCCTCGCAGGAGCATGGCGTTACTGCGCTCGACATAGCCTGGAGATAAACGGCATGGCGCACCGTAGTTTTGTTGCCAGAAGCCGGCATGGTACTGAGAAATACCAATGGAAAGTGCCAGTATCGCCGCATCTGTTTGGGCGCATTGGGAATAGGAAATCAAGGGAACGCTGGAGATCAAGGGAACACGCCAGAGAGAAGCTGAAAACGGGTGATACTGATACTGAGCCGGAACGGATATGGAACTAGTATTTTATTATATGATTGTGACAATTGTTCGGTTGTGTAGGAGGGATATGGATGGAATCTACGGAGGGGAATAACCAGGAATGGGTAAGCGAGGAAGGATAGCCATTTTGGGAGTGAGACCTTCTCGGGCCATTCTTGGAAGACCATTCATTTACGGCTCACCCAGATCTTATCGTCGACGACGTGCACGGAGATGTGATATCGGACTCCACCCTTCCTTTCTTCGTTCCCTCCAGCATCGAATCCTCAACGTCGACCACCGTCCTCTGCTCGCTGTCCAGCACGGCGTCCACGACTTTTTCAACATCCTCCATCCTCCATCTTCGCTCTTAGCGCCGTCTACCACCACCATCCTCGAGCTCGTCGCTCTCAACGACGATGCCTGTCCCGATTCCCGTCCCTTTGCGCGCCAATGCCAATATGCGCCTCGAGGCAAAGTACAATGTCATTACAGAGTGCAAGTCTCCTCCTCTTCATGTTTCACCTTTGTCTTGTTGCTCACCATTGTTGCTGGCTTCCAGTCCCCAGTTTCGACTTGCATTCCGCCGCGGCGACGGGCAACATGGGCCTTGTGGAATATGCTCTGGCTCGAGGACAGCCCATCAACTCCGTTCTCGACGGCGTTCTGCCGCTTCACGCTGCCTGTGCTGGAGGAAATGAGCAGGTCGTCAAGCTTTTGATCGAACATGGTGCGGACGTTAATGCCCCAAGGTATGTGATCCGTTATATTGCATTAGTCTCCGCCCAGTGACCCCTCTACGCCAATCAGACTACCGCGTCGGTATTCAAATGAGAAAAATCGAGATGCCTCCGCCCCCATCGTCGGTACCTCTGGCTCAACGCCTCTCCATTTCGCGGCTGCCAACGGCAATACCTCTATTGTCACCACTCTGTTGCTCAAAGGCGCTCACCCTGACCGCTGTGATAAGCACGGCGTTACGGCAGAAATGCTTGCACGTCAGAATGGCTGGTTGGAGTGTGCAGAGGTTCTCAAGACATGGGTGCAAAATAAAGATAAAGATCTTTTGGAGCGTGAGGCCCCTTCTTTCGATGTCGCTGAGAGCAGTCGGCTGGGGCGGGATAGACAAGGCTCCTTTGGCACCGACATTGACACCCCACCGAGCTCTCGCAGGCGTATCAACGTGAAGCGTTCCGTGGACACGGCACTCAGCATGCTCAAAGTCTCTTCTTCGGGACTGTCCGATACATATCACAGACATACGCCTGATTCCTCGTCAATGCCACCTTCTCCAATACAACCTGGCGAATATTCCCATTCTTTTGATGATGGACGCCGCTACAGCCCGAGTCCCAGTCCTATCGAACCTGGCTCTCGACGTCCATCACTGCCATACATATATCACTCTCACCCTTCTGGTTCTCCCCGACGCCACAAATCTCCAACACCAAGCAAAGGGCCGCCCAGCCCTCGGCGTCCTCGTTCCGCCGGCACGGGGGCAGAGAGCTCAGAAGCAAATTCGCCGAGAAGCGGCAAGAGGCTGGGGACCAAGTATTCTTTGATGAATATATTCAAGAAGACTCAAGCGGGGGAGTCTACATCGTCATTTGAACGCATACCATCACAGCCGGCTTCCCTGGGATCATTCTCAAATTTAGCTGCAGCCTCAGGTTCGACCACGAGTGGCATAAAGTCTGTGCTCCCGTCTTCGTCGCCTTCTGGTGGTGATTTGTCCATATCGGGCTCTCCTTTCTCTGCAAATGACCGCCGTTTCCGCATGGGAAGTGATGCCTCCCTCACTCGTCCCTCAATAGCACAGACTCACCAACGAGGTTCGCCGTCCCTCGTTGCCCAGCTTCCCGCTCCATCTGCGGTCGACCTACATAATGCGCTGGCTCATCATCAGCAGAACATGACCAGAGATCGTGCCGGTTCAGCGAGCAGTGCTAATCGTTATGAACCATCGGGCTTGGGCCTTACCTTTGAAACTAGTTCAGGTGAGGTATCGGGAAGTCCGGCATCCATATTGCGCACCAGAGCATCGTCGCAGCTTGGTCATACAAGACAGCGTTCGGGCTCAGCCAATCGAAGTGGTACCGTCTTTGATGACGATGTCGTGGTCGTTCCTGGGTCGGATGATCGACCTCCCAGTACTCAAGGAAAGGCAACGAGACCTAGTATCTTGCGAGCACACAACCGCAGCCCGTCTTCAGGACAAAGCAGTGGTCTTCCTTCGAGTCTTAGAGCCCTCCGATTTGACTCTTCATCCAGTAATGGTAGGGAGGGGAGTCCGTCATTGCGCGGAAGTAACAGCACGAACTCTCTGGTCAGATTTGTCGACAGAGTCGGAGATATACCCATACGACCAGGCAGTTCAGCATCCTCGCACGATAAACCTAAAGAATCTGCTCCTGAGTCTGCACCTCCTACCGTTCCCGGATTTCCAGATCTCTCCCCGCAATTAGATGACGATGAGCAAGATTACGGTCGGACGTACGACCATCCTTCCCTGACGTCTGAGATCCACACAAGGCCACGAGATGGCTCAACGGCATCCGGTTCCTCTATATCGAGTGCAGAGTTCCCGTTCAGCATCAATCGTCCACCACCTGATCCGTTAGAAGATGTCGCCAAACGTTCATCCGAGGATGGCCGCGATAGAGGTGACTCTGTCAGCAGCACAAGCACTAACCCCAATCTGAGTGCGAGCGGTACGACAAGCGGCAGTGGGGGCAGTGCTACGGCTACGCCTCCCTTAGAGTATCTGGAGACTGGTTCAGAGGGAGAATTGAAGGTTTTCGTTGACGAGCCAGAGAGTGTCGAATTTACCAATGAATGCGATCGCTCTCTAGGTGATGGTAACTCACCTGGTCTCGATATCCTGGAACGTAGGGCTTGCTCGCCGTTAGAGATCGACCTTAGTTCCATATCATCGCATGCACAAGCCGAGGCGCTTGTCCAACGGGCCCAACGAGATATTTTGGAGATGGTGCAAGAGGAGGAGCATGATACAGCTTCCAAGTTGCCATTAAGTGCGAGGTTGGCTGCGTATGGGGAAAGCTTAGCTCTGGAGAGAAGATTAAGAGAGCAAAAGGCTGAGAACGTACAGACATCTGCCGCCGGCGACGGAGATGATTTCTTGAGCAGTTCGGCCACGGTGAAATCCAGATCTTTCGTGAATCGACAGCGTAGTATGGAGGGCAGCCTAGCCCTAGCACCTGCGAGGTCCAGATTTCGGCGCCCACATACGAGTGATGGTACGTCTTCGAACGAAAGTGAGTCTAACATCTAGCTATTTTGTGATTTGTCTTTTAAATTGTAATTATCAGGCATTCCTACCTCCACGCACAGTCTTGAAGGCTCCAGAGTGAGGCACCATACATCTCGGTCTGCTTCAGCTGCAGAAGCCTTTAAGTCCAATGCGTCGCCTGCTCGATTACCTGCTGGATCCATGTACAAACAGCCTATACCCCTCGCCAACATCGTACCTCGTAACCAGGGACAACTCAGTAGCGTCAGCTCCTTCGATGGTGCTGACACTGATACTGAGCTTGGACCTGGACTCTTTCGAGTTTCCACTGCACCCCATCTCCTTCTCCCGTCTTCCGTGCCAAAGGCAAAACGTGAACAGGCCCGCCATCAGGCAAGTGCAAATAAACTAACAAGGATGGGATTCTCGCGCAATGATACGGTGGCCAAGTCGCCTCCTTCCAGTAAACGTTTCGGCGGACTGAAGTCGTTGATGCAAACCTTCAAAGGAAAGCAATAACTCCCCTACTCATCGTATATCACCATGGTTCCCTTTTCTCCTATCGTCTCTCTGTAACAACAGCCACTTCCTCTCTTGTGTATCCGTTGCTGTATCATCCGTCCAGTCTTTATTCCTACATCATCTGCGCCTGGCCTTGCATTGTTATCGGTTCATTTTATTCTTCCCTTTTGTACCTCTGTTGTACGATTTTTAACACTTACATCGCATATTGCTTTGTCAGGTCTTCTTGAGCTGTGTACTTCCAATCCTATATATTGCTTGTCTTGTCTGAATAACGTAGGATCGGCAAAGTTCAACGCAATACGACAAATGCTGCTCTTCGGTGACTCGTGAGGCATTTTTTGTGAACATGGTAATTGTATTTCTTTGCAAAGTCAAGCGGCCATGTAAGTAAAGTGTAACGTACTGATCATAACTTAGGAATACAAAGAAATTGTCTGCGTGAAGTAATATACAGTGTGAGTGAGTGAAGTCATACTCTTTCAAGTTCTGTTTCATGATTAGTGAATGAAAAAAATGATGCGATACAGTGGTAGACAGAAAGAAAGGAGAATGAGGAGAGAAGAGAAGAAAGGAGAGAGGTATCACTCGTAGACGATACCGCCGCCGCTGATTAGCGACGCAAAGACACCTTTGCGCTCCATGAGTTGCTCGAAAGTACCCTGCTCCGCAATCTTGCCATCGTCGATGACAAGTATACGATCGCACGTCTTCATAACTGGGAGTTTATGGGTGATCATAACAGTCGTGCGACCAATTTTGGCATGCCGTATCGTTTCGAGCACCGCAGCTTGATTGGCAGGATCCAACGACGACGTACATTCATCGAGTATAAGTATTTTTGAGGGCCTCGCAAGCGCTCGTGCAATCTGTAACCGCTGGGCCTGGCCCCCTGATATGAGGGAAGCATTCTCGCCAACCATCGTCTCATATCCATGAGGAAGCGACATGATGAAGTCATGAACATGAGCTGCCCGCGCGGCTACACGGATATCATGGTCGGAAAGCGATTTGTTTCCATATGCGATGTTCTCGGAGATGGTGGCGTCGAAGAGGTTGGGATTCTGGCTAACGACGGAGATGTGCTCTCGCAGGTATTCAACGTCCGTGGAACGAAGTTCGTCCAAGTCGGTCCATATTGTGCCCGACTTGGGCTCGTAGAGCCGCTGTAGAAGAGCAGCGATGGTTGATTTGCCTGAGCCAGAGGCACCCACGATGGCAACGCACTCCCCGTCCCGGATCTCCATATTGATGCCTTTGAGTACCGGAACATCGGGACGTTCCGGATAAGCAAAGCCAATGTTGTTGAAACTAACCGTCCTACCCAAGGACGGTCGCAAGATACCACGAGATTCGTCTGTATCGGTAGAGAGATTCAACAACTGATTGAAGTCCCGAGTAGCATTAGTAGCTTTCGCAAATTTCTCCGCTGCAAATGTACGTCAGACCAATTTCAAAGAGAGAAAGCTACGACTTACTGAAAGCCATCAATTGAGAACTAATCGAAACAGTAAACACAACCATGTTGAGCACCTCTAGCATTTGCAAATAGGTGTAAATACCCCTCACTATGAGGATTGCACCAACGTAGAAGAGCAGCGCTTCGGCCAGATAGATCAGACCACTCGCCACACCGTGTGTACATCCTTCCACAAAAGCGCCCTTTACGCCCGTAGAAAGTGCACGCTCCGCGGCGGTATCAAAGCTCCTACGAAACACGCTTTCGAACGCCATCGCCCGAATTCCACGAATATTAGTGATAGCCTATGTCAAAGAAGTCAGATACGTATTCAATTCTAGACCCTGATGTCAAACAAATTACCTCGTAGTAGCCTTTTGAAACATCTTCTCGGGCGCGTTTATTGCGTAACTCGCAGTTTGCCACGAGCTTGGCTTGAAGGGCCATCGCTCCGGCGAAGACAGGAGCAATAGCACACCCGGCGAGTGTCATCTGCCATCCGCGTACCAACGCCCACAGGAACCCTACAGTGAGCATGGCACTGACCACGACAAACTGTGCAATGACGATAGCAATAAGCGTCCGCGCGTCATCGCCATCCTTCATCAAAACTTGCACAATCCGAGCAGCACTGTTCTCAGACTTATCAAACCACTTCTTATCCTGCTTCAAGATGGTACGGAATGCGACGTTTCGGATGCTTGTAATCCAGATCATAGAACAGGTCTCCATAATAAAGTATTTCAGGCCCATGAGAAGACCGTCGACAGCTGCGATGGTGAGAACGATGGCGCCGAAGGTGTTGATGACAGAGGTGTTTTGAGCTCCATTGGAAACTTCAAAGAATAATCGAGAAAGGACGAAAGAAAAGATGGGTGTGACAGTGCCGCTCAGCAAGCAAATGATCAGACCGAATGCGACGAGCGGCTTGTAGGGTACCGTTGGGTACACGTCCCTCATCAGACCCCAGAACGAATGGGGGCGCCCCTTGTCAGACAACAGTCGTTGAGTCTGTTCAGACGAAGGAGATGTATACCTCTCCACCTTGATATCCACGACCGGATCCAACTCGTGCATGTCGGCAAGAGTCGCCCTGGGTCGGCTCAGGTGAGATCGTCTAGTAGACCGCCGCCTAGTCATAGCAGAATCATCCTTCTTGAGCAACAAGGAAGTCGCCGAATGGTGCGAGAATGCTGGCGAAGTTGGTGTGAATTGGAGACTGTATCGGCGCGTATGGGTGTTGAGAGTCTGAGAAGGGAGTGGCGGAAATGCCGGGATAACTTGAATACTAGAAGGTCGCCGTCGCCTCTCTGTGTGCTCGGCTGTGAACGCGTCGGCAGGAACGAAGCGGCTAAGACAGCGGGACTCCCGAGACCGAACGACGGTGGGACGGAAAGGCGTAGGTCCATTACCTTTCGACGTCAAGTCCGCCACCACATCAAACATCCAGTTGCCGAGCATGGCACTATTGTGAATCGGGGGGATCAGGGTGGTCGGAGCGTAGGAAAGCGGTTGAGAGACCAAGTCTTTTTCTTCATCCTCCGTTGTCGATTCTGGGCGTTCTTCATCGTCAGCCGTCGACACGGCTGCGATTGCTTGAGAGCCCATCATTGCTTTGAATTCACCTTCGGATCGCTCGAGGTCTGCGCGGTAGCCTTGCTCAATAACGGTGCCATTCTTCAGGACGTAGACGAAATCCTTCGACGTGATCTGCGATAGATCGTGAGTGATGACAATGGTGGTTCTGTTCTCTCGCCATTGTTTGATAGCTTCGATAACCAAGACACGAGAGGTGGGATCCAAGGCAGAAGTGGCTTCATCTAATATAAAAATAAGAACACGATACGGTACGGACACTTGCGTCAAAAACTCACCGAGAATTAAGACAGACGGATTCCTTAATCGCGCGCGCGCAATAGCCAGTCTTTGCTTCTGGCCACCACTCAAGTTCGCACCTCCATTTCCCAACTTTGTTTCATATCCATCAGGTAAGTCGCGGATGAAATCATGGATCATGGCAGCCTGGCAAGCCTGCTCGACCTCTGCCCTCGTCGCGTCTTCCGGCTTTCTACCGGTTTCACTTCCTGCAAGTCCCATAGCGACATTGTCGTGGACGCTCATGTCAAACAGGATGCAGTTCTGGGAAACGACGGATATGTGTTCAGTGGTCCATTTATCGTCGAGGTACGCAATGTCTTGGTCGTCGAGCTCTATTTGTCCGCTCACAGGCTTGTAAAGCCGGAGGAGAAGGGACGCGATGGTCGACTTTCCGGAACCAGAGCCCCCTACCACGAAAGTGGTTTCTGAAGCGGGAAGATAGATGGAGACGTCTCGCAGGACCGGCACGGAAGGTCGGGAGGGATATGCGAACGTAATGTTATGGAGGGCTATCTCGCCATGACACTTGGACGGTATGACTCCACGCAGGTGGGTCGACCTTGCTATACGACCACGGAAAAACGATGCGCGGGAATGGTATGATGGAGATACGGGTGTCAGAGCGCCTGCTTCTTCAGAGTCAGCAAGGGTGAGCAGGGCTACCATAGCAAAATTTCCCTTCGTCAATGTGATGAACTGGGGGATGCACATCTGCAAATTGCTTGTGGCAATCAAACAAGCCCAAAACACGGCCATCACGTCTCCAGGCTCCACCTTGCCTTGCTTGACTAGTTTCGATCCAAACCAAAAAGCCTGTACGAACATGGACATCATGACGAATTGCGACAGGCCTGACGTGAGACCCCAGACTGCAACAAGTTTCTTGTCGGCGACCTTGACGCGGTCGAGAACATTGCTCAGAGAGTCGCGTTCCTGAGAGGCTGCATTGAACGCTTTGACTGTAGCAATTGCAGACACGGCGCGATCAATGAGTGTTGCTGCGACGGATTCTTGGGATCGTTCGATGGATAGAAGAGGACCGGCGACCGCTTGAGAGAAGGCTTGGACGAGGACCAGAGCGGGAACGGAGGCGAGGATGACGAGTGTGAGTGCCCAGGAACGTGAAAAGGCGAGAACAAGGCATGTGATGCAGGTGGTGGTATACTGGATGATTCTCCCTGAGGCAAGTGAAGAAGCCATGCGAACTTCGTCAGTTTCCCTGAATAATCATAAGTACCCAGAGGAGCCCATAATCAGTGAATACTCACCTGGTGAATTTAGCCATAAGCCCTCCGGCTCCAACGGGACCTTGTTCATTATCTGTAGACTGAACAGTGCCTTCTGAACCCATCTTCGTATCAAACCACGTCATGTTCTTCGAGGTGACGGCTGCGTAGACGTGCTTCCGAAGATTCATGACATTGTGTTCACCTGTAGAGATCCACAGACCAGAAGTAAGACTTCCCAAAGCCAATGAACCCATAGCCAGGCCAATCAGCTCGAGTGAGCCTGTCCTGACATTGTGCATGAGTGTATCCTTGGCTTCCTGAGAAGGATTTGATGTTGGATAGGTGGCAAACGCGTTGAAAACCTGGCCAATGGCGACTGTCATAAATGGCGCAATGCCACCCGAGATCAGCGAGGAAATGATAGCCGGAAAGAGGAGGCAACAGCGGCGACGGGGTGCTATAAGAGAGAATAGTGTTCGAAGAGATGGTGGGGGTTGTGGCTTAGAAGTGATGTTGGTGAGAGGAGATGCGGGAACAGGTTTCTCGTAGGTAGAAGTAGTCGGCGAGTCGCTAAAATTATGCTTGACATCGTCGTCAGAATAGATAGAGGCGCGCGGTGACGGGTCGAGCTCATAAGCCAGCTCATGGGACGCGACGGTATCGACCGTCAGCGACGTCGGGCGACGCATTGGTGGTGGTATAGGGGAGAGAACGGAGGACGCAAGGCTGGCTCGCCATTTTCTTTTGTCTTGTCGAACGGGGTGGCAGACAATGGGCTTTAATGATCACGTGCACCGACAGACAATAGAGAAGCAGACAATAAGCCTTTTCCTTTTTGGGTCAGGCCCCGGAGGGTATACTAAAAAATGCTCTCTAATTGTTATCTGCATACGCCACGCGTCAATGTAGAAAGGAACGTTGGTCAGAAGGTTACTCCGAGCCACCAAATGAAGCGCGTCGTGTAGAGAAGTCCGCTAAGCAGCGTCGGAATTCGTTTGGGCCACCTGAACCTTTAAATTTTGATCAACCTAACAAAGTCTTTGCTTCACCAATTATCAAGTTACAGCTTCTGCTCTTGCATTTTTGACTCACGTACTCAAGCTTCAAGTATGGAGCCAATGCGGCCCGCCCGACTAACGTTCAAACCTTCACCACCCTGACCACGCCCCCGTCTTCTGCATAATAAAAATGAACATTTTTCTCTGCCACGACGTCTATCAAAGTCATCACGGCGACAACCTTTGTCTGCCAGCTAAGACCGCATACGGTGACGTTTTTCGCCGTCGCCCGCCCTGCGCAAAACAAAAAACCATGTGCCCGTCCAATTCCAGTGATGAACTAATACCGTACATATTACATACTTAGAATAAACTACGATGTCTGCGTGCATTACAGAAAGTCTGGCTCTTCTATGAAGATAGGTTCCACGTTGCGCCACTCTCCTGCTCCGCCGTCAAGCTTCTCTTTCCAAATCCTCTCCCTCTGAGCCCAATATTCTAAATTTTCACCTTCCATCAAAGGCACCCAAACCCTTTCACCCGTGTCTCCATCCGTAGTCGCAGTGAACCACCTAGGCTGGTGCGGAGGTAGCCTTCCGTCTGCTCTGGCCTTTCGGGTAGCTCTCTGTTTATCCTCCTGGTCCGACTTCAGCTGGTTAGCAAGCTCGTATTTCCCAAGCTCAAACGCTCGCTGGTCAACTCGCAGCCGACAGTCTGTCGGACACAAGAAAGGTTTCAGTGTGTCTTCTGGACAGTCATTGAGAGTTATGGCGAATGGCGTTAGGTTGAACGGAGATCCGGCAGGTTTTTCAGAGTTTCTCCATAATAGAATGTGTTTCGGCGCCGAACCGCGATTACTGATGAGAGCATCGGACTGCAAAACTCCATTCCCGACACCAGCTTCCCGCGCGACTAGTTCCTCGTTCCATCGACCAGCAATATTATATCTTGGTATGCCCTTCGAATCGATGACCTGTCCAGAGATCTCATAGGCATCCCTTCCGCGCCAACCTCGGGGCTTGAACGTCAGTACGCAACGGTCCTTGGTTCGATGATTGATGACCTATCGAGGCAAGTACATTTGAATTGCACGCATATGAATCAAAGGTGCCACCCACATTCATTTCGCCGTAATGGTCGATCGTAGGCGATCCCAGAATGAACCCAGATACGTTTGTAGTGACCTTTTTCCAGCTATAGTGCTCTAGGACCTTACCACCTTGCGTCACACCTCTTGCTTTCGGGTACCCAACACCGAGTTCTGGTGGCAAAGCAAGCTCAGCATGCGCAACGCCAGTCGGCCTGATCTCGAAAGACTTCCCCATGAACTTGTTTTGAGCATCGACCTAATTTCAATCACTTCGTCATTCATCCTGGTCCATATGGAAGTAGAACAAATACCTCGCCATAGTAGTGCCAATACGGAGACTCCGAATAGCATGCAGAGATAGGTGGGTGATGGCTTACTTGTTCAGACATGTATCGATACTCTTTATCGAATCGCACATATTCGAACGTCTCGCTCTGTACGCGCTAAGCAACATGAATTGTATCAAGGGTTGTAAACTCACAAGCATAGGGTTGAAAGGCTTAGCAATCCGACCGATGGTGGACGAGTAGTTTGAAATAGCAAATGCCGCTACATAGGCAATTCGCAGTATGGGATCTTTCTCGCGTGCAGCAGCATCAACTATAGTCTAAGAGTCAGTGCAACTAAGAGTATTAAAGACTGATCGTGTACTCACGGCATTCTGAAAACTCCATGTCTTCAGCCTACATCACCCCGTGACGTTAACAAGGAGGGTAGAAATGACGACTTTACAAGGGCATACCATCCGTTGTAACATACTTGTTGGTTCGTTGAAGAAGACAGGAAAACTGATTTTGGTCAAGTCCTTCCCGATGCTGTTTTTTAGTACAGACCAAAGACTTGTGTTCGGACGTTCATCCGTCAAGTTCAATGACGTACGGAGAGTTTTGTATCCGGCATAGGGCGCAGTTAGGTCAACAGGTAGGGACAGTTCTGAATGTGTTGGACTGGCGAGAGACTCCGGTATTATCAGGTTGGGTAAATTGTTTGATTCGATGGCATCAAAAAATTCGTCCTCGTCATCAGTGTCCAATACGCTTTCGACCTCCGGTGTTGTTGCAAGGACAACACTGTCATGAGTTTCCGAACGCCGCGATGTTTCAGCCGTGTCTTTATCCTGCGAAAATATCTGAGAAAGTCCTGAAGCGGGTTTAGGACTTTCCTCGATGAGGGCTGGATAAGGAGAAAGGAAAGACTGGCGTTGTTTTACTGTTCCAGATACCTCAGCCGCATCAAAGAAGCGGCTGCCGCGCCTTCTGCTTCGGATACGCAACTCCTTCTCGAGGTTCTCCCCCTCTTTGACAACGGTAGCAAAGCTCTCTTCCCACAAAGTAGATTTGTCTCTCTCCTTCTGTAGCTGCTTTCGGAACCACTCTTCTCGAACTTTGACCATCTGTACATATTCATCCAACATACCTTGCACCATGGAAAAGGACTCCTTCAAAGCATTTCGCAAGTCACCGGTCTGTTGGGATACATCAGAGGGAAGAACGAGATTAGACAGCAGCTGTGACGTCAACTCCATTTGCGCGGACGTTGAATTGCCGTGCAGTTCAAAACTGGAGTCAAAGGGCACTGTTTTTCTGATGGATTCCGAAGCTGAAGACTCGTCGTTATCCAGATCCTCGTCCCCTCGTTCATTGGGGCTCCCCCTGTGAGAACTGGCGAGAGACTGCGCCTCGCCCTCACTCCAGTTGCCATGCTTGGTGCTTTCGTTCCGAGAATGTGAATGAGAATGCAATGAAGAAACCGTCACAGATTTGGGAATGATGCCGTTGGCGTCGCTCTCACCACTCCTTCGACCTTCATTGTCATGTTTGTGCCACTCGATGCTCTTAGAAATCGATTGTGTCCAGCGGGATGCTTCCACGGGATGATTTGCCTTCATGTACCATTTTTGGACACCCGACTGATGCCCGCGGGAAGGAGTAGAATGCACCTCAAAGCGCAGGCGGTCGGCTGCGGATATTTTGAGAATAGCGGTCTTCATCGATATGGAGCCACGACTAGCGACGCTTTCATCTTCTTGGTGGCGATAGTCTACGCGCGATGGGTTAAGACAAGGGAAACCGACATGCGGCAATTTACATACATGACAAAACCCCATTTTCCAGGATAAACCAACGAGTATTATAGCCCTTGGCGACGTTCGTATACTTGTTGAGATAGCCCTTCAGAATAGGAGGTTGGGTAGATGAGGGAGCCTGAATCAAGCTGGTATCATGATTAGCGACTGCAGATTAATCAGCCTTCACTTCTTCTGATACCAAAGAACGAACATACACTGTCGCAGAAAGACGCGAACGCGATCGTCCTTTCCAGTCCCTTCATACGCCATCTTTCCCCGCCGATTCCGTACAAAGACGTCTGCCCCTGACCTGACAGCCAATTCAATGAGGCGTAAATCCTTGCGCCTTGCGGCCTCGTGGAGCAATGACACGCCGGAGTCGTCATCAAGGTAGGAAAGGTTGATGAAGCGCACTCGAGGAGTCTCTAGGAGTCTAAGAAGTGTTGGAGAAGGCGGAGCAGACAGAGGAGTCATTATGTAACTGTGCAGGAGTGAGCGGTATGATGCGTTAAGAAATGCGCGGGAATCTGGAAACAGCTCGTCAAGTCGCCCGAGACAGGATTAAAAGTCGAATAACCTTCAATGACACGAATAACATCACGTCCTTTCGCTACGTCTGTGCAGGTCTTCCCATTGGCGTCCGTGAGACTGTCATTTATGCCCTCCTGCTCCAATAGAAGATTGACTATGTCGACACGCCCTAATGACGACGCCAGATGCAAAGCGGTTGTTCCAGAACCTGGAGGGTGAACGCCGTTTGGAGAAATCGCTCGATGAGACAATAATAATGCTACCGTCGCAACTACAACAGGTAAGTTTTCGAATTTCGTACAATAGCGGCAGAAACACACCTGAGGCGCATCTCACTGCGAGATGCAACGCCGCTGCACCCGTGTCGAAGTTTTCCTCCGTCGATTTACGTTTGTCTTTGCCAATCTCAGCGAGGAACGGATGGATTAATGCGGGGTCGCCTGCAAGCAACTGTCAGTGTCGACAGTCATGAGAGGACGAGGTAGGCGAATACCACTGCGAAGAGCCGACAAAAGCTTGACCTGGTAAAGTGGTTCTTCGACGCCTGCAACGGTACGATAGGATGAACACAAAACGGCGCAGAGGGCAGGTGAAACATACTGCTGTTGCTACTGCTGGTACTTGTGCCCTGGTTGGAAGACATCACTGACGGCTTCATTGAGAGGGAAGGAGAAGACATGTCGTCTTCGTCAAGGGTGCGCCAGATTAAAGACAAGGAGGAAAGTCAAGGGAGCAGGGAAAGAGGAAGGAGGCAAGACACGAGCATTTCGGCCGGAAACTGCTCAATATGGATGCAGGGTAGCCCTGCCGCTATGTGATTATCTAAGTAATTTCTGTCAAATATATAATAAACAATACCAACCTCTGTACGTTGCTCAGAAAAATAATAGGTTGACGCCAGAAATAATGAATGCATCTCATCTGCGATGCTTCACAAGAAGGACAGGGAATCAACATTGATTTCGCATTGCGTCTTGGCATTCTTCGGCTTAATCTCCCGAGGACGTACCCCGACGATCTTAAGTTTTCAAGCCTCACAATGTCGTACCACAGCCTAGATGAAAGCCTCATGGGAGTATCGACATATCAAATGTGTGTACTGGGTCCCTCTATTGGTCCAGGTCTCTCCGAGATTGCTCCGAGTTCTACCTCGCGGTTCAATCATACAATCTCTTGCCAAGGCACTTTCTTCTTATTCCAGTTGCTTACGCGCATCTGGGTCGGTGCATAGGTACCGTTTGCCTTTAAAACTATCAAATAACTATCAAAAAAATACAACAAATAAAGCCTAGGAGAAAGAGAAATATATATCCAAATGGTATCAGTACGGTATAGGTAGCAGTGAAGAAATCAAAACGCAAAAGGCGCGTTTATACATAAAACATATCTAACTATCAGTCGTCGCCAGCTCCTCCATCCGCCGTTTCCCTGCGATGGGACTTTGACGTAAAATATTCAGGCCCAGGAGTATTGGGCTCGTCGTCCTCCTGTATCGTTCCTGCAGGACCCTTCCATTTTTTTGAGCCTGTTTCCTCTACTCCATTTAACGCTCGTTCTAAGGCTATGTTCATAAATATGAGTTCCTTTGCATGAACGAGGTAGCCTAATTCAACAGACCTTTCTCTCCCCTCTTCTTAAGCCTGAGGGACATAGCAGCCTGTAGTGAATCGATATACAAATCGTACTTCACTATCTCTGTCAGCAGATATTTGGACTTCTTTTCCCAATTACTCTGTGCCTTGACCACATTCGTTGTCCGCGTTTGATACTAGGGAAAATGCCGCTGAGCATTCAATCAACGGTGTAGATATAGAATCCTCACCAAAGCAAGCATGGGCTCTCGCAATTCATTGTGCTTTTTCAAGTCCTTCTTCATGGACTCTACATGCTTTTTCAAGGCCTCCATCTGAGTCTCCTCGTCGTGGTCACTTGAGACAGATGGTGGCAGTGGCGGTTTCCACTCGTTGATGTAAACGCGATCAGCCCAGGGTGAACGAGAAGCTCGGACAGTAGAGGCTCCATCGCGCCAACCACCAAATCTGCTATGAGAGCTCCGACCACTCATGACACTCATGGAATCGTCTTTCGTTGACTCCGTATCAGAATGAGACCGACCATGTATGGGATCTGTCACACGATTCCAACCATACTCCATATTGGACACACCCCCGGCAAGTGGCTCCTTGCTCGTCCGAGCAGCCCAATAATTGCACGTAGAGACCCATTCATTTACTAGCTCTTCCGTGCCTGCTTGGAAGAAGTACACACCGCCGTCAGATAGTGTTAAAACCATACAGTATGGCCGATCTCGGTTGTATCCAGGAGGAGGCAGAGCATGAGCCAGAGAATGTGTAAGATGCACGCGACCAACAGGGTTGGCGTTGGCCTTGACGGGCGTGAGAAGTACGAAGCAACGCAATGAATCCAAAGCTCACCAGCCAATTGCCTCCACCAAAGACCCCTGACCCTGCGGGTCCGTTTTCGCCAAATGTAAACATATTAAGCTCTCCCCGTTGGATGACGACAAATACGTCTAGCCAGCTCTTATCCTTCGCCCGCTTTCCGATCGATTCCCAATACTGCTTTCGGCAGAGCATGCCCTCTTTAGCCCACGGCGCTCCAAGGAGAGCTAGTTCCTCGTCAGATATACTGATAGTCGTGGAATCCGAACGTTCGCTGTGTACGCTTCTGTCGTCGTCTTCCTTAGCCTCCCGGATAATAGTATGTGACAAGTTGTGGGCGAAGCCTAATGTGGGCTGTAAGAAGGACGAGCTTGATCCATATATCCCCTGTAAGGTTGTCAACATCGGCTCAAAGAGAGGCGACATAAAGATTGACCTCATGAGCAGATGTTGCAAAACTAGGCGAAGGGCTAACACGACCATCAATGCTGCTGTTGCTGCTGTATGGGCTGACCCCATTGTGATTTAAAATCCCTTGCAGACCGCGTATGCTTCCCCGTTTAAGGGTCGCTAGTCGATCAGATTGCCCACCCCGCAAGCTACGATTCCGAAGCATCGTAGATCCTGGACTTAGAGATGACATCGAAGACCGACCACTAAGTGGGTGCAAAATTTGATTGCTCTTGATGGCGTTATACATTTCCTGTACAAAGATCTCTCGTAAACCAACTCTAGTCAAACTATAACATGTTCTCATTACCTTCAGTAAGTTTTCCATATCAGCTTCCCAGCCGCGTCCATACGCTATGATAGGAGTGGGAAGCTTGACGTCCTGTGCATTAATGTCATTGGACGACTCCCCGAGCGTGGTTACCTGCGTACTAGCGACGGAAAAAGCAGGGGACGACAGTACAGTATCTCGGGATATGCTATTCCAGCTCGTTATACTATCACTCCGCTTAGACCGGTATTTATCGGTATGCTCGGAGGACACCCCACGTACGCCTTGATTGCCATCTTCATTGACCAAGTCAGGGGAAGACCCCTGAGCAGTGGTATTCGGTGACAATTGGGTTTGAACTGCAGTAAGGGTGTTTCGCACAAACTGGTTCCTCGACATGCGTGTAGCCAAATCAGCGACGTGTAAGTCAGTATTCAACAGCAGCAAAGAATAAGAGACTGCATGGACAATATCTTGAAAACAGTTAACAGAGTTATAGGTGCATTGAATACGTCGTGACGTACTGGCACCCCCATAGACTCCGCCAGGATTGCAATCCCAATAACGCCTACTAAATTCTTCTAGAATTCGATCAACCTGTTGCGTTTCACCCTTTAGATGTAGTTTTGAACAAAATTGTCTACTCAATGATTAGGATGACGCAATGTCGAAACGTGATATACGCACCTGAAGGCGACGTCGAGGCGAAGGCCTGCAAAACTAAAGAAGTCGACATAATTTTGCAATGCAAGCTTGTTGATCCGACCGCTGGATCATTGCTTTATTTCATTCTGAATTTATTTCGAAGAATATTAACGGCTTACGTGCCACCGAGCCATTCGGCAATTTTGTCTTTGGCTAAGAATTCCTCATCTTCATGCCAACACCGAGTGGCTAGGTCCTTGGCCCTACTCTCAATATCAGCCGGGTCGTCTCCCCGAGCAGGAGAGTGGCTTGAAGAAGGGTAACGAGACAGAGAAAGATCGTAGACGGTCAAGTCTTGCTGCGAATTGGCCGGCGCACGAGAAACTGTATCTTGCAAGTCAAACAACGAAGGAAGATAATACGAATGTCTTACTTATACGAGCAACATCCCCATCAGGTATCAAGGATGGTTCAGAACTCGAAGCGGTTGAACGATGCATACCACGCAAGCCTCGAGATCCAGGAGTTCCTCGCAACGGGCTTGGACCACGACCTCGTGAGGAGTTAAATGAAGTAGGGCCTATGCCTGAACGAGTAGGCATTTGTAGGGAAGATGTGCGCGGCGGAACGACGGGAGACGGAGACAGGAAACTTGTTTTGCTTTCTTCAGGTTCATCCAATTGGAGGGTCAACGTAGGCGCAGTTAACGAAGCATGCTTGAGTGTTGATGTGTCTGAACGACCAGAAGAAACAGCACTGTCAGTCTCCGATCTTAAATATGCAGCCCGACGGCCAGGAGTTGACGGATCACGAAGATCCAATGGATTAGAAGTGGATTCCAGCTGAGAAAGTTCACCTTTGAAATCATTTAAAATCCCATTGAAAGGGTCACCTGCACCCGCAGCTTGTTTCGTTTCCGGTGTTTTGGGCACGGGCGATTTTTCACTTGGGGCCGTCAAAGACCTCTTCAACTCTGCATCACCTACACTCATGCTTCGGCGTTTGCTAAATGCACCTGTTGTTCCCTTGCTTTGGGGCTTGTCGGGCGATGGTGTGTGAGTCATTCGTTCGACAAGTACCATCGACTGATCGTCATCCAAGTCCGCCGGCTGACCCATAATAGGGGGCAAAGGTTTACTAGAAGTTGGGGATGGAGACAGTCCCGATGTAGACTCTTTAGGTGACGATGTAAAAACGTCCGCTATAGGGGAACCCACAGGCGTGGAGCGTTGATACTCAGACGGTATCGGCGGCACAGGAGGCGTCAGGGGTTGGAACAGCGAAGATGAACTACTGGGAGAGCTGGCCTCCGTCTTCTAACCGAATAGTTAGTAACATAACAATGTATGCCAAAAAAAACCCGTACAGATCGTTCTCTAACAGTTCCTGAACTTCCCAGCATCTTGCCCAAAAATGCGCTCGTCCTGGCTCGTACAGACGACTTTGCAGGCTGTAGATAAGGCTTAGATGTGAGAGTAGATGGTCCTGAATAACTCACTTTCGGCGAGGTTTCGTTCACCATTTGGGCCATAATCCAATCCATGGAACTACTCTCTGTCGGTGGCGCACGGTGTAGCTTGTTTTTCTTGACGGAGACTACTGCCGGCGAGGGTTGAGCAGGAGGAAGGGCAGTCGAAGAGCGCTGACGACCATTACCTCCCCGATCAGGTAAAGAGGGAGGACATTCGCGTCGTTTTTCTATTTTATGCTGGACACTGGGCGCATTACCTCCCTTCTCTTTGGTCTTCCGTAGGAGCGTCGCCAAATCAGGGCTGCTCGATGTCCCTGGTGATCGATACATAGAGCGACGTTTAACTTGGTGATCAATATCGTTGCTATCGAAGAATATGTCGCCCGACGACAGCGACGATGATGATGGTGGGCTAACAACCCTGATAGAAGATGACGGACCTGCCACAGGAGATGGCGTAGGTGGCACGATAGTTGGTGTCGCTGGCTGTGTACTAGGCGGGCGTGGTGAATGAAAGGTCCTGGCTGTAGGCGCCGGACTCTCGAGGCCAAGAGCATTGACGTCGAGACCTTCCTTGAGCATGAACGTGCCTTCTGTGCGCAATGCCTGCTCAAAGTCCAAGTCAGTACGCGACACTCGTTTCTCCCTGGAGGCAGTCATATCAGGGCCCACTGGTTGCAGGCCATTCGAAAACGCGGTTGAGGACGACATCGTGCGCGAAGGCGCTGCATGTTGGCGGAAAATGGAGGCCAGCGTGGACAACGATGAGAAGACTGGTTAGGATTGTGGTATATGAGAGCTCTGCTGCAATTTCGACTTGGACGTGACTGCCGAGCGTGCAGACGTTGCCGTCACGCCGTTACCTTGGTTGCCGGATCATAATTGCATTGAGTAGCATCCAACTCATCTTAACATTGTATTTCCTCTGAATCATCGAAATATTTATGGCATCTAGGTACCCATGTGTACACATATATAGGTAATTCAGCATGAAATGGTAACATATATGCAAGATACTACTAGTACATCTAGAATTCAACATGCACTAATTCATGCGTATTCGCAAACAAACATCAGAGGGCGGAGTCAGTGGAATGGAAAGCAGTAGATATACGCAGAAGAAGAATTGATGCTTGCTAGTCTCCCTTACGGGACGACGACGTCTGCATGCTAGTAGAAGTCCGTCGTTGCCGTTTCATTGCAAGCGAACTTCCTCCAGACGAATTTGCTCGACCGGACTGTACTCGGGGAGTCGAACTCAGTCCGGATGTCGCCGCGTTCGAAGATGACCGTGGTCGTGTCGTAGAAGATGCAATCTTCGTTAGACCTGAACCTTTTCGGGAGCCACTACTAGGTGCGCCCGAAGCTCGATTCCTTCTCATGACCAATGAGAAAGCTTTATCCGGGAAACGACGGTAGAAGACGCACCTCTTCTTAATTACATCCGTCTTCAACGAGAGCGGTCGTACAACACCATGGAGTTTCTGCAAAGACATTAGTGTCAGAGCTCACATCCATCACTGGCACTTACATAAAATAGGCCACAGGCATTACCTAGGAAACATAGCCGTTAGTACGGTCAGAGAAAAAACAACGATGGCGAAAGAACGCACAAAGCGGCTGTCCTTCAGGGTCTCTCCGCCATAATGGCGTATTAGTTGTCTGGCAATTTGTACATAGCGTCGGAGTGTCGCCATCTCCACCTTTCCCATTAGCCCCATCTCGGTTGTCCGAAAGATCAGGCGTGCTAGTCGATGATCGCAATCCTAGTTTCGGTGATGTTACAGTGCCAGGCAATGACTTCTTCCTCTGGTGGTCCCCTCCCTTCAGAGAAATGTACTTCCTGCCTGTACCTCGCATCCCCTCCGCAACACCCTCTGCTGAAGGCGGTGTGGATGCATTCGACGCATTGTAAGGCTCTGGTGAAGCGTTCGAACTCGAGCCAACCCCGCCACCCCAGCCATCACTTGAAGGGCTAGCATGAAACGATGGATACCCATCCCCGACATTGAGAATCTGCGTTGGATCAACGTGCGTGTATGGACTCTGAGACATAGATCCTGATTGGTCCAAAGTAGGGTACACTAATCGCATTAGCTGATAGTCCAGGGTCGAGTCATCATTACCGGCATTCAACTGACCAAACTTATCAGCCAGAGCAGATGACGTTGACAGACCATCCCCCGTTGAGCCGACAGAACCAGGGTGGAATGGCGCTCCGCTAATAGAAGATCTTGTGGAGCGATGGTATTGACCGTCACCTGTATTGCTTCCGTCGGCAGAAGGGAGCATAGGAGTGATGTCCCCCGAAGCTCCGGCACCCGGGATGTCGAACATACCGTCGTAGGGTGGGAATGAGAAGTGGAATGAGGACGTAGGAAACGGACTGGAGCTTTCGAAATTGTCGTTTGTGGAACCCTCTTGCGCTAGCGAGTGGGAGTTGGGTAACATGGTACCCTCGACGTCGGAAGGATCAGCGCGAAGCATACTTTCGGCATGGGGAGCATCCGCAGGGCGTTTCGTGCCTGCTAAGCTATCTGGAGAGAGAGGTTTTCCATTGACTTGATGTCGACCTTTCAACCCCGAGAGGATATTGTCTTTGGATACCGTGTGGTCAAAGCTCGTCTTGCGAACGTGTCTAGGGAAAGACGGTTCCGGGGAGTTGCCAGACGGCAGACGCGGGAGGCCATGAAGACCGAAGGATGGAAGAGAGGAGGGGCCGAAGGCGGGGGAATCAAAGTTCGACATAGGATGGTTGAAGTTAAGATTGTTTAAATATCGCGAATCTGAATCAGCATGTTCTTCGTAAACAGAAGGAAGGTCAGTGCTCCTCTGGGGGGGACTACGTCGAGTAGCCGAAAGCATTGATGCTCCAGTAAGCTTTGAAGAGGGCACCTTGAACGAATCAGGTAATGATCCATGACCTATCGTGGGAAACGCAAAACGAGATTCGAATGGTGCCATCATCATGCCTTCAAACGTGTCCGCAGATTCTGGCGGCCGCGAACGTGAACGACTGGCTGGTCGCCAGTCCATGGATATCCGAGATCTGGATCGGCTTATTGATCTCCAATCCATAGGAACGACACTAGTTAAATAACTTTAAATACGATTCAGGACCACAGACAAAATGGAACCCACTCTTGTTCTTCACCATCCTGATTGGCCCCGTCGAAGCCCACAACTCGTACTTTGGCCTTTCCTTTATCGATTCTTCGCCCACGCTCATCAGGCTCCTTAGTCTCTCCAGAAGGAGTTTCCGAGGATGCATGCTGCCCGAGCTCAGAGGGAGACGTCACTTCAGTCTTAACTGATACAGGACTCTGCTTCTCCCTGTCTTCTTCTTCCTTCTTCTTCTTCAAGGCCAGCGCCATCATCCGCCAGGTGAGGTTCTCCATCCGTTGCGCATGAGGTAAAGTTGCCTTCGTTCGTGCATACATTTTCCAGACTTGGGTCGCGAGAGGGTCATCTTTGGCCAACTGCTCGGGATCTTGGTCTGGTATGCTAGAAGGAAGTAAATCCGGTGAACCGGACATTGGAGGTGAGGTGAAAGGGCTGGCAGGATGTGATGCTCCCTGCGGTCCAAATATCCCATCTGACAGAATATCGGAGAAGAAGGTGGATTTAGAATCAGACGGAGAGGCGGGTGAGATAGGTGACTGAGGAAATGCCGACCGACTGGAAGTTGAAGAGTCTGTGGCAGCAGATATTGGGGGACGATTTAGCGAATCATGCATCGTAGAGGTTACTGGGGCGGTGGAAGCCGGAGACATCCATAGGGAGGGGGGGAGTCTCGTATTTGAACGCTCACCTGAGAATGAAAGTCCTACAGAGTAATCCAGCGGCGAATTTAAAGCGCCAGACCGACCATTGGGCACAGAGTCAAAATTTGGGGACACAGGGCCGCCATCTGTACGACCTATAGGAATTGCATTAACTAGGATGTTTCGACCGGCTGCACGACGACGTTCGTCACTGAAGTTGGGATGTCTGGGAACATTGTCGTTCTGTCGTGACAGCTTCGAAGATGTACCAACGCTTGCAGAAGCTTTGGATTTAGCAGCAGCATTGCTCAAAGAAGAGGTCGAGCGTGGGAGAGAGGGTCGGGAAGACATGTTGGAGGGGGAAGTATAAGAGACAGATGCCTCAGACCACTGTCCTGTAGCGCTTGGCTGGCCCGTAACATCAATATTAGGGAGTCGTGGTCGAGAATTTGGGGGAGGAAAGTTGGCGTGGAAAGGGTTCGTGGGCAAACTCGCTGAATGGCCTGGAAGAGGCGGGGACACAGGGCCCAGGACGCCGTTCGCGGCCAACGTCGCAAAAACTGCCGGATTGAGCGGAGCAGAGAATATATTGCTCCACTCTGGCGGTAAGGAATTGACTGGGTTGCTCTGTTCTGATGTAAGCGAATTGCGCGGACTGGAAGAGAGAAGGAAGTGGGAGGAAGACTGCGTTGGCGCAAGAGGCGCATTAGGTGCCCATGGCGACGACTGCGTCGATGGCGGCATTGACCCGAGATGGGGACTGTTCTCGGATGAAGTCGATAGAGATGGATGGCCATTGGATATGGAGGTATTCACTGTAGGCCGACTGGCCGGCGACCATGACCGGGAGAATGATGCATCCATGAAGCCCCGCATTGGCGGTGGCAACGGTCTCGTCGATGCTAGTTCCTGTGCAGAATGAGCGTCTGCGTCGTCCGGAACAGTGAAAAGCATGAAACCAACCAGAACGGTAGCGGCCGAGGCCAAAGTGACGTTCGGACGTACGGACGTAATAGATACCAAGGAGAGGCGACGCCGGAGATGACAACCTCGACGGCGTTGACGACGAAGACGACGACGACGACGACGAGTGAAGGGGCGGCTTCAACGATGGCAAGGAGGAACCAGGGAAAAGAGCAACTCCAAATAGCCTCGACTGGAAATAGCTAGTGACTGGCTATACCACTGTTTACACCCAGCGGTCCGTAGCATGCGGACCCGGGACACCTCGATTATCATATTCCGCTTTCGGTCAGTTTCCGATCCGGGTTCGGACACAATTTGCCGAATTTCATCGTTGTCCCGATCTTTGAGCCCGAAACTCATCCAATTATAGCAGGATCCTTGTTATTCCCTCAACATGATTTGCAGAAGAGACACAACTTTTATATCCGCTTCCGCCCTCAGGCACATCTAGGCTTTCCTCTGGAAATTATTTTCTTTTGCAGTCGTGTTTCAACATGACATTGCTTCTGACACCTTGGAGACTTGGGTGCAAATAATGAATTCGTACAACCGCATGAAGTGAACTACAAAGCAACAAAGCCCTAGCAAACTTGTATTGGTCTCTTCAAGTTTGATGCAAGCTCCGAGCGTTCTTTCCACAGTTTGTTCCTGTTTACAGCCACGATCTCGGAAGCACCCGAGATCTACCAAACGAGATCTCACCAAGATACTATAATTCATTCACTTTAAGTATGTACATTCTCTGTCATGTTATCAGATTGGGGCGCCCAAGCCCTTCTATCCCCCGACTGCCGTACGTACGCTCCTAGCAACAGGTTCTTTACTCCCATTTTCCTTCGGGCCGCCATCATTCGTCCTGTGAGCATTCATATTATCAGTTCTTCTGCTTCGTTCTCACATACAATTTAGCGCTTCTCTATTTCTATAAGTCAAAAAGTTCCCTGGGCTGTGTGTCTCTAGCATTTGCATGCTCCATCATCTGTAATTCTGGGACATATTTATTCCTTCCAAGGGCGTTAGTCCAGCCCTGGACCCTTGATGTACTAGTTGCTCTATTCTTTTCTTCCGCTTTCATTGGGTACAAGGATTTATTCTTATTTCTATGGATTGTCGTAGGCGGCATTTGCTCAAGAACATATACAAAGAGACATCCTAGATTTATTGCTGAGGATAAATCAGAACGAGCTGTGGCACTCAAGTACGGCAACGGTTCCCTAAGTCAGGAGCCATGTGCATGAAACCCCATGGGAGCGGCGTCAATATTGGAGGTGATCTCTTAGCGGATGCGCTATATAGAGTACACAGATGCACCGGTCCCGCTTCGCGTCAACACATACTCACACGTGCGAATCTAAGATAATGCCTCGACGCCAGTCCTGTTATCGTGGTTATCTGTGCAAGAACACGCAGCCCCTTATCCCTTATCATACGGTATATAAAGGCCTTTCATATCTATGCAATGATTTCCTTTCTTCCTATTTCTCCCCTCACCTTCCGGCCAGTTCTACTCACCATTACCAGACGCCCCACTATCCCCTTCCACCCGACTCGGGGTCCTCATGACCAAGCACAGGACAACGTTGCAAAACGGATTTACCATCCGAGGGCCTTTCCGTTTAGTTCCTGATTAGGCAAGAGAAATAGAGTTCAAGTACGAAAAATCGTCTTGAAACTGGGTAGTCGAAGTCAGGGCAGAATGAATAACAGGGTGTGTCTTCTCTTTCCTTCCCCATGTGCATGTAGTCACCCATCGGAGCTCCATATCTGCGAACAAATGGTGTGTCCAAATGATGACTTCGAGCACTCACATACACTGTCGCAGCATGCGGTTTGTCAGGGGGGAGAACGGCAAGTGAAAAAAGACATCGATCATTCACACCCGAGGCACCCGAATCAACATGGCTCTGATCACTCTCGTGTCGACGCCCGTGTGCGCAGAAATCAACAATTAGCCTACGAACCACTCCCCTCGACCCAAGTCTGCGATAGGTAAGTATTCGTAAGGAACCCCCCTTAGTCTTTCGATTCGGAACTTCCGCCTTCCGCAGCTTTCTCTTCCATACGATCTCCGACGTCCTGGTCTTGCGAAGCTTGCGGCGGCATATCGCTCCAGTTCCACGCATCGGAAAACTCGCCGCGACAGAAGGATGTGATCACAAAAGACAGGATACACGCAGGACTTAGATACAGCAATGCAGGTTGCGCTTTACCGAAAAATTGCATCACTGATATCGTCGTTACCAAGCCGGCCACGTAAGCTGATAGGGAAACATAAAAGTAAGGTTTGGAGAAATGGATTCCGCTGTTGGACTGCAGGGAGAAACGATGATAATCATAACGCAGCGCCAGAGCTATGAATGCGCCAGGGATGACAACGTCGCCTAATCCAAGCATTGTGAAACCGCGCGAGTCCGAGAAGGTCATAGACTTGGGCCATAACAGCTTGATAGGAATGTCTAGTGTGGTCGCTACTTCTACCATCTAGGCAAGCGGACACATTAGAACGTCATGGTCAGGGGTAGGTGCTAACTTTGGACTCACCACTCTAGTCCCGAAGACCCACCAAATGTCATAGAAGAAGAGACCGGTAAGGAGAATTGAGCCTGTCTTGAACGAGTCGATTTTGAGAATAGATAGTGCGTTGTGAGAAAAGGAGAGTGACAATATATCCGTAAGCAGAACAGACTTCCGACTCGTAGTTGAGAACGTATATAGTGCCGATGGTATGATGGATAAGGGGAGTAGGTATAATGTGGGCGAACGCCAAGAAAGAGATAAAATTTCTGTGGAAATTTCTTAACGTCAGAGAAGATAGAAAGGAGGGAAGACTTACTGTGGGTATCTTTATGGATTGTAAAGGTATGCTTTTCATACTTCTTCCATCGATCTCGCCCCACTACGAAGACAAACAACGAGATCGATGACTAAAAAAAAAGTCAGATAGTCCATAGAGCTCAATAGCGAATCCTAACCTTCCAAACAGACCCCATCCCAGCGATAGAGAAATATATGCCCAGAAGCCAGTTGATCCACTCCTTTCCAAAATATTGAATGACCATATACAGACCGAAAAGGGTCCCAGATCCAATCTTCCGTCTCGCATCTCAGCTACAGCCGTCCAAAATGCGGGAATTCGAAAAGGCTCACCAGCGGGAACAACCAAGCATCTTCCGAAGACACTCTCTCGACATCCATATCATCATCCTCTTCCTCATCTTCTTCGGCCTTGTTTCCTTTTGTGTTCTACGAGACCAAGATAGTTGTGAGCTTGTCCAGGTTATCCGCCAGTACGCACAGGCAGGGAACCAAAAGAGCCCAGGTATACAGACGAACTTGCCAACGTCAACAGCCCAGCATATGACGACAGCAAATCCCAGTCAATATCTTTCATGGGTGCCATTGTATGCCTTTTGTTGATGAATTTACGGATTTGTTTTCTCAAAGTATGTGGAAGAGCGGAAAGAAGTTGACGTGTCAGTTCGTCGATCGATCGTAACAACAGTGCTATTTTTGTAAGTCGCTCGGCTACAGTCGGCTACTACGATATTGGAAAAACTTTTTTACCTACTATTTTACGCTCGCGCTTTCAATGTAGCCGCATAGGAGGTTTCCAGGGTATATACGGGATCATCAGGATAAATGGCGTATCCGTCATCCGGAGTCGCTCCACTGGGATAGAGTTTAGCCCAAATAATTCCATCGAAATAATTGATGCAAAACGTACGTTGATAAATAAGAACCAGCTTGCCTGCAAGAAAATCAATTTCTACAACAATGTAAAAGAGACCATTTCTTACCAGATAAGAGCACCAGTGAGACCCGAAGAGACAACTTCCTGGTACCAGGCTTGATAAACAGTTGCTTGATCGGCTGTGACTCCAAACTCCTCCAAGAGTACGGGCTTTCCAGCAGCCTTCATTGAAGTCGCATGATCAGCGATCCATTGTGTACCCCATCCCTGAGGGTCGCTGGTTTGACCCCAGCTGATCTACAATCATTCTGAGCTAGATTCTTGAATGTTGAGGAAATGGACGTACAGGATATGACTGGAAGACGGCAATTCAGCAGGAAAATCAGTCTTAATAAGGTACGCACATGGAATGTACCAAAATCAATGCTACTAATGGCGAGATTTGCGTCAAAATCGATACCTTCGCTACCTCTGAGTCCAAAAATATTAGTTTAGCTTACATAGGTAATTAGGCATAAATACTTACTGATATGGATAAGTAGGGGCGCTGGGTTCGTTGTAGAATCCTTCATCTCCTATTGCGACTAGATGGTTGGGATCGATCGACTTGATGTACGCCGAAATTGTGGTAGCCCATTTTGTGATTGTTGTTGTCGTACATGTTCCAGAGGTCGTCCTGTCCACAACATATCTGTTCAGTACTAGAACTTCAGGATGTTCAAATTCATAGTAAACGCACCCGGTACTTCCCTTGCATCTGGGTTCATTTGCAAGCTCCCAGCCTAAAATAGTAGGTTCGTTCACGTAGCGTGAGACGAACACTTTGACATAGTTCATGTAAGTGGACTACAGATACACGTTCAACCGGTGACAATAGGAAGCGAAGCGATAATTCTGAGATCACTTACCATGACGTTACTGTTGGTATAGAATAAATCATGTGCAGAACCAGCCCCGACAATTTGGTTAACGTATACGTCCATTCCGCCGTAGTCAGACCTAAGATGCGTCGTCAGTATGGAAGCACTAGGATGTCAACACTCATTACCAGTTATTTGTTCTAATGAACCGAATCAGCGTGATGTTCTTATGATCAGAAGAAATAAACACAGACAAGGCAACAATAAGCCGTATACCGTGCGCAGCAGCAGCAGCAACGACAGCATCTAAGTAGGCCCCAGGTTAGATTTCTTTTATTTTCGGACATACTCTGAGAATACCAAAGTTTTGAAGACCTGTAGAACCGGTGTTGATGGTTGGCGTACTTCCGGACCAACTCTGGTAATAAATCCCGTTAGGACTTGTTACCTCATTGAAGCCCCTAGAAACGCAACGCCGGCTGAGATAAGAACACCATAATATTCTGTATGAATATTTACCATGTGCGGACGACGGTGGCGCCTGTAGCTGCGATGTCTGCGAATGCCTTACTCATATCGGAAGTGCTATAGCCCATGAGCCCGACCCAGTACGAGTTGGCCCTGTCATGTTCGTCAGAATATCACACTCATCACATCACGTCCGAAATGTAAGCGACATACCCAAAAGCAGTGAATTTTGCGCCATTGAGACGGAACTCTGTATCTGAGGTTGTCACAAAACCGCTAGGAGACGGCGCGGGCACCGTAGTCGAAGTAGCCGTAGTTGAAGTAGTGTGAGAGGTGGAGGAAACAGTTGTTGACGCGGCCGTTCCAGGCAGACATTGATAATAATAATCATTGAGAACAGTGCAAACATTACCACTAACACAAGCTGTAATTACGCAATCAGCTTGAGACCGCCATTCTGAATCATTGTGAAGTTACGCACTGGTCTGTCCTGTCCATCCAATGCCGCCACATTGGCCCCACTCAGGAACATCGGCGAAAACAGAGCACAGAAATATACTTAGACACAGAAATGTGAGCAGATGCATCCTCCGGGTCCAAGTCGACACTCGCTCCCGTACAACGATTTATATACCAAGGCGCCGGCTGAATATGCGGCCCGCTGGAACATACATCAGCGAGGTAGAGCCGACTTGGAGAGATATGGTGATACAAGGCGACCACCACAGAAGTCAAGGCATAGACGCGTGATGGGCATAGGCGAAAATTATCCGAACTTTGGACGTTCGGAACTTGTAAGTTACATTTGATGGTGTACGCGAACCTTCAAGGGGGGAACGAAAAAACTTGTCTCGGTGTCGACATGGGTATATAATCCTAAGCCCATCCAAAAATTTGCATAGTGGGAACCCAGCAAGAGTTACGAGGTCATCATTGCCATGACCGCGCCAGTCTCTCTATAGCTTGACTCCAAGGCTGCGATCAGATTCATCAGAAGTCACAGCGCACGTGGTGTTAGCATCTGTGCTTTCATGCTTACAAGTTCCTCGAGTATAATAATATGGTCAAAGGTAGCTGCTTGCCTACATCACTGAGTTGTAGCATCGTTGGTCACGAGGTATGAGTTCTGCCTATCTGTCAAGTGCCACCTGACAAGTCTGAGCGGAGAAGATCCTCAGAGATCAGCTTGACAAGTCTCTGAAGCGCTTGCCGCGGCCCGCCTTGAATCAACCACAGTTCAGCTCTAGTATGCAGCTAACAAAAGAACTGCCTCAGTGATCTATGGGTGCGTGGGGGCGCTTTCAAAATGAGATTCATTAGTATCACAGTCTGTATCAGTATCCTGCTGCTATGCCATTTTTACGGGAGTCGCTCGCAGCTTCGGAGTCAAACATAAGAAAATGCTACAGACTATGAGCAGGATGAAGTACTTACCAAATATCATTCCATCCTTTATCATAACACCTTGAACAACGGCGGCAACGCGATTTACATCGGCAACTATCGAAAGTCAGTAATGTAGATTCCGGTAATTTGCAGATTTGATCATACCAGTGACGTTGTGTCCCCTGCTTCTTAAGTCATCTAAAAGGTCACTGGGATACACGTTGTCTGCATCCAGGTAAAGGGGGTATAATTGATCATGAAGTCGGCCGAATTCAATGGCTTCACTGAGATTCAAGCCCCAGTCAAGATTCAGTAACACTTGGAAGACAGCCGGAAAGATTCGAGATCCTCCAGAAGCACCGATGCTCAGGTAGAAAGATCCATCGGCATTCTCGATAATCGTTGGTGTTGTCGACGAGAGGGGACGCTTTCCAGGCTCGGGATAGTTGTCTTTGTGAAATTACATGTCAGGAGCACAGTAGAATAGGTGCCGAACGTACATGGTGAAGGCCATAACCCAAATCCATTGGGCGTTCCTGGAATACTGAAGTCATCCATCTAAATGCGCTGAGTGAGCAAAACATCATTGTCAAATGGAGTAACGCCGCACTTCATCGTTCAGAATGACACCAGTCACTGGGTCAAGAACCTCTGACCCAAAAACAAGGTTTACGGTAGACGTTAGCGACACTGCCATGCCGTTTTTGTCCACTATGGATGTATGACTCTGATACCCACGAATTAGTCAGACAATTTTGTTTACAGTGTCGCGGGTACTCACCGTTCCATGATCTGTCAAGACATCATATTCGGGGTTATAGTAATCAGGTGGATGCGTGCGACCCTGAGTACTATATGAGTGTGACGACAAGATTACGGGAGGGACACCTCACATCCGTAATATTAGGGAAAATAATGTTGGCAAACGCTTTAGTGGATATAGACTTTATGACGTCGGTATTATTCTGGAAATCGGGGTCGCATATTCTAGTACTAAAAAGACGTCAGGCCTGTCGCAGGAACTTGCTGTGGGTGCTACCCACCGTGCTGCAAACCCGAATTTCGTTGTCTCAATTAATCTATGTGTGTTGACACCATCTCGTTTCTCTAAGTCATATTTTTCTATCAGATTGAGCATATGAAGTAGGACTAGAAACCTTGTCAGACACCTCGGTATGAAAGGGATGCATTCAACCTCACCGGGTCCCGAGGTAGGTGCATGAGTGGTATATACTTTGCGACCTCTATATGTTCCTTGGAGAGCTTGCGTCACTTTAACTTTGTACGATTCGAGATCAGCATGAGACAGGACGCCACCAGTGGCGGCAATCTTCTGAACAAGTGCGTCTGCAATAGGGCCCTGGCACGTGGTAAATGCCAGTAACAGGAGAGAGCACATCTAAGGCATACTTTGTAGAAGGCATCGGCGCCTTCAGTAGCGATCATCGCAAGGGTCCTGGAATAGTTGGTTCTTCTTATTATTTCTCCTTCTTTCAGAAGCAATCCATTCGGAGCAAAAATATCACGCCAATCCGGATTTCCCAGCATCAAATCAGCAAACCACTACAAACATGTCAGTCGCAAAAGCGTGAGAGCGTCAGAACAATTATTCCACACCGGAATCCTGCGTCCCAATTCCTTATCGACCTGCCAACCGGCAGCCAAGTCGACACTGGGTTGTACGAGTCTCTTCCATGGAAGTGTTCCCCATCTCTTGTGTGCCTCTTCCAAACCACGAACTTCGCCTGGCACGGCAACCGACAGGCCTCCAAACATTGAGGTATTTGATCCGGGTGGGAACATGGATGAATTCGACAACGCGGGAGCTATTTCCCGGAAGTCAATATTAAACACTGTTGAAGAAGAATTGGTGTCTTTAGGTGGGATGCGAACGGTCATGAAGCCGCCTCCTCCAATACCAGACCTGAATCAGCTTCAACAATAATTAATCAGGAGAGATGCTGAAGTTGGAACATACGAGAACATATTGACAACCCCAACACAGAAAGTCGCACTAATGACCGCGTCTATGGCATTGCCCCCCTCCTTGAGAACGTCGACCCCGATGTCAGAACAGCGTTTGTTCTCCGACGCGACCGCACCATGCTCTGCCTTGATGAGATATGCAGGATTGCGACTCTGCTGAGTAATTGCCCATGACTCCGGTAATTGATGTCGTTGGCATAGGCTGATCCATGTGAGAAGACCTAAAAAGCAGCAAAGGAAGGCTACGCGAGGCTTCTTTGACTTCTCAGTCTCCAGCGAAGACAATGCAGGCAGAGGTATTTCACTATAGCCAGCCTTGCCTTCCCCAGTGAGATAGGCCTTCATCCTCGCGGTTGAAAGGAGAGAAGTTGGGTTGCTTATCAGCCGGCTGATGATAAAGCAGAAGCAAAAAATAGATTACGAATTCGACGATAAGAATTGGCTCATATATGACCATCTTCTGTGACCAGACGGCTGGAAACAATTGCAGTCTGTCAGCCCTTGGATACTGGCGCAGATGCTGCGCCGGTAGCCGGTTTGTCGGATGTCGCGGCTCGCCTGTCTTCGTTGTTCGAGTTCGAGTTCGCAGTATATCACTACTGAGGACTGGGGGTGTAGGATCCTGTTCATGGTATGAATTTGAAAGGATATTTGTTAGTCAAATTGGAAAGTAAGTATTGCAGGCGTCCGAGACTGGGGTAATCGGCAATCGCCTTACCTTCTCTCGTAACTACGACGATCTTCATTTTTGGATACTGTTGGCAACATGCCTGTACGCTCACGCAAGTTTTCAGAGGCAGATCTGGCCGAACCAAGGCATGAATTCATGTGTTCAATGCTATGGTCACGCTCTGACTGTAGCTCTAGATCTACTTCTTCGTTCTCGTCTCTTTTCGCGCATATACAAGGTGCGTTCTACCAGCTTCAATGAAACGGTTGCTTCAATATCTGCAGATATTACACCTGCATCGAAACGACGACGAACAGGCCTCAATTCACGATTTGACCGCATGATGAACACCGTGAATATCACGTATCGCTCTCCTGCAGAGCGCAATCGGACGCGTTCGGCTGGCTCATCTTCGAATAGTAGCTACGTGATGCCCACCACACCTCTGGATGCATACGTTACCCTCCAATCCGGAAGGCTGGGTAAGGATTTTGCTGTCCTAAAGATGAAGCGGGGAACGGAGTTCCAGCCGGAAGAAGATACTTCTGGGATTTACCAAGAGGTTCTTTCCAATTCTCACTATACTAGATGGCCTCCTTACGCGACAGTCCCTAGAACCCGAGCAATCATCAATCCGCGGAAACATTACCTAACTGGCTGTCCGACGCATTCCTATCGCTAGATGAGACGCATCCACTGCGTCTGCTCTTGCCTTCTTCTATGGACCGATCCTCAGTTGTCATGCCGTCTGTCTTGACAGTTCCAAACCGTGACCTGAGATACCACTCTGACGAAGAAAGCCCATTCGCGTTCAGTGCCCTTGAAGCTGACGGAATGGGACTTCATGCTACTGCTCCCTCTTATTCTGACGGATCCAACACTTTGCCGAAATCGTCTCAAGCTAATGACCTACAGTCGTTATCTTTCATTCCATTTACTAAGCCCGGTCCTGCATCACATGTTTCTCTCCCTTCACCACTTGTACCAAGAGTGCTAACTTTGTCTCCACCAACACTGCCCCAACAACGTCCCAACTCATCTTGTCACGACGCTGCAAGACTACGTTCTTATCACTCACCTGATCCCTCATCACGCTCTCAGCTGTTTGAAATTGACTCGTCAGACCGGCCCCTTCCTGCTGAATTGCGCGACAACTTCACTATCAATTGTTATAGCCCACAACCAACTCCATCCATGGTGTCCCCTCCAAGGCATGCCTATTACACGAATGTACGAAGAAGTGCTTCTCAGCATTCCCATAACCGCCTTGCTTCACCGTATTCTCAACATATCCTTACGCCGTGCTCGGACATTCCCATCACTGATTATTCATCGGATGAAGTGCAGCAAGACGAAGCTCCGGTTCCTCATGTTTGCCTTCCCCGAAGAGAAGGAATAGATATGTCCCGATTCCAAAACATATTCTCTACGCCGGGACCCGGTTATTTGGTCTCTCGCCCTATTTACTTCGATTCGCCTGCGGAAAGTTCAGGTTCTTCTGACCCTGCTTCAGAGATCAAGTACGACATAGAATGCGCCGAATTGGATTTCCAATGGAAACCTTACAATAGAAGCAGAACTTCTGAACCACAAAATGTCTCTGTTCCTTCCGAAATACCAGCGGTCTATCTGAGCGACGACGGACCGGGAGTGGGAATGACTGAAGGTCTTGAACAGCATACACCAGCTGGTGGGTGTGCCGACAACGCCAACAAGTCAACGTGGACATCGTCTTATCCTCAGACATCTACACCCCGACGTTACAGTTCATCTCCTGGACCTTTCCGCTTTACCCTGCCTCCCGAAGCACACCAAACGTCACGACCACTACCGACGTCTCCTCCAGCAACAATGGAGGAGGACGAACGTCAAATCCTTTCGAAAGAGGAACATTTGCCTGTCTTTGCTCCTGCTCCTGGTATCTATCTTTCTCCACTCCAATGCTCAAGGTCCCCTTCCGTCAGTGTAACAAGCGTGGAAGACAAAGTAAGTCTTCGCTGAGCCAACACCTTTTTGACCCTAATATGATCATCATAGAAATTATCTTTGATCGAAAGGTTGGACAAACTATCTTCAAAAACAAGCAATGAGTTTTCTACCACAAATATCGACGAATCTGGCTACGTGTTGGGGTCCCAGTCTTCGACTGATTCGATCGAGTCCTGGGGGTGAAGCATGATGTATGATGGCCATTGTACCTATTCCTGGTATATACATATTGTTCCTTTCGCCCTCCGTGAGGTACATAATCGGATGCGCATTGCCGTCGGGATATTGATACGAAGTCATTAGAAAATCCCCTGACATCCTGATGTGTTTCACGTGTGGTGCAGGCAGGCACTTACCTTCGGAGTCCTGGGAGGATACGAAACTTGGATTAACCTGGGACGCATATGCCTCCGCCCCTTAGCATGCAGCTCTGTCCAGGATGCGATCTTGATTTTGGCTTGTCCATAGTGACCAACAATATTGGATCTGGATCTATTCGGTGTTCAAATCCCGGCCCTGAAATATAGGTCTGGTCCTGTAGAAGGCGATGAATCTATGCTGCGCTTTTCAGTGGCTTTCATCAAGTCCCTAAGGACATTAACGGTCATACCATAATTACGCAGGCCGAACAAAAGCAAAAAGGACGGTAGAACTGTATGAAGATAGTCGAACATCATCTATGCTTACCCTTGAGAAAATGATGCGCCACAGCTCCGGCGCTTTTGAGATATAATGCCGATTGTGTTTGGGTATAGTCCCGGTCTCGTAAAACTGCTCCGTGGTCCTGTTATTTGATGCCATTTCACCCTTAAATGGTTACAATGCTTTGGCTGCGCGGTCAATGTAAAATAATTAAATGTCTCAAGGTATTGCCCTGACTTTATCCCTGGCCTGGACGTTCTGGCTCCCATAATGTGTCGGTGTGAGAGCATATCAATCGTGATCCAGAGAAAGATTACGAACCTGAAGCTTCAAGTGTCAACACAAATGTATGCACTGAGCCTTTTCGATGCAAGCTAATGACTTTTGACGCGACATTCTCAGTTGTCTGTTAGCGCGAAAAGTAGCTAGGAAACAGTCTCCCATAGACAGACGACGATGCAGACCTATTGATGAGATGTAGCCAGGAAATCATTCGGAAGTAAGTCGACATTAGACATCGTCCCCAGGAGCCTACATTTGCATATGGCCATAGCCGTACGTCGATAGGAGTGCCTTACCGTCGACGTGACGGTCAAGCTCGATGAGATCCAGACTCAAGACTCTTCCGTCGTAAGCCTGTCTCTCTCAGCTGAAAAATTCGAGAACTTAGGACCGTGTGGATCTATAGAGGAATGGGCCGGCACAGGAGCTTCGACCTGAAACAGAATGTCTGCCAGGGATAGTTGCGCAACCACTAGGCCATGACAAATGCAGCATCGGTCACTTCGGAGCTAGTATAACCTCCACTGTGTGCGCTTGGCCCTCATGATCAGACTTGTGTTCCCAACAAAGTACCGTACACCACTATGGTTCGCATGGAACTTGGGGGACGTGAAAATCAGTATTTACACGTTGAATGCTAATCGCAGCACCATTGTCCAACACGTCGCGTCCCAACCTGCAACTTCTGAACTTCAATCCTGTTCTCCCTCTAGCCCCGCCGTCCCGTTTCTCTCAAAGTTCACGAAGTATGGTCTCTCCTCGTCAGCCTACGCAGCGTTTCCTTTCCCCTCAAGCCGAGAAGCACCCTTAATACTACAGGCCAGACCGTCTGAATCGTAAGATCGCAATAGTACAGTCAGGTATTGGAGGAAAACGGATAACGCGACTAATCCATCTCAACCATTAATGATATGGAAAGCCACCGGCCCAGATGTTCGTAACCCGGGAACAAGTCCAACAGTCTTGCTGATCTCACATTGGCCGCGGTTTTCTATTAAGGCGGAAATACGTGGAGAGATAATGCTGTCGTTACTGTCAGACTACATGTCAATGCCATTGCTGGTTCAACGAGGAGATATTTACAGTTGATTAGAGTTGGATTTGCATTAAGGACTCTGAAATTTGATGCATATGACTGGAACGATTGGTATTGGAACGATTGTGGGGAACTGAAGAACCCCGAGTGATAATATGAGAACATTTCCTCGTGAAAGGTAAGGTTCTCGTGACCTTGCACTTGAGCGCTAAGCCGTTCACTATTCAGATCCTGAGCGGGCACCATACTTATATTGGACGAACGAGTAATTGTCACGGTCCATTATATTCATGAGACGAAATGGCGGTGAGTAGAAAGGGCATGCTTGACCTCTAGGTAAGCGAAACGAACCGGTGACTTGGGACCTGCGTTCAAGTTTGAGCGTATGTCGATACTGCGATAGAAACAATTATTGTCAATGCTCCATCAACTTTGTTTAGCTGCAAAGCTGAAGCCTCGGGATGGATGGTAGATGGGCCCTCATCAAGCCTGTATAAGCATCGAAATATCAGCTTGAAATACACAACCGTCACGGTGACAGTCAAAGTTTATAACCATCGATTTCGTGGGCACCAACATGAATGCAGTTAAACCTTGGACAAACAAACACTTGGACCGGTGGTTTCGTCCCTTGAATTTACTCTCTTTCAAACCTCGGTCGTCGAATTATCATCAAGTCTATACTCACTCGATGGATGACCTGCGAAAACCGCAACTAGAAACCTTTGAAGAAGTGAGTTTGATACAGCGCTAGCGAGTAAAATTAGACAGGTCGTACCCGAACTAGATCGAAATCTGATAGAAACCATGTTAGTTTGTTTATGGTAAACCGTGATAGAGAATTGATCAAGCCGTAAGATAAAGTTGGCGAAGCGTTGCAAGTCTTATTCGTCGACATCAAACTATTAAAAGATACGACCAGGGGAATCAAGTAGTTTATTGTGCATGAAGAGGGGTCAATGATGGATGAATACGCTGAGGCGTATCTATTGCACGCAATTACACGATATAGATATTTTGGCTATCTGAGTAGGGATACTGAATTCGGGGCAGTCCTTGTCCGCCATATTGTCACGAAAAGAGTCCTTTGGTGCTACAAGAATTTGGGTGGTAGATTGAATACAAAATATGTCTTCTCCGCAATGGCCTCGTCCCAGTCGATTACAATGGCATAAGGGGAGAAGGAGGTGCTGCGCGCGAAGTTCCACTTCACGATAGGAGCAATATTGACATCGCGGCATCTCGAGATGGAAAACACAGATACAAATACCAGGCACTGTGTGGAGGCGCGGGGCAGGCATGGGTGAAGCGAAAAGCCCGGATATGATGATCAACGAGCTTCGAAGAAAGAAGACATATGAATGAAGGTGGATAGTCCATTCAGGAGCGTGGATCCCGAATCTTGAGATCAGATTCATCACGCATAACGAAGCCTGAATTGTTGGCGTAAGATGAAGACATCCGGTCAGCAGATTGCGAAAAGCCGCCTTGGGTGGGCATGTAGTTCCCAGGCATGGTGCTGCGGGATGACGACTGGGAATTCATGGAGGGAATGGGGTACGACGAGGAGGCAGAGGAACTGGGGACGTCCGAGTGCTGTTCCTCCATGACCATCGAAGTGTCCCATGGCCCGCCATCGATATCGGACACCGAACGAGGCAGAGTGAGGGTACCGGGCGACAACGAGCTGGCGCGAGTCGAGCCGCGCGAGCTCGACGAGGAATCCCGGCTGGGGTGGGGTAAGGCGGTGCTCGTATCGCCTGACTGTGCATCGGGTGCATATGCCTTGGGCAGATCCTTGCCGGTTGGCCCTCTGCCTAGCGGTGACCTCGTTGCTGGTGGTAAATTGAGCGCCCGTCGCAGGCAATCGTTCTCAACCTCAAGCTCAGCCACTCTTTGTTCCATGGCCTAGGCAAATTTCGGAGCGCAAATGAGTACGATTATGCCGTCAATGAAAAGGCGGCATACCCACCTGCAAATGTGCTGCTCGTCGTTCTCGAAAGGCCCGTTGGACATCTCTAGCACGATTGGGCGGTAGATTGTCATTTCGCTTGCGACCGCGTTTCGAAGACATGGAGAGAATTGAAAGCCAGACCAAACATCCGAATTGCGAATTCCTTTTTTGCACGTGGATAAATATTTTTCGTTCCGCTTCCATGGCTGGCAAGCGCTCCTCCGCTTCAAAGATAAAGGGGAAGCAGGCAGATGCAAAAAAGGCGCTCAAGAAAAAGCAGCGGTCTTCGCACAAGTTCCAAAGTGCTGAAATGAGAGATAAGCTGGATAGCGAGGCTCAAGCTCTCTACCCTAGGGTATGTATTCTACCTTTCCCTTCTTCACGGTATTGATCGTCGTCTAGCTCGCACAGCCCGTCTCTTCTGTTGTGCCGCCCTCTTCCCGACAGGTCCTAACCACCGTCAACGATTTGTCAACAGTGCTCAGTTGGATTGTAAAGTTCACTACTGAAACTTAAGCAAAAACGTTAAAATTTCCACAATGTATCTACGATGAGGAATGTGTACCTAAAGGGAAGACAGTTCGACGTGAAGATCATAAGTAACATAAGCAATCACCGTGTACCAACTATTTTAAAATCGGCGCAGCCTAGCGTATATATAATACACAATATACCACACAGTGAACATAGAAGAAAATATGAAAAGGTAGGCAGATAGAGCACAAACAAGTTATATGTATATCCAATCATGAAGGCAGCATTAATTCATGTCCTCCCATGCGGGCTGTGGAGGGGATATGGCCAATTTCCCCACTTGCTTCCGCTGGCGAAGGTTCTTTACCTCTGTGTTGATCAAATCCCTTAGGCGCTCCAGGTCAAGACTTCTCTCAGGCCGCGAACCCATAAGGACATTGCGCCATATGCCTCCAGCCGCAACAGAGTTGTCCACACTTCGTTGCATTGGCCGATGGAGACGGACCATCTTCTGGATGAGGTGGTCAGGGTTGGGATAGAGCGCAGTAGGCCATGCTACACGAATTGCAAACCACCATCCCAAAGGCTAGTTGAGCGAAAGGTCAGAGCAGTGAAATGATATATGATACAAACACTTACCCTGCCATCGGGAAGGGTCTTCTCAGGATATGAATCGTAAGTGGTCAAAAGGCCCTCAGGAAGAGAGAACCTAAAGTCGTTAGTACTAAAACACATCAGGAAAAGATTCGAACCTACCTATGGACAACCCAATGGTTTTCATCCGATCTGTGCTTTGCTAGGACTACTAACAGACGCGGCATACCCTGCAAACCAAATGGTGTCCACAGATCTCGCAGCATCCCGCAAGCATCTCCGTGCCGCCCATGGAAGACAGCATTATTGATCGCGTCAGCCATATTTGGCGGTACGAACAGACGGTCGACAGGCATCTGAGGATTATCCGTCAATCGTGATCGAACATATCGCTTGTAAGTCTGTGTAGACCATATACTCATAGCTACTTCATTGACCTGACGACCTCTCATCGTACTCGCAAGGGCTCCATCGAATTCACTAAGCGGCCAAACTATAGCCCAGCTCAGCAAGCGCTGGTGAATCCTCTGCCATGGAAGGAGACCGTTATCTGAGCTGCTGTAATTGTCTTCCCCATATGTAGGTTGAGGTGTCGTGACAATACTTCGACTGCTCTGAGCAGGAATAGGTGGAAGAGGGGCCTCATTGTCATAGCCGGCATCAGAACCAGGGATCGTTGGAGCAGCCGCTTGCTGGTTATCTTCATCATCATACTGTTCGTCATCTTGATGAAGCTCCCAGCTATGATGCGAAAGACCTGACTGGCTACCAGCAGGCTTCTGCCTAAGCTTGTAGAGCTCCTCAACAAGGAACTGTTGGCCAGGCGAATCGTCGCGATCGTTGTTGTAGTAATCGTTAGCTTCTCCATCAAGATGCGGGAAACGACGAGCAGGCTCTTCGTATTCTTGTTCGGGGAGAGCGTCATGTTGGTTAACGTCTTCATCGTCGTCCATGACCACCTCTGTGTGAGGTTGATACGTTGAGTCCGCCATTGTCCCCGTCGGCTGTGTGTGGATGTTGACTGTTTGCGTGACTGGAGTTGTACCGTATTCCTCTTCCTCGCCTTCTGGTTCCGGCGATGGAGGCGCTCGGAGGTTTTCTATCTTCGGCCCAAGGCTCTCAATGCGTTGCTGCATAAGAACTATTTCTCGCTTGAGATCTGCTGCCCATTTCGGCGGTTCCTGACATATAATTTAACTACGGAGTAACGGGAGAAATGCTAGTGCTTACCTCACTATCTCCCTCCTGAGTCCCACTGAAACCATGGCCTTGATGGTTCTTCTGTAGCTGCCTGATCGACTGCGCCATGTAGTTAGTATCAACCACAAACGAGACACTTATTTTTGAACAAACCTCATTGTCGTGTTTCATGCCTAGATCTTTGACCCTCTTCCGAACAGCCTTTCGCATTACTTTCTTCACAACCTCTGGAGTCGAATTATCGTTCAAAAATTGAAACAAGACACAAAGATCTTTGTCATGGAAGTGAGAATTTGCAACATCTGGCTCCAAAACAGACGCTTCGTAGTAAGATGTTCGCGGCGTCTGTGCAGCGGAAGCTAATGCCGCCTTCACGACCTCGGTTTCTTCTTGATTCAGAGCTCCAGGTGAGTTGGGACGCGAAGGTGTGGGAGTAGCGTCTGCATCTCTCCTGTTGTCAAGTTGTGATGCCGCAGCGGAAGCAGTCTTGGTGCGTCTACTGGATGCTTTCGACTTCGCGACTGAGCGAGCGGGGACTTCAGAAGGGGGAGCGGCAGGGGCCTCCGAATGATGTGAAGGTTCCTTCATAGACTCTTCCGGAATGGGCACTACACGACCTCGGACCACGGCGTGTAGAAGGTCTTCAGTGGTAGCAGCGTGCCTATACGGCGAGAACGGCCTTGATTGATGAGATACGGATGAACCGTTTGGCGGGGATCGCGCTAAGGTCATAATAAATGTTGGAGTTTGCGTGTCAAGTAGCTAGATCATACCTTTGCCATTGGCGCGAGGCGCTGTTTCTCCGCCAGTCTCGGACCCATTGATCTTGGAACCATCTCTGCGACTCTTGGCAGCAGAGCGTGCTTTATATTGGGATTGAGAATCTGAAGGGCTAACGGAGGCAGCCTTAGATGCAGCCCTCGATGGCGGCTTCGTTCGAGTTGGAGACACCGGGCTTAAGGGCATGTCCTCCTCACCGATCCTGCTTTCAGGAAGAGACGGATAAACGGTACCCTTCTCTGTGGGCCGCGTCCTACCTGTCACACGAGAATGGGACGACTGGGGTGACAGTGGCCTGTATTCAGCTGTTATTGGATCAGGCTTGGCTGTCGATCTCGGAGACTGATGGCAGAAGTTACTGAGTGGGATAGTGGGAAGTTAATAAAACTTACGGTAGGGCCAGCTTTGGGAGAGCTAGATGCTCCTGATGGTGCGATCCGATTACGCGTACTTTTGCTAGATGGCGATTCGACGCCAATCGCAACAGAGGCAGCCCTGGGAGAGGTAATGGACTCTGGCAGAGGGACCTTGTACGGCTGACCTGGCGTCATGCCACCGATTGTATCGAGATTCCACGGAACAGCAGGTTTGGGCGGGCCTTGATCCCATTGAGGCTATGGAAGATAATGTTAATGAAACAAAATTACAAGACAGGATCAGGTGATTCACAGTCCATGTATTGTTGAACATGGGAGCGGGATTGGCAGAATAATCTTCTGGCATTGGTCCCATGTTACCAAAGGACGGTCCAGAATCGTAAGACTCATAACGAGGTCCAGGGGGATCTTGAGGTCCAGGCTGCAGCTTGTGTTGGAAGACAGTATGTACGGCGAACGACAAGGTTACGTACGATGTGTAAAATTTCTTCACCATTTTGTGACCTCTCTTGAATGTCCGAAGCGACGTCGCCGTCATCCTCATCGTGATTATTGTGCCCATAGCTGCTGACGTGAGAATTAGCCAGCTCTCGGAGGTGGTCACTGTGATGACTGTTTGATGGGGACTGGACTCCACTGGGGTCGCGGGATCGACTTCGGTATTCCTCGTCGTCTACAATGGAACGTGGAGGATCATTGTCAACTTCATCCCTGGACATACCCTCAAGATAGTCTAGCACTGTCAATGGTGTAAGACCAAGGTGTTTAACCTAGAGAACACCTTATTCACCTTTCTCATTCGGACCTAAGGTAATTCCCATATGAATATCCAGTTACCAAACAATGCAACGTGCTCGTACCTGGTGTCGAAGAGCGAAGCAACATAGACCCCAACATATCCCCGGAACTCTTTGAGCCCTTTGCCGACATGGTAATTCCAGAAACGTGTTATTGAGAAAATGAGTTGATTGATATGTTTGGTTGAGAAATTTGGTTGGCAGTTGCTGCTCAAGATGGAAGGGAGCAATATAATTGCAGTAAAAGGATAGAGAAGAATATGGGAGAAAAGATGGAGCTGAAGATATCGCAGAAGTGGAGAGATAGGAAGGAGGTGCAGCGCGGTGTAGACCAACCCGGATCGTTCAACAAAACCAACAAAACCAACAGCCAAATAAATGTCAACATCAACGGACCCTGACCGCGGAACAGCCAGTTATTTAAATCGTGCCTGCCAGTACAACAAAATCGCCCCTCTGGAAACGGGTGCTTCCCATCCCATGATAGCAATTTCCCAGGCTGTTAGAGTGTATCCACCAATCTTACCACGGCCACTTTTGAGTCACCACATTGCATCCATGGAATCGAAGTGCCCCTTGATCGAGCGAGCTTCTCCTAACGCACAAGATCATGATCGCAGATCTACAATCGCATTATTTAAAAGGTCCTCTGTGCTCAGATGCTAGGTCAACCGCTCAAGCGCTCATTTTTGGCACCCGTACGGATCGTTGGGTCCATAGAAGCGGTCTGCGTACAATAAGGAGGTCACAGCACAGGATTCAAATCTGGCAGAGCCACGCGCCTCACGACACAATAGCATTGATACTACAACAAACTAGAGCGGTGCAGGGAACCTCATAAGGGCTTGCTAAGGTAACTGCCGGGTTCTGTCAGAGCCGCGTGGTCGCATAGCATATGAGAATTACCTTGCTGAAAAGCAAGGTCAACCCAATGTTATAATATTTCCTTTTCTGTCGTCTGCCAAATGCAACCAAGTGTCAACATGTGGCTGTGCTCAATCCAGCAGTCCCTTTGAACGGCCTTCCATTCGTCTGCCAAATGTACATATGTGCAAACAGGGGCTGTGCTCAATCCAGCAGTCCTTTCAAAGTCCTTTGAGAGGTTTCCTGCAGCTTTCGATTATAATCTGGCAGCTTAAATGTCGAATATTGAATATTTCGCATAAGGAATCAGGTCTGCTACACCGTTCTCTCCCGTTCTGGTCGCCCATGCCATCCGACCGTTATTCCGTTCTCAACCACCTAGACAATGCATCAGTGAACGAGGAAATACTATCAGCATACTAGAGTTCAACATCTTCACCACCAGTTGTGTGAAACAAAAGCACGCCTCTCTTTGTAGGGTTCAGACTGTGGTTCAGGGACGGGATCGTCTGGGATTCGTGCTCATCTGGTCAGAGACGGACGCTTGTGAAGGTACGTGCACATCTGTCCCTTCCATTGGGACTGGTATGAATACCCAGGTACGGCCGATTAGAACCTCAAAGATCTTGATAACTGATTATCATACTTAGGTTGAACGTATTGCCGAGAAGCAAGCGGGATGCTACTGCACCTTTGGGCTTTCGGATTTGGGATAACATTTTGCACTTCCTCGCTTGTTCGTTGCTACGGTTTCCCTAATATCAACTTTCTTTGCAGAGGCATCCGCGGTGGGACGCCACTCCAAATGGAACACTCCAAATTGGCATTCATCCTGTTTGGGTGTGCGGTACTCCTAGCTATCATCGTGTTCAGTGCTGCCAAGTTTGACATCAACAATGAAGTCGTCTTGTAGGCTATTGCTACTGTGATCACCATCATCCCCGAATCACTCGTCGCCATCTTAACTCACTATGGCAGTGGGAACGAGAAAGATGGCTTCAGAGAATGTTATCGTTCGCAAGCTCGATGCCCTTGTGAATCCTAGCGGCGTTACCGATATTTGTAGCGACAAAACAGGGACCCTTACATTGGGTGAGTCCATCAATTTTAATATCGTGTTCCGGAACTCATTCATCCTCGCAGGCCAAATGTCCCTGTGCACTTTCTAATTAAGTGAGCTTGGACCCGATTCTGCGATCTATTCCGCAGAGACAGGTCACGATGCCATTGAGCCCGTTGGTATTGTGCGACAAGGCAATCACCAGAAGAGTTCCATAGTGGAAGCCAGGAAACTCGATGAGGGGAGAGCACAAGCTGTACGTGCGGCCGCACTGTGCAACGTTTCCTCGTAAGCCTTCGAAAACTCATGATATTTTCCTGCTAACAGTCAGACCATAGCATCCATATGAACTTGAAAGGCGAATGGAAGTCCACTGGTGACCCCACGGAAGTTGCTTTCCAAGTTTTCGCTACCAAACTGGGGCTGGGACAGCCTTCATTGACCGTGGGTAGTTTGGTTTCCAGCAGTAGAAGTATTGTCGAGTGAAGCGATGCTGAGCACGTTGAAAAGATTCGGCTTGCTGATGACGAGGAAAAGTCGAACAACCGGTTCAAGTTTCTGGTCGGGTTCTCCTTTTCGAGCTCAATCAAATGGATGTCCACTAACTACTATGATACAGAGCAACTAGCCACTATTGTTATGTGCAAAGGAGCGGTACGTGGATTTGTTTATGCCTGCGGTCTTTCTCACTTTCTGGTCGTAGGTTGAAAGAATTCTACAGATTCCTGCGTAGCCTACGTTCCGTCTCTACTCACCAAACCGAGAGATACTTCGCCACTAACTGAAGACGTTAAACGCACATTCCTTGTCAAGGCTGAGGACGATGAACACACCCTTTGGGGCATGGAAGGCTGAACACATGACACACTCAACACAACCAGAACCACGCTTGTACGACCATCACAATTCCTGCTGGTGTTCATTCCATCCTCGTCAACATCAGGCTCTCCCATGCCATGCAGTCTACCTACGCCCTCCAAACTCGTGCATCTCCCATTTCTGAGTAGGAGAACGCGACAATTGTCTATAACTTCCATCAGTGCTGTCCTCATCGCCCGCTCGCTACAATCCAGAGCCTGTTTTTTCATTTCGTATCGCCCCTTACAGCTCCACGACCTTCGTAACGAAGCCACCACCTTTGTTTTTGACAATGGGGAGTGCAGTGGTGAAGTCTATTTCTCTGGATTGGTCTATTCACCGCTGTCAAACAGCCGTCGACATCGTCCGGCCGCCATTTTTGAACCTATGAGCTATCACCCCAGATTCACACCGAATGTTTCCTTTCAACAGAGAGGGTATTGACGCTACCGACGACACCATGGACGACCCCGTCCCTTGCGGCAAGACGACGGGCTTTTTTTTTTTTTGGGAGGGGGGGGGGGGGTTGCTTGTTCAGTCCAATAATTGGAGATATGGTACTGATTAGTAATTACACATCACTGTGTGGCTTGGTCGATATTACTACATCGTCGTCTTATTTTAGTTCCATAACCCCCACGACTTCATACTGCCTGGCCAACTTATCAAGAGAAGCATAGGACTCGGTCCTGCCACGTGAATGCGATGGCCCACACCCAACTAGTTACTATTCGTGGCGCGCTCTCATCTTCGAAACGGACAGCGATCAGCGATAAGCTTCAGCAAGGTCATACACGCCCTGGCACGCGGCGGGCACTTGTTTTAAGCACAGTTTGTAAGCATCCTTGCTTCTGTCTCTGTGGTCCGGTATACTGAGAAGAAACGTACCAAGACAGCTGTGCCTAATGGCGCATAAATGTGAGCGACGTCACTGATGCGTTCGCCACGGCCTTGTAAGTACTAGAATCGGTAACCATAATACGATGAACCCCAGAGCTCAAAGCGCATCAACGATATAGTATCACATGTATCACATTTTCATGGCATTGCTTCTCCCACACCACTGAAGCTCTATAATTTCCAAACCTGGATTCAGGCGATAATCATGATGAGCTACCCAGTCGTCCGCTTACTTGTCATGATATAAAAACATCATCGATTACACCGGAATGTTTGTCCCTCAGGCTCTCGAGCATGACGAATACGACTCGGTGACGAAGACAGCCTCTTAGCATATGTGCATTCCAACAGTGACTTTAAGCAATGTGCTTGCATGAGCATATCTCGTGCGCCGCCGGCGACTAAAATATCAGCAAGTGTGAAAACTAAATACTATACTATCAGGATATAAGACTAACTCGCCATTCGGCGTTCCTATAATGTTTAATAAGGCAGACACTTGATATATATTGGGCTGTATCCACATTGAAGTTGGCCTGTCGCTTAAATTGGGTCAGGCTTACTTATGGTTTGGGAAATGTGAAAGAAAGACTAATTTTAGAGACGGAACAATCCGGAAGGCTTCAACCTCGCCTGAAAAGGCAATGAACACTTGGCATTTTCTAGCACCTTCCAGCGCCTCCCCATGTTTTCTCCGCTTTCCTCTTTGATTCGAGAACCTCCAGGCACTAGAAAGATCGTGAAATGACATCATCGAAGATGGTATATAATCCTCGTCCAATCTAAATTGTATCTAATCACCATCGCTTTTCAAGCATGTTCGTAAGTCCCTTCTATCGTAGTTCACCAAACTCTTC